>CM024583.1:12205757-12858295 GCA_014182395.1 Eucalyptus sp. ANBG9806169 | reverse complement strand
TGAGTTTTTTGCGGTCGAATAAATTAGTTTGGGGTAAATTTGTCATAAAAGTTTATGGTTTTTTTTTATATTTTTTTTATTATATAATCAAAAAATAATTTTAATTTCGTATACAGGTTTGGGGGTTTTTTTTAATATTAACCCTTTTATATTTAACAAACTCAACTAAAGTGAACATGCAGAGTAAGGGCCTGTTTGTTTTTACTTATTTTTTCTGTTTTTAAACAAATTTTGTTTGGAGTTTTCATTATCAAAAAAATAATTTAGAGTAAATTTATCACATGTATACCAAAAGAAGAAAAAAAAATTTAGAAAATAAAAATTTTTAAAAAGAATATTAACCCTTTTATATTTAACAAACTCAACTAAAGTGAAAATGCTTAACAATTTTTAAAGTAAGCAAAGATCAAGTGAGAGCAAAAGAGGGGATGAAGAGAAAATCATACAAATAGATTAGATCTAAGTAAGTTGTGAATTCATTTAATACTTATATTATTTTAAATATATTTATAACTTATTTACTAAATATAATTAATTTATATAACGAAGAATGTCGGGTCGCATCGCTCATTAGCTGTCTTCTCGATCGCATATTCCCACGAATTTTAGATGTCAAAAGAACTTGGATGTGACCACGAGGATATGCCTGGCTAAATTAAGACGCGTTCCCTTATTTCCCCGCTATTCAGTAGTATCCAATGAACTCGCTCGGTCTCAATAACACAACATGACGAGGCCCGTCCAGTTCCTGTACATATCAACTGCGACCCCCTTCTTTCGACCGCGTCATTGTTCGGTCCAAAGCCAAAGAGAGGAGTAAATCCAATGTGCTGACGTAATATATAAGAGATTTCAACGGTCGCTATTGCATCTAGCCCTCCCCGCACGAATTGCACGAGAGAAGGAAAAAAAGAAAAAAGAAAAATCCACTAATCCAGAGTAGTGGAGTAAAGCTGGAATCGAATATCGGGGGTCGAGAATTTCGAAAGTAATGATTTTTTTTTCTTTTTTTGCCTTTTTTTCTAAAGCATATAATTGAACAGCCCGAAGGATACTGACTTTTCGAAGGGCGGGAGAGGATGGAGGGAACGCGGATGAGGTTTTTGGCGCGTAGCGCACTGTACAGCCCGTGAGCGAGACCTTCGAGGCCCCTTGACCCCACGTGGGGCCCACTCCCGTCGTCGCTTTCTCTCCGCAGAGATTCCGAGTCAACAAAACGACAACCAACGATGTCGAATTTCTCACTCCCACACCACTGCTGTCGCCCTTCGCCCTGCAATTTGCACGATCTCGCCAGGTTTCCCCAAATCTTTCCCATGATCCCCCAAAAACAAAGGAGAAAAAAGAATTAGGGTGTATTCTTTTGAGCCAAAAAATAATAATAAGTTTCTGCAAATTAATTCTTTAAATTTTTCCGAATTTATTAAAAATATTCGATTAACGAACAAACTCGAAAATAGTGTAATGTAATATTCGATTTTTTTATACCTTGAGACTCGCTTTATTTTTTTCTTTCTATAATCATCTTATGACATATCATTTGACCTCTTTTACGTTTTCATTGGTTACAAACCCAAACAAACAATAGAACTAAAATAAAAAAGAAGGAATTATCCTGTCTTTCTTTGATAAGAATCAATATGATTTTTGTAAGGTTCCTCTTCCGAATGAAATTTAATAGAATCCAAAGAAACCATGTCTTCATCCATAGGATTCCCTTGTCCGCTCTTTCCAATATTTGACGTACCATAGAAATAAAATTAGGAATATCGAATCTATATCAAATAAAGTTTAACAGGCAGATATAAAAGGAATTCAAGTACAAATTGCAGGTTGATAAACAAAATACATATTTATAGTTTTTTTTTTTGAGCAAGACATATTTATAGTTAAGAATAGGAATTCTTTAACATGGAAAGGAGGAAATATTTTCCTGATAAATGATTTTTCAGGAAGACATTTTTCTTTATCGTGGAATTATCTCCAATAGTGTAATTTTGAAATGCCTAGTGAAATGTCTCCCTTATGTAGACTTCTCGTCCCAATCAATTGACCTTTGAGCTAATCAATCTTTAACGCTAATTTGCCGTCGACGCACATGCTCTGTCTGGTTTGCTCACCTGATCCTTCGGTGCTGACACGAAACCCATCATATCATGTGAAATCTCCATCGCGATCATCAGTACCCAGTTTTGCTTTCATGATTTTCCTTTGCCCTGGAAAAAGTATCGTGTCAGCAACATATGCATCGACGACCATGGAAATTCATTGGCGACGGGTCGATTCTTGGGGGAATGAAAACCCGACACGCATGAAGTACGTCCGGGGAGATTACTTAAATGGAAAATTGGGGGTGAATTTTGAGATGTAGGTTTTTTTGGGACTAAGCAGGCAGAAGAAAGGTCTGCTAAATTACAAGAAAAACAGCAAACGTTGAAAGTTAAGGTGGATATTGCGACCCCTCAACGGCACCCTCTGTCGGCCATATACTTACAAAACCTAATAAAGAGGAAGGGGAATCGTCCCAAAAATAGTGTAAACCGAAACCCTAAATTTGTCGATTCAGAAGAAGGCGATAGGATAAGGAATTTCCTATATGCAACTCCGAATAAACCTAATAGTTTAACACTATATATAAATGTGGAAGAAGCAAAAGGAATGCATAATCTCACGTCGAAATGATTGGAGTCAATTGTGACTTTTATATATTTTTGGCATCCTCACTCAATTGTTGAGAGTTTAATTTTATTACTAGTTAATGGTACATTTATTTTATAGAAAATGAATGATTTGGACAAAAAAATGATCACTTGCACAAATGAATCAACGAAAAAAAAAAAAAAACCATAGTCTACAAAAACAATAGCGATAGTGTTTTTTATTGACCGATTCTTTTTAGCAATACAAGAAATTATTTTTTAAATCATTCATTTTAAAGAAAATTTTTGTTGTTTATTTAAATGTATATATGAATTGTGTTAGAAAAAGTCGTACATTGGAGAATTTGTGTTATGGGGAATAGTTCATAAATTCTAATTGACCCAAGATTAATTGGTTTCAACTTTTGAGTGAAATTGATGTTATAATATGTAATATATTTTATTATTCTGAATATGATCCCATGTTGTATTCCCAATTGTATTCCGATTTATTACCCAATTTATTACCCACGTGTATTACGTGATATTTGCCCGTTAATACATTACCATAATGGTCTTGATGGAAGATACCGGTAATGTAATAAACGGAATAAAAACGTCAGTCGTCTAGTTCAAACCCTAATCACTACGTAAAACCACACCATCGGTTTGAGGGTATTGGTAGTAGAACGGGGCGACGTACAAATCTGGTGTTCCTTATATTGCAGATCAATCGCGCTACGTGGATCCTTGAAGGTTTTGGGTCTTCTACTTTTGCAAATTTCATCAATGGCTGGAGGTATGTTGATATTTACGTTTCCGCAATTTGATCCTGAATTATGTATGAATTTATCTATTACTGATAAATCGAGATCGCCGGTTTTTTAAGTTTATATTAGTCTAATAGTTGGTATCAGAGCATGTTTATATCTGCCTTGGTGAAACCTTTTGGAATTTATTTATTTTTTCATTGAATTATGTATTGGGGTAAATTTGGATTTTTATTGCTTGGTACGGAATTTTAAAATTCCGGTCAAATTCGGGCGACCCACCATGTGATAATGAATTTGCATGATCTCACCGCCATTAAGAAGATAAACCCTTAAATTTTTCGGCATATTATTGATCATCGGAGGTTAATCGAGCAGTGAAATTTTAGTGGTTAGGGTTTTATAGGGCAAACTGTTTTTTGGCTTAATTCCGGTCCATACATGATCGTTTTTTGTCGAATCTCGAATTTTTTCCGTACGTCTCGTCGTTTTCTTCGAAACCCATCAACCAATTTGGTCAGAGATGGGCTGTGGGGAAGCCCCAGACGGCGGAACAGAGGTGGTCGCGGCGGAAGAAACGGCGGAAGAGAAAGCCGAAAGAAGACCTCGGGCGCGTGCGACCCACGCGCCCGAAGGAGAAAAGCGCGCGTGTTTCGGAAAATTGCGTTTCTGCCCTTGCCTGAATAAAATTCCGATTTTGCCCCTTGGGCGTGGAAATTTACGATTTTGCCCTTTTGGGTGTAAAATTCCTGTTTTACCCCTTATAAGTAAAATTCCAATTTTACCCCTTTTGCATGTGATTTTACTGTTCTACCCTAAGGTGCAATTTTATGAATATTTTTTCATAAAATTAAATGTCTAGTGATTCGTATATATTTAATTAATTAAGGATTAGCCACAGCATCTTTGATTATATTAAATTATATACATTAAGAGCCTTTGGATCACATATAGTCAAAGACAATAATTGTAATTATTCACATTAATATTATGAATTTTATCCCACAGAATTTTCAATATATTAATGTGATTAATTAGGATGAAATATTATTTTATCTTTCTTAATTTACCCACAGGGATTAAGGAAGGGAATATAATTTGATAGTTTCATCATGAAGTAATTATGAATCAATTTAAATTAGAAACTTTGCCCTCGGGCAGTTTTTGATGTTATGTGATTCATATTTTATGACATGTTTTACATTGGTAAAATATGATTTAAGTTTATTAACCTCAAATATATTAATACATAAGTTTTCTTTGATTATGATGCAGTCTTACCACCTACGATTAGTTCTGGTATAATTGTTCCCGAGCTTAATGGAAATAACTTTAAAGAATGGAGATAATTAGTTCTTCTTCAATTGAGGTGCATGGATCTTGATTATGCTCTAAGGTCAGATGAACCACCTGAACCTACTGAGAATAGTACTCATGTTGAACATACTCGTTATGTTCAATGAGAGCGGTCTAACCGTCTCAGTGTGATGTACATAAAGACAAAACTCTCTCGCTAAAGCATTCGTGGTTCAGTCATTCAAAGATAACAATGTCGGGAATTCTTTGGAGGCTATTGATGCACAATTTGAGTCTTTAGAGAAGGTGCATGCCATGACCCTAATTATGAAGTTCTCATCATTGAAGCTTACCAAAGTGTAAGAGGTGTGCGTGAGCACATCATGAAGATGAGGGACATTGTAGCTCATTTGAAGAATCTTGAGGTTGGGATATCGAATCCTTTCTTGTATACTATATCCTAAATACTCTCCCACAAGAGTATGCTCCTTTCAAAATCTCTTACAACACACATAATACTAAATGGTCAATCAATGAACTCATGACCATGTGTGTTCAAGAGAAAGAGAGGCTGCTTATGGATAAAGGAGAAAGTGCTCATATGGCAACACATGATAAGTATAAAGGTCAAGGCAAGCAAAAGGGAAAATGTAAGATGCCTCTACCTCCCCAAGCTGGCATTAAGAAGGAATCCAAGTGCTTCTTCTGTAAAAAGAAGGGGCACATGAAGAAGGATTGCACCAAATTTAAGGCCTGGCTCAAAAAGAAAGGTAACCAACTTGCATGTGTTTGTTATGAAACTAATATGGTTGATGTGAGTCACAATACTTGGTGGATTGATTCTGGTTCTACAATCCACATTTCGAATTTATTGTAGGGTTTTCAGAACCAGCGGAAACCAGTGAAAAATGAACAAGGCATCTATTCGGGAAACAAGATGCGCTCGCGTGTGGAAGCTATTGGGACATGCAGATTAGTTCTCAATAGTGGTTTTGTTTTAATTTTAGAAAGGACCTTTTATATTCCTAGTTTTTCTAGGAATTTAATTTCATTTTCAAGACTTGTACCTTTGGGATACTCCTTTGAATTTTCAGATTCAACATTTAATTTATCGTATAAATCTGAAATTGTTGGGAGTGGTATTTTGTCGACGGTCTCTTTCGAATTAATTTACAAGACAATGCCATTAATAATGCGATGCATGTTCATGACAATGCTGGTATAAAACGATGTGTTGTGAATGAGGATTCCTCTATGTTGTGGCACCGGAGGTTGGGACATATCTCCATGGATAGAATTAAGAGACTAGTAAATGATGGAGTACTCAATACTTTAGATTTTACTGATTATGATACTTGTGTGGACTGTATAAAGGGAAAACAGACCAACAAGTCAAAGAAAGGTGCTGAGAGGAGTACAAAAATACTAGAAATCATACATACAGATATTTGTAGTCTAGATATGGACTCAAATGGTCAGAGATACTTCATTTCTTTCATAGACGATTATTCGCGATTCATGTATCTCTACTTGCTTCGTAATAAGCACGAAGCACTAGATGCCTTTAAGGTATTTAAAACCGAAGTAGAGAAACAATGCGACAAGCAAATTAAGATCGTGAGGTCAGATAGAGGTGGAGAATACTATGGTAGATACACTGAAGATGGACAAGCACCTAATCCATTTGCGAAGTTTCTTGAAGAGCATGGGATTATTGCCCAATACACTATGCCTGGTTCATCGAACCAAAATGGTGTCGCAGAAAGAAGAAACCGAACATTATTGGACATGGTGCGGAGTATGCTCAGCAACTCTAAACTTCCTAAATTTTTGTGGACTGAGGCTCTTAAAATGGCTGTGTACATATTAAACCGAGTTCCAACCAAGGCTGTTCCAAGGACACCTTTTGAGTTATTCAAAGGTTGGAAACCGAGTTTGCGACATGTACGTGTTTGGGGATGCCCATATGAAGTAAGAGTCTACAATCCACAGGAAAAGAAGTTAGATCCAAGGACTATAAGTGGGTATTTCGTTGGATATGCCAAAAAGTCCAAAGGATATAGATTTTATTGTCCATCTCACACCACTAGGTTTGTGGAATCAAGAAATGCTAAATTTCTTGAGAATGATCTGATTAGTGGGAGCGATCAATTCAGGGACTTTGTTCCTAAAGAAGATCATTCAGATACTCAACCTTCCACCTCAGATATTGGATTGGTTGTTGCTTACAACGCCCCTTCAGTTCAACCGGTCGTCGAGCAACCAATCATTGAAGATCCACAACCTGCTGATATTGATCTGGTAGACCCAACTGTTCAACAATTACCGGATATTGTTGAGCTTCCAGTTGAACAACAAACTCCACAGGAGGATGTTGATGCAACATTAAGAAGGTCTACTAGAATGAAGAAATAAGCAATTCCTAATGAATATATTGTGTATCTACAAGAATTTGACTATAATGTTGGAGCTAAAAGTGATCCTGAGACGTTTTCACAAGCCATGAGTTGTGATAAATCCAATTTATGGTACAATGCTATGAAGGAAGAGATGAATTCTATGGCATCAAACGAAGTCTGGGATTTAGTTGAGTTGCCTAATGGTGCGAAGGCCATTGGTTGTAAATGGGTCTTCAAAACTAAAAAGGTTTCATTAGGCAATATTGAGAGATACAAAGCCAGACTCGTTGCCAAAAGATTTACTCAAAATGAGGGAATCGATTACACGGAGACGTTTTCTCCTGTATCCAAGAAAGATTCTCTTCGTACTATTTTGGCATTGGTTGCTTATTTTAATATGGAATTACATCAAATGGATGTGAAAACGGCGATTCTCAATGGAAAATTGGAAGAAGTGGTTTACATGAAACAACCAGAAGGATTCTTCTCTAGTGCTGGTGAGCATTTGGTATGCAAGCTTAAAAGGTCTCTATATGGCTTGAAACAAGCATCCCGCCAATGGTACTTAAGATTCCATGAGGTCATCTCTTCATTCGGTTTTATAGAGAATGTCATGGATCAATGTATATACCAGAAGGTTAGTGGGAGCAAAATTTGTTTCCTTGTCCTATATGTAGATGATATTTTACTTGCAACCAATGATAATGGGTTGTTATATGAAGTGAAACAATTTCTCTCTAAGAGTTTTGATATGAAGGATATGGGTGAAGCATCTTATGTCATTGGCATTAAGATCCATAGAGATAGATTTCGAGGTATATTATGACTATCTCAAGAAACCTATATCAATAAGGTCTTAGAGAGGTTTCGGATGAAAGATTGTTTTCCAAGTATAGCACCCATTGTGAGGGTGATAGGTTTAATTTAAATCAATGCCCGAAGAACGATTTTAAAAGGGAACAAATGAAGAACATCCCATATGCTTCTGCTGTCGAAAGCTTGATGTATGCTTAGGTTTGCACTCGACCTGACATAGCTTTTGCTGTGGGAATGTTGGGAAGATACCAGAGTAATCCAGGTATGGACCATTGGAGAGCTGCAAAGAAGGTGATGAGATACCTTCAAGGAACAAAGGGACACATGCTTATGTATAGACAGACGGACAACTTGGAAGTAGTTGGTTACTCGAACTCAGACTTTGCTGGCTGCATTGATTCTCGTAAATCAACATCGGGATATATTTTTATATTTGTTAGCGGAGCTGTATCCTGGAGGAGTGCAAAACAGACCTTGGTTGCCACTTCCACTGTGGAGGCAGAGTTCGTTTCCTGTTTTGAGGCCACCTCACATGGTGTGTGGTTGAAAAGTTTCATATCGGGGCTTAGAGTTATGGATTCCATTGCTAGGTCATTAAGAATGTTTTACGACAATTCAGCTGCAGTTTTTATGGCTAAGAACCACAAAAGTGGTAGTCGAAGCAAGCACATCGACATCAAGTATTTAGCCATCAGAGAACGTGTTAAAGAGAAGAAAGTGGTCATAGAACACATATGCACTGGATTGATGATAGCTGATTCTTTAACTAAAGGCATGCCACCAATGAGTTATAAGGATCATGTATCTAGAATGGGCATTGGTCCAATCATGTAAATTTTTCTTTATATAGAAGAATTTGTGAGACTTTTATTCATTTATAATGTTTTTCTCAATACAGTTGTATACATTCAGTTATTATGAGAAAAACAATTATGTTTGACCTGGAGTAAACATAAGGTTTATTCATTAAGTTATTTGATCACATATGGACTGATGAAATACATTGTGATACACGGAAGATAATACTCGCTCTAAGAGGACTTATCACTGTGATTCATGTGTTTTATTTCAGTATGAAGTTTATGTGGGTTTGGGTTGATAACTCATTTGATGGAATATTGGGATCAAGTGGGAGAATGTTATAATATGTAATATATTTTATTATTCTGAATATGATCCCATGTTGTATTCCCAATTGTATTCCGATTTATTGCCCAATTTATTGCCCAATTTATTACCCACGTGTATTACGTGATATTTGCCCGTTAATACATTACCATAATGGTCTTGATGGAAGATACCGGTAACGTAATAAACGGAATAAAAACGTCAGGTTGTCTAGTTCAAACCCTAATCACTACAGAAAACCACACCATCAGGTTTGAGGGGTATTGACTAGTAGAACAGGACGTACAGATCTGGTGTTCCTTATATTGCAGATCAATCGCGCTATGTGGATCCTTGAAGGTTTTGGGTCTTCTACTTTTACAAATTTCATCAATGGCTGGAGGTATGTTGATCTTTACGTTTCCGCAATTTGATCCCGAATTCTGTATGAATTTATCTATTACTGATAAATTGGGATCGCCAGTTTTTTAAGTTTATATTTAGTCTAACAATTGAATCCAACGGAATATATTGATAGTCTCCGAATTAGGCTTTCTCTGGGTGATTCTCCTAAGTGAATGTATTGGATTTCTATGATACACTCTTAATAGTCATGCATAAAACCAAATTGGAAATGCTCGGTCATAATTTTGCAGGCGCATAGCTCCAATGCCTTATGGGAACTACTTAAACATGATTTTTAGTCTAAAAAAAGAATTGACACTACTCGTGGGAATTTTGGCACTATTAGCTAGAGTGCTAGGCAATTTTTAGCTCGGGAATTAGAGACTATCTATATGAATCCACCAATTACATGCAAAATGCTTAGGATCAATATTACCAGCACAGGCTACAATCTTAGGCTTTGTTTGTTTCGCGAAAAATGTGGCGTTTCTGGAAAATATTTTCCAGGAAATCATTTTTCAGGAAAATGTAATTATTTTCTGGTGTTCGGATGAAACCTGAAAATGAAGTGGAAAATATTTTTCGCTATTCGATAAAGAAAAATATTTTCATTCATATACTTTTTTTCATTTATTTTATTTTTAAAATGGATTTTTTATATTTTTTAATGATTTTTAATTTTTAAAATCTATTATTAATTTTTTTTCTTTTTTCTTTGTTTTCCATCTCCTTCTTTTTTGGCCTGTCGCCGGCCATCGGCGAGCCTCGAGCTCGCCTACGAGCACTAGACTTGCCGCTCATCAGATTGGCGAGCGCGAGCTTGAGATGGACGAGCTCGAGGTTCGCTTAGCAATGGCCGACAACTAGCCAAGAAAGAAGAAGATGTGAAACAAAGAAAAGAAAAAGAAAAAAAGAAAAGAAAAAGGAAATTAAAAATAATTCGAATTAAAATATAAAAAGAAAATTAAAAAAATAATTCGAATAAAAAAAGAAAAGAAGAAGAAGAAAGGGGAGGAGGAAGTGAGGATTTGTAGAAGTGTAAGATAAGAGAGATTAAATGAGGAAATTTAGAAAACTTTTTTTTCTTTTATGGAAAACATTTTCTCCAAGAAATTCATTTTCCATGAAATGAACGCTGGAAAATCCGAAAAACGGTTTCCCGGAAATTATTTTCCACGAAATGAACGGAGCCTTAGACTTAACTGATTCACCAGGAGTTATATCCTTGCATTTGAATTATAAAAGAAGAAGAAGAAGAAGAATCAAGATGAGATGGAGTAGTGAACCAATTGATCTCAAGTACCTCTTTCATAGGCTGGTTTGTTTGCAAATATATCATTACGAAACACGATTTTATTATGTGATGTTAAATTGATATCCTATGAAGCATGGACACATTGCCCGTGCTTCCGTGTCGTGTCCGACACGTGTCAGAGCGTGTCGGACATGTCGACACGGTCGGACACGCGGTCAACGTGTGTTGGAAAATCTGACACGTGGTCAATTTTTCTTGACACGCGTGTCGACGCGTGTCCGGAAGACTAATGGAGGGTGGAGGCGAGGGAGGGCAAGGGAGCAGAGGTCGCGAGCGCCGACGAGACGAAGCCACGAACGAACCACCGCGATGGCAAGAGACGGCTAGAGAAAGAGTTGAATAGAGAGAAAGAAGAGAGAAGGCAAACTCCCGCCGGTGAGACGAAGCCACGAATGGACCACCGCGACGGCAAGAGACGGCAAGAGAGAGCGGCGAGGGCCGCCACTGTTGCGATGGATTGGCGACGAGAGGAAGAGGAGAGGAGGGAAGGGGGTCGTGTGGCGAGCGGCAAGGAGGAATAGGAAAAGGAGGGCTCGGCGGCTAGCTAGGGTTTTATGTAAAGAAACTCAAAAAAAAATAAGAAAGGAGATCTGATGGCGTGAGCGGGAGAGGAAGTGATAGCTTACCTGTCACTGTCAAGTGGTGGGGAGGGAAAAAAAGTAAAATAAACTTGGGGTGGAGGGAAAAGGACGAATAAAAGAAGGGGTAGATTTTGGGGGTTGTTTTTTTAACTGGAAAATTAAATAAATGAAATTAAAAAATAATTTCGAAAAATAAAAATATTGAATTTTGAATAATGATAAATTTTGGTAATTGTAGAAAATCATGGATTTATTTAAATAAATTGATTCTAATTTCTTATTAATTATTAATTTCATCAATAACTTTTGTTAAAGTTAAAAACATGTTTCGCATTAACTATGAATATATCTTTCGAATTTCAAATGAATTGATTTATTAATATTATTAGTGTAAATTTATTATAGGCTATTTTTAATTATTTATTTATTTATGAATTTGAATCAAATTAATTAAAAATAAAATATTTATTTAATATACAACTTGTCGCAACGTGTCGGAACTCTCTATTTTTTAGAAATGACGTGTCGTGTCGCGTGTCGAGTGCTATTTAGTTGATATCTATCATATATCACGTGAGTGGAGGCGTTACGGAACGATTATATCACGTGACTTTAAATCGATATCTGCCGTATACCACGTGGGGGAGGCATTGTTCAAGTACACGGGCGGGGGGGCCTCTCAAAGCTGCACGGAGGTTGAGTGATTAGTTGTCCTCCAATCGCGTTCACGGATCACGATATGCTGGTCGGACACCTTATTTCTTCATAGTCCAACAGGAAATCTCTGTTCGTCCTCTATGCCTATCCTTGTCCACTACATATCTATTCCCTAGCCCGCGACCCGCCAAATAGCTGTACATAATCATTTCTTGCGGGGTTTCGGCTGTAACCTATATTGGCGCTTAATTACAGGATGATTCCGACCAATCAACTTATGTTGATGTCTCTCGCTTTTCACTCGGTCCCGCCGATAGGAGGAATATCCTGCTCATTATCCGCATCTTCCGTGAAAGAAAATTGACTCAAATCGCCACTTCCCTTTTCCTCCGTTCTCTCTTTTTCTCCTCTGCCTACAGCTCTTGGACCCCAGTCGCCGCAGCCGACAGCCATCGCATCCTCGGTGACCATTGCTCCTCACGACCACGCCACTGGCGCTTGAGCTTGTGCATGCGATCGATGCGCTCTAGAGCCTGCATCAGAGCTTCTGTCGAGCTCGTTGCCTATGGCACGGAGCTGGACGCTACACAGTGAACTTTAGTCGTCGAGATCTCGACGTCAATGCATGCGGCTAGTGAGGACACGCTCGAGGGCCGAAGGGTCTTCATCCTATTTTTAGGATCGACACGGCATGTTGAAATTCAAGAGATTACCGACTCATGAATTGAAGGCCACCCATAACCGTTATAGATCATGACCACCTTGCGCGGACTAATGTCCTAAATTGAGCCAGTTTGTAAGGTTTGTAGGGTTTTTTTGTGGACTCATGAGTAGTCAAGCATTGTGCTCATACTCTTGGATTATAAAAGAACAAAGAACAAAGAATCAAACTTGAAGGCGAGTAGCATCCCTCGATTTCCTCGATTTCCGTTTCCTGGATAATCGATGGATACAAGCATAAAGATCTTTTACCATCTAGGGGCTCACAAAAACTACGAGGCTTGCTAACCCGCCAAGTCCACCAATTTCTGAGAGCATATGATTTGACCTCTTTCGAAATCCTGAAAGAGAAATCCGTGAAATCAAAGTCATCAACTATAAAACCTTTCAGATCGATTCTTTCTATGATCGGCTTATTTCCGGGTTTCGCATTTTCCATGGATGAAATGATTAGAAAACCACGGGCGAAAGAACGGTGCTGGAGTCGCTTTTCACCGCAATCATCGCCAAATTATCTCTGGTACGCGCTCTTTGCAAGTTGCACGGTCACGGAGCAATTATGCAAAGTTCATCTAGAATGTCGGCAAGTTTTGTAATTATCTCTTTAATCTTAACTTTTTCAACTTTATCAGTTTAGGTGTAATCCTCTTTATGATTCCTTCACGTGATCCATCCGTCCAATTTTAGATGAAAATTGTCGGCGTTGCGATCTGGGTGGCTCCATGTGGCGTAGCTTGTGGCCAATGAGAGTCATTGTTGCACAATACCCTCGCTTGTGGCCAGCGAGGGTCCTTGCGGCCACAATGTCCCCACCAATCAAAGATCCAATGAAGGAAAAGTGAAACAGAAAAGAAAGGGACATAAAAGAAAATTTTACAAAAAAATTCAAAAATTTGCAAAACTCGTCAATATCAGCAATTTCTAGCTAAATTTAACCCAATGAATCCTATTAGTAAATTGTTAAAATGTTTAAGATAAAATTGACAAAATTAAAGAATTTATGATTGAATTAGTTACCATATAATAAGTTTGGGGCAACCTTAAAATGCCATTGTATCTCAAAGCTTGAAATCATCACACTTTTTTTTTTTCCCTTTTGGGGTCAAGATATTCACTCTACTTGTTAAAAGCATCAACCATTAATCATTTGATTGGATGCCAAGGATACACGAGATAAATGAAAGAGAGAGAGTAGCAAAGATATGGCAACCGCTGGTAAGGCTAGCGACCACCTTGAGGGTCACCGGCCTCTCTTACACTTATTATTTAATATATATAGTCACTTCGATATACTCAATATAATTATATACGAATTATAATTATTCTAAGATATTTTTTTAATAATAACAGGTACAAATATTAAATCGAGGTACCCATTCTATGATAATTTTTAACAACTTATCCTCTTTCTTTGTGCCTTTAGTGGGCCTCGTAATTCCGGCAATTGCAGTGGCTTCTTTATCTCTTCATGTTAAAAAAAATAAGATTTTTTAGATTCGATAGGTGCAAATCTTATTTTTATTTTTTCAAGACTTAGATATAGACTCCGAGGAACGGCAGCCGCCGTGCTTGAGAAGTGGTTGGGCAAAGTCTGAGCCGAGAAAGATATTGCAAAGGGCTATTTAATCGCGAGTTACGGGAGTCTCGGTACACGGGCATGGGATAGAGACTATCGCAGGCGATCGACGACCAAAATGGCCACAAGGGTCGCGTATATCTAAGCTAATCTCTCCTTTTCTTAGGCGGGCAAAGTCACAGGAGAGAAGGAAAAAAAAAAAAGTCTTGCATCAATAATTTTTTAGGGTTAACATCACGACCTCAAATTAAATCTCAAACTAGTATACACCAAATTCATCCTCACTTAGTTTTTATTAACTTTTACTGTAAAATTAGTAAATTAGATAACATGTAGCAATTAACGGGTGTATTATTTTGGTGTTTTATGTAACGTTTTTAATAGTATTAATCCAATTTAACAGAAAATAATAAAATGTTAATATGTCATAAATGTGTTTTGGGGTAATTTTATCACAAATATACATGTTTAGGATTTTTTGTGGTATTAACCTAATTTTTTATGCTTTAAGTCCATGTCAGCAAAATCTATTATAAAAATGTTCTAAGAATAAGTGATAAATCTTTTTAAAAATTACACGGATGATTTAGGGCGTGTTTGGTATTGATTCTGTTCTTGGGAATAATTTTTTATCAGAAATAATTTTTTCTGATTCTATTATTGGGAACAATTTCTTAGCAAAAAAACGCGCTTAATAACTGTCTAAAATTTCTATTCCCATGACATAAATATATTTGGTAAGATTCTTAATTTTTTTTTTTTTGTTTCTTTAATTTTTAAATACTTATATTATATTTTTCTCTTCTTCTTCTTCTTCCTTCTTTGTAGTTAGTCATCGGCCACAGCTATGGCTGGCGAACGGCTAGGCAAAATCTAACGAGCTTGCCGGAGGCTTGCTTGGCCGAGGCGAGCCTCACTAGGCCATCGGTGAGGCCGAGCTTGCCCAGCCACTAGCCAGGCTAGACCTTGCGGGGCCATTGCCAAGTGACACTAACCTGGAGGTAGCCCGGCGAGGGCGAGCTTGGCCTTGCCTAGCCACAGTGAGGTTCGAGTCGATGAGCCTCACCATGGCTCGGCGTCACCAAGGCCAGCGATTGACCAAAAGGAAAAAGAAGAAAAGGGAAGAGAAGAAGAGAAAATAGAAGAGGAGAAGAAAATTGGAATTGATTTTAGGAATTGTTCCTGGGAATAAGAAGCGATTCTTTTTTACTTCTTGATTCTATTCCAAAATCCATTCTTGGGAATAAAAAATTTGATTTTTGTTCTTGGGAACAAAAAATTTACCAAACGGATTTTTTTTTTCTCCTGGAAACAAAAAAACATAATAAGTTATTCTCAAGAGTATTACTAAACATGGCCTTAAAAAAAATAGAGAGGGGATCTATAATTTCGAAAAAAAATATAGGGATTATTAGTGACGTTATTATTAAATTCTTTAATTATGTCTTTGACCGATCAAAATTTTCAAAATAACCAATTTGACCCTAATAACTCTTGAATGGACCAAGTTACAGTCAAGAGAAGGTCAGACCCCACCCTCCAGATCCTCATTGATAGTCGTGGGCTTGCTAGAATTGAAGAATGGCTGTTGAATTTCAAGAGTACCTCCGGTGAGCTTTGAACTTTTTACCGTGACTCTTTGGCCCGTATGGAAATCTAGAGACAATTTTATCTTTCGCAAACAATCTCCAAGTCCACAGCATCTCGTCAGCTCGGCTTGGGCCATGCATCAAAAATCAGCAGATAGAACAGATTGGAAAGCAAAAACAACTACGTTGAAGGAGGCTCACCGCCGATTGGTTTCCGTCCTCGGCGAGGGGCTCTAAAGTAAATATTGACGGATCCTTTAGAGAGGGCTCGACGGAAGGAGCAATTACCTGTGTGTGTCGCGATTGTACCGGTGTTTCAGTGGATAGATTCACAAAATTTACGCGAGTATCTTCAGCAGTTCAGGTGGCAGCGAAAGCTCTAGTAGAAACCCTAGATTTCCTCGGCACACGAAGTCATAGTCAGACTCTTTTAACTCTGATATGAGCGGTAACAGGAGCAGATCAGTTTGCTTGGGATGGGGGAGGCGCTCATCAGTGCAATTAGGAGGAAGCTCATGGGCTTTGATGACCTATCCTTGGCCCATTGCAGTAGGAATGCGAATAAGGTTGGAGATTGGTGGGTTAAAGCCCATAAAGATAGTTAATGGGCCTTTAACTGGTTGTCCAAACCCCCTGAAGCCTTATGGGCTCTTCTATGTTTTGACTCTTAACGTTTTGTACCCACAATCGTTACCCGAGTAATGAAAAGCACTCTTTTCCAACCAAAAAGAATAGTCAAGAGAAGGTCCAGCGGTTAGATGCTTGACAAAAATAAAACTCACTGGAAATCTATGATTTTAGTCCCAAGTTCTAGGTTTGGCTGTGGTATCTAAGTTAATTTGGATTGAGTTTGGACAAACATTCTTGCACTCGGTTTAAATTACAAACCAATTATTTTGTAATTTAGGTTAGAAATGAATAAGATTGTGGTTTGAACCTAAGGGCAATTTGTATTCATTTCAGCTTTCTTTTTTTTTTTTTACATCTAATTCGGATTGTGATCCTTGTACAATGACCTTAGCTTTGCAACCTTCCTAGGTCACTTTTTTCCATGATCTGGGTTTCTCCTTGAAAAGGATCACATTTTTTTCACGTGCTTGATGGAATCGAAATAAAATTATATGATTCATATGGAACAATCCAAAAGCTATCATACATAGGTGAAGAGTATTTAACATGTACGTAAGTTTTAGGGGCGAGAATATAAATTTTTTAAATATCATGAAAAATCTTAAAGTGGTATATTTGTGACAAAGTTACTTCAAACTAATTTTTTGATTATCAAATATCCCAAATCGATATACCTATGACAAATTTGTCAGAAACTACCGATTCATTTGTGACATATTGACCAATTGAGTTAATATCACGAAAAATCACAAATCCATACTTCTATGATAAATGAAGGATAAACCTCAAATTGATACATTATATCATCCAATTAAGTAATTTAAAGATAAAATGTAATGAAAGATAAATTTGTTATAAATGTACTAATTTGAAATAGGTCGAGATAAATTTATCGTAGATGTATTAATATGGGATTTTTCATGTTACTGACTTTTTTAAAATCGAAGGGTAAAATATTTAAAAGCGGTTGAAACATTAAATGTTGAGCATTCGAGTGCCAATGAAGATAACTGAAAAACCAAAAAAAAAAAGGAACCAAAAAGGCAATCGCAGGAGTCTCGATTGCCAACCAAACACTATCTCCACCTCTCTCTCCTGGAGGTGAGTCCAGGCACTATCCGATGATGGCGACTTCTGCACTCCCTCTGTCACCACCCTTTCCTCACTCTCACATCTCCGCCGCCGCCGCCGCCGCCGCAACCGCCGCCCCCGGCGGCGAAGCCCTGCTGTCTCCGCTGAAGCCGACCCTCAAGACCCCCACCGTCCGCTCTCGCCTCAGCCGGCTCTGCCAAGAAGGCCAGCCCCACCTCGCCCGCCAACTGTTCGACACAATTACTCGCCCATCCACCGTCCTGTGGAACACCATCATCATCGGCTTCATCTGCAACAACATGCCCGACGAAGCCCTCCTCTTCTGTTCCCGGATGAAGAGGGCCTCCCCCAACGTCCAGTTCGATTCCTACACTTACTCCTCCACTCTCAAGGCGTGTGCCGAGACGCGTAATTTGAGGGTAGGTAAGGCCGTACACTGCCATTTCATCCGGTGCCAACCGAACCCCAGTAGGATCGTGTATAATTCTTTGTTGAATATGTACTCTGCGTGCTTGAACAGTGCGGAGAATGATGTGGGTTATTTGATGGATTTCGACTACAGTGTGAATGATCCGGTGCGGAGAGTTTTCGATACAATGCGTAGGAGAAATGTGGTTTCTTGGAATACATTGGTTTCGTGGTATGTAAAGACTGAGAGGTATATGGATGCGGTTAAGCATTTTCGGACAATGATGAAGACTGGAATAAGGCCAAGTCCGGTCAGTTTCGTTAATATCTTCCCTGCCATATCAGGTGTTGGGAAGAGAAAGTTGGCCAATGTGTTTTATGGGTTTCTTCTAAAGTCGGGAGAGGAATTTGTGAACGACTTGTTTGTTGTCAGTTCAGCTGTATTTATGTATGCAGAGCTTGGGTTCCTTGATATCGCTAGGAAGATTTTTGATCATTGTATTGAGAAGAACACAGAAGTGTGGAACACGATGATTTGTGCATATGTTCAGAATGATTGTCCTGCTGAAGGGATTGAGCTCTTTGCTCAAGCTTTGGCTTCAGAGCATATGGACCTCGATGATGTAACTTTTCTCTCAGTTTTAATGGCTGTTTCACAGTTGCAACGATTGGACTTAGCTTTACAGCTTCATGCCTATTTGATTAAGAGGTTCACAGTATTACCCGTTAACATATTAAATGCAGTGATAGTAATGTATTCAAGGTGCAATTCAGTTCAGACGTCATTTAAGGTTTTTGATAAGATGCTGCAGAGAGATATTGTCTCGTGGAATACAGTCATTTCTGCTTTTGTGCAGAATGGGCTGGATGATGAAGGTTTGATGCTTGCCTATGAGATGCAGAAACAAGGGTTTATGGCTGATCCTGTGACAGTAACTGCTTTACTCTCCACAGCATCAAATCTGAAGAATCAACGCACTGGCAAGGAGGTTCATGCATATCTTCTCAGGAATGGGATTCAATTTGAGGGAATGGGTAGCTATCTCATAGACATGTATGCTAAATGTGGCTTGATTAGGACTGCAGAACAAATCTTCAACATTGATTACATGAATGCTAGAGATCAAGCTATATGGAATGCTATGATTTCTGGGTACACTCAAAATGAACTGACTGAGGAAGTTTTCGTGATTTTGCGACGGATGCTTGAGCAAAAAGTCTTGCCCAATGCTGTCACAATAGCATCAGTTCTTCCTGCTTGTATCTCCATTGGAAGTATAAGTTTTGGTAAGCAACTCCATGGATTCTCAGTTCGCAACTTTCTGGACCAAAACATCTTTGTGGATACTGCTCTCATCGACACATACTCCAAGTTGGGTGTCATCAGCGATGCTGAAAATGCCTTCAAAAGGACCCCCAAGAAAAATTCAGTGACATATACCACCATGATACTTGGTTATGGTCAGCATGGGATGGGTGAGAGAGCTGTTTCATTATTTCACTCAATGAAAGGGCTTGGCATTGAACCCGATGCAATTACCTTTGTTGCAGTGCTGTCTGCGTGTAGTTATGCTGGTTTAGTTGATGAAGGCCTTCAGATATTCAGGTTAATGGAGAGAGAATATAAAATTCAGCCATCAACTGAGCATTACTGCTGCATTGCTGACATGCTAGGGAGAGTTGGGCGAGTGAGAGAGGCATTTGAGTTTGTCAATGAGTTGGGTGAAGATGGTAATAAGTTGGCAATTTGGGGTTCACTTCTGGGAGCCTGCAAAATTCATCGACATTTTGAAATTGGGGAAAGTGTTGCGAGAAAGATGATTGAACTTGGGATGGGGAACAACAGTTCAGGCTATCAGGTTTTGCTCTCAAATTTATCTGCGGAGGAAGGCAACTGGGAGAGCGTTGATAGGTTGAGGGGAGAGATGAGGGAAAAGGGTCTGAGAAAGGAGGTTGGATGTAGTTGGATTGATATAGCAGGCACCATAAACTATTTTCTATCAAGGGATCAAGGCCACGACCAATGTGATGAGATATATAGTACGTTGGATGGATTAGCCATGGAAATGAGAAAAGCTGGTTATAGGCCTTCTCTTGATCCTGATCATGTTGAAGTATATGAATAAAATAAGTGACAAGAAGAGGTTGCCCCAAGATTGTCTCTGATTATCACATATTTGGTCTTCTATCTCCATGAAACTGCAGACAGCTGGCAACTGGACCTTTTGTTGGATGTCTTATTCTCCTATTATATATCCGTCCTCCCAGAACATTATGTCTATTCTTCAAGGGAGAGTTTGTTTTGTGTGCTTGGTAGTGTTGAACCTGAATTTTGCTTCACTCAGATTTCTGGAGTAGTTTTATGTCAGAAACCTACATGGTTATGCTCCTTGAGTCTGCTGATGAGGATTAATGTAGCCAATGCAAGCAAGGTAGATGAACTGCTTGAAGTTGTCGGAGCCAATGCAAAAAACAATGCCAATGCCAAACAACACAGGTTGGTTATCAATGACTATGTTCATTCCAATACTCTGAGGATTTAAATACATTTAAGATTGATTGAAATTTTTCAAGAGAGGACACGCCTTCAGCTCGACTTTGCACATTTTTCCCAACCCTGTATGACTAAAGGTAAACTGGAAAGGCTTGATTTATTTTCCCTAAATGGCCTCTTTATCCTTTAGTCATGATCTGTGTATAATCTTACCATTTATTTTTTTGTTAATAGATGAGGCCCATGTTCTATCTATGAGCCAAGTGAGAAATGACGTACAATCATCATCCTGGCACTTGGGGGAAAGGTTTCTTCTTCCTCCAACTGAGATTAACTTCATTGCACCATTTTTTGTAACATAATCTGTAAGTTGGCAGAATATCCACTTCTCATAATTTATTTTCTTGTGAGTCTTTCTCTACCTGTGATACAAAGTAGCATGATTACTGCCAGCAGAAGCAATTTTCTTGTCCTTTTCCAATCAAAAGAAGAAAAAACTGTCTTTTAAAATTTTAAATGATTGGACTTCCAGAAGCTTTATCTTCACCATACAGATCAGAACCTCTCAGGACCACATGTGCTATCTTGTCCTCTTTCTTATCAATAACACCACTACTCTATGGCAATTTCAGGATTGAGAGAAGAGAAAAGATAAGATCAATTTTCTATAACAATGAAGAGGGGAGAGCTGGTATTCGTCCCTTCACCTGGCATTGGTCAACTTGTACCCGCTGTTGAAGTTGCCAAGCTCCTTGTCCAAAGAGACCACCACCTCTCGGCCACAATATTCATCATCACACTGCCGTTTGACAATAAAATCACCACCTACGCCAACTCTCTTGCTTCTTCTTCCTCCTCCATTGATGGCCACATCAAGTTCGTTACCCTTCCTGAACAGAAACCTCCCTTGGAAGGGAACTTCTTGACCTCCCTAATAGAAATCCAGAAACCCCATGTCAAAAAGGTGGCCGCGCAGTTTGCTCATTCTGAGTCGGGCCTGAGGAGCCAAGACTCGCAGCTTTGTGATTGGCATGTTCTGCACTACGATGATTGACGTTGCCAATGAGTTTGGAGTCCCCACTTATGTCTTTTACACTTCAAGTGCCGGGGCTCTTGGTCTTATGCTCCATCTCCAAACCCTTCGTGACGTCCATAGCCAAGACATCACTGAGCTGAAAGACTCAGATACTGAGCTGATGGTCCCGAGTTGCATCAACCCAGTTCCAGCCAAAGTCCTGCCCTCTGTGGTGCTAAACAGAGATTGGTCCACAGTGATACTGGATCAGTTTCAGAGATTCAAAGAAACAAAGGGCATACTGGTAAATACATTTTTGGAGCTGGAATGCCATACTGTCAAGTACTTTGCAAACAGTGAAATCCCGTCGGTGTACCCGGTGGGACCCATACTAGACCTCAAGGGCGACGCTCACGTGGGGTCCAGTGATGATCG
The DNA here is from genome assembly GCA_014182395.1 of Eucalyptus sp. ANBG9806169. Lineage (NCBI taxonomy): Eukaryota > Viridiplantae > Streptophyta > Magnoliopsida > Myrtales > Myrtaceae > Eucalyptus > Eucalyptus sp. ANBG9806169. The sequence goes on along the minus strand of CM024583.1, from coordinate 12,836,351 downwards.
ACAGGGGGAGGATCTCATCCGTTGGTTGGATGATCAGCCTCCAGCATCAGTCGTGTTCCTTTGCTTCGGGAGCATGGGAAGCTTTAGTGAGGATCAAGTGAGAGAGATTGCATGCGCACTGGAGCAATGTGGGTATAGGTTTGTGTGGTCCCTACGTCGTCCTCCGCCAAAAGGCAAGATGGGGTACCCCAGTGATTACACCAATCCTGAGGCCGCATTGCCTGAAGGTTTCTTGGAACGGATGGCCACGGTTGGGAGAGTGATCGGTTGGGCTCCACAGGTGGCGGTCCTGGCCCATCCGGCAGTTGGAGGCTTTGTGTCGCACTGCGGGTGGAACTCCATACTGGAAAGCCTTTGGTATGGCGTGCCAGTCGCCACGTGGCCACTGTACTCAGAGCAGCAATTCAATGCCTTTGAAATGGTGAGGGAGCTGGGATTGAGCGTTGAGATAAGGATGGATTACAGGAGAGATGTGAGGGCTGAGAGCGAATCAATGGTCTGTACAGATGAGATCAAGAGAGGGCTCAAGAGTTTGATGGAAAGCGGCAATGAGATGGAGATGAGGAAGAAGGTGAAGGAGATGAAGGCAAAGCGTAGGATGGTGACCATGGAAGGTGGGTCTTCATACTTTTATCTAGGTCAGCTGATTAGTGAGATTTTGGACAGCATGCAATGAAGCGGGCAAATGACAGCTACAACTACCAAATCGACGGTGGAAAAAAGGACGTCTGCAGAGAATTTTTCTTCCACCCGCATTGGATGCAAAAATTATCGCCGAGAATTTTTCTTCCACCGCCATTGTATGCAAAAACTATCGCTTTTTTATTACGTTTTATGTCAAGGGACTTCTTGTGTGTATATCAGACAGTATCTATCGTTACAAGCATATTTGCTTCAAGCCCATTTGGCCAAAAGAGACATACAACCAGCACCGAGAAGGAGAGCTACATAGGTCCGAAACAGGAGCCTCCCGTTGTTCTGCAACTTAGGGCTCATGAAGTCAGCAGCAAGAAGATCGACCAGGGCCATGTAAATTAATATCCCTGCAGATGCAGCACTGAAGATGCCCTCCACAACGAGCGCCTTTGGGCTGTTCTCGTCATACACATTGGTGAGTCCCAATCCTATAGCAATCCCAACTGGGTTTGTGAGGGAGAAAAACATTGCCATGATTGCGCTTGCCCGAGTCTCAAACTTGGCCTGCCAAAGCAAAAGAGAGATGTAGTGGAGGTAGTTGGACGATTATATATAGGCAATCACTAAGAACTTTGGTAATTTGCCACCTTTTGATTTGTTTAGGAAGTTATGGGAATTTAGAACTAAGGTGATAATTGCTATTTTTGGGTACCATCGAGAGAAATGGTCGATCCTTTTGGTTGTTTTGCAGTTTTTTAAGAGAATGGGGTATTTTTTAAGGTAAATCATGTTTGAGATTCATCTGCTCATGCAGTAGAAGTACGTCAGAACACACGATTGAATCAAGAGTTAATTCAAATTTCTATTATGCAATGATCCATATAAGGAGCCAACAAGGTACTTCTAGCCAAAAAGTGAATACACTGACTTGTTATTGCGAGATGATAGAGACTGATTTCAAATTCAAATCTCAAAAACTTGTTCAACAGGTTCACCCAAATGGCTTACTTTGGAGATAGACCTTATCATCTATGGAAGCATTCAGGAAATTAATTCTACCCAATTGGTTGCTTTAATAGCCCCTTTTCCTGAAAAATACATTGATTTTACATGGCTCAAATCAGAAAATGAATCCAAAAGCAGATTGAGGACAAAAAAGGGTACCAGAGTGATGCATCCACCGAGGCCCATGCCTTCAAAGAATTGGTGAAAGGTCAAGGCAGCAACAAGTGGCCTAATTGTCTTAGGACTCTCCGAAGCTCCCAACGAGATCCCTATTATCACTGAGTGCACCACAATCCCCAACTCTAGCACCTAATGATGTCACAACCGCAAATCTCAAAATTGGAACATCACCGTATTGGGAAGAATTAATTGAAGTAATTCCGAATTTTAATTCGAACTCAATCCCACTGAAAAATATGCATGACTATCATGGTTTTACTGAAGTCATAACAAAAAGATAATAGTAGCAAGTAAGTCAAGACGACTGACGTGCAAAAATTGCGAATCATAGAGTTAACCTGAGACACTACTCTATGCCGCAGGAGATCTGAGGAGTTCACATCTGAGTCTGTCAACTTCGGCCCGTGAGAATGGCCATTACAGGCATGTGTGTGCACGTGTACATGACCTTGGTTTTCTCTGGCCTTCTCTTCATCTTCGACATAGTTGTCCAATATGGCCTTGTCGATGTGAGACTTCTTGTAATAAGAAGTCGCGAGAGAGTCCACCATCAATGTCCCTAGGGCGGCGATCATCGCCACGAACCCTGCAAATGGGAATTCCCCCCACGGGGTCTCGCCTAGGCATGGCGAGGTCAAGCTCTCGAAGGCATCCGGAAGGACGTGTATGAACCCGGTGGACAGTATCACCCCGGCCGCAAAGGCCTTGATGATGAAAAAAATATTTCTCTCGGGGTGCAAAGCCGGGACCATCTTCCCGAGGATCGGGAGGCACACCCCGATCGCGCCTGCCACGAGGATCGAGGCTATTGCAGCTAGCTTGTACTTGAGGGCCTGGCCCTTGTTGCGGTCCTCACCATCGGTCTCGCATGCGCAATCGCCGAGGACAACCGGGATCAATGCGAGCAGGCACAAAAGCCTCATGACTTGAGATTGAACAAGAAATTTGTGCTCACAATGGGGTGCCCAGGTTTTCCCTTCGGCAAAACAAGTTGTGTTAGATGTTTTTAATCCTTGGGCTTCCGAGACGTCTAGGTTCATGGAGGTATTGATATATAGGAGTATCGTTGAGGTTCTTGGAGAAAGAGTGAGGTCATTGCTGAACAACTTTTAAGGAGTCGGATTCCATGGATTCTTGTGGTGATTAGTGGAGAAAACGTGAGGTCATCGCTCGGCAATTTATAAGAGTTTTGAGGATTCGAGTGGATTCTTTGGAGGTTGAATGGACGGGATAGTGGCATTGTTGCGATTACTGGAAGAAGAAGTGGGGTCATCTTTTGAGCATTTATAGGAGTTTCGAGTTCAATGGATGTCTCTGTTGTTCGCGCGAACCTGAAAGCATTCATGGGAAGTGACGTAGAAACTAGGACAGTGACAAAAAGTAAGGATGAAGTCAAGGTAAGCCGGGGAGGGTGTTGGTACTATGTCGACATGATTCGAGTTTTAAATACCTATAATACACAAAAAAAAAAAAATTATATATACCTATAATACACAACGTGCATCGGGAAATATGGAGATTAAAAGGGGCCAAATTGGTGTCTTGTTATTAATTTCTCAGCCTGTTTTTGTTCGTATTACATTTCCTGTGTCGATTTTGTTTTGCTTGGGTTTAACCCTATATATAGGAATAATGTCAGGATTCAATGTAGAGCATAGCAAGATAGAAAGTAAAAGTTTGAATTCAGCGTACAGCACAATGAGATAGAAAGTAAAAGTTGAATCCCATGCCTTCATGTCAATAGGGAATATGAACTGTACCCCAACAATTAATACTTCCAAAGTCCTAAATTCATATATAAGTACCACATTTATTTTGAACTAATTTCTGCATCATAGAAAATCTCATGTCAGTATACCCTTAACAAATCTACATTTTATTGACATTCGTCCAATTGCTGATATGAAAACGGGGAAAATTGTCCAAAAAATCTTAAAACTATTGCGACTTTGCTGATTTAGAATATTTTAATTTTGAAATTAGAGTCATAAATCTTTTTACTTTTTGCCAATGAGTTCATTCGGCTAATTTTGATCGGAAATAACTAATGTGAATGCCTATCATCTTAAGTGATATGATTGGCGCTAACATGAACAAATGACTTTAAGGTATACCCAATAAGATGGTTGTGTAATGCTCCAGGAGCACCTAAAAGTCTCTTATTTTGTTTTCTCCATCTGCGAGAACTCAATTCGTCTTTGAGGTCGGAGGGGATTAACAAGGGGAAACAGAAAAAAATTCCATGTACCAGCGGGTTCTTGGAATGGACGTTCATGGTCTGGATAGTGATCGGTTGGGTTCTGCAGGCGGCGGTCCTAGCCCATCCGGCGGTCGGAGGGTTGGTGTCAAACTACGGGCGGAACTCCATACAAGAGAGCTCTTCGGTACGGCGTGTCGCTTGCCACGCGGCCGCTGAACTCGGAGCAGCAAAACGGATTACGAGAGAGATGCGAGGGCCGAGAGCGAATCGAATGGATTGCACCGATGAGACGGAGAGAGGGCTCCGGAGTTTGATGGAGAGCGGCGGTGAGATGGAGAGATGAGGAAGAAGGTGAACGAGAAGAAGCAAAGAATTCTTCTTCCACCGGCATTGGATGCAAAAGATTATCGCGAAACCGCCATTGAATGCAAAAGAATATCGCTTTTTTATTACAACTAATATCAAGGGACTTCTGTTTGTGCGTGTATCAGACAGGATATATTCATTACAAGCGAATGCGCTTCAAGCCCATTTGGCCAGGAGAGACATGCAGCCAGCGCCGAGGAGAAGAGCTGCAAAGGTCCCTGACAGGAGCCTCTCGCTGTTCTGCAATTTGGGGCTCATGAAATCAGGGGCGAGAAGATCGACTAGGGCCATGTAGATCAATATCCCCGACGATGCAGAGTTGAAGATGCCCTCCACGATGAGGGCGGTCGGGCTGCTCTCGTCGTACACGTTGCTGATTCCGATCCCTATAGCGATTCCGACTGGGGTCGTGAAGGAGAAAAACAGTGCCATGATCGCGTTCGCCCGAGTCTCAAACTGGGCCTACAAAAGGCAAGAGAGAGAGAGAATAGACCTTAGTTTTGATAAATTTGATGCACAAGAGCTTTTACTCCAAGATACTAGAGACTGATTTCGAACTCAAAACATCGAAGACATTGTTCAACAGTGTCAGTGGCCAAAACGGCTTCATGTTCAGATACCTTTTTCTGGAAAATACAGTGTTTTTCACAGCACATTCGGCATGAAAGAATACTTCAATATGCATGAAAAATACTTCTATTGAATTCAAAAGCAGATCTAGGATAGGAAGGAAAGAAAGGGTACCTGAGTGATGCATCCACCGAGGCCCATGCCTTCAAAGAATTGGTGAAAAGTCAAGGCAGCAACAAGGGGCTTTATCGTATCGGGACTCTCCGAAGCTCCCAAGGAGATCCCTATGATCACCGAGTGCACCACAATCCCCAGCTCTAGCACCTAATAATGTCATGAACCACAAATCTCAAAATTGGAACCTCACATGTTAGGAAGAAGTACTAATTCAATTAGTTTCCACTCATATTCAAACTCAATCCCATGTGAAAAATAAGCGTGGCGATCATGATTTTACACAAACCAAAATAAAAATAAAAATAGTAGCAAGCAAGCAAGTCATATGACGACTAATGTGCAGAAAATTGCGAATTACGGCACTGACCTGAGATATTACTCTATGCCGCAAAAGATCGGAGGAGCTCCCATCCGACTTTGTCAACGTCGGACCATGAGAATGGCCCTGAGAGGCGTGCGTGTGCACATGGACGTGACCTTGGTTTTCTTTGGCCTTCTCTTCGTCTTCGGCGCTTTTGTCCGGTCCGGCCTTGTTGGCATGCAACTTCCTGTAATAAGAAGTTGCAAGAGTGTCCACCATCAACGTCCCGAGAGCGGCCATCATCGCCACGAACCCCGCGAACGGGAACTCCCCACGGGGTCTCGCTCAGGCACGGGGAGGTCAGGTTCTCAAAGGCATCCGGGAGGACGTGGATGAACCCGGTGGACAGTATCACTCCGGCCGCAAAGGCCTTGACGATGGAAAAGACACTTCTCTCCGGGTGCAAAGCCGGGACCCTCTTCCCAACGATCGGGAGGCACACCCCAATCGCGCTCGCCACGAGGATCGACACGATGGCCACTATCTTGTACTTGAGGGCCTCACTCTTGTTGCGGTCCTCGCTGTCGCTCTCGCATGTGCAATCACCGAGGACGACCGGGATCAACGCAAGCAAGCACAGAAGCCTCATGACTTGAGATTGAACGACGAATCCGTGCTTTACAATGGGGAGCCTAGGTTTGGATTCTTAGTGGATTGCACTATGCGAGCTATGTCGAATGTTTTTATTCTCGGGGCTTCTGAGACTTTAAGGTCGTGGGAGATTTACGGTACAGCTGTAGTCATTGTCTTGAGAGTCCAATGATGTCTACACTGTTGCCGAAACTTAGAACCTTAGAGGGAAAGTGTTAATGTGAAGTGATATAACTGGTTTGATGAATTTTAGGAAAGTAGCGATCGAGCGTGTAGATACTATGTCGACATCATGTGAATTTTAAATACCTAAAATAGATAGTATCAAATGAGCTACTATGGAGATTTTGTTTCTTTTTTTGGTCAAAACAAATATTGAGATTCAAAAGGGACTAATGGCGTATCACGTTATGGCCAAATCCGTATTTTGCCATTGATTTCTCAGCCTTTCTACAATTGATTTTTATTTTTAAATTTATAATTTCAGGTTGTATTTCTAATTTGGAAGATTTAGTATGAGAGAAATTAAATATAAAGTTAGTATTTTAAGAAGGTGACAGATGGCGTTTGAATAGTGAATATATCAAGGAGAGACTTACCCCTTTCTAGGTATATTAAATATGTAAGTTGTCGATCCTTCTATTTTCGTTCTTCATTTCAAAAGCAGAAGACTATTTTGCATCACATGTCAAATAATACTATTTTTGAGATAGAGATTTCCTGTGGTTCAAATATTATATCAAATTTGGGTTAAATTTCTAATTTGAATTTTCTATACCCAAAACAGATAATGGCAAAAGGCAAATATGGATATTCAAAAGAAGCCAATCGTATCATGCTGTACATTGATTTATATGGCCAAATTCATATCATGTTTTAATTTCTCTGCTCTTTTTTTTTTCAATTTACATTTCTGCAACCAATTTTTATTTTTAAATTGCAAATTCAGGTTAAATTTCTAATTTGAATTTAAAATACCTAAAATAGATCATGTCAAAAGGCTAATATGAAGATTTTTTCTTTGTCAAAGCAGATACAGAGTTTTTTTTTTTCAGCCATCAATACAAAGATTCAAAAGGGGCCAATAGTATCACTTTAAACATTGATTTATATAGCCAATTCATATCTAGTTATTTATTTCTCAGCCTATTTTTGTTCGTATTACATTTTTATAATCAATTTTTATTTTTAAATTGTGAATTCGGGTTGAATTCTTATTTGAATTTTAAATACCTCAAATAAGTCATGTCAAAAGGCAAAGATTTTTTTTTTTTTTTGAAGCAGATATGGAGAATTTTTAGTGAATGGATGATTATACAATACTTCGAGAGTATCTAAAAATCTCTCATTATTTTTTTGTTCGATTTGCAAGAAACTCAATTCACCTTTGTGATTGGAAGGAAAAAGAGTTTGTTTTCTGTCAAAGAAGCATGCTTAACACAGCCTATATGTTGGGATCTGGAGGTGTCTTGATGAGAGTGTGAAGAGGCACAAAGCCTTCTAGGCCTGTCTTTATTTTCGGTGTGCTTTTGGTCTTAGTTGGTCCTCGTATTCATATGTGATTCATTTTTTCTTCTGATCTTTCATTTTTCATTCCAGCTAAGGAGACCAAGTAAGAGGCACTAGTCTATGTGCTTGTTCATATATCATTCACATGGAACTCTCACATCCGATGCGAGGCTTGATATTAGACAAGCTCTTTCCTGTCAAGAACTGTAGGCATGTGTTATCCATTGATACTCTCTGTGTTATGTGCGGTTCGGTCTATCTTTACTCCCCTCTGACATCCTAGAAGTCTACAACGTATTCGTGCCCTCATCGGATTAGATACGAGCCTAGTCCGAAAAGAATACTTTGAACGACTACATAAGGGGTTGCCTATTTAAAAGGCGAGGCGAGTATTAGCTTATTTATCATTCAATAGGGTCTCTCCCGTCCAATTGGGACTTGGGATAAGACATTTTTACTAATTCAAATAAGATAATACCATTTATTATTGACTACATAAGGGGTTGCCTATTTAAAGGCGAGGCGAGTATTAGCTTATTTATCATTCAATAGGGTCTCTCCTGTCCAATTCTGACTTGGGATAAGACATTTTTACTAATTCAAATAAGATAATACAATTTATTATTGATTACATAAGGGGTTGCCTATTTAAAGGCGAGGCGAGTATTAACTTTTTATCATTCAATAGGGTCTCTTCCGTCCAATTGGGACTTGGGATAAGACATTTTTACTAATACAAATAAGATAATACCATTTATTATTGATTTCATTTATTGAACCTAAACTCTGATATTGGTAACTCGTTCTTGCATGCATTGAGCATATAGATAGTCCTATTTGAGTTGACGCCAACACAATATTGTATGTTCTAGTTGTGGTTAAACCATACCCACAAGGATTTAAAATGTATGGTACTAGTTTACGATTGTGCAAGATTATTCTACCATTGGAAAACCGTAGATAGATTTAAGAGCATAGACATTTCTAACATCACTCTACTAGCTAAGTTGCGTCACCTACTGGGTTTAACGCTAACTGGAAAAATTGCATTGATAGTCCTTAAACTTTTGTATAAAATGCAATCAAATTCTAAACCTTCTCTCGGTTCGATTTAGCTTTGTATATTTTTCAAAAAATGTAGCCAAATCCTCTCAATGAACAATGGATGAGATTGTCTATGTGTCACTTAAGAATTGCCTACGTGGCATCCCTAAAATTGAACTTTTCTACAGAAGTATAGGACTTGATTCATTTTTAATAAAGTTTTAGGATGTAATTCAATGGCTTAAAAGGTGTAGGATTTGATTGTTCATGGTAAATTCTTAAACTATTTCGATTGTGTTGTAATTAATTGTAAAACGAGTTTTATAATATGAGGCGACAGGTGTAATGGATGACATGGTACTCAATGGTCGAGATGAACGTGGTCGACTTAAACGCTATCATCGTGTCTGACATAAATTGTGGGGAGGAAGGAGAGGGCGACGAGAAGGAGGTCACCACCCCTGTTCGTTTGCTCTAAATTGAGGTGACATGTGATTCTCATAAGCTTCCCATTTAAAAAGGGAAATTTCTCCAAAAAAATAAAATAAAATTATCTACTCCTATCTCTTTCTCCTCCATAACTCTTGTTCACATTGAAACTTCACAATTCCTCCATTTAAATTGAAACTTCACAAAAAGAGCGAGAGAGTCAAAGCACACTTTTCAAAATCACAATTGAATAATCATACTTTATCTCTACTACTAGATTTGGCATTTGCTGCCAATCTATCTCGTCAATGATACTATAGCACATTTACATTTTTTTGTCATAGTGTGGCTGTGAAATACTTCAATGAGCTCCATTGCTATGAAAGGTTTAAATTGTACAATAATTATGAACTAATTGCTATATGTTGTCTCCATGTTAGCTTTTCTGGGTAATCTAGCAGTAAATTGTGAGAGTTCTTTCCATTTCCTTTTGTGGATAGAATAAAATTATGCAGAAAATTGTGAAGGGCCTTGAGAACATTCATCTCTTTTTTGAATTTGAAAATGCTTCTCCAAGAGATGAGAATGACTAATCATTATAGGCTAGGATGTACATGCTTGTGTATCTTATGTTTATCTTCTAAGCAAATGCAACTTTTGTGATGTTAAAGTATGTTTCAGTCTTGAGAAGATTTTTTGTATTGGGATGTTTCTCTTTTGGCGAGAGACACGCAGCCAGCACCGAGAAGAAGGGCTGCCAAGTCCCCGATAGGAGCCCTCCGGCTGTTCTGCAACTTGGGGCTCATGAAATCAGCAGCAAGAAGATCGACCAGGGCCATGTAAAGCAATATCCCCGTAGCATTGAAGATGCCCTCCAACATGACTGGGATCAACGCAAGCAGCAAAGCTTACGACTTGAGATTGAATGAGGAATTTGCGCTTTACAATGGGTCCCTAGGTTAGGATTTTACCTTTGGTAGATTGCACTATGTGAAGGGTGTCGAATGTTTTTATCCTTGGGCATACGAGGCTTTAAGTTGTGGGTTGACATTCGTGGAGAAAAGGTGAGGTCATTGTCCGAGAATTTTACAAAGAGAGTCCAATGGAGGTCTACACTATTGCCCAAACTTGGAAGAGGGAAATTGTTCATAGGAAGAAATGTAAAATCCAGGTAGCGACCACTAGTTTGATGAATTTTAGGTAAGTTGCGACCGAGAGTGTAGGTACTATGTCCGCATTATTTGAATTTTGAATACCTAAAATAGATAGTGTCAAAAGGTGGCTATGGAGATTTTGTTTTTTGTTTTGGTCAAAGCAAATATGGAGATTTGAAAGGAACCACTCATATCACATTGTCTCAGCCTGTTTTTTAGTTCTTTCCACAATTGATTTTTATTTTTGAATTGTAAATGCGGGTTATATTTCTAATTTTGGAAGATTTAGTAGAGAAGAAATGAAATAGGCTTTGCTAGTATAATGGTCTTTGCTACTTGAGAATAACAGTTTATTGTGAATAATAAATTCTTAAAGAAGTCGATCTCATAACAATTTATAATTATTTGTGATTCAAAATAAATTGTTATTTTCACAATATATTAAAGACTGTCATGTAATCAAGAAAAGATTTACTTCTTTCTTGCTATATTAAATACGTAAGCTATGAATCCTTCTATTTTCGTTCTTTTTGTCAAAAGCAAAAGATTGTTTTGCATCACACGTTAGTCAATCAAAATGGAGCTATTTTTGAGATATGGATTTCTTTTGATTCAATACCATATCAAATTTGGGTTTAAATTTCTGATTTGAATTTTCTACACCTAAAATAGATAATATCAAAAGGGCAAATATGGAGATTTTTGTTTTTGTTTTTGTTTTTTTTTTTTTTTTTGCAAAGCATATATGGAGATTCAAAAGGGGCCAATCGTATCATATTATACATTATTTTATATGGCCAAATTCATACCTTGTCCTGTTTTTATTCGTATTACAATTCTGCAATCAATTTTTATTTTTAAATTGCAAATTCGAATTAAATTTCTAATTTATATTAATAATATCTCAAATAGGTCATGTCAAAAGATAAATGTAGAGATTTTTTTTTGTCAAAAGAAAATATGGAGAATTTTAAGTGGAATAAATGTTGAGATTTTCTTTTTGTCAAAACCAAATATGGAGAATTTTAAGTGGATAGATACGATGTTCCAAGAGCACCTAAAAAACACTCAATGTTTTTTTTTTCCCTTTGGTGATTGGAGGGGATTAAGGAAAAAGGAGAATCCATGTAAGGATAGAGAGAGCTTGCACAAGATCTGGAGGTGTCTTGATGAGAGTGAGGAGAGGCGCAAAAAGCTTCTAGGCCTAACGGTTCCTAATCGGTCTTAGAGAGATTGATCTAAGAGAGAAGTTCTAGATAGTATTTTACATGTAAATGAGATAATACAATTTAGGGGGAGGATGCCCTATATATAAACAAGTATGGGGTTAATAATAGCCGTAGATTTCTTCTTTGATCTAATGGTGGGGTTTAAATTTCCGGCAATCATTACATAAATGTACAATTACCACATTGTCCCTTTTTGAGGCGTATTCTAGAATACTCAAGAAAACTCTAAAGCTTCGGGAAGCTAGAGGGTAGCTTGCTCATAGATGGGCCATGGCCCTTCATTTGGGAAACTTCTAGAACGCATCAATATATTAGGCCATGACATGGACCTCTCATTGGGCTTGATTGTACAAGCTCTTTGGTCTCAAGAACTATAGGCACGAATTACCCATTGATACTCCCCTATTTTGCATGGTTTGGTCTATTAGTGCTCCTCTTTGACACCCTAGATGCCTACAAGGTGTCTAGGCTCTTATTGAATAAGCTATAAGCCTAGTCCGGAAAAGAGTACTTTGGACACGACATAAGATGGTAACCATTTGGAGGTTAGTATAAGCTTATATATCATTCAACAGGATCTCTCCCATCCAATTTAGAACCTGGGATATTACAATTTCTACTATTTTAAACAAGGTAAAACCATATTTTATTGATTTTATATATTGAACACAAACTCCGATATTGGTGACCCACTTTTGCATGCATCAAGAGTATAGATAGTCCTATTTGATTAGTCGCCAACACAATATTATATGTTCTAGTTGTGGTGCAACCGTACCCACATAGCTTTAAAATGTACAGTACTAGCTTAAGATTGTGTGAGAATATTCTACCATTGGAAAGGTGCACATAGACGTAAGAGCATAAACATTTCTAGTGTCACTTTGCTAGCTACGCAGCCTCACCCTCCTCTAGATGAACAATACATGAAATTGCTTACGCATCACTTAAGATTTTCCTACGTGGCATCCTTAAAATTGCCCTTTTCAACATAAGTTTAGGATTTGATTCATTTTTAATAAAATTTTAGGACATAATTGAATCGGGATAAGTACACTAGGGTTGTCGAAAGTTATGTACGACGCTTAATTTAGTGTCAAAAGTTTTCGTCGGCTCACTTAAGTATCAAATTGGAGAAAAATTGATCACTTAAATGCCAATAGCGAGAAATTCCGATCAAATTGATTACATGACAATTTGATTAAAATTATAATATGGCTTGGTAAATCTTTTAAAAACTGTAGTCCACATCGCATTTTCACGTGGCGTACTTGACACCGAAGTAATTGTTTTTTAATAACGACTAGCAATGAAATGATCACTTTAAACAAAATTTGGCACTCAAATGATCACAATCTATAACTTTGAGACAGCGTCATTTATGGATTATATGCTGACTAAGCACACTAGCAAGCCATGTAGGATTGATGTCGAATTTTCGAAGATCCGGACTGGAGTTAGCACTTAAATGATCATTTTAATGTGGCACTTAAGTAATCTGGAAAAAAAAAAACTTTTGGCACTAAAATAAGTGCCGTACACAACTTTTGACACTTTTAACTTACTCATCCCTAATTGAATCAATAAAAAGTTTTAGGATTCGATTGTATACGGGTCAATCCTTAAACTATGTTGATTGTGTTGTAATTAATTGTAAAACGAGTTTATAATATGAGGCGAAAAGTGTAATGGATGATGTGGCATTCAAGGTTCGGGATGAACGTGGTTGACTTAAGCGCCATCATCGTGTTTGACATGAATCGGAGGGAGGGAGGGAGGGAGAGACACAGAGAGGAGAAGGTCTCCACCCCTGTTCATTTGCTCTAAATTGAGGCGGGATGCGATTCCCAGAAACTTCCCATTAAAAAAAAAAAAAATTCTTAAAATGAAAAAATCTCTCCGGTCCTTCTCTTTCTCTTCCGTAACTCTAGTTTACTTTGAAATTTCTCAATTCCTTCATTTAAATCAACACTTCACAAAAGGAGCGCAAGAATCAAAACACATTTTTGGAAATCACAAATTGAATGATCATGGTTTATCTATATTACTAGATTTGGCATTTGCTACCGATCTATCTTGTCAATGACACTATAGCCGATTGACATTTTTTGCCATTGTCGAATCTGTGGCTCTAGAGTACTTCAATGAGCTCCCTTGATGTTAAAGGTTTAAATTGTACAATAATTACGAATTGATTGTTAGATGTTGTCTCCATTTTTGCTTTTCTGATTTATTTAGCAGTAAATTGTGAGAGTTCTTTCCATTTCCCTTTGGATAGAATAAAATTATGCAGAAAAAATTGTGAAGGGTCTCAAGAACATTCATCTTTTTATTTTCAATTTGAAAATGCTTCTCCAAGAGATGAGAATGACTAATCATTCTAGGCTAGGATATACATGCTTGTTTATCGTATGTTTATCTTTTGAGCAAATGTAACTTTTGTGATGTGAAAGTACATCTAGGTCTCCTGTGTTGAGAAGATTTTTTGGGGAAAATTGTCTAAAAAGTTCCAAGCCTATTGCACTTTTACTAATTCAGTCCTATAACCTTTTAATTTTGCCAATTCAATCTTAAACATTTTCACTTCTTGCCGATTCAGTCCATCCAGCATATTTTGACCGGAAAATGTTAACGTGGACGCCGGCGGTGCCACGTAAGACTGACGGTGCTCATGTGGACAATTTTTAATAATATTTTAATATTTTATTGATTTTTTAATATTTTTAATATTTTTAATATTTTTTCTTTCTTTTCTTTTTGGCTTTTTTTTTTTTCCTTTTCCGGTGGCTAGAGGTGACAAAATATGGGTCATGAAAAGGTAATGGCCCAGCTAAAATGGGTTAAAGTGTTTTAACTTGAATTCTATATGGGTCAAAAATGGGTCACACGTTTTGACCCATTTTCAAAACCTCAAAAAAAAGTTAAAAGTTAAAAACACATCAGCGACACTCACAGCTGCGCTTCGGCTTCGTCGACCCATTTTCGACCCACCTCCGCCGCTCACCTCCTCCGCTTGCCTCTGCCACTTGCCGCCGTAGCTCGCCTCAACGGAGCTCGGCTGAGCCGCGAGCTCGCCGGCCTTGGCCGAGCTTGATCTAGCCTGGATCTGGCGAGCTGCGAGCTCGTCGGCCGCGACGGAGCTCGGGCTCGCCTGGAACGAGCGAGCTGCGAGCTCGCCGGCCATGGGCGAGCTCAGGCTCGCCTGGATCTGGTGAGCTGCGAGCTCGCCGGCCGCGACGGAGCTCGGGCTCGCCTGGATTGAGCGAGCCGCGAGCGAGCCGGCCATGGCCGAGCTCGAGGTCACCTGGATCTGGCAAGCCGCGAGCGAGCCGGCCGCAACGGAGCTCGGGCTCGCTTGGATCGGCCGAGCCCCGAGCTCACCGACCGCGACGGAGCTCGGCAGCTTAGGCTCGCCCGGACGGGCAGAGCCTTGATCTCGCCGGACTGTGGCTTGGCCGGTCACCGTCGACGGAGCAACAATGGAGAAGAAGGAGGAGGAAAAAGAAAGAAAAGAGAAAATAAGAAAATAAGAAAATAAAATAATAATAATAATTTCAAAAATTTTAAAGTAATATAAAATTGATTTTTTTAATGATATTTAGTAGATAGATATTCATACCGGAGAAGTATTTTTTAAATAAAGCTCGATGATGTTTAGATTGATAAATAAAAATTCAAAACATTATAATGTAATTTTAACTTGGTGAACTAAAATGAATCAACCAAAATTAAAAACAATTACAATTAAGAAGCTATGCATTCTTGCATTCAAGAAGATTTGTTTTAAACAAATATTATTTTCATGTCAATTATTAGCTCATCAAACTTTTTCTTATAAAGAGTTCTTCAAAGGTATTTTAATTTAAAGGTTTTTCACATTTTTTTTTATTTTATTTACTTTTTAAATTTGGTGTGAAGTTTTTATTTAAATAACTAATGTGTTTCGATAATATGGGTCGGGTCAGGTATAGGTCGAGTATGGATCGGGTCGGATATAGGTCATATGATTTACATTACAAAAATATTGGTCAAAACGGGTTAAATGGGTCAAATATGGGTCAACCCATTTTCGACCCAACCCATACCCGACCCGACCCACCCATTTGCCACCCATACCGGTGGCGACGGCCGGCCATCGGCCACAGCTAGCCGCTAGCCTCGCCCACCACAAGCAAGACCCGGCCGGGCGAGGAGGAGCTCCGGCGAGCGTCGGCCTCACCCAGACCAGATCTGGCGAGGCCGACCCTCGCCCCTGGCTCGAGCTCGGGCGGACTTGGAGCTGTTGGCCAAAGATGTAGGCCAGGTCCTCGCCATAGAGGACAGAGACGAAGACGATGAATGACGGTAGGGCGAAGAGGTAAGGCGAGAGGCGCATCTTCCTCAGTGGAGAAGATGAAGACAATGGCGGCGCGGCGGCGCCGACACTAGAGGAGAGAGAGATGATTTCATCAAGGTGGGTGGCGTCGGCTGGCCGGGGTGAGGGCGAGCCCCCAACGAGGGCTCCCCTTGCCAGATAGGGCGGGGCCGGCCCTCGCCTAGGCCAGGGCGGCCTCGCCCAGCGTTGTCGTCGCCCGGCCGACACCCGGCGAGGGTTGGCCTCGCCCAGGCAACCCTTGCCGAGCCGCACCTGGGCAAGGGCTCCCCTCACCGGAGCTCCTCCTCGCCCGATCAGGCCTCGCCTGTGGTGGGTGAGGCCGGCCTGGGTTGGCAGTGTGGCCGATGGCAAGCTGTCACCGTGGCCGTGGCCGGCCACCGGAAAAGGCAAAAAGAAAAAGCCAAAAAGAAAATAAAAAATAAAAAAGGGAAAAAACAGAAAAAAAAATCAAAAAAATCAAAAATATCAAAAAATATTAAAATATTATTAAAAATTGTCTATGTCGGTGCCGATAGTCCTACGTGGCACTACCGGCGTCCACATCAGCATTTTCCGGCCAAAATTGGCCGGATGGACTGAATCAGCAAGAAGTGAAAATGTTTAAGACTGAATTGGCAAAGTTAAAAGGTTTAGGACTGAATTGGCAAAAGTGCAATAGGTTTAGGACTTTTTGGACAATTTTCCCGATTTTTGTATTGGGATGTTTCTCTTTTGCATTAAACGGGAGAAGTGCTAAAAAAGTCCTAAACCTTTTTTTGTACAAATTTAGTCCTAAACCTTTTTTTGGTGTCAATTTAGTCCTAAACCTTTTTATTTAGTGTCGATTCAGTCCTTTTGGCCGGATTTTTTGCTGACGTAGACAATTTTTAATATTTTTTAACAATTTATAATATTTTTTCTATTTTCTTTATTTTATTCTTTTTTTTCTTTTTTTTTTTTTTTTTTTTCTCTCCTCCTCCTCCCTCGCCGGCTGGACCACGGCGACCGCAGGAGACGGCCGGCGAGGCTCGCCGGCCACCTCGCCGTGGCCGCGAGGGCACCGCCGGGCGGCGAGGCTCGCCCCGCCGGATCGGCGAGGGTCGAGCCTCGCCCATGGTCGGCGAGGCTCGACCTCGCTAGATCCGGCGAGGGCGAGCCTCGCCGCCGCCGCCCAAGCCGCGATTCGGCGAGGTCGAGCCTCGTCGCCATGGGCCTGCCGAGATCCAAATCGGAGGCGGCCTCCCGCGGCGGCGAGGCTCCCGCACCGGGCTGGCGAGGCTGACCTCGCCACCGCCGCCCAAGCCGTGATTCGGCGAGGCTCGACCTCGCCGAATCGCGGCCCCGTGCCGAGCCGGCGAGGGTCGAGCTCGCCGCCACCGCCGCCCGGGCCACGATTCGGCGAGGTCGAGCCTCGCCGGCCATGGGCGAGGCGAGCCTCGCCGAATCGCGGCCCGGGCGGCGCCGACGGGCGAGGCTCGACCTCGCCGGGCGCCGCCCGGCGCGAGGCCGCCCTCGCGGCCGGCCGGGCGAGGTTGCCGGCGAGCCTCGCCGGCCGTCTCCTCTAGCCGGTTGCCATGGTCGGCCCGGCGGCCTGAGGGAGGAGGGAGAGAAGAAAAAAAAAAAAAAAAAGAAAAAGAATAAAGAAAAAAGAAAAATATTAAAAATATTACAAAAATATTAAAAATTGTCCACGTCAGCCGGCCGGCATCCAGTCAGCAAAATCCGGCCAAAAAGACTGAATCGGCACTAAATAAAAAGGTTTAAGACTAAATTGGCACCAAAAAAAGGTTTAGGACTAAACTGGCACAAACACAAAAAGGTTTAGGACTTTTTTGGCACTTCTCCCTGCATTAAACTATATGGATCACTCCAAGTTTTTGTAACGCAGTTTAGTCTGCTTTGCCTCTTGTTAGTTGTGCTTGCTGTAGTGTGATGAATTGAGAAAGTTGCTTATGTTGAGTGGGGCAGAGTTTTGTTGCCAGTTGAAGGTTTATGTAAATCTCACTTCTTTGTGCCACTTAAGAAGGGAAAGAATTTTAACGTGTTGCTGCTATTCTTCATGGAACCACAGCAGTATCAATATCTGTTAAGAGATCAAACGGGCACCTTATCAAATTCAGCAGCTATGACAATCGTGGACTCTATAGGCACAGCATCAACCAACATCCATATGAGATACCATATGAGATAAGTATGCTATTCCACATTAGAACCGTTTTCTTTGTGTGTATATAAGATTATTTATCATTACAATCAAATTTGCTTCAAGCCCATTTGGCCAAGAGAGACATGCAGCCAGCACTGAGAAGAAGAGCTGCAAAGGTCCCCGATAGGAGCCTCCCGCTGTTCTGCAATTTGGGGCTCATGAAATCAGCAGCAAGAAGATCAACCAGGGCCATGTAGATCAATATCCCCGATGATGCGGTGTTGAAGATGCCCTCCACGATGAGGGTGGTCGGGCTGCTCTCGTCGTACACGTTGCTGATTCCGATCCCTATAGTGATTCCGACTGCGGTCGTGAGGGAGAAAAACAGTGCCATGATCGCGCTTGCCCGAGTCTCAAACTGGGCCTTCAAAAGGCAAAAGAGAGAGAACAGACATTAGTTTGATAAACATGATGCACAGAGTTATTACTCCAAGATAATAGAGATTGATTTCAAATTCAAAACATCGAAGGCATTGTTCAACAGCGTCAGTGGCCAAAACGGCATCTTGTTCAGATTCCTTTTCCTGGAAAATACATTGATCTTTACATGGCATTTAGCATGAAAATAAACTTCAATATGCATGAAAGATACTATTTTAGACATTACGATACTTTCCTGAGATACTACTCTATGCCGCAAGAGATTGGAGGAGCTCCCGTCCAACTTCGTCGACATTGGACCATGCGAATGGCCCTTAGAGGTGTGCGTGTGCACATGTACGTGACCATGGTTTTCTTTGGCCTTCTCTTCATCTTCGGCACTTTTGTCCTGTCCGGCTGCAGAGAATTTTTCTTCCACCCGCATTGGATGCAAAAATTATCGCCGAGAATTTTTCTTCCACCGCCATTGTATGCAAAAAGTATCGCTTTTTTATTTTGTTTTATGTCAAGGGACTTCTTGTGTGTATATCAGACAGTATCTATCGTTACAAGCATATTTGCTTCAAGCCCATTTGGCCAAAAGAGACATACAACCAGCACCGAGAAGGAGAGCTACAGAGGTCCGAAACAGGAGGCTCCCGTTGTTCTGCAACTTAGGGCTCATGAAGTCAGCAGCAAGAAGATCCACCAGGGCCATGTAAATCAATATCCCTGCAGATGCAGAATTGAAGATGCCCTCCACAATGAGTGCCTTTGGGCTGCTCTCATCATACACATTGGAGACTCCCAATCCTATAGCAATCCCGACTGGAGTTGTGACTTGTGAGGGAGACAAACAGTGCCATGATTGCAGTTGCCCGAGCCTCAAATTTGGCCTACAAAGAGAGAGAGAGAAAATAGAGATTAACTTCAATAGATTTATTCGGTCAATAATGATGAAATGGAGATAGTTGTGCTTCATTTATTTTGATTTTTTCTACAGGTATCTAGTATCTATCCGCATGAGCAGTAGAAGAATGTCAGAACACACGATTATATAATTTCAAGTCAAAATATGAATGCACTGAGTTATTTTTCCAAGATGATAGAGAATGATGTCAAATTCAAATATCAAAAACCTGTTCGACGGTGTCAGTGGTCAAATGGCTTCTTTTGAAGATAGACCTTATCATCTTTGGAAGCATTCAGGAAATTAATGCTACCCAATTGACCGAAAACCAAAATAGTGGTTGCTTTAATAGCCCCTTTTTTCCTGAAAAATACATTGATTTTACATGGCTCAAATCAGAAAATGGACTTCAATATGCATAAAAACTATTCATTAAATTTAAAAGCAGATATGAAGACGAAAAAAGAGTACCAGAGCGATGCATCCACCGAGGCCCATGCCTTCAAAGAATTGGTGAAAGGTCAAGGCAGCAACAAGAGGCCTGATTGTCTTTGGACTCTCCAAAGCACCCAACGAGATCCCTATGATCACCGAGTGCACCGCCAACCCCATCAGTGTCCCACGGACGGCGACCATCGCCACGATCCCGGCGAACGGGAAATCCCTCCATGCCGTCTCACTCAGACACGGTGAGGTCAAGCTCTCAAAGGCATCCGGGAGGACGTGCATGAAAGCGGTGGAGAGTATTACCCCGGCCGCGAAGGCCTTGATGACGGAAAAAAATACTTTTCTCCGGGTGCAAAGCCGGGACCGTCCTCCCAAGGATTGGGAGGCACACCCCAGCCGCATCCGCCACGAGGATCAACGCCATCGCGGCTAGCTTGTACTCAAGGGCCTGGCCCTTGTCGCGGTCCTCACTATCCCTCTCCGCACGTGCAATCGTCGAGGACGAGCGGGATCAACGCGAGCAGGCACAAAAGCCGGGAAAAGTGCCAAAAAAATCCTAAACATTTTATCTTTGTGCCGATTTAGTCCTAAACTCTTTTTTTTTTTGCTAATTTCATCCTAAACATTTTTACGTTATGCCAATTCAGTTATTTTCGGCCAATTTTGATCAGATTTTGCTGACTGGACGCCGGTTGGGCGACGTGACTGACGGCGTTGACGTGGACAACTTTTAATAATATTTTAATTATTTTTTTTTTTTTTTCTTCCCTCTTCTTCCTCCGGCCGGGGAGGTCGAGGTCGACCTCGCTGGCCACCTCGCCGTGGCCGCGAGGGCGGCCTCGCGCTGGGTGGGGAGGCTTGCCCTCGCCGCCTAGGCCTCGAGGGCCGGTGAGGGCAAGCCCCTTCAGCTCGACGCGAGGCCAGCTCTCCCTGCTCCATTCCCTAATCCCAATCTCGCCCTAGAAATTTCCTCCCTCCCCTCATTGTTGTTATCTCTAAGGTTTTACGGGAGCTCGGGGGTGTCCTCGATCGCGCGGCTCCGGCCTCGGATTTTCGCCCGGTTTCCCCACGGCGGCAATCCGTCGAGCGAGGCTCAACCCTCGCCGATCCGGCAAGGGTGAGCCTCGCCGCCCTAGGCCTCGAGGGAGGCCTCATGCAGGGTGAGCGAGGCTCGCCCTCGCCGATCTAGTGAGGTCGAGCCTCGCTGGCCATGGGCAAGGCTCAACCCTCGCCAGATCCGGCGAGGGCGAGCCTCACCACCTAGCGCAAGGCCACCCTTCGAGGTGGCCGGCGAGGTCGACCTCAACCTCACCGGCCATCGCCGAGGTTCAAGGTTCGACCGGCTGGAGGAAGAAGAGAGAAGAAAAAAAGAAAAGAAAAATTAAAAAAAAAAAAAAGAGAAAAAAATTCAAAATTGAAAAAATTGAAAAATATTATAATATTTTTAAAAGTTGTCCATGTCGGCGCCAATCAGGCCACATCAGCCGATCGGCGTCCAGTCAGCAGCTAAAATTGACTAGAAATGACTAAATTGGCACAACGTAAAAAATTTAGGACTAAATCGGCACAAAAACAAAAGATTTAGGATTTTTTTTACACTTTTCCCCACAAAAGCCGCATGACTTGAGATGAACGAGAAAATCTGTGCTAACAATGTGGTGCCTAGGTTGTGTCTTTGGTAAAATTGCACCATATGAAGTTGTGCTAAAAATGTTTATAGCGATTGCTGGCAATTAGCTGTATGGTTGAGGTCACCGGAGAAAAAGTGAGGCCGACCATTTATAAGAGTTTGAGTCGACCGGATGTCTAGATTGCGGCATGCAAACTTGAAAGCATTAAAAGAAGGTGTTCGCGGGCAGGAATGTCAAGAAAGGATGATGACAAATAGTTCGAAGCGTTTGAGGTAAGGCGACTAGAGAGTATCCGTACTAGCACACGAGTTTGTCCAAACTACGTCCATATGAGTGGTCGGTCTAATCTAATCTTAATCGGTTGGCTATTCTATCAAGCCCATGAGCACCGCCAAAAAAATCAACCTCACTTTCCTCGTTTTTGTATGATCCATTGTATTTCCTAGCCTATCATTCGAATAACCGCATATGGTGGTGTCCTTACCTTCGGCGAATTGGGGTATGAGCCAAGTTCGTCCACGAACCATGCATCCTACCGGACAAGATCAGGCAATGCTACCACATGTAATGACCCTATCCACATGGTGCCAAGTTTTGAAAATGAGTACTTCAAATGATCATATAAGGTAGTGTGACCATTTGGGATAGTTGTTGATTTACATATCATTCAACAAGGCGTCTCCAGTTCATTGTGAGACTTGAGATATTACGTTTATATTTATTCAAATTATGTATCACCATATCTCTTTCAAAAACTTAAGCATTCACAGTCGAACCTCCATCATCTACTCGTTTCATAGTACTTCACGTAATTAACCAACATGGTATCCGCAATCAAATGGATTGTGTGTGTACAATGAGTGAATATGATTCTATTTTTGTCAATTCCACTTATTTTAGGCTTAGATAACTGGAACAATAAGTTCAACTATTCCGTAACTTAGCTTGTTTTTTGACAATCGTTGTCGTAATGAATTCATATTGAACCGGAAGCCTGACATTGGTGACCCATTCTTGCATACAAACATATAGGAAGTCTTATTCTAGCGGTCGCCAACACGGTATTGTATGTTTTAGTCATGGCTCAACCATACACGCATGGCTTTAAATAAATTATGAATTTAAGATCGCGCAAGATCATTCTACCATTGGAATGGTGCAGATGGATGTAAGAGTGTTTGATGTTTGACATCCTCACTCCACTAGTTACATAAAGGGCCACTAGTTTGACTCTAATGGAAAAAACTGTGCTAATAATATCTAAATTTGTGTACGAAATGCAATCAAGTTATAAATCTTTAAATTGGTTCAACTAAGAATATTTCTCAATGAGTACAATTAAGTGCTTTCAATGAGCAATACCTAAAATTATTTATGTGTCACCCAAGAAAGTAAGTGTTTGGCAATGAATTAGATAAATTGAAAATTTTGGGACTCGTTGCACTATTTTCCCCGATGCCAACGTGATATTATCTATGCCATGGTCACTAGCATCTATCAGCTTTAATACACGGCGTGCAAAGTTTAATTTGCTGGAGATCATTTACCGGCACCGGCAGCCAAAACGGAATGGACATGTGACCAGAGATATTTTGTTAAGGAGGCAATTGTTAAGGTAGGTCCGCCGACTTTGACCCATCGTGAAATTGTCTGCTCTGGTCGCGATTCATTGGCGTATGCCAATTTAAAACACGTCGTGCGAGTTTAAAGTTGCGGGAAATGATTTCCCGGCACCATCAGCCGAAACGTAAAGACACCAGGTCAGTGCCTCAGTGGTACATTTGATATCCAATAACATCATCTGATACGTGGAGACCCCACATGGGTCAATCCTTAAATTAGGCGGATTGTATCATTAGTAATTGAAAAACAAGTTTTGAGTACCGTGTGAATTGGAAGACAGCTGGACGGGACATGCGGCTCGATGGGTAAATGTCGTTGTGGTGACCCGACGAGTGGGGGAGAGAGAGAGAGGGGGCGATCTCTCCCTATCTATCTGTTTCATCTGAATGAATGTGGGGGTTTGAATTCTCACATTTTCGAGGTTGGAATGGGGATGATTTAGTTTTAAGTGTGTTTCAACAATTTTCCACGATCTACAATGAAGACAAGACAAAAGTCGAAAGTCAAAAAAGTGAGAATTAGGATAGGAGTAAAGTATGACCGACAAAAAAAAAAATGTGGTATGCAAATTTCAAAAGCTAATTATCTAAAGATTAATACTTTTTGAACCAACCTAATTATCTAATTATGTCTCGAATTTGAATTTATGCATGAAAACCTGATTCGGTTAGAGGATATAGACCAATTTGTTGAACCGAAGCAGTTAAAGAGGAAGAAATCTCAATAAATCTTTACTCTCCTAATTTGCCCCTAACGAAAGGGCTTTGCGTATTTTGGGGTCTTCGGTTTCTTTGGTCAAATATTGTTTATGTTGCCGGAGATATCTATGCCAAGTTCGGCCGAGATCGTGGGGACTCCTGCGAAAATATAAAAAATTAACGAACGGAGATTTTCTTGAGAAAGTGAGCCGCCATACGAAGAATAAAAAGGAAAGAACAGTACAGGAGTTCCTCTGTAGAGTTATGCTCTGGGCTAGAACATCTAGGTATAACAAACATTGGAGCACATAAGCAGCTATAATTATGATTCTCGGATTAAACCACATTAATTTCTTACTTCGTCTGCGAAAATATTTGTCGTTCATTTATTTAGCCATCTAAAACGATATTGGCTGGGGTTGAATTGTACACCACGTGTCGAGAAGACAAACAAACCGTGGCTGTGGAAAGATGAGCACGTTGCAATTTTTCCATCATTTTTCTTTGACCAGACGGATTTTTTTTTCAGATAGCTAATGACCAAGACTTGTGGTGTGCTTGACACTCTGTAGATGTGCCTTCTGAATGGCAGTGGAGCACATGGTAATGGGGCACCCGTGATCTCATGTTGCAACCCTTTCTTTCCACCTTCTATCTCTTTGTTCCAGGCCCTTTGGTTTGTACTAATTTTCAACCCAAATCAAACTTATCGATTTGAAAGCAAAAAAAAAGAAGGAATTTTGTGAGGACAACCCTCGCCAGCCATAACTTTTGCCAGCCACAAACGCAAGTCATGGAAAAAAATATTAAAAAAATAACCACATCAATGCTAGTTATGCCGCTTAAGATGTCCTATATTTATATTAACATTTTCTGATCTAAATTGTGGGATTGATTCAATTAAAGTCTTACAATTGAATTGATAGGTTTGATATTCTTTTAATACTTTTCCCGTTCAAATTCGCAACTTGCCAAATTCATTGAAGGGTTTGTGTCGTATTGCGGGCGTAATTCCACACTAAGGAGCCTGTGGCATGGAGTGCCATGGTATGGCGGGTTAGTCGCCACGTGCCGCCGCACTTGGAGCAGCAATTCAATGCTTCCGAAATGCTGAGGGAGCCGGGTTTGAGCGTTGAGATAAGGATGTGCTACAGGAGATACGTGCGCGGTGAAGGGTGAATCAGTGGCTTGTGCAGACGAGACAGGGAGAGGGCTGAACAGCTTGATGGGAAAGCGGCAGTGAAATGGAGAAAAGGAAGAAGGTGGATGAGACGAAGGTGTAAGAGTTTTCTTAATTGTGGACTACATTAATTGATATTGTAATTTACCGTTTACGGGGATTAGTCTAAGGTGAGATA
Source organism: Eucalyptus sp. ANBG9806169 (assembly GCA_014182395.1). Classification (NCBI taxonomy): domain Eukaryota; kingdom Viridiplantae; phylum Streptophyta; class Magnoliopsida; order Myrtales; family Myrtaceae; genus Eucalyptus; species Eucalyptus sp. ANBG9806169. The sequence continues at coordinate 12,811,313 of CM024583.1, read as the reverse complement.
GAAGATTTCTTAATTAGTCTAATATGGGCTGGCTAGTGTGGGCCGAGTTGAGCGGCCCGTAATGAGGGGCCCTTTGGAAACTCTATAAATAGCGCTAAGTCTCTCCTCTAACCCTAATTCTCACATGTATCCTCACCTAAGGGCGTTTACCTAACGCTAAACGTGAGGGGGCCGCCCATTGAGCCGGTGATACGGAGGACAATAGAGGAGAAGGACTTGCGCGTGGAACATTGTGTTTCCGCTTCCGCTTCAAGATCGATGAATTCCAAAACAGGTGCGTTAATTCTTCTGCTTAATTATGCATGTTCTTGTTTTGGTTATGGAGATCTTGGGGTTGCGCAATTTGCGTCCAACACGTGGTATCAGAGCCTCCATAACCCTAGAACTTGAACGCATAAGTTTTTTACCATAATTTGTGATTTTCGAGATTTTTTGTTCAATAAAAATAAAATAAAATCACAAATTAGGATGATCCTGATACCATGGGGTTTTTGTTCTACATGTCGAGATCTTTCCAACCCTATATAATTTGTATAATTTTGTTGAGAATTGAGTGAGAATTTTAAATTTGAAATTCTAGGGTTTATACATAGAAAAGTTCTAGAATTTTAAGTTACATTCTAGCGTTACCTTCGTTTTTTTTTTTCTCTACTCTTTGCATCACGTCGTGTCGTTTGAATTATGAACTGTCGATCATCGCGCGCACTCTTTTGCTCGTCCGTCTCTGATTTTGGAATTGACTTTCTCCTCTTGGCGGTTTTGTTCTATTACCGTGGTAAGTTTGCCCAGATTGCTAGTCAATATCGAATTCATTCGCGACGAGGATGATGGGGTTTGTGAAGATTTGTATTTGTATATATATATATTTTTCGCGCGTGGTCGGTAGTGTTGGACTCGTATCTTCATCCTCTACATCGTGGTGTATTTATATTACATGTTTGATAATTTTATGGATGTGAAAATACATATGGAACCCTAAATACGTGTATTTTTAGTGTATTTTTGCGTATTTTTCTTGTATTTTCTGTGATTTTCGAAATACAAAAGGTCTTTGGAGTTCTTGGTATGTTATAACATGAATTTTATGAGTGTTATTCATCAATAGTTTACAATAAATTTTATTTTTTTATTGATGAACAAAGTAATGTAATTAGCATAATATGTGATTTTGGTGATATCTTTGCCCCTATCACTAAAGCTAAAATCACATGTATATGGTGTATGTGAGGAGTAAAATTTATATCCCTGGTATGAGAGAGTTTCAAGGATTCAATTGAGTAGTGACCGCCAAAGTGGCACGCTTGATTGGGTTTGAGAAATTTCGGTCTCGTATATTGATTGGGATGTCTCCGCTCTAATGTGTAGTCATACCCCCAAAGGGGGTGATTATATATTAGTTCATGGAGGGATACATGATTATGTGGTGAAGGAGTGATCGATCCTAGTGGTTCATCTGCCCAAAGGTGATGAATTCACGAAGATTGGAATATATTCTCATAACCGCTATCATGTGGGAGTGTACAACTGCATGTCATGTATTCCCGCCTAAAGGTGATTATATGATTATGCATGTAACTCTCGGATGTGTACTTGTGTGTCAAGTTACACATTGCTCACATGATGCTAATTATATACATTGCTTGTTTTTCAGTCATCTTTTCTGTAATTAATAATTCCACTATTATTGAGGTTTTTTGCTTCAAATTTTAAGTTGTGGACATATGATTTATTGCTTGAGAATGCAATAAAATTTGTTTATTGTTCCTAAAGCGTTCCATTCGGAGCACTTGAAACCCTGCGAACTGCACTGCTATAATATGATGGAAGCCGTAGTCGCTTGAAATTATGTCTTGTTTGATATTGAAATTAGGACAAATCTGCAAAGATTGTGTTTAAGTCCTAATGATATATACATCTCATATAAGGATGAAAAAGTTGTTTCCAAAATTTTTTCTATTTACTCTTAACGGTTATCTAAAGACTTCTATAGATTATTGTGGAAGTAAAATTGACTGAGATAAAGAATGTCCTTATCAAAGTTGTTTTATAAACTTCTTTTGAGTTATAGATTGGGCATAGATTACTTGAATCATATTAAATTTAGGGGTGTCATGCAGAAGTGAGATTATCTAATCCAATTTTAAGTGTATTGTAATTCAGATCCACTCGGAATTATTTTGTATCTTATCTAGATTGTTGAAAGGGGTATTAATTTTATTATCCTAAAGAAGGTACAAGAATTATGGAATCACATACTCTAAAATTTCTTAAGATCGACGTAATTGTAGAGGATAACTGCTCTCAAACTATTAAAGATAATAGTATGATGGGGTTACTGTGTTTTTTGTCTTTATCTATACAAATAATTATGGAATCTCCTGTACCATAGACTAAACTTGTTGAGGTTTAAGGTACTATTCTTGATATAGTTTATACTGAAATTTCTTAAACCTCTCAAGTGCAGAATGAAGTGGTTGCAGCTTTATTAAGGAGATTTGTTAAGGAAAGACGATCAGTTATGCCATCAGACTATATAGTCTATTTGTGAGAGCATGATTACAATATCCATTACATGGTTATTTTTAGCAACTTATATAAATGTTGTTTCTTGTTCTTAATTAAGTATGTGATTAAACGCCATAAAAAAAAGGATAATAATATTTTTACTCTGAAAGAGGGGTGGATAATTAGTGAAGAAATAATTATTTCTTTACTAATTCTTTCAGAGTGAACGTGGCATTGATAGTTTTATATGGAGTTACATCAAAGAGATATAAAATCTATATAAGTGCAATTTGTATAATTTTGCAGCAGATTCAAGTAAACTTGTGTGTAGACTGAAAATTTTTAATTCATGGTCTTAAGCAAGTTTCCAGGCAATATTATTAAAGTTTCATAATGTTGTTATTTTGTTCAATTAAGAACAAAGTAATTCAATATATTGCAAGGTCAGTGGGAGGAAATTTATTTTTCTCATACTCTATGTACATGATATTTTGTTTACAAGTAATGACCTTGAGGCATCTTTTATCCTTTGTACTAAGGTTTGTAAGAATTGTTTTTGCCATATTATATTAGATTTTCTCGGAGGACATTTGCTGATTGTATATTGGAAATATTCAATATACATTATTGCAAGCTAGGAATTGCTCCCTCGTTGTTAAGGGTGATGGACTGAATTTATCACATTGTCCTTATTTAGATATTGAGAAAATCTAATTAAAAGGTGTACCTTGTGTCGAGTGCACTTAAAAGTATTTTTGAATGTATTGTTTATTAATAACAACAAAAGTCTTAAGGGGTCTAAACACATGGAGGTCAAGTTTTTGACTATAAAGGAATCGGTACGAGAATGGTGACGTTGCGGTAGATTATATTCCAACAGATGATATGATTGCGGATCCACTAACTAAAGGCCTATGTCCATGTATATTTGAGCGACATGTCATTAGCATGGGCTTAGGAGCATCTTGGGATGTTGTTATTTAGTGGGAGCTGTTTTATTTTTCTTTGAATAATGTTTACATCTTTTTTGTTACAATTTAGTAACATTTTGATATATATATATATATATATATATATATATATATATATATATATATATATATATATGTCAATTTTTGGATTCAATAAAATGTTTTTGAATGGTTTGTTATTATGTTGAAAATATATATATTGTTAAAGTCTCAAGGTATTGTATAAACCTTGAGTGAAGGCTAGGGCATCCGGTTATTAGCCTTGTCCATATGTCTTGTTATACATAAAGAATGGTTAACCGTAAGGACAAGACATATGTGGGTTCATGGAACCATAAATGCATTCTCTAGTGGCACAAGTTTTTTTGTGACACTTAAGGTAAGAGAATGGGCATTCTCTAGTGACACAAGTTTTTGTGACGCTTAAGGTAAGAGAATGGTGACTGACAAATGAGATCTCTCTATGAGAGATGTTATCCATTTGACACACTACCATATTGGATCCATATCAATAGAGTTGAGAACACTCGTGACCATGGAAGGCTCTGTGTGTATACATGCGATTACCGCCATGATTCGGTGTTTGAGACTTTATGGGATAGGATTGACTATTAAGAATTATCTCTAGACCAATGTGCGCACATACATTACGATTTCAATTAATATAGTCCAAGTGGGAGAATGTAAGAGTTTTCTTAATTGTGGACTACATTAATTGATATTGTAATTTACCGTTTTACGGGGATTAGTCTAAGGTGAGATAGAAGATTTCTTAATTAGTCTAATATGGGCTGGCTAGTGTGGGCCGAGTTGAGCCTGGCCCGTAATGAGGGGGCCTTGCTGGAAACTCTATAAATAGCGCTAAGTCTCTCCTCTAACCCTAATTCTCACATGTATCCTCACCTAAGGGGCGTTTACCTAACGCTAAACGTGAGGGGGCCGCCTCATTGAGCCGGTGATACGGAGGGCAATAGAGGAGAAGGACTTGCGCGTGGAACATTGTGTTTCCGCTTCCGCTTCAAGATCGATGAATTCCAAAACAGGTGCGTTAATTCTTCTGCTTAATTATGCATGTTCTTGTTTTGGTTATGGAGATCTTGGGGTTGCGCAATTTGCGTCCAACAGAAGGGCCATCGTGTCGTGTGTGGGTCTCCGTACTCTTCTCTGGGTCAGCTCATGAGTGACAATTCATTGGACAACATGCGACGAAGTGGACAAACGACAGTGCCAACTACCACATCAACATTGAAAAGAAGAGAAACCTTTTCTTTTACAATCATGCCGAGGGACTTCTCTTGCGTGGATACCAACCAGGATCAGTCATCAGAAGATTTTCCGACATGTAGTCCCACGGGCATATAAAAATCATCATCTCCTTTAAGCTCAAACGTCGTGACATGGTCGGAACAATAATATATGCTCGTTGGCCCAGGACTAACAAAAAGCCAGAGACTTTCGAGTAGCTAAAACGTCTCTTCGATCTCTTTTTTCCCATTTATTTTTGCTTCCTTCGCGTCAAGCCCATTTGGCCAGGAGAGACATGCACCCAGCACCGAGGAGAAGAGTCACGTTGGTCCCAAACAGGAGCCTCCCGTTGTTCTGCAACTTTGAGCTCATGAAGTCAGCAGCAAGAAGATCGACCAGGGACATGTAAACCAAGATCCCCGAGGATGCAGCATTGAAGATGCCCTCCACAATGAGCGCGGTCGGGCTGTTCTCGTCATACACGTTGGTGACTCCCAATCCTATAACGATCCCGACTGGGGTCGTGAGGGAGAAAAACAGTGCCATGACTACAGTCGCCCGAGTCTTGAACTTGGCCTGCCAAAGCGAAAGAGAGAAAACAGAGATTAGCTTTAACAATATTTGAGTTAAGATTCAATTCAGATTTCTTTTGACAACCAGTATCTAGTCAAAAGTTATTCCAAGATTATAAGGGATTGATTTCGAATTCAAATACGAAAGACTTGTTCAACAGTGTCAGCGGTCAAATGGCTTAGATAGACCTCTTAGGGCCTGTTTGTTTTTACTTCTTTTTTTCTGTTTTTAAACAAATTTTGTGTTTTTTGTTCCAGGGAACAAAAAAAAAAAGTAAACGCGTTTATTTGCGTTTTTGTTCCAAATATATTTTTTGTTCCTAACACTTTTGAAACAGAAACAAGAAAAAAAAAAAACTTTTTCTTGTTTCGGAACAAAAATTAGAAACACATTTTCTCTCTACTCTTTTTTTTTTCTCTCTTTTTTCTTTGGCCGGTCACCGGCCTCGGCCATGGCCGACGACCGGCCAAAGAGGGCCGGCGACCTCGACGGGGCGTCGCCGGCCCCAGGCGAGGCCGAGCTTTGCCGGCCCCCGGCGAGGCTCGACCTCGCCGGGGCCGGCGAACCCGCCGGCGACCGGCCAAAAGAAGAAAAAAAAAAAGAAAAGAAAAATTAAAATATTAAAAAATTAAAAGAAATAAAAAAAGAATACAAATTTACCAAACGTGTTTTGTTCATTTTTTATTCCCGGAACAAGTTTACCAAACGCGTTTTTTGTTAAAAAATTATTCCCCGGAATGTAAACACTTTTTTTCTATTTCTATTTCCCGGAATAATTTTTAAACGAAGTGTTACCAAACGCACCCTTAGCGTTTTATGAATAAATTTTACCATTTACGAACCCATAATTGACAAGCTGACACTGGAAAAAACCCAGATGCTTTGGATGCACTGAAGAAATGAATTCCACCCAAGTTGACCAATAACCGAAACAGGCTCAATAACTCAACCCAGAAAACGAAACTTCAACATGAATGAAAGTTTACTTTTGTTAAGATTTTTGAGGACTAAAGAGAAGAAGAACCTGAGAGATGCATCCACCGAGACCCATGCCTTCAAAGAACTGGTGAAAGGACAAGGCAGCAACAAGAGGCTTGATGGTCTGTGGACTCTCCGACGCCCCCAGTGATACCCCTATTATCACCGAGTGCACCACGATCCCCAACTCTAGCACCTAACAACATCAGGAAGAAGAATGCCAACTGAAAAATATGAATAATAAGCAAACAAGTCGAGACGACTGACGTGCTGAGATTGCGAATTCTCGAACCAACCTGAGATATCACTCGATGCCGCAGGAGATCCGACTCCGAGTCCGTCGATATCGGACCGTGAGAGTGGCCATGAGTCGCGTGCGTGTGCACATGTACTTCACCTTGGTTCTCTCTGGCCTTCTCTTCGTCTCCGCTCTTGTCCGATGCGATCTTGTCGGCGTGCAGCTTCTTAAAATAAGAAGTGGCGACCGTGTCAACCATCAACGTCCCGAGGGCGCCGAGCATGGCTACGAACCCCGCGAACGGGAAATCCCCCCACGGGGTCTCGCTCAGGCACGGCGAGGTCAAGTTCTCGAAGGCGTCCGGGAGGACGTGTATCAACCCGGTGGACAGGATCACCCCGGCCGCGAAGGCCTTGATGATGAAGAAGATGCTCCTCTCCGGGTGCAGAGCCGGGACGGTCTTCCCCAGGATCGGGAGGCACACCCCGACCGCGCCCGCCACGAGGATCGATGCGATGGCGCCAGCTTGTACTTGAGGGCCCGGCTCCTGTTGCGTTCCTCGGGATCGCTCTCGCACGTGCACTCCGCCGCGACGAGCGGGATCAACGCGAGCAGGCACAGGAGCCGCATGACTCAAGATCGAACGAGCAAGCCCGTGCGCTCACAAGGTCGTGGCGCCTCCGGTAGATTGCGGGGTGTGTCTCGACTACGTCGATGGTTTCGATCCCTGGGCTTCTTCTGAGACTTTTAAGGTTGTCTTGGAGAGCGTACGTGGCCGCGTGGCTGAGATTACTGGCGAAACATTGAGATCATTGTGCACCATTTCCATCCGAGATTCGAGTCCAATGGGATCCCGGGATCGTTGAGCGAACCCGAATGAATTAGAGGGAAAGTGCCGACGGGCAGGCACGCACGAAAAGGACAGCTCGATGACAATGAGGTAATCATGTAAATTGACTATCGTACAGTAGATTTAGAATTAAAATAGCATAATTAAAAGATTTAGAACTGAATTAATCAACATTAGATATTTTGAATAAATATCAAATCATAGTAGTGAGCTTATGAGTGTAAAGGACGCGTGGCATTCAATGTTCGAGATGAGCGAGGTTGACTAGGTGGCTCCTCATCATCTTCTCCCCTTAAAGGCTATCACCATGCCCAGCACAAACGAGAGAGAGGGACAGGAGGCGATCTCGACTTGTCTACTTGTTTCTTTTGAATTGAGGCGACACGCAATTCCTCGAAATTTTCACATTTAAAGCTCAATAATTTTTCGGACTAAACCCACTTTTAAATTTTGCCCTGAGTTTGAATTCGTTTATAAAACCCAATCTGATTAGAGGATGTAAATCGATTTGTTAAATGGAATTAGTCAAAAAAAAAAAACAGAATTAGTTGGTACCAATGCTCCAGCCGGATCATGTAGATCTCTAGTGACCTTTTTTGTTCTTATCTATTTATTTGGTGATTTTGTGTTGGTTTAATTGCACAAACATATAATTTCATGAGCATTGGTTTAATTTCATGATGTTTCCGTGTTATGTTATAACACTAGCACCGTTTCAAATTTCAATCATGATATGGTAAATATCAATCGGAGCTCATGTCGGCCCGTGCTTAGGCTTGTTCGCTTGCTTGAGCTCTGATCTTCATGTCCATTGCTGAATGTAAGAAGACATCGTTACGCCCATGTCGTCACCTGCGATGAAGAAGAAAGATGATGAACAGGGACAAGCATGGGTGAGATGAGGAAGAAGATGAACAAGGGAAAATGAAAAAAAGAAAAAGAATTTTTTAGACGAAAATACCCCTAATCAGGTCACCGGAATATGCATCGGAGATGCATCTATTCACCGGCCGGTGAGTCAAGTTCTCCTTTGATACTAATTGACTACTTTTGATCTTTATTTGAGACAGACTTCACTTCATATTCTCTTTTGAGAAAATGAATACACTTTAGGTTCTTATTTGAGATTTTTCCTTTATTTTTATAAGCGACGGGAGGGTTTTTTCTGTTTTTTTTAAAATGAATCATTTATTTTCTATGAAATAAGCAAAGTTTAAGTAATATATTTGGCCGTCTAAATCTTATTGGTCGGGATCGAATTGTATGCCACGCGTCGGATCACTGTATCAGTTTCATAATGGCGGTGGCTGTGGAAAGGTTCGCGCGTTGCAAATTTCCGTCCTTTCCTTCGAGGCTTTGACCGTAGACGGATTACTTTCAGATGGCTAATGATCGAGGATTGCGGTGCGCTTGACCTTCTGGAGATGCTTCTCAAAGTCTCCCTTTTCCGAATGCTAGTGGGTGGAGCACATGGTATTGGGGAACTTTATGGTGGTCTCACATTGCAACCCTTTTTTTTCCACCTTCTATCTTTTTCTCCCATCCCCTTTGGTTTGGACTGACTTTCAACTTAAATCAAACTTATCCGTTCGAAAAAAAAAAAAAAAATCCAAGGCGACCTCGCTGGCTATATCCTAGGATGGCCTATGTCCATGTTAACAAATTATGGCTTAAATTGCTAGATGGACTTAATTGATAATATGCGAAAAGATTTAAGAGTAAATTCATCCAATTAAAAATTTTAAAACTAAATTGATACTAATACAATAACTTCATGGCTTTTTTGATAAATATTTCTGAAATTTTGCAGCTATAGCAATCGTTGGCTCTGTAAACTCTATCTCACTACAAACACCATGTGTGTCATACCGCCATCCTAGCCCATCCAACCATTGAAGGGTTTGTGTCGTATTGCGGGTGTAATTCCACACTAAGACACCTATGGGATTGTGTGCTGTGGCATGGCGTGTTGGTCGCCATGTGCTGCCGTACTTGGAGCATCAATTCTATGCCTCCGAAATGGTGAGGGAGCTGGTAATGAGCCTTGAGATAAGGATGGATTACAGGAGATGTGCGAGGGGTGAAGAGTGAATCAATGGTTGTTTGTGCAGACGAGATAGAAAGAGGGCAGAAGAGCTTGATGGAAAAGCGACAGCGAAATGGAGATAAGGGTGAATGAGATGAGGGGCCATGGAAGGTGGGTCTTCCTACTCTTCTCTGAGTAAGCTCATCAATGATAATTTATTGGACGACATGGGACGAAGTGGACGAACGACAATGGCAACTACCAAATCGACATCGAAAAGAACAAAAACCTTTTAAATTTATGTCGAGGTACTTCTCTTGCGTGTATATCAACCAGGATCAGTCTTCAGAAGATTTTCTGATATTCATTTCACAAGCATATACAAATCAGCATCTCCTTTAAGTTCAAACATCATGAAATGGTCGAAACGATCATATATGTTCGTTGACTAATGCCTAGGACTAAGAAAAAGCCAGAGACTTTGAAGTAGCTAAAACGTCTGTTTGGTCTCTTTTTTTCCATTTATTTTTGCTTCCTTCGCTTCAAGCCCATTTGGCCAGGAGAGACATGCACCCAGCACCGAGGAGAAGAGCCACGTTGGTCCCAAACAGGAGCCTCCCGTTGTTCTGCAACTTTGGGCTCATGAAGTCAGCAGCAAGAAGATCGACCAGGGACATGTAAACCAATATCCCCGAAGATGCAGCATTGAAGATGCCCTCCACGATGAGCGCCGTCGGGCTGTTCTCATCATACTTAGTGGCGACTCCCAATCCTATACAAATCCCGATCGGGGTCGTGAGGGAGAAAAACAGTGCCATGACTACGGTCGCCCGAGTCTTGAATTTGGCCTACATGAGCGAAAGAGAGAAAACAGAGATTAGCTTTAACAATGATCGATTTAAGATTCAATTCAGATTTCTTTTGACAACCAGTATGTTGTCAAAAGTTATTCCAAGATGATAAGGGATTGATTTCGAATTCAAATACGAAAGACTTTTCAACAGTGTCGGCGCTCAAATGGCTTATGAATAAATTTTACCCGTTACGGACCCAGAATCGACGAGCTGACAATGGAAAAAAAAAATGAAAAGAAGAAAAACCAGATGCTTTGGATGCATTCAGGAAATGAATTCTACCCAAATTGACCAATAAACAAGACAAACTCAATAGCTCCTCTTCCTGGAAAACTACATTGATTTTACATGGCTCAATCCAGAAAAATGAACTTCAACATGAATGAAAGTTTGCTTTTATTAAGATTTTTGAGGACTAAGGAGAAGAAGTACCTGAGTGATGCATCCACCGAGACCCATGCCTTCAAAGAACTGGTGAAAGGACAAGGCAGCGACAAGAGGCTTGATGGTCTTCGGACTCTCCGAAGCCCCCAGTGACACCCCTATGATCACCGAGTGCACCACGATCCCCAACTCCAGCACCTAACAGAGGCAGGAAGAAGAATGCCAACTGAGAAATATGCATGATAGAAAACAAGTGGAGACTGACCGATGTGCCGAGATTGGGAATTCTGGAATCAACCTGAGATATCACTCTATGCCGCAGGAGATCCGACTCCGCGTCCGTCGATATCGGACCGTGAGAGTGGCCATGAGTCGCGTGCGTGTGGACAGGTACTTCACCTTGGTTCTCTCCGGCCCTCTCTTCGTCTCCGACGCTCTTGTCCGATCCGGCCTTGTCGGCATGCAGCTTCTTGAAATAGGAAGTGGCGACCGTGTCCACCATCAACGTCCCGAGGGCGCCGAGCATGGCCACGAACCCCGCGAACGGGAACTCCCCCCACGGGCGCTTGCTCAGGCACGGTGAGGTCAACTTCTCGAAGGCGTCGGGGAGGACGTGGATCAACCCGGTGGACAAGATCACCCCGGCCGCGAAGGCCTTGACGATGAAGAAGATGCTCCTCTCCGGGTGCAGAGCCGGGACGGTCTTCCCCAGGATCGGGAGGCACACCCCGACCGTGCCCGCCACGAGGATCGACGCGATGGCCGCCAGCTTGTACTTGAGGGCCTGGCTCTTGTTGTGTCCCTCGTCATCGCTGTCGTACGTGCACTCCGCCGCGACGAGCGGGATCAACGCGAGCAGGCACAGGAGCCGCATGACTCGAGATCGAACGAGCGAGGCCATGCGCTCACGACGGTGGGGAGGGGAGGCGAGGGGAGGGGGGGGTGCCAGCCAAGGTCGTGGCGCCTCCGGTAGGTTGCGGGAAGTGTCTCGCCTGTGTCAAACGTTTCGACACTTTTTGGGCTTCTGAGATGTTTAAGGCTGTCTTGGAGATTCAGCGTATGTACGTGGCTGTGTGGCTGATATTACTGGAGGAATAGTGAGGTCATCGTGGACCATTCCACACGAGCTTTAAGTCAATGGATTCCCGGATTGTTGCGCAAACTTCGAAAGTAAGAAAGGAGAGTCTTAGTTTGCAGCGAGGCATGGAAAGGACAGCGACGGACGGTTCGATGACATTGAGGTAATTTGGCGAGGGAGGGTGTCGATATTATGTCGACATGCTTTCGGACTTTCGAAGCAGCCTTGAAACACCGCGTCAAAGCCGGGAAGTAGGGCGGGGAATTTACCACGAAAGGGGCCATCTGCATCGGCCTAAATAAAGGCTCTTGCTGTTAACTCCTCGGCCTGCTTTTTTTGGATCGTATTACGCTTCGATAATTCGATTTTAATATTGCAAATTCGAGAGATAGTGTTTGTTTGGATAGTGGAAATACGGCGGAGAGACTTTGCCTCTTATCTTTGTATATTAAAGGGACTAAAAGTGCATGAAAAATTCTAAAATCTGTCCAAAAATGCAATCAAACCCCAAAGCTTTTGAAAAGTACGAGCAAATACTAAAATTTATTTAATTAATGCAATCAATTCGTTTCGTTTATTCTATCCAATTTGATAGCCAAAAAATTGACTTGAGTTTTATTATTATTATTAGGGAAAAAGTCATAGAAACCCCAAATTTCACTATATGTGACACATTTATTCTAAAAAAAAATTTGTAACATAAAATACTCCAAACTTTTATCATGTAATATATTTATCCCAATTTTTTTTATGATACCAAAAAACCCAAATTTATAATTGTGCAATACCAAAAACCCTAAACTATTGTTTTATAATATCAAAAACTCCAAACTTCACATTTACCTTAGAATTTAGTGTCATTAAAAAAAAATGGGATTTTAGTGTCACAAAAAAAAAAATTGATTTTTTGTGTCACAAAATAGAAGTTTTGGTTAAATATGTCACAATGAACATAGTTTAGGATTTTTGATAACTTTTACCTTTATTATTAGTAGTTGAAGTAAGAAGCGCTTAGGTGGTTGTCATGTTAGCCATTTCTTGAAAAAGAATTTCAAGAAATTAAGGAAAAAATAAAAGAAAATAAACCAAAATTCAAGATTTGAGGGAAAACATTTTCGAAAAGAATTAGGAAAAAGAAGAAAACCGTACAAAATCGCCGTCGAGATGATGACGTGGCGTCGACGTAAGCCATGTCAGAAAAAGATTAAAATGAAATTTAAAAACTAAAAGAGAAGAAGAAAAACGAAAACAGTGGCGCTGCTTGCTACCCGCTGCCCCCCCATCGACCTCCGGCGGCGTTCATCGACATAATCCGCCGCGATTCCTCGCCTTGATTCAACAATCTTGCCGAATCGAACTCCATCGACAAATCCGAGCGATCTCCGAAGACCGAACGAGCCGTAGCGAGGAAGGGGGGGCGCCCGCGAGCGAGATCGAGCGGGTCGCATTTCCAAGTCCGCGAGGATCCCTTTCGCACGCCACGTTCAGCGGAAAACACCATCGAGTTCGACGTTTGACCGAACAAAGATGATGCCGCGAGTGAGTCTGAGTACGGAGGAACCGTCGTTCCAGGAGGAGGGCGTGTGTTAATGCACCGTGCCCTCGCCATGAGTGAGGCCTACCTTCATCGTCATTAGGGAGGGCCGTGACCCTCGCCGCTGAGGCGGTGCCTACGACGGTCGCAACCTCACCTAACTCACTTGTCAATGTTGTCATACGTACACACAGGCCTCCGTTCACTTTCAGTAACCGAGATGGCGACGGTGTCCAAGCCAGCTTTGCCTGATACCCCTTGCTGGTTCGCTTGGCCCCGTTGCAACGGCTTTCCCATTGTAGCGTGACAACCACGTTAGCATCTTTTTCTTTGAAAACAATCAATAGAAAAAATCAAATCAATTTTTTTTTTTTGGGTTAGCCAAATTAATTGGAGTTAGTAAAGGGACTTGACTATATAAATTTGACAAATATTAGGATTTAATCGCAATTTTTGAAAATTTCAGGACTTAATTGCATTTTCACAATAAATTTGAGGACTTCTGGTGAATTCAAGCCGTGTTTAGTTCAAACTTTGGGTGAATGCAAAGCCATTTCCTCGAGGGATCATTGAATGAAAGTAGACTTGCTAAAAGCAAACAGTGTTAAGCAACCCTTGTCGCCACAGATCTCGTGACAACCCTTATCGATTATTATCTGGAAATTATGTTGTCGTAATTATGTCCAAAGCAAAAGTATATTTTGAGAAATTTAATGGGAGGGACAACTTTGGGGTGTAAAGTGTTAAAATGGGTGCGCTACTAACACTTGAAGGTTTGGCCAAGGCGATAAATCGCAAGAATAAGTTACCGAAAAATGATGATTGAGACCGATAAGGATAAGTTAATGAAGAGGGCAAAGAGTGTAATAGACCAAAAAAAAACGAAGAGGGCAAAGAGCATAATCTTCTTGAAGGTGTTGATAGAAGTGGTCAAGAAGAAGGATGCTACAATGTTGTGGGCAATTTTTCAGATCCTTTATACAATGAAGGGTTTCAATAATTTCCCATACATGTTGATTAGGATGTTTCTATTTTGATTTGCTGAAGGTATTTCCACTAGAGCCCACTTAAATAAGTTTAACAAACTTACGATGGATTTGAAGAATGCCAATTAAGTCCTGGCTGATGAAAAGTAGGGAATGATATTATTGGCGTCTCTACCAAAGTCATGGCAACACTTCACTAATTCATTGTTACAAGAGCATACCACAATTGTCTTGAAAGAGGTCACATCCATCTTATTCTCTAAGGAGTGGTAGAGGAAATCGTGACATGACAATATAGTGCAGGATAGACCACAAGGACTAATGATTTGAGGTAGAGAGAACTATTGAGTGTCCAACCCGCAAAGGTAAAAGTAGATCGAATTAGTGCCCTTGAAAGTTTAAGGATAGCGTGTGGTGCTTTGAGTGTCATGAGTAAGTGAACCAATGGTTTCTTGCTCACGCCAGCTAAAGCTAAAGTTCAATTAAAGCACGTTCCTAAGAGATAGAACCTATTCAGGGAATATAAGGTTTTCATGAGGCTGCTATTATCTAAGCACGAATATATTCGTTTAAGAGAATATCTTTGGTGTAGAAAGTTTCAAATTCAGGATCTTCCACTGCACGGATCTTCTGGGAAACGAAATCGTAGGTATGTAGGTCCAAAGCCAGATCGACTACTGCAATAGCACTCATCCATAAATCAGTCACTTGTATAACTGACATAAAGAAATGTAACCAACGTTTATTGAAAAAGCAACCCCAAAAATTTGGGACCAAGAGTGGTCAGCGGTGATCATTGAATAAGTTTCTCTCGCTTGAGTTAAGTACCGAATGAATCGGCACCATCACCATCTTCAAATAGAGCACATGAGGAGACACGGAGTCCCTAGCCAAGCATTCATTCGCCAAGAATCTATCCAATTTCGAATCTTCCACCATGGAAAAACTTGAGTGATCAAGAGACAGCTCGAGGGACCTCGCCGTCCCCGTCATTCGGCCCACGACAGCCTAGGTTCACCTGTGTGGAAAGGAAGGAACGCGTGAAGAAATCGCACATCTTCCTCGTCTCATGCTCAACGCAAACCCCATCCCACGGCTCCAAAAACTGTCAAGAAATGCAACTTGCGCGCTTGTCGTTCGGACTCAATAGCTGACTTGACCACCATTTTCGTCCCCTTCACTTTTAACTAACCTCCAACTCCATCGACCGCATGTGATAAGAAGAGGTGCCGACAACTGCATGTCCATTCCGTCTTCCACGAGATCACTGCTTCGAGTCATTGCCGTAAGCGAAGTATCTCTAATTGGTCCCCGCTTTATAGGCCCGCCAATCTTGGACTTTACCGACCAAAAAATAAAAAATATTGGACTTTGGACTACTGTTCAAACTGGCATATATGCGAACGGATTGTGGAAGAGAACGGTGGTGTCCGCATGCTTTTGTAGGTCATCATCAACAATAATAGAGAGTGACAATGTGCATTGATTTAAAAAGAATCCCGAGTCAACGTCAATGCTTGGTCTAGGGGATGGAAACGTCCAGTGGGATTCGTCCGTCTCGCTTGTATTTTGAGAGTGATAACTTAATAATATAAACAGAACAAAAAATCTGACCCAAAAAAAAATTGAATATTAGATTTACGCAGTTCGGTCAGATGATATGTCCACGAAAAAAGCAACAAAGAATTTCTCTATAAATTAAGGGAGTGCATGATAACCGATAATTTACGTTCCATAAACAATTTTTCTATTCCACATTTACGGAATGAAACCGTTTCGATAAACCTATTTCGTTTTTATTTCGGAATAGATTTTATTCCGAAATAGGTTTGTAATAGAAAATGAAATAAAAAATTTTTTCGATTTCGAACAAAAATAAGAAATAAAAAATTTTCTCATCGTTTGTCAACCGATCATTCATCCATTGCGCCGACCACCGTCCATCAATCGCCGACCGCCCGCCGCCCCCGCCGCCGCCGCCGCCGACGATTGCCAAATAAATTATTTTTATAAATATCATTTTAAAATAAAATTTATTCAAATAAATAAAATGATATTTATTTTTATTTTTACGAATAAATATTTATTTTATGAATAAATTTAAAAAAATCCTTAAAAATAAATAAATATCATTTTAAAAATAAAAATTATTATAAAAAGATCATTTATTCATTTTAATTTTTAATTTTTAATTTTTATTATAAATATTATTTTATTTTTAATAAATAAATTTAATCGAAATAAATTTATTTATTAAAAATAAATTTAATTAAATATATTTTTATTAAAAATAAAATTAAAAAATATTAAAATAAATTAAAAATAAATTTATTAAAAATAAATAAATTATTTTTATTTGTCATTTTATTTTTATTTTTAGTTTATTGATAAATAAAAAAAAAATAAATTTATTTTTATTTGTCTTGAGTGTTTTGCCAAATAATTTTTTTTATTCATTTTAAAATAAATTTATTTGTAAAATAAAATAAAACAGAATAAATAAAATAAATTTATTTTGAAGGATATTTTTATTTTAAAATAAAATGATATTCTTATTTTATTTTTTTATGATTTATTTTATTTTATTTTATTTTTTGTTAATAAATCATTTTTATTTTTATTTTTTATATTAAAGGTTGCCGATCGTCACCGCCGCCGTCCGAAAAAAAAGAAATTTTGTGTTGTTATCAAACGAATTTATATTTTTAGAGTAGAAATTTTTTGTCGTTATCAAACGACTATTTTTGCTTAGAAACTCTTCTAGAAATGGAAATAAAAAAATCTATTTCTATTCTAGAAACTATTTCTGGAACAGAAATTTTGTCATGCACCCCCTAAGCAATCATAATTGAGTCACTCAAATACTTTCCAAGTTTTCAATTGCAACCAATAACTCACAATATTTAACTCCACAATTTTTACAAAATAATCAGGAAAATTATCAAAACAATCATAAACCTATTACAACTTTTTAAATTCAATCATAAACATTTATTTTTGTCCAATTCAATCCTAAACATTTTTTCAATTGTGTCAAATCAATCCATCCAACCATTTTTAACGAGCCAGCCATGGGTGAGGCCTGACCTTGCAACCTCTAGCAAGGCTCCATCCTCACCAGATCTGGCTAGTCCCAACCATGGCAAAGCTGCGACCTGCGCATGGCCAATAAGGCTCACCCAAGCTAGAGGCAGGCAAGGCCTTGCTCAGCCATGGTGAGGAGGGCTGCCTTTTCGTCACTTGGCGAGGCTCACCCTCGCTAGTGGCTAGCAAGGGCGAGCCTCGCCATTGGCCAGCAAGGTCAACCTCATCGACACTTGTCTCTAGCCAACCGACTAGAGGAAGGAAGGTGGAAAAGGAGAAAAAAAGAAAAAAAATATATCTAAAAATAAAATATTAAAATTTTGTCTACATCAGCGTCGCTCAAACGACTAGTATCCACATCAACGCCGACAAGCCAAAATTGGCTGGATGGACTGAATTGACATAATTACAAAAAGTTTAAGAATGAATTGGCCAAGAAAAAAATGTTTATAACTAAATTTGAAAAATTACAATAAGTTCAGGAGTGTTTTGGTAATTTTTCAGTAAAAAAAAAAAAAATTAGAACTGAATTGAAAAAATTGTAATAGGTTTAAGATTGTTTTGGTAATTTTCTCCAAAATAATCTCTCAATCTCTCTAAAAATTAAACAAATCTTACTTCAAAATTTAATCGGCCTGAACACTAAAATGATTGGTGTCCCGAAAAAAAAACCCTTGCCAAGCACTCGTGAAAATGACACTTCACCAATTCTTAATAACCGACATAGCAACCCCGGGTACATATTTATAATTGAGGACTTCTTGAACGACGTCAACATGAAAAGGGAATCCTCGTCCAGCGTCCCAATAGATTTCGATCAACGAAGTCCACCTTGTGGCTTTCTTTCTCTATTTTCTTTGCTTGGCCAACAATCTTGGGCACCACTTTTGATGTCAAAGCAAAACAAAAAATATCTAATTGGGCATATTCAGTCCTCCACAATAAACAATGAATCTCGAGTTGAATTTTATTTGACAGACTCAAACTCGAAATACATTTTAACAATCTCTTCTTTGTATTGACCCGACGCTTAAGACAAGTCACAATCACTTCACTGAAAATACAAACTTCAATACTCCTCTCCCACAATTTCCAACGAGCTCAATTGCCACATATATCTTCTAAATTCAATCCTTGCTTGAACCTTGCTATTATGATGGACCTCATTAAAACACCAATTCCATCTACACTTTCAACTGCTCGGCAACAATTTTCAGATATAACCTCATTTGCCACAAATAAAGCAAAACTATTGTCACATCCGTATTTGTTAGGAGATCGAACATGCAGGTTGTCAAATTCAGTAGTTAAAGCAATCATTGGCTCTACAGAACCACCTTGCTAGAAGCATCTCAAGTTGAACATTATTCAAATCCGACACTCCTAGCCAGAACAGCTAAAGACTCGTCAAATGTAATTTTTCTACCAACAACAGATGATTTAATTTCAAGCATCACAATTGGTATAAGGTAATTGAAATGGTACCGGTATAACAAATTTAAAATTAAATTGATTTAATTAAGCTAAATTTGTATCAAAGCAATAGGTTTAAGTTTTTTTTTTTTTATATAATTTTTTCCACGGAGCTATCCATTCAAGCTGGAGAATATATTCCATCGCCACTACTTTCTTCTTTTTGATTGTCATTGTCGATCCTTTATCACTTTGCGTGTATGTCATCCCCGCATGACCATGTGAGGCAATTGAAGTGGGTTTGCAGATGAATTGAGAGACTGTGGGCTTGTGAGAGGTCTCAAAGGCCCATTTGAATTACTGGGCCTATTGAACTATTCTAAGTTGGGCTCAATCCTTATTTCTAGTTCTCATTTCTTTAAACTCTATTGTTTCGCAAAAATAATTTAAAGAATGTTTTCGTTTTTTTTTTTATCGACAATAAATTATGTCTAAGTATTTTCGTGGATGTTGAAAATATTTTTCGTTTATTTTTTATAAACAATACAAACAATCATTTAAAAAAAACTGTAAATCATTTATCGTTCGTGAAGATAAATGGAGGCTTAAACCTTCCCAAAATAATGTTTTGGCAACTATGTGGAGGCTTTTTACCTCTATCTTTTCGAATTATTAGCTCTATTTATAATATTGATGAATGTTCCTAAGTAATTGTTCTTCATCTGCTTTATAATACTTACAATTTACCAAAAAAAAAATAAAAATGGAGGCTTAGGGTCGGTTCGAAAAGGAGAAGTGATGTAAGTTCTAATCGGATGGCATCACCACGGCACGTACATCTCTTATTCAATGTTACCTTTTTTTTCTTTTTGGGTTGTTCTTGCAAGTATATGGGGTTGGTCTTCACTCGGCTATTCGATCGAGCCCATGGACTCCGCGAAATGTCAAACTTTCCTTGGGTTTATATGATTCATTTTTCTTTTCCCAGCCTCTCTCTTTTTGTTCAACATGACGAGACCGATTAAGGGATACTAGTTTATTAGCTTGCTTTAGTTTTCCCGATCTATGTCGCGTCTACATGGGTTAAGTTTGAAAAAGAGTACTCCGAATAGCCGCACAAGATAGCGACAATCTTAAGGATAACTATTAGTTTATATATCACTTAATCAGGATGCTCACAATCGATGTATGACTTGAAATGTTATGAATTCTCCTACTTAAGAATTGACGCTCTCGTCAATATTGGCCACTTTTACCCAGTGATACTCCCTCCATTTGATGTGGCTTCAGGCAGGCACAAGTGGTTCGAGCCTTTTGGCCCAGCTATCTATCTCCGCTCTTGTTAGATTGAGTATGAGCCTGATCCATCCATGGACCATGCATCGGTTGTGGGTATGTAACGACCCTATTTAGTGCACATAATGTCAAGTTCTCGTAAAGAAAATTTTGAATGACTACATAAGGTGGTAGCAAGGTGTTAGCTTATATTTTATTCAACGAAGCCTCTCCTGTCCAATGTCTAATTGGGGATATCGCATTTATATTAATTCAAGACAGACATTAACATATTACTTTTGAAACAAGGTTCATCAAACTCTAGCACTAATAGCATTCTATTGAGCAGTCAAACCTCCATGTCTACTTGTTTCATAATACTTTACGCGATTATCGCATCACAGAACTTACGAACTTCATTTCGGCAAATCGAATGGATTGTGTGCGTACATTGTGTGAAAATATGACGTTATTCATTTCAACCACGCTTTCGTTTCAGGCTAATATCACAATTCCTGGTTAGATGAATAATAGGTTTAATTATATCACTAATTAGCTTATTTATTTTGGAGGATAAGTAAATATTGTGTTGGTTGGTGAGTATCATCAGATAAACGAGTGTCGGGTCTATAACTAAGTTGATATGTCAATCGTCATTGTCATCATAATGAGTTCATATAGAAACTAAACCCGATATTGGTGAGCCATTTTTGCATGCACTAGGTGTAACCTTTCATGAGGTAAATGAGAGTTAAAGGTAAAATTTCCTCACTCGATTCCCCATTATCATACTTTGGAATTGAACTAGAGCGGTTGTGGGCCACTCCTAGCAATATCTTGGTAGTTCTACTTGGCTGTTGTCAACTAGATATTGTATGTTCTAGTCGTTGCTCAATCATATCCACATAGCTTTAAATATGTTGTGCTATTTTAAGATTGTTCGAGATTGTCTACCAAACAAATAGTGCATATGTAGGGCAACATAAGATTAAAGATGTCTTTTGTATCTGGCATTCACATTGTGCCAGCTGTGAAGCCCCACCCATCGGATTTGACGCTAATAGGCAAAAAAAAAAAAAAAAAAAGTAAATTGGAAGTCTTAAACCTTATACAGAACGCAATTAAGGCTTAAATATGGAATACATTTAATTCCTAAGCTTTTCAATTAATTCAATTAAACAGTAAATGTTTCTCAAAAATTTCATTCTCTCAACGAATAGCATATAAGTTTAGGACTTAATGCATTTTGAATAAAGGTCGAGGACTTAATTGAATTAAATTAAAAAGAATTTAGAATTCAATTGCGCTTTTTGATAATAAAAAGTCTACCATTGAACTGAATTAAGTTGTGTTTTACCTTTCGTTCGTGAAATTTTCCCAATGCCTGCACGATATTATCTACTTCTGGCCGCGGTTCACTACCATCTGCGGCCAAACGCGGACGAGCGGTTGGGATGGATTGAGCACGCGGAGGTTAAGGAGGGGGAGAATGATCGTGGGTGAGCCGACAAGTATAATGGATGACGTGGCATTCAATGCTCGAGATGGACGAGGTTGACTTGGCAGCTCCTCGCCTCCTCCTCCACTAAAAATCTATCATCATGAATGAGAGAGAGAGAGAGAGGAGGCGGTGGTCTCTCCACGTGTCCAGTCGTTTCCTTTGAATGGAGCTGGATGGCGATTGGCCTCTGATTCCGAGAAGCTTCACATTTAAATCTCTGTATTTTTCAGACCAAGCCAACCCTGTTTCGATAAGGTTGTAATAACATTTTTTTTTTTTTTTTTTTTTAAGCATGTCCCGCTTGTTAACTATGAATTAAAATATATGTTATTTCAATTTTCAGAGTATTTAATATTTATCCTATGAAATAAGAGAAAAATAGTGAGTTGAAAATTATTAACTTTTTTCTTGGTTGCTTGACATGTTTTTCAAGATACTCGTTAATTAATTCATATATGACCGAGATCTTGAAACGAATCAAATGAGGAAAACCGCGTAGGGAGAGTTACAAAAGTTAAAATATAGAAAAAAAATCTCATCTATCACGAAAAGTTTTTTAAGTTGTAAATATTAAGATTGACATGTACAGTGAACATCAATTCAAATCCTTCTATGTTTTGGCAAGCAATGTTACCAAGACAAAAAAGTAAATCGTGTTAATTTGGGGTTGAAAGTGCCTCTTGAGTTTGTATCACCATACAATAACATTATCTCGATACCTGAATCAGTGGCGGTCGACGCGGGACAATAAAAGGTTACAATCACCAGTACCCCCGACTTACACATTCATCGACGATGCAGGGAGGATGAGGTTACATAATAGGATTGGCAATTCACATGTGAAAGCCATTCGGGTTTAACCAATGCGATTATATTCCATCAATCTCCACATACGAACAATCTAGATCTGCGCATGTCACGCACCCACATCTCACATTCTAATCATGATCTTATCGGCTAGTATCGACTCGGATGCCACGTTTTGATAGGGACAAGGCCGCTTTCACATCGGTTTCGTGATGCCGGTGGCGGCGGACGAGGGCTGACTGGCTGGCGGGCAGGCGGACCGGCTAAAAAGAATGGAAGAGGAGTTGAAAACCCACGATGCATTTCTCCCTCCTTTTTTTTCCTGGACGATAATAATCAAACTACTTCAGATAGCTCATTATGAGCCCCCCCTCCCACCAGTAGAAACGGCGGTAGCCTTGGCAGGAAAATCAAAAGGCACTTAATACACGCTTACATCGACAAATCAGGTATTATGGGAATGCTTGACTTTCTAGGCATGCGCCTTGTTATCTCCTCTTTTGGTGAATGGGGGTGACGATGTGGCCCCGCCTGGTGAGCTCGCATTCATCCCCTCTTCCCAACTTCTATCCATCGCTCGGAGAAAAAAACTTTTTGCCCCCCTCCTCCTCCTCCTCAAAGTGAATTTTACTTTGTACCCTTTTCAGCCAGCACCGTAGAGATGTTTGCGCCTTGGATTGGACCGATTTTCAACCCGAATCAATGAGTTCGATTCGGGGAAAAAGGGTTTTTGATCCCGAGTGGGATTTTGAATATTTAACTCGTGGTGAGCGTCCGTTCGAATTCAAAACCTGATCATTTCCGTTTATAGTTTCATAAATGAGAATCACGGCGTTATTAAGTTGGGAAAATGTGATTCTGATGTCAAAGATGAACAATTTAACAATTGAAAACTTTTTCTCCGCCCTTTTAGGCGGGCATCATAGAAATGTCTGTGCCATTTGGCTTGGACCGATTTTCAACCCCCAAATCGAGCAAGTCGACGGAAAAAGGCTTTTTAATCCCGAATGGAATCGAATATTCGATTCACCATGAGTATCTACTTGAATTCAAACATAGTAACATTGATATATGGTTTCATAAATGAGAATCACGACGTTGTTGATCTGGGAAAATGTGCTTTTGACGTCAAACGGTAGACAATTTAGCAAAACCGGAGTTGCGAAATAAACATTGGTAATGGCGGGGTTTTTACTGTTTTAGCTCGATATGCTCAATTTATATAGATTTCAGACAAATCGACTGTTTCTAAAAAGCAAATTGTTCTGTACATGAATTACTTAGCTCATGACATATATATACAGTAAAAAGAATTTGAAAAAAGCTCTTTGGAATCTACTCGCTTGAGAAAATGTCGAATCAAAACCAAATCAATAAGCAATAAAACTAGGGCTTTTTATAAACTTTGACTAATATTGTAAATTTCGGCATATTTTGCTTTGACCTAAGCTGGAACAAATAAGCATAAAAGAATTATTTTATCTTTCGTCAAATTTAAGAGAAACTTATTCATTTGAAAAATACAGGTGTTTTCAAATGACTTATGCGCATTTAAAGATCTGAGGAAAAGTTGCAACGGCTCTGAGATTGACTTTGAAATGACCTTTTTAAGAAGTAAATATAGGAAGAACAGAAATAATTAACACTTACATCTGGTTTTTAACAAGTATTCGAGGGTGCTTGTTAACCTACACACTCTTCTTAACTTTTATATTTAACTTTTCTTTTTTTCTCCAAAATCATAATTAGCCCACAAAAGTATCTAAGAAAATTCAGTTTTACCACAAAAGAAATTATTATTATTTTTTAATGAAAAGTTGAAATTAGTCTCGACGAAAAAGGTACTGTATTCCCTTCAATTGTTTACATTTGCTCGAAGAAAAAAAATGTTTTCTGTCTAGTAATATTATTATAAAGATATGGATATAGTTTAAACCTTCCTAAAATAAGATTTGTTGGTCTTATAATATTATTATTATCACTATCAAAATACGGCAATTTTTTGTCTTGATATGCAATTGTCAAAAAACCACGTCGAATGTGTGGCACACTTTTTTTTTTTCTTAAAAAAACAAAAACCCACGTTTTACGGGGACTTTCCCAGATCTTGCCGCAGTTTGTACAATGCAGCACGATCTTCCTAACATATATTCCGCTTGTTTTTTTTCGGTAAAGGAATGTGAGAAATATGTTCCACGTGGCAAGTTCACCAATTTCCGCAATTTAAAAAGACGCCCTCCATTTTGGGCGTAATCTTAAGTCGAGGGCAATGCCCGCCTTTGACTAATACTTTTTTGCGAGTTCTGGTAGGGTAGCCAGGTAGTGGATTTTGTGGCGCTAATGCCGTATAATTAGTGCAACAAGAAATAATAATAATAAAAATAACCTTATATTATATATATGTATTGAGAAAAAGGAGAATTTTCAGCCTTTTAGCCACCAGCACATAGATTACGACTTACGACTTACGCTGGAGCTACCCTAGTTTGGGATGTTGACCAAATACCTCATTTTCAAACGAGCACTATCATCGCCGGCGCATGTCGTCGGCAAACAGAAAAAATCTCTACAAGCGACCTCCAGAGTCAAGATGTTCGAGGACAATATCGACCGTCTTCTTTAACATGTCCGCAAGACTAGTCTAGATGTTAAGATCATCCCTTGAATTTCACGCATTTTCAAGAAATTGATTTCCATCTAATGTTTCGCGCTTTCGATAATTTGAAAATGCGCATGGATCGCGTTTTTCTAGGCCATGCCGTCCGGGAAAAGATTGGCGAATTCGGGCATTGTGCTTTCGCAATCGAAGTTCCAAAAAGTAAAATGCATGCAGTCACCATAATTGACATTGTATTGATAAATCGATAGTTTAATGCGGATCATCGAAACAAAACAAATAACAGGTGGAGCCAATCCATTGGTCGATCAAACAGTATGTACATGCAAAAAGTCAACCTGTCTCTCCGAATCCGAGCGCGAGTCAGTGCCTAACTTTCTACGCTGCCTTTCATGAGCCAAAAACCCTATTCTCATTCGAAGCAGCCGGAGTAAACCCCAAAATAATTTTGATGATTCTTGAAGAGGACTAAAAGACTTGGGAAAAAGTGAGAAAAAAAGAAAGAAAGAAAAGAAGCCCTTCATCCAGTTAGTTGCGGCACGCGATAAACTGCGCGTTGCCGGAACTGAAGGCGGCTTTCGATGTTGTTTCCGACGAATTCTCGATCGTCTGTGCACCGTATCCATTTCTCAGAACATGTAGTTGTTGCCCCTGTTGTTGTCTTCGGAGGAGGAGGAAGGCGGCCTCGAGGAGACCTGGTGCGGAGGGCCGCCCTCCATGCCGAACCCATCGGAGCCGGGAGCGCCTCCTCCCGACGACCTCGAGCTCGCGAGCCTTTGATGTTGGAGGGAGAGGTCGCCGGGGCTGCTGGTGTTTAGAGACAGCATGTACTGCTGGCTCGGATGATGCTGCTGGTATAATTGCTGCTGGTGATGATGGTGAGGCTGCTGCGGCACTTGGTACTGCAGGTGGAACCCCGACGGACCCATGCCCCCGGCCCGGCCGACCCCCGCCTGCCCCGGCCCGAGCCCGAAGTTGAAGCTCAGCACGCCCGGCCCGTGCCCGGGGCCGAAGGGCGCGCTGGGGCCGCCGGTGAACTGCTGCACCAGGGCCCGGAAGTTGGAGGTGTCCGTGTTCATCACGGTGGTCGGGGTCCGCCGGGACGCCCGGGACCGCCGCCGGACGGGCTTCGCGACGCCCCCGTCGGGGCTCAGGCGGACGGCAGGCCCCAGGTTGCCGAGCCCCGCGGCGGGGTGGTGGCCCCGGCGGCGGCGACGGAGGAGGAGGGGGTGGCGGCGGCGGCGTCGGACGGGGACTGGCCGCCGCTGGAGAGGCCCTCGGCGGCGGCGGCGGCGCGGCCGGGAGGGGCAGCCTGGGAGAGGAAGTCCTGCTGGTAGAACTGCATCCAGTCATTGGGGGTGTTGGACATGGCCTTGTTCATCGCCAAAACAGCATGTGCGCCCGCCAGAGGGGAGCGAATTCGACACGTCTCTCTCTCTCTCTCTCTCTCTCTCTCCCCCGTTTTTCTTCTTTTGGGGTGAAGCTTTCGGTGGAAGGAAGAAGCGGAGCGGACGGCAGGCGGTATTTATGGAGCCATCGGCGAACCGGTCAAAACGATCCCAGCCCTTCAAATGGGTCCAGCACCGATGGCACGTGACGCGTCACGTGGTGTCGGGGGGTGGGTTTCTGGAAGGGTAAAGCTGGCTGGCGGAGGAGGAGAGCCTGGTTCCGGGAAGCAACCGGGGGCTCAGATAGTCAGGGTGACGTCACGTCATCGAGTGGCCACGTCATCGCTGGGCCCCTCTTCTCTTTTCGATTTTTTAATCAATTTTTTTTTTTTTTGTTTGAGTTAGGTGACTTGTAGGACTTGGAGTCTTCACGATGAAGACAGGCATGTGGTCGTTTGGAAGCAACCGGGCAGCTTCCCCCTTTTCCTGCAGAGAGATTGACGGTGTAATAACGAGGACACCATATATACTTTTCACACGATCGCGCGATGTGTGTGCTTTTTGGTCGAGGGTTTTGCGCGCTCCCACGGCTTAAAAAGGATGTGAAATTCGGATGGCGTCGTTATCGTCATCTGAAATTTTGGCATGCTTTTTTTCCTCCTTAGATGAGTCGCTATAGACGCCCGACCTAACATGATATCAGAGTCCGAGACTTTAGATCCACTTCATATGTTTCATCATATATATGAAATATGTTTTCTATTTTTCTTACTAGCTTACGTCAATTAGAAATGTGTCTCTTTTACCTTTACATACTACGTATCCCCGTTCCACACATGTTGATGTTATGGTTATTTTAATATGATAAATACCATTCTCTCTCTTTATGCATGGTGCACAAATATACATCTCCCTAGTGGTTTCTTTGCATGATTTCTTTTTTTTCGAGAAATCCTAGGTAAGTGGATAGAAATAATTATTACCAAAAAAAAAGAAAAAGGAGGAAGATGGAACCTCATCAAACAAAACACACTAACCACCATGAGGTCTCAGGAGAAGGTGTGGTGCCAATTAGAGACCACGCCAGACTTACCTACTTACAAAATGGTATTTTTACCAGACTTTTATATAAAGTAGGTAGGTTGTTTAGGAGGTGAAGGTAATCTATGTACATATTTAGTCCAATTCAAATTCATACATTAAATCGGTATTGATGTTGAGGGTCCAACATAGATATCACGATTTAAATGTACTTTTGATGGAGAATCATCTAGGTACTTGCAAAATTTGATATTCCTTTTCATACAAATCCATCAATGTGTTACCGGGTATTATCATTTTGGGAGGAAAAAATAAATTAATTCTACTTGGCACGTGATGATTGACGGTGTGAACGAGAATAAATTCTAATGTGAATGATAAATATAAATGCGGCAGGTGGCATGTCCATTCTCAATTATATATCCAACTTATTCATCTGTACACATTCCTTAGAAAACAACAAAGTGGATTATGCTCGTTTATTTAGCCACTAAGTAGCAATCTGCAGGATTATCTACTATGAACCCTGTGTAAAGTTCTCCGTCGTAAGATTCACAATTGTAAATGCCATCATGCTTGATTCTATTATCTTCATCCATCTCCAACAGACAAACTATTCATATAACATATGCGCGCGTCTTGTCGATAGCTTCTTTTCACGCCAGTTATGTCAAACCAACAACTATAGTTTAAATAGAGAAAATTCAGTTACAAAAATCAAGAGAGTAAGAAGACTTGACCGCACAAACAAGGTCAGAGGATGAAAAATCGATGCCGGTCCGACGGTCGGAATCGAGCTCAACCCTAAGGACTGATCGGAGCTATGACTGTGAGCATATCCACATGCTGCAAAGTTGGCAGCTACCGTGGGTACCCGACGACCACTTTCGTGGTGCTTGATTAGTATATTGGAAGAAGACATGCGCCCTTTTAATTTGACCGAATATTTGCGCCAAGAAAAGTTTTTTTTTTTTTTTATATGCAGTACATATAGTTTTGGCACTATGCTTGGTATGAATGGCACGTATCATAGCGACCATTCTAATGGAATTTTGGTTCTTTTCCCACCAACGGGGAGCGATACATCGTCAGTCAAAGAAGTACCCGTACGATAATGACAAGATTCAAGGTATATGTACATAAACTATCACCATATATAATTATATATATATATATATATATATATATATATATATATTCAATATATATAATATATATATAAGATATATTTCGATTGTAATGTATATCCCTTCATTTACGTGGTTCAAAGGCACGTGGGTTTGACCGCTTTAAAACATAAAGGACTCCTCCTTGATGGCCATCACTTCTTTGCTTAATCTTCGGGAGCCAAGCCAAGCCATTGCGTTTGATTTGTCGGACCGTTCCCGGAAGTCCAAAGCGTAGAGGAAGTGTCCTAGGAAGTTGCCTGATCACGACTGCTCATATCTTGATATCTATTTTTATATTTTTATATATGATCGGCGCGCTGGCACGTGAATCGGGAAAAAAAATCTCTCTCTAGATACGTGAGCAACTACCTTTCAATCTCAAAGAGTGAGTTTTACTTGATACGGTGGAAGGGCGTCATGGAGACCCGATACCTTCACCAAAGGAGATCGCTAATGAAGATTCCAAATCCAAGTCCGTCGACGTATCTGGTTGGACCAACATTCATTTAGAAAATTAAATCATTGAATTATGGGTCAATTTTAGAATATATTAACCGATTGTAGAAGTTTTCTTACACAATTTAGACGTGAATTCTAACACGATGTGTAGGAGGAATCACCTGACTTAGGGTTTTTTTTTTTTCTGTCGAGACCTAGATAGGTTTTAGGCGCATCAAAGTTAACTCAAAATGTCAAGCAGAGCGCAAAAGGCAATAGAAAATTCGCTGCTTTTGGAACCGGATGAGTCTATGGAACGAGGGGTTCTAAACTTCTAAATCGTGTTTTGACTTTTGAGTCGTGTCATTAATTAGGGTGACGTAACTTGTCCAAATCCAATTCGTGAATATTTACATAAAATTTCTGAAGGATAAGCCCGTGAGATTCCAAGGCATCTGGATATTCGCTTGTTATGAGAGGATCTACCAAGCCTACCTTTGACTTTGAAAAAATGATAAAAAAAAAAAAAATTGGTAAATTTATTATACTTATGTCAATCTAATTCTAAAGATTCTAATTGTATCAATTAAATCCTAATTTTTTTTTTTCATGTTTTGTCAATTAAGCTTATCCAGTCAATTTTAGCCAGAAATCGTTGACGTAGATATCGATTATTTTACGTAACACAACTGACATTGATGTAAATAGTTTATATAATTTTTAAAAATTATTTTTTATTTTCCTTTTTTTTTTATATTCCAAGCCTGGTGAGGCGGCTAATGACCCTCGCTAGACTTGGTAGGAAAAAAAAAAAAGATAAAGAAAGAAATTATAAAAAATTGTCATTGTCAGCACTAGCTGTCATGGGTGACACTTTTGGCATTCACATTGTAATTTCTAGATAAAATTAATCGGATGAACTCAATTGAGAAAAGTTAAAAGGTTTACGACTCGATTGACAAAATTGAAAAATTTATTATTGAATTGGCACAAGTACAATAATTTATGACTTTTTTTAATTTTTCCCTCTTGGCTTTATACAACTATGAGATTTCAAGCCATGGATTGTATTTGGGCCACCGTGATCCAGCCATTAAGTTCATGATTTAGTCACGACTAGAGGTTGCAATATCTATTAGGAATCCCTTTGGGATAAATTGAATATGGGTCACTTAAAAATATAAAAACAGATCAAAATGAGTTTACAACATTTAGATTATTAGCTCAAACTCAAAAAACGGACTTTATATGAGTCAACTGCTCGTCCTCGTGAAGCACCGTCACCGTCTCCCATCGCTTGTTGCTAGGCATTACTCATTGTTTAGCAACGTTCCACTTTTAGATCTCTCTCTTCCCCTCCCTCCAAGGCTTAAAACCTCCGACCTGAGGTCGAGGGCCTCCACTGGCTTCGAATATGAGGTTGAGGAAAAAAAGTAGATGGCCGGTGTTCTACGTGGCACGTGCCAATTGCAATATAAACTCTCTCTTTTTTTTTTTGAAAAAAAAAGGAGCAGAAATCTAAAATTGGCTGAAAAGTAGGTGAAGTAAAAAGGTCGCAAAAAAGGGTGGAGCAACGGGCGCTTCACATGGAAAAACGAAAAAAAAACGAGTGGAGAAACGGACCCAAAATGAAAATTTTGGGCCGGTAATTGGGCTTTACAGAAGGGCCGACAATAAACTCGCAGGTCGACTCGTTCTTGTTTAGTTTAGTTTCGTTTACTTTCTAAGTGGGGTCCTCTTACCGACCAAAAAAAAAAAAAAAAAGCCAGTCTTGCAAATTTGCTTTCAATTCCAATACGGAAATTTTGAAGCGCTCGTTTGGTAAAACATTGTTATCGTGATGAATACTAAAAAATTACATCATCGCCATCATCATCATCAGCATGTCTGTTTGAGAGAACTACAAAAATTACTAAAGTACAAATGTTTGATGAAGAAAGTCAATACGCCAAGAGATTTTTTCTTTTTTTTTGGGGGGGGTTGTGGCCATAATTTCTGAATCGTTATCTCTGGCGGGCGTGAAGGTTTACTAAAGAAGAAGCTTATGCCTTCTAGTTCTTGTTCTATCAGTTCAATGAGCAGGCGACATAGATCCCGATACTTATTCATGTCTCCGACTCTGAGCAATTTCCTCTACCGGCTTTGTCGAGTCTGAAATAGAATTCATGCAAGCTTCAAGTCCCATTCTTGCTGCTTTATCTCTCTATGTACTTAGTAATCTTGTGGTCTGAAACTCCAGTTCTCATCACCGGGGAAAATAAATGAAAGGCTCTGATCTGCATGCATCTGGAAATGGGGGAGTCGTTTGTTACAAACTTGAAAATTTGGGAGTTCATACAAGAACAAATTTAAAAAGTGGGGCCCTTTCTGGCAAATTATTTATCCTTTTCTGATGGGAAGACAAGTTGAAATTTTCTTGTTTAAAAAAGCGGGGAGAAAGTACATTTCCAAATCCACCCTAGTACCATAAATCATCCCGTGATCAGAATTGCCGTGACAAAATCCGTTTCTTGGTGGGCATGTCGATTTGTTGCTGACGAAGATACCACTCAAACTTCAAAAAAAAAAAAAAAAAATTAATTACTTTTTTTTTTTTTGTCCCTACGCTAATCCTACTCTAACAACTTTTCGCCTGCTCCGCGTGCGGGGACGTGGGAGTCGAAACCCACTCCCGAAATGAAATCTTCCCCACCCCTAATCCCCCGAGAATGTGGGGATTTGAACCCCGACCTCCCCTTTTCAAATGGAAAAGGCGGGCCAAGGTGGTTGAAAAAAAAAAAAAATCAATTACTTTAAGCAGCTTTTTTTAAATAAACTAATTTCTTATTATTAGTCATTTATGAAACTCTATGTCATACCAGCAAAAGTTGGCGCACGCAATGCTGCGTTAATATGAAAAGGAGCCTCGAAAGGAAAAATGTGATTCGAGTTATTTCAAAAACTAAATTTGAATAGTTGTAAAATAAGAAAATCCATTTTAGTTTTAGAATTTATACAAGAGAGATTAATTGGATGACGTTGATAAATTTTGGTCAATTTTTAAATCACTATTTCATCCATTGCTTAGAGATACACAATCATTATTGTTTTTTTTAGCTAACATGGTTATTTTATAGAATTTTTAGGTGAAAGTTCGAGATAGAATATTTCCTTCGGATGTACTTAAAGTTTACAAATATTAGCGAGTATCTCAAGGCATTTATTAGATAATTAAATTAAAAATTATTTCATAAAGTCTAATTAGTAAGCGCTTAGTGACGCGTTGACACGTTATGAAAATTCTCGTTCTCTGTCAAGCCATTGTCAATCAATAATATTCCGCCACAAGCATTTTGCATAGGGGCTAAATAGTCATTTCGTCCGCCAATAATTGTCCTTTCGGCCTCTTCCGAATTCGACTTTTCTTTTCTCCTATAATTTATAGGTCAATGGGCACTTAAAAACCAATTTTTTTAAAAATAATTTTTTGGGATCTTCCAAAGGCAATTAGCTAATAAAAAATTGGTGTTATAACTTTACACGTCGATATTAATATATCTCGAGATATTTTATATATTCTGCATCAAACAATAAAAAGAGGAAAATCTCAAATAAGGGACGAAGTAGGTTCATTTTCTCAAAAAGGACCGAAAGTGGACGTTGTATCGAATAAGGGCCAAAGTGGCTAATTTTGTCTCAAATAAGGACCAAACTTTCAATCTTATTTACAGCTTGGGGTAGTTTTGTCCAAGAACATTTTTTCTTTTATTTTTTTTCTTTCTTCATCTTCCTCACACCTCCTCCTTCGCTCTACATTGCCTCCTTCTTCAACACCATAATCAGGGCCCCTACCAACGACCTCGTGAGCTTCATGTCATCACGTAGTTGGTCTTAGTGACAAGAAGTCAGATTGGAGTTATTTGCTACTAGTCACCTTCTCGGATGCTAAAATCCTCAGTTCCTCAAGATGCATCAAATCTCGGCTCGCTTGTGCTCAACCTTAAGCTCGGATTGACCTCAATTTGACGATGATAATGCTGGATTTTCTATTAGGGGCAGTGGTCGATGAGGTCGAGAGCTCGAATAGGACTTGTTAATGGCGGCAATGGGGCAACGGAGTACAACAATTTCTACAGTTAATGATGTCAAATACGACTAATGATCAATCTCAAGATGGAGTATAGATTGAGGAGAAGAGCTATGTCGATGAGAATGGCAAGAGTGTGAGTGGGTGTCTCCAGACTAGGAATTATTGAAAGGAGCCATTAGCATTGCAAAAGGGAAGGGGGATCTTTGAAAGATTGAATTTACGCAAGAGAGGCAAACCCAAATTTGAAATTGATAAGGCAAACTCTTGTCGAGGTTGAAATAGTCACCACCGCAAATGAGAATTGTTATTTGGCGTGAAATTGTTGATCATCAAGTGTTAATTGAATAGAGGCATAAGTTAGTCAAACAAGACGATCGGCGATGCTTGGATATTGCTACTATGTTGTTGGCAAGCGGGACCGAAAACAACACAAAAAATTGCAATTCTTTGGGTTAGCGGAAGGTTTGGAATAAGTGGAGTTTGATGCACTCTCGAGGTGAGAGAAATACGTCGCTAAAGGGATTAGTTGCATAGCTTGGGAGTTGGACAAGAAGTTGAGTCTCAGCAAAAGCATATTCATATTATGGCTTTGAGATCAAAATTCGCAATGAATGTTGGAATAAAAAGAACTTATTTTTTAAAGCTCATTTCGGCTTATTGGAATTGTCTACAAACCATTTTGAGGAGCGAAATTTAAAATTTTGAACGAGTTAGACTACATTGTAATGGCTCATGTTAAAGAAAACCCAATTTTGGTCATACAATGAGATGACATAAATAGCCATGGAAGGGCTGATAATGGAGGTGATGTAAAGAGTGAGAAATATGAAGAAAGAAAAAAAGAAGAAAGAGAGAGACAAAAAATAAACAACAATGTACTTGGACAAAAGTACCCCTGGCTGTGAATAAAATTAGAAATTTAGGTCCTTAATTGAGAGTAAGTTAGCCACTCCGGCTATTTGAGGCATTATTTGAGGCAGGTGACACTTTGGGTCGTTTTTGAGAAAATGGGCCCACTTGCGCCCTTATTTGAGATTTTTCCTAAAAAAGAGGAGCAGCAAATTTTTGGAAACAAAAGATAGGAAAGCCAACTCGAGATTCTTTACCAAAAAAAAAAAAAAGAAAAAGCCAACTCGAGACAAATAAATCAGCAAAATCTGGATAAAATAAGAAAATGTGTTTTGTTGTTTAAAGTAATTGAATCTGGTTAGGTTATTTTATTCATTTGTCTGAATAAAACAAAGGGATCTTGACGTGGTGGATCTTGGCGTCTGCATCCGGTGGGTGGCGTTATCTTGAATTTGAATTCTCGATTTGTCCGTGCTCTCGGTCCCATGTACATCGCCATCGTCCACGAATAATTCATCAACTTTCAAGACGCAGTCCCCTCTCCGTTCTATCTCTCTCTACAGTCTCCTGGTCCTTTGCATGAATTCTTGGAGCTCCGGACAAACAGGAAGATGGTGATCGCCCGGCTCCTCCGCTCCCAGGTCCGTTTTCTTTCGCACGGCGATCGCTATCGTCGTCGCCGTCGCCTCCGTTTCTTGATTTCTGCCGATGGGTCGTTTTGATTGCGAGAGAACTTTGGAGGGTCGGAGAGGCCAACTTGCCCCGGGCTGAGTTATGGCCAAAGTTGGGTCCTTTCTTGTTCTTGATCTTGTCGTCGTGGTGTCGGAAAGATACGCGATTTGTTGATGGAGTAGTGCGAGCTTGGGTTCATCAGTGTCGGGTGCTTGGTGTTTTTCTTCAGTTTCTTACTTTTTATCTTTTGGGTTACGTTCTTCATTTTTTTTTTCTTTTGAATCGATTCGCTGTTCTTGTTTTTTGGGTAACTTGTTCAACTAAGTTCGCCAAACAAGTTGTGATTGCGGTTTAACAGGATGCTGAATGAAAAACAAGAACAGCATCACCATGTTTACTAGATTTCTTTATGCTTATGTTGAATCGCTCCAAGATTGGTCCAGATCCTGAAATCAGGGCTTTGGTCTTGTAGACTGACGCAAAATGTGTGTGTAGAGAGAGAGAGAGAGAGTCATATTTCATACATTGAGTAAATTGTACCGGAACCCAATAGGCAAACTCTCCTCAGTAATTAAGAGCAGTGTGTGAAAACAGCGCTAGATATGAACAATTCATATTTTGCTAGGAAAGTAAAACATCCATTTTAGTTATTTTGGAAGTACTGATGTGTGAATCGGTCCGAGATTAATTGATTCTCTTAAGAAGACTTCTTTATTCAACTGTGCTGTATTTCTCATTCTGCGCTTCATTATGGCCACTGCAACCTCCATGAGTTGTTGGCTTATGATTTTAGCGACTTATTTGACACTTCTTGTGGTTGAGTTCCATGCATGTAATAAATTAGCAGAACCACGTCTGATTGAGAGTAATGACAAACAGTACTGCAAAAGTTCTTCTCAGAACTCCATGTAATTTCTTCTGCTCCTTTCATGCAGTAGTCTCTTATGTCAAAAACTATGAGGGCCCTTTTTTATTTGAAATGGATTGAATTTGGAGGTTGATTAATTTTTGTGCTTAGATCTGGAACTGAAGCTATTAAGCACAATTTACTGTTTATTCTTGCTTTATTATAGCAACTAAACTTTGCTCTATAGTTTCATATATCATGTTCAAAGATGGCATGAGGTTATGAATGTCTAAAACTGAAAAAAGCAGTCGAGTGTGGATTGCATCTGTCTTCAGCTGTTGCTTGTGTGATGGTAATCCGTGTTTTTCTACTTTTAGCTTTCTTCATATGCAAGACATGCATCTTCAAAAAGTTGCCAGGAGCACCTCGTACAAGTTCCTATACTTGCCAGACTGTATAGCTCCGGGGCATCCTTACAGAAGGAAGAATCAGCCGAATCAAAAGATGGTCTAGGGTATGTGGTTTTTCTTGTTTAACTTACTCTATGGCTCTAAGGCATCCTTTGATGGTATTTACCTATATACTGCACACCATGCATCAATATAAATTATGGCATTATTAGAGTCAGATTAATGTATTTGTGGTAACATCAGGAATGCCATCCTATATGTTACTGATGCAACATTGTTAATACATTGGATACTTCTAGGTTTAAGGGCCATGATATGCTGGCTCCTTTTACAGCGGGCTGGCAAACTACAGACTTGCATCCATTGGTGATTGAAAGGTCTGAGGTAGGTGTTCATCATATTGCCAAAGTTAATCTGGTATATACATTGTAGAAGCATGCAGCTGACGCCACTCGCTCGTAAAAGCCTTACCTATTGTTGGTAGTTGTTATTTGAATATGATTCATTCAATTAAAAATTTGGAGCTTATTCTCGTGTTAATGACTGATTTCAGGGTAGCTACGTGTATGACATTAATGGGAAGAAATATCTCGACTCTCTGGCGGGTCTATGGTGCACAGCATTAGGTATTCTTGACTTCCTCTGTAATCAAAATCCCCCCTTCCTTCCTCGGATATTGGTGATGCTTGAAAGATTATAAACCTCATTATCCACAGCCCCTCGCTCAGTAATGGGAAAGGAAAGAGAAGAGAGGAAATTGCTTACAGATCTGTCACTTGTAACTTTTTGTCCCGAGAATTTCTGCCCATGAATATATGACTGATAAGTCACGTGCCCATCCCTTGTAGAAGTCCTCCAATACTTCTGTCTTTTGCTTTCTTCTCTGATCACAACTTGTACAAGTTTAGAACTTACTGAAAAATGGCAGTAATGTTATCACTTTAAATCCTGATCACTGGTTTGATAATTGCAGGTGGCAATGAACCACGACTTGTTAATGCTGCTGTAGCGCAGTTGAACACCTTGCCATTTTATCACTCATTTTGGAATCGCACTACCAAACCATCTCTGGTACAAGATGATTCTTTAGTTTTCTATGATAGTTACATCATGACTCGTTTTCTTTGCATGATGCCACATATTTAGACGATATGTTTCTGTTGCTTTCTGGTGTTTCCAACTTCCTGTTACATGATGTCCCTTGTAGACTTTTACAGCTTTGTCAGTTATTATTTCTGAATGAACGGACAATGAAGAATGGCTCTAAAATGACTCCTTGAGTACTATCTCATATTTCAGGACCTTGCTAGGGAACTTCTAGAAACTTTTACTGCAAGGAAAATGGCTAAGGCGTTTTTTACCAATAGTGGATCAGAAGCCAATGATACTCAGGTATGATAGTCTCCTTGATGGGATTGTCTTAATAAGATGAAGCATTTAGAGATGTGAGGAAACTCTTCTTTTATGGCTTAACTGTAGCATCGGATAAAAATCCTGACATTGTTTAAAGTATAAACCAAGGAAGCTAGGCTGGAGAGGATTGATGTTGCTCATATTTGCCAGCTAGAGCTAATAAATTAGATTTATTATCCAGTTAGGATGTGCATAAAGAGAGATTTATGCTTTCTTAAGCATTCTGTAAATGACTAATGAAGATGAACAGATAGAAAAAGGAAAAAGGAAAAAGGAAAAAGAGAAAAGAAAAGAGAGGAAATTATCCTGATCACAAGCAATTATGATGATGTTCTGCTCAAACTTTTGCTCGTTCATGTGCGAAGTGAAAGTGATAATTTTGGGTGAAAGTACCGTTGTTCTTCTCATGAAGCTTCCTGCAATATCTACAGCCACTGATCCAGTACAACAGTCAGGTCACTACCAGAATGTGTTATAACCATTTTTACTTTGATCAATGTGACTATAGGTGAAGTTGGTCTGGTACTACAATAATGCACTTGGAAGACCTGAAAAGAAGAAGTTTATAGCTCGTGCAAAATCGTAGGTGTTATCACTCAGTACTCATGGTTTCTCTCTGTATTACCAAAGTGGGACTCATGTTATTTCTGCTTTTTGATAGCTATCATGGTTCAACATTGATATCAGCAAGTCTTTCTGGGTAAGTTAATTATATTTTGCTATACAAAAACCTTTACTAATAGGAGGCTCTCTAATTAACTGACACATTAGCACATTGTCTCAACAGCCTACCAGCACTGCATCAGAAGTTTGATTTGCCTGCTCCATTTGTGTTGCACACTGACTGTCCTCACTACTGGAGATATCATCTTCCAGGTTCTAGCTTGGACAGTTTGTCTGTGGTAATAACTGCTACTCTGTGAAACTTTTACTCAGCAATTGGCTAAATGCATTTGTAGATGAGACGGAAGAGGAGTTCTCAACCAGATTAGCCAATAACTTGGAGAATCTTATCCTCAAAGAAGGACCGGAGACGGTAATTACTCTCTCTCTCTCTCTCTCTCTCTCTCTCTCTCTCACATCACAAACCCACACGTGCACGCGCGCAAGCTCAGGTTTGTATTCACGGATACAAGTGTGGTAAGTGCTCACTCACTTGCCTCTGCACGTGTAAATTGGTCATCCACTTGACCTCTGGTTATTGGCCTTAATATGATAGTTTGCTAACCATTTGCAAATCATACTGGTGCTAGAGTACCGATCTTTCTTGATGAATTGAATGGAATGCCCCGATCTTTCCTGATGAGACTCTGGTGGTTCCTTTGCAGATTGCTGCATTTATTGCTGAACCTGTTATGGGGGCTGGAGGTGTCATACCTCCTCCAGCAACATATTTTGAGAAGGTGAGTGGGGGCCAAAAATAATTTCATTTATAAAGGCTTCCAGTGCTCATGGTGGACGGCTAAAAGCCTGTCTTTCTTGGGTTCCGTTCTTTGCATGAATTTTCTTACTCACACTGCTTATTAGACAATAATTTATGGGCAGAATTGTATCTTGCCTACGCATTGGAGATCATAAATGAATTTTTACTGCTGCTTCTCATCGATGACTTGTGCTCCATACAATGTAGGTTCAAGCTGTTGTCAAGAAATACGATATTCTGTTTATCGCAGATGAGGTTATTCCACATCCTTATGTGTTGGGTAACTTTTTGTGAGCTCTTTTTGTCTACCGTCAAATTTCAGCTCAAATTTCCTTTTCTTTTAGGTGATTTGTGCATTTGGAAGGCTGGGAACGATGTATGGATGTGACAAGTACAATATCAAACCAGACCTTGTAACTGTCGCTAAGGTAAGATTCAGAGATTCTACATGTACTTTTGGCAAGTTAGGCCTGAAAATTCACTCTAGATAAGTTGTTTTTCCCAACTCCTAAAGATAAAGTGTTCTCCTTTTCAGGATCAATGATATTTTCTTCCTCATGTATTAATTCTTCAGGCCCTTTCTTCTGCCTATTTGCCCATTGGAGCTGTAATGATGAGCCCTGAAGTTTCAGATGTAATTTACTCTCAAAGCAACAAACTTGGTATGTCAGCTCCTTTTTCTTTATTATTTCTTTCCTTCTGCATTTTGTGTGTTTCTTCTCACGAATTTCCTTTTTATTAGGTTCTTTTTCCCATGGATTCACATATTCTGGACATCCTGTATCCTGTGCTGTTGCAATAGAAGCCCTCAAGATATACAAGTTTGTTCCTATTTTCATATGTTCCACATTGGGTCAAGTGTCTCTGAGATTTGTTAGTTTCTTCCGATGCATCTCTAAATTTCATTTTGATGTTTTTGCAGGGAAAGAAACATTACTGAACAAGTAAATAGAATTGCTCCAAAATTTCAGGACGGATTGAAAGCCTTCTCGGACAGTCCAATCATCGGAGAGGTACAGTTCATATTTTGCATAACTAGAGCACGCGATAGTTCCAACGACTTGATCTCAGTCAATATGCGGTCCTCTTCTGCAGATTCGAGGAACTGG
Source organism: Eucalyptus sp. ANBG9806169 (assembly GCA_014182395.1). NCBI lineage: Eukaryota > Viridiplantae > Streptophyta > Magnoliopsida > Myrtales > Myrtaceae > Eucalyptus > Eucalyptus sp. ANBG9806169. The sequence goes on along the minus strand of CM024583.1, from coordinate 12,771,566 downwards.
GCTGATTCTTGGCACCGAGTTTACAGACAACAAATCACCTAATGATCCATTTCCTCCTGAATGGGGTAAATCTTATATTAGATTGTCTTTTTTCACAAATTCACTTCTACCACGAAGTGAAAGACTTGATGAACGACAGCACCCGTTTCTTTCATCTAGTAAAATTTGGTCAACATTGAAAGTAAATTGCCTGCATCCAACTTGACCATGCAGACAAAAGGCAAACAAAGTCTCGCTTACCCTTTGATATACATGCGCATGTTTTCAACTAGAAGGGCACTTGCGTGCACGAACACTTGCATGCTGCCTAATCCTGATACTAAGATGCATTTTTCATAATCGTTTGAAGTCAATCATGCGGTCCCTTTACAGTTGGTTATATGTTACTGAGTGGAGATTAGCTGCATTGTATTCTCGATTTCTCATTCGAATTTTGATCGAGCGAGTTCCATGTTTCTCAGGAGTCGGTGCGTATTTCGGGGCGCAGTGCGAGAAGCATGGTATGTTGGTGCGTGTAGCTGGCGATAACATTATGATGTCTCCGCCTTTCATAATCACTCCTGAAGAGATCGATGAGGTAAGTTTACATGCTGCATTCTCGTGTTCCATAATCTAGTTTGAGATCTATCCTCCTCCTGTTTTCTTCCCCTGCCTGAGGAACTTCACTTCAGTATATTGCTTGTGTCCGGTCGCCGTTAGCTTCTCACAGTGAGATGATGATCATGATCATGAACACCATCTGTCTTTCATAGCATTTTATTGTTGGGCTTGACTCCATTCTCTGTCTCAGCTAATAAGAAAGTATGGAAAGGCGCTGAAGGCGACCGAGGAGCGGGTGAAGGAGCTGAAATCTCAGCAGAAGTAATTTCACAGGAGCAGATGACGGCGAAAAAACCGGCGTGGGGTCTCTGCAATGTAAATCCATTTGGCGTAGTGACATATGGAACAAATGGGTATTTAAATAAAGGATCTGCATATCTTCTCTCATGGTGTGGTTGCCAAACATGTCTCATTCCTTTTGTTCTGGGTTTCACTGCACCGCTCACATCCTTTCATGGCTATTCAGGAAAGTTAGTAGGTGACATGAATCGAATGGTCCAGATGAATTTGGGTACCTGGCTCGGCTAGGCGAAATCACTCAATCACGATCTCGATCTCAAATGAAATGATTCTTCGAAATTGGTGAAAGCAAGCACGGCAAAAAGGAAATCACTCGGAACAAATGCACTCTTTTTAACTCTTATCAGCGAGCGTCTTGTTATGGATAAGAAGCATTTGTACTTTCAAGCAGTGAAAATGAGTGACCCACTATCAATCTTGCTAACGGGGAGACTTGAGAACATGCAAAATCCAATCTTTTTCACGTTTCGGAGAGATGCATCGGAGTAAAGAGCTCGAGGAACTCTTGCTCTGTTTCCGAAATTAACGCGTCTTTCGACAGAAAAGAGCTGAGGATTACAGACTATGAGGTAGAAGAACACAAACGCTGATCGAAATCCGACCTCTTTCATGTGACAAACATCGTTTTGCGCCAATCAAAGACCAAAGAGGAACCGGAGAAGGCTCAAAACTTGTAGGGCTTATCGGCTTTCCTTCTGGCTCTCCGCTTCCTGGAGCTCAAAGACGACTCGAACCCTCCCGCGCCTTCTTCGGATTCATCCAGCTGTCTGAACGATTTCTGCGCGCGCAAGCAGGAGAAGGCAAGACCCGACAAAAGGGTGAAATCCCCGAAGCTCCTCCAATGGCGATAAATCAGAGAATCAGGAAAGCGACGGTAAAGGAAACTCCTTTCTTTCGCCTTACCTCCTTGATCTCCGCGAAGCTGACGGCGTAGAAGGTGACGGCGGCGGCCGCGAGGATCCCCGCCACCGGAATCGCTATCTGCATCGCCGCGTCCATCTCTCTCCCCCACTATCGAACGTGTAGTTCTTCCACGGTTGAGAGGAAGACGATGATGAACCGCGTCGTCCTGCAACTGCAACTTCGACCACCGTTGCAGCGGTCGCGCCACGTCTCGCGTGTGGATAGAGGAACGACGCGTAAAGGCCGTCGGATGCACGCGAGTTCGGTGTATTTCGGCCGTTAGATCCCAAGGATTACACGTGGGACCCGGCAAAATCAAGTTCTTCGTCTCTTTTGCGAAAAAAATATAAAATTAATTCAAAAAAAACTATAAATTGATACACATATAACAAATTTATCTCAAATTAATTTTTTATTACTAAAAATCCTAAATTTATACATTTTTGATAAATTTATTTTCAGTTAGTATCTAATACAACAATAAATAACCAATTAATATATCTACAACAAACGCACAAGAAAACTTCAAAATGATACCTCCGTCATTTGCCGCGTATCATCAAACTTAGTAATCTGACAATAAAATATAGGGAAAATCTCAAATAATGATCCAAAGTGAACTTATTTTTTCAAATAAGGACTTGAAATGGCTATTGTCCCAAATAAAGACCCCAAGTGACTAATAAAAGTCTCGAGGAGGGCCTGAACTTGCCGAACGGCCAAAATGTTACTAGCCGGCGATAATGTGACATTTCCAGTGGTTGGAATATGAGCAATTTTGTCCCAAAAAAAAAAAATAGATAAAAATTAACAAACCCTAAAAACCACCCCCAAACTCTTCACGTTCTTTTGATCTAAAAAAAAAAACTCTTCATGTTTTCACGTTTTTCTTCTTTTGCTCTTCATCTTCTCGGTTCTTTGTCCTCTCTCACTTGGAGCACAGAAAATTTTTGTTAATGAAACACGAATTAAAACATAACAAGAAACCCCTACCTTCGTTTCTTCACATCTTCTTCTTTTGTTTTCTATCTTCGTTTTTTTCCAACGAAGAAGACAAATCTTGAATAAAGCCACCTTTTCGTTATTGAGACACTCGTGTGTAACACGAGGGCCTCAATTCTTCATTATCTTTTCTTAGGTTTGCCATACACTTTGATTCACACTCCCGTTCAACCGAGGTCAATTTCGTTCAAATTGAGGGAGGGAGGGCACGTATCTTTGGAACTTAGAGAGACAAGGATTTTGCTCCATCAACAGAGAATTTGGGTTCTAAAAAACGAGAGGGGCAAAGAACGTAAAAGATGAAGAGCGGAGAAGAAGAACGTGAAGAGTTTGGAGGTTTTGTTTTTAGGGTTTGTTAATTTATATTTATAATTTTTTGGGACAAAATTTCTCATATTCCAACCACCGGAAATGTCACACGCTCGCCGGCTGGTGAACATTTTGGCCGATGGGTGGGTTCAGGTCCTTATTTGAGACTTGGTAGTCACTTCGGGTCCTTATTTGGAACAACGGTTACTTCGAGTCCTTATTTGAGAAAGTAGGCTCACTTTTGGTCCTTATTTGAGATTTTCCCTAAAATATATTATGAAATAACAAAGGATGCAGGTATATTGATATGTGATTTTTCGTGATATTAACTCAAATATTTAATTTGAAAAAATATTTTCTTAAAAATAATTATTTATATTATTTAATCATTCACGAAAATATTTAAATATAAATTTTTGTCAACAACGAAAACTCTGTTCATTGCTATGCAGGCAATAATTTTTTAAGAAAATAATTTTCAAATTAAATATTTTTTACAAAATAAACAAAGTCTTATAAGACCACTGCTCTCAACGGTGCAGCTGGCTCGGGTTTTCTCCCCATCACAAAGGGGAGAAGTTCGAATCCCAGAGGCAACGTTAGGGATTCTTACTAGAGTATTGTGGTGGTGGGTTCTGCAGTCGCTCCCCTAGGGTTTGCTCGTCGGCCGTCGACTTACGGGGTTCCTTGAGTTACCAAAAAAAAAAAAAACAAAGCCTTGATAAGGCGTGTATCTTGACACGTGTTTGAAATAAAATGTTGTGCAACTAGCATATTCGAAATGCTTTTTAACTTTGTGCTAAAAAATTGCTTTGATTAGCAAAGACACGATTCAATTCAATAATTTAGTCCGCTCGGACTAAATTAAGGATTGATGAGCATACACGATACCGATTTTGAATGAGTCGGGCGTCAACAGTCAAGTTGCACGTGGACAAGAACATTTCTTCTTCTCCTCTTTTCTCTTCCCTCCGAATTCTTCGAAATGTCCTTATATCCGCGTTCATAACAAGAAGAGAATTCTTCAAGCTGTCTTGACAGAAAAAACGGCAGATTTGATTAAATAATATTTCAATCACTCTCTGGACACGTGTTATTCAATTGGTAGTACATAAAAACTTAATTGTTCGCCTTAACATACATTACTCAAATAAGAGAAAATAACGTAAAGATTCATAAATTTAGACTTAATATATAATATGATTCATGAATTTTTAATTAATTCAATATGGTATATAAACTTCTACCGTGCATTTCTGAGCCAATGATAGATTGATAGGTCTTCAATTTGTTGCGGTGTTTGGTGACCAACTCGATTTTTGGGTAGGTGAGTATTGTAGTGTAACAATGTAGACTCACTTCATGGTTTGGCTGGAAAAAAAAAGGATAAAGTTGCACGTTGGAGATTTAAATTAAGATTAAGTTAATGTAGAAGCTCCACGAAAATTGTTAAGATACACAAATGAGTCATGTTAAATAAGTTTCATGATTGGTGTTAAGCAATTAATATATCATAATCAGGTCATATTTTATTTATTTAAACTTTTAAGTGATGATTTTCCGATGAAGATATCGGGTTTCTATCGCGCTTCCAACAGAATCTTATCCTTTTATTAATTCGAGATAAAAAATAACATCGACCCATCGAATAAATTTAAAATTCAGAAATTGTATTACGTGTTAACTTAAAGCTCATGGGCCATTTGTTTTGTTATCTTGTGAAATAATCCATGCAAGTAAGAAGGGTCAAAGTTTCAAAGCTGACGCAGCCAGTTGCGGCGTTGACTCAAGCGCCCAAAGATCTCTTCCCATCTCGACCAACCTCTGTCGTCGTCGTCGTCGGCAGAAGCCGTGTCGTGTCATGGGCGTCGCTCGCTTCGAGGTTCCTTGTCGGGGAGAGATACAATATAACTAGCCGAACCGCTGCGGCAACCAGCGATGACGTCTCCTCTCGGAAGAAGTAGCTTGCCTTCCTCGCAGCCTCCTACGCATATCCCCGGACGAAGCAAAGGAAGCGCCTCCCCCGCCTGCTCCGTCCCGATCCTCCTCCTCCTTCCCGATCCTTCCGTTTCCGTAGCAGCCGGGTAAGTAATCGCGTCGCGGGCGCGCCCTTCTCGCTTGTTTCGTTTCTGGGTTCGGCCTTTTCTTTGGTGGCAAGTTGATGGGGGCGTGGGGCTTGCTGGGTTTTTCGATTGGATTGAATTGCGATGTGGGCGCTCGCGTTCTTGGCGGTTTCGTTTCGTTTCCTCGTCTCGCTCTTTCTCCTGTCGATTTGGTCTCCTCTCGAGTTGCGGTTGGTTGGGATGATGCTTGATACGGTTAGGAACGGTGTGGGGGTATTGCTTGAGCTGGTGCGCTGGGTCTTTTCGGTGATCCGGTTAGGTTCCTCTGTTCTTGCCTTCCGGATTGATCTGTTTATGTGGGTCATTCCGTTTCGGGCTGGTGGATTAGGTTCTGTATTGGAAAGTTTGTAACCGTTGGACGGTTTTCTGTTATCTTTTTTTTTTTTTTGCTGCATGGCTCGGGCGATTGTGAGATGATCTGGTTCGTTTTAATCTTTTTGTGGACTTCATATGGAGTTTGGTTTCTATGTAGCATGACGGAAAGCTGTAGTAATGCGAGTCAGAGCTCTAGCTCGAGCTTGAACAGCAGCTTCCATGACGATACGGAGGACGACCAAACCATCGCGGCCATCTTGGCAGAAGAGGAGAGCTCTAAGGTAGATGGAAGCTTTCAAAGAGACTATCTCACCTGGATTCTATCCCGGTATGTTCTTGCCTCCTTCATGTTACGGTACCTAATATTTCTACCAGATTCCTTTCTTTCCTAAGAAAATTCATGTCTACCACTCTCCTTGATGCAATTAAGGATGTTCTTTTTGCTTCTTTTTGTTTGATTACGGTATTGTTTATGCCAACCTTCGTTGATTACACTGACGCAATAGCTTGACTCGCTATTTATGCAATTGCTAGAAATTTAGACTCAGTCTCGAGTAGTACATGTTTTTGGATTGTAATTCCTACTGATTTACTTCATTGATGGTCATTGCTTCTCATTCAGTGTAGGCTTCATGACATCTTCAAATGTTACGTTGTTTTTTTTCTTCAGACTTGACCATTTTTATAACACTAGCTGATGCCTAAGCTAAAAAATTCTCCGAATACTGGAGATTAATCCATATATTAGGCCAATCTATTTCTAATGTTTCAGCTCCAAAATATGAGAAGACACACTAGCACAGAGTAGTTATTGGTTTCCCTGAAGACTAGATGTAGGCACTGTGCACAAAATTTAACCTTTTTTGGGGCTTACATACTAAAACTTGTACTTGTTGACAGATGGCTTCAAAGAATTCAGAGAAGCAGCAGCGATTTTTTTGTTTTACTGTTGCTTGGTAATGTTGAGTTCATTAGTGTTGAACCCTGTACCCTGCATCTCCACTCTCATTGTCACTGCCATTAGGCGAAATTCCTAGTAGCTTGGTATGACATTGCTGGTTTGAGCTGTGGATAGTAATTACAATGGGCAGGTGATTTACAAGTTTACTGTGTTGGCAGCACACTCCTCGGGTAATTGAAAAGATTCCTGACGTAAGCGAAGCAACATTGGATCATGAGCGGCTCTCTGAGAGGTTTTGTGACTTTTGCGGTCCATCATGTTTAGTGTTAGAATATACCGATACTGTTATGCTAGGTTCAGCATGGTCCTCTTTATGCAATTTCATTTTCCTAGTATTCACCTCTCTATCATCAACTAATTTTTGTTTTATTGAACTGAAGATTGTCATCAAGATTAATTGCTTGTTTTCATATCCCGAATATCCAGCTACTTGGCCCTTTTCCTTTTTTGGTTTTTTGTGTTTTCTTTGCATCATGCGATAATACTGATAAGCCTGAATTAAAACATCTTTTTGATATGACAATTGCTGCCGCCCCTTTCCCTTTATCTATGATGGTTATCAATTCAATATGGAAATGCTGAGAAGTGAAGTCATATATGCCATGCATGTTTATTTATTCTTAGGTCTAATACACTGCATCTTAGGAATGCATTCTTTGTTTTTCCCCTTCTCTCAGATTAGTGACGTATGATCTGGAGGAGATGCAAATTGAAGGTGATGGAAATTGCCAGGTTTGGCTCTAGAGATAATTCTTTCATGGTTTGTCATGATGGAAAGCCATTTTGTGATGCTATTTCAAATTGAGCAGTTCCGAGCATTAGCTGATCAATTATTTCGCAATCCAGAGCATCACAAGGTTGTAAGGAAGGAGGTAATAAAGCAGGTATGATTGATACTTTTATCCCAAGTTTTTAATAGTACTCCCTTTGATCTTCTGCCTCTGCAGAGATGTATTGGAAGAGATGTAATCAAATGCCTCAAAGATTGCTTATGTTGTCTATTAAAATTTAGAAACTTTCATCTTATGATTTTGTCTGCTTTGATTCCAATTTTCGTTTTATTCCAGCTAAAGCATGAGAGGAAATTATATGAGAGTTACGTGCCCATGAAGTACAAGAGCTATTTAAAGAAGATGAAAAAGTTAGATATCTTCAGTAACATAGCTTTGTTTATTTTTCTATCCATATGCTAGTTGTGGTTTTCCCAAGTCTGATTTTTTTTTCTCCGTATACCTCCAGACCTGGAGAATGGGGAGACCATGTCACGCTGCAAGCAGCTGCAGACCGTGTGAGTGGAAGTTTTGTTGTTGGATGTTTTTTTTTTTTTTTTTTTTTCTGGTCAAGTGAGCATACCTTGCTGAAAGGCCTAATGTTTTTCAGGTGGCATTGCTGCTGTCCAGTTTGTCTTTTTGTAGACTTGAACAACCATTCATGTTGTGATGTGAATAGGCTAAAACCGTGTTTGACTTCAGTTTTGGTATTTTGGGATATGACTTCTGCCATCAGTTACCTAAACTTTGCTAAAGTCTTTCATAGCATGTTATTCATGCAGGATCCTGAGTTAGTAGCATCTTAAGCTGAATGACCTTGTTTCCAAAGCATTCAAAGCTCTCTTAAGGAATAATCTGCAAACATGAGCTTTGTTCTGCTCTAGTTGGACTTCTTTCTTCAGTGTAACTATGTTCAACCTTTCAGATTTACTGCCTTAAATTAACTTTTAGAAAGAATCTTTCTGTCAGACTAGCTATTCCACAGTGACTGAGTCACGATTGCATTTAAGTTTTGCCAAAAATAAGAATAGTAAACATATATCTGTTTCAACTTTCAAGATAACTAAATAGTCCACAATCAAACTCAATTGAATGAGGAAAGCATCATATAATTCTATCAGGTGTGAAGTTTGAAGCAACTAACCAACTGGATGGCAAGTCTTTTTTAGTCTTGAAAATATCCAGAGCTTCCCCTGCATCACTGTCTTCAAATTAAAATATAGCTTCTGTCACATGTTGCAACATTTTGCCAGCCTTAAGCTTTCTACATGCTCTTTTTTTTGTGTTTCTGATTTGGGCAGTTTCTCATTATTTTTTACTACAATTTTTCATGCTATTCTTCATCATGATCTTAGTGTTCCCCCCTTTTAGTAAATTGAAATGCCTTTCTCTGATGACTTGTTGACGTATTCATGCTTGTTCGGTGATATTTGTAGTTTGCAGCAAAAATTAATTTGGTGACCTCTTTTAAGGAAACTTCATACATTGAGATTGTTCCAAATGGGAAGACTCCTACAAAAGGTAAATAATAATAAATATTGTGACAATTCAGTAACCTCCTTGCATGTTTGAGCCTACTGGTTGTTCACATTCCTTTTGTAATCTGTCCACCCAAACATGGTTTGTTTCCTTTTTTCTATTTCGTTTGTGAATAATGATAATACTGGTATAAATAACTGCTATGAGCCTTTGAGTTTAAATGTCTACTTTAACAATGTGTCTTGTGCATCACATTGTCAAATTTTTGTGGACTTGGATTGCCTCTTTGCCTTCACAAAGCTACAGATGACAACATGGCATCAAAATTATATAAAGGGAATAGCAAGCAGTACCCTCAATTGGTAACCAAAGCCCTTGCAGTGGCCCTTTTTTTGTTGCTGGAAAATATTAATCCAATGGTTTTTCATAACTTCTCATTGTTAAAAGTAGATGCCTCTCTCTTCATTATCTAAATAAAGATCCGACAATCAAAAAATTCTGTTTTATGTCAAAGCAGGTTCTTTTTCCATTTTGGATTTTTATTGGCTATGTGTTTTTTTGACTCTCAGTTTGATTATTACGTTTGTTATTGTGGGACATATATGTTAGCATTACTTTGGTAGCTCAAACTCCAATGGACCACTAAGTGGCCATCTCTGCATGATACTTGCCGACTGTTTATGGCAATTTATGTGAGAGACCTGATTGAAGTGCTGCTTATTTTTAACTGCTGGCTTATCACGGCCTTCTTGTGACTCCAGAGTTGTGGCTCAGCTTTTGGAGCGAAGTACACTACAATTCATTATACGAAAGAGGAGGTGAGGATGCGCAACCTTTCATATCTGTGCTCTTCTGCTTATGGTGACTTCTCATGTCTCTCACTCTTGGCCCTAAATAACAAAAGATGCTTTGGTGGTTTTTGTTTTCTGCAGATGTTCCTGCTCAGAAGCCCCGAAAAAAGCACTGGCTTTTCTGAAGAGTCAATGTTATCATGAGGTCGACCTGCAGCATTGGCAGCTGTTAGTGGAATGCATTGTTTGCATATGCTGTGCCATCAGCGTTACTTCAACTGCCGAGAAAACTTAGTTTGGAGGTCTGTTTTCAGATCATCGTTTTCTGTACATAACAGCAGTCCTAGACTGAAGAAGACAGACACTCGTGGGCACATGACAACCCCGAGTTCGCGGAAATTACTTTTATTCTAGACCTTTTCTGGTTGTTTTTTCATTCTTTGGAACAAAACTAAATTGGAGGAAGATAACAAACGAAAGACCTGAAGTTGTTTGAAAGGAATTATAAGTTGGAACGTCGTCCTTTCTATATTCTAGGCATTGTATTTATTCTTACATAGCTATGGAGTGGTCGGTATGGGGGATCTATTTCAGGCATTTTGACAGGGTAGGGTAACGAAACCCAGTGTTTCGTGAATTTCCCAAAGACATGATGAGGACGTTGCCGATTCTCTAGCTTTTTAGCCGAAAGCATAGCGAAAGATAGATTCAAAGAAGCTTTACCCAAAAAAAAAGATAGATTCAAAGAAGCTTTACCCAAAAAAAAGATAGATTCAAAGAAGCCGATGCATCTCGCATTCAGAGAATTTCGGTATCCCACATTGTTGTGGTTCATGTTATCAGTCGGGGCGATAAAGCCGGAGTCTGCAAAGATTCGTTCCTTCCTTGAACTAGAAAGAAAGCATAGCGAAATCGGAATCAGGATTTCGTAGGGACTCTAGAATGATACGGTATGGTAAGCCATTCTTTTCCATGGCATAGCAACAGACTGCTACAGGAGAAGAAAGGAAGATTCAAAGGATATACTTTTGAGTGAGCCCTACTCTTAATAAAATGCCTCAATGGTAGCAGAAATCTGGGGCAGAAACCCAATACAACAGTCTTTTTGCTTTGAGACAGACCCCGTTTGGTTCGGCACCACTGGGAGAGAATGCAAATGCAAATACCTTTAAGGTAAAGAGATTTTCTGAAATGTTACACCGTTTGATAAATTGTAACATTGAAATGTTACTTAGCATAAATACCGTTTGGCAAAACTCACATTTGTAATCGGCTTTTTTTTTTTTTTTTTAAAGTTTGAAAATAAAATCCGGCGGTGCCGGCTAATTGCTGGATGGCCAGATCTAGCGGCTGAGGTCGCTTGGCGCGCATGAGCCAGCCGATGTCGCCTGGGTCTGCGCCCGAGGATGCGCAACCCCTACGCGGCGGTGGCTGCCGAAGAAGCCTAACTCTCAGGCGGCGGGAAGACGAAGACGAACGAGGAAGAAGGGGGAAGAAGATGAACAGTAATAGTGATGAACACTTTGGACCGTCGCATCCACGTGGATACTGATTTTGCTTTTGCAAGTGCATCCCCTTTGCCGTGAGATCTTTCTTCTGTCCACGCCTTTTGGTTTGGAGTTATCTATCTGTTCTTTCCATGTGAGATGCCTTCAAGTACTGCTGTTCACTTTTAAGAAAGAATTCGAGGAACCAAAGAGTGACACGCGTCGAGCAAATTGAAAAGTCTGGTTAGATCACCATGCATCTAAATCATTTCCTATATGCGCAAATCTCGGGTTCACCATTGCTGTCAAACCAGCCCGAAACGCGGTCCCGGACAGCAAACACGTTGTCGGCAAGCATCGACGTGTATCAGAATACGTATATGGACCGTTGTACGTTGGAATATACAGAGCTTCTCCGACAACGGTTGAAATACATTCATTACACGCCTGTAAGAAATTATCACTACACTCATTAGCTGCAAAAGTAGAAAAGAAGAAAGAGAAAAAGCTTCGTCCATTTTCCTCCAAGAATCCTTCCTCGAGCGATCTTTGCAGATCGTCTGTCGTGGGTGATTGATTGATTGTAATGACGTCCGTAGTCATCCCATCGGTCAAAAAAAATGGACTCGAAAAATGTCCAGATGAATCGAGCTAAACACATGACGCGCCCACGATCTGTCCGATCTTACTTCTGATGATGGCGATAATGATGGAGACCCATTAGAACCTTGCAGAAGGCGACACCCCCTCTCTCTCTCTCTCTCTCTCTACCCTGCGAGTCTTGTCTTCGTCTCATTGGCTTCGATACGAAGCCGCTTCGGCGCTTCCGGCTTTTCTCGTCTCGTACCAAGGTGGTCGGTTTCGGTGGTTGCCCATTCTCTGCCACGCACCCCATTTCGAAATTTCTCTCTCTCTCTCTCCGCCGACCGCTCTGAGGTATTCGCAGCCTCTCTCTCTCTCTCTCTCTCTACAGTGTACGAGGTGGGGGGTTGCCATTACTTCTTGTCGCTTCCGGTTCTCCATTTCCGTGCTGCATCTAAATTTGTTTCTGCATCTGTGGTCTTGACTTTCCTTCTCTTTCTGTCGGCGCTCTCTCTTGTTTTTGCCATTTTTCCAATCAATCACGACACTCCTTCTGAATTTTTCGCCCTTCCTGTGAATTCTCCGACATCGTTGGACTTCGCGTGTGTATGAATTTCTCGGGTGCAAATCTCTGCCCTCCCTCTCTTTGAACCCGAGCAATTCCTTTGATTTGTGAGTGTTCTTTTTCTTTGTTGAGAATTTGCTTTGGGTATGCATCGACCAATTCAAAGATCCAAACTTTCTCCAATAAAACTGGACAAGATCGGCTCTGGGATCCTGCACATCACTTCTACTTCCGAAAACCACTGAATAACTTAATTATCGAGAGGCATAAAAAGGGTTGAAAAAGAAATTGTTGTCCACCAATTCAAAGATCAAAACTTTCTCCAATCCTGCATCTCAGTTCTACTTCAAAAAACCACTGAATCACCTCCAAATTGAGGGGCTCAAAAAGGGCTGGAAAAGGAAACGCTGTCCTGTGATCTAGCTCTGAATTATGATTGCCTGACTGTCAGTGTTATAATTTGCAGTGATTTAGTTCGCATCAGATGGTGGTGGAGACTAGAAGAAGAAGTGGCAGCGATGGCGGCAGCACCGAGCAGGTTCGGAAAGTAGTACTAGGAATAGGATACTGTGTTCAGGGGCTGAGGTGCTTCCCATGGATGGCTGTCAACTTCTTCCTCAAGGATGGCCTCAATGTGGAACCCTCGACCCTCCAGATCCTCCAGAACGCGGCCAACCTTCCCATGGTCGCCAAGCCTCTCTATGGGGTGGTGTCCGACGCATTTTATATTCGGGGCCAACACCGCCTGCCCTACATTGCTCTCGGAGGTAAGTGTTTGGGGTCCGTTTGTTGGTCCAGCATCTACGTTCTCTTGGTTTCAATGAAGAAGTATATGGATGCTGCTTTGGAGATTAGGGGTAAAGCGAAATTATAGATGAAATTAAAGTCGACTATCTTGATGCTTCTCGCTTCACACCTTAGTTTCCTTTGATGTTCAACTTGCTGCAATTTGTGTATGTACATGAATCGACTTGAGCTATGATGGACGGTAGATTGTCGTGGGGCTCAATGGACAAGAACTTGTATTCCTCTATTTAGCTGGTTAAATATGGATTTGAGAGGATTGTCTGACATATGGTAATGCATTATTTCCTCTAAAGTATGGCTGAACTAAATATAAAAGGCGCCTAGGTTATGGATAGGATATTTTCCCAGTTCTACAGTTCTTGGAGACACCTGGATTGAATAAGTAGAAGTTCATTTTTCTGACCGTGAAAATCTTCTGAGAGAACAGCATGAATGAAATAATCGCATGCCTTCTATTGTTAAATAGAGACCTTTATTTTCCTATCGTGGTTTGAACTTCAGAGATTTTAGTTATTCATCATAAGTCAAAGCGATATCATTGTATCATAATATTAATAGAGTTGCTCTGCTGCAATCGTATCTGCTAGTGTATCTATTTGGACGGATTCAACTTAAGTCTTTTTCTCTCGTCTGTGTATGCAGCATTCTTGCAAGCGGTGTCCTGGCTAGCCATAGCAATTCTCTCCCCATCAAGTATAACAATCATCTCGATTTATCTCCTCCTAAGTAATCTTGGCGCTTCAATCGCAGAGGTAGCAAATGATGCCATTGTCGCAGAGGTAGGAAAACAGCCTGCTTCATCTTCGAAGAAGACTAGGTCGTCTTCGTCCGGTGACCTTCCATCGTTTGTTTGGATGGCTTCCTCTGCCGGCGGTGTCCTTGGGAACCTTCTGGTCGGTGTTGCTATTGGGAGAATGTCTCCGCAGATGATGTTTCTGCTTTTTGGCCTTCTCCTCGCAGCGCAGTTTCTTGTTACAATCAGTGTCCATGAAAGCACTCTTGACCTCCCCAAAACTGTGACCAAAGCAGGGATTGGGAAGCAACTTTCTGATCTCTTATCTGCCCTAAAAAAACGCGAGATTGCTGATTCCATAATCTGGTTTGCAGCATCCTATGCGGTTATTCCAGCTCTCAATGGGACCATGTTCTTCTACCAAACAGAGTATCTCAAGATTGACACATCGGTATTGGGGATATCAAAAGTGTTTGGCCAAGTGGCAATGCTTCTGTGGGGTATGGTTTATAATCGTCATCTGAAGTCAGTCCCACCAAGGAAACTGATTTCTGCAATTCAGGTTATGATGGCCTTGTTCATGGTTTCAGATATTCTCTTTGTCAAAGGTGTCTACAAAACAATGGGAGTTCCGGATTCGTTGTATGTCGTCATCTTTTCGGGGGTCATGGAAGTTCTCTTCTTCTTCAAAATTTTACCTTTCAGCATCCTAATGGCGCAACTCTGTCCAGTGGGGTGTGAAGGATCTTTAATAGCTTTCATCATGTCGGCCATTGCCTTATCATTCATAATCAGTGGATTCCTTGGTGTTGTGCTTGCATCGTCTGTTGGTGTCACAGGAGATGATTTTTCAGGACTTCCACTGGGTCTCGCGATACAAGCGGTTTGCACGCTGTTGCCACTATTTCAATCATCATGGATCCATGATGCTACAAGATCCATAACCAGGAGTAAGGAGGAGTAGTTACTATAGTAGTGATGCTTCATCACTTTAATTCTTTTGTATGATTCAATTAGATATCTATCAATAAACCGACACGTAGAATTATATAGGTGGTAGAAACTGTGAGCTGTCGTTGTAGCGAGGTGTATCTTTGTAATTAGTCCTTTTGAAGCTGTTGTCATCTCCTTCAAAGGTTTGCAAGATCCCTCTTTCCAACAAAGGAGTGAAAGATCTCTCTATCCAATGTCCTTGACACGATCATTTATTGAGCCCTTGATCGTATAGAACCTAGTACTGATGCAACTATTCTTTTGTTGGAGAACTGTGTATGTGATCTGGCAATTGTGAAGCTGGATTGAGTTCTGGTTGACCGTGCCTGGCCTCTTATACATTTTTAAAGTGTTGGTTGACAACTGCCTCCAGAAATCTCACGACTGACAAAATTTTGGTCATGTTTATAAATTTCCCTGATTTCTGCGAAGCTGAAGTTTGATTATCACAGATTTCAGAACAATATGAAGGAAAGATTGAATTGTGTTCACCAGTTATCCATCAGAACAAGGATGTTTGAATTCTGTTCACCAGTTATCCATCAGAACAAGGATGTTCTAAAAAGTAATTCCAGCACATTAAGTTTCATGTGAAAATTTGTCTTGCATAAAATCTGGAGGATGTTTTAAAACCAAGGATCCGATGGTTTGCAAGGAATTCTGCAGGCTGCGCAAAACGCCTTATGGTTCCTAGGATGGGTCCTTCGATATTCTTCTACTGTGTGGCCAGCTCGATAGAATATCTGGCAACCCAGACAACAAACAGCTTTAGTTTTCCCTGGCCATTGTTCCATAAAATATTTAAATTCTGCTAGAAATGCAGATGACCAAATGTGGTGATATTCTTCAATGTCCTAGAGAGAACTTGTGTTGATGTTGATACCAGTTTAAGTCTTTGGACGGTTATCGTGTACTATGTTCCTGAACTCGGAGACGTGAATGAATATGATAAAATGTCGGATTTTGCAGCTTACTATGGTAACAAAAGACTGTCTAACCGTTGATGAGTCGAAGTGCCGGCTATATAGCATTGCTGATAAGTGGTCACTCTACCGATCCTTGAACATACACCAGGTAGACAGTTAATCACCACTTTCAATACAGTTTAGATATGCAGTCTGATTGTTCCAAACTCTGCTTTTGTTTCTGGATGATCTACCGTTCCATTTATCCCCTTCCTCGCAAGATATCGATATTGAGGATAGTGACAGGTCACATTATTTGAGGAACCTAGATGCTGTCAGAGTAAAGTATCAAATCTGATTCGGGCAGATTCTTCTCCCAACTAATGAAGAGAACTACTCGCAATAACAAACTTGCAAAAAGGATTTGTTTATCATAGAGAGATTCATTGTTGACCCTGCTTTACCCGAGAGTAGAACCTAACTATACCATGGGAATCTTGAAGCTGTTGTTGGCTTTCTTCAAAAATTAAAGATTTTGTTTTCCTTCTCCTAGCAGAAAGGGTTAGAGGTAGAAGGTAAGCTCACTGTGTTTACACCAAGGAAAGCGAATATGAGCTGAAGCGGACCCACTTACTAATCAGCAGCCATGTCGATCATGACCATTTTTCTACTTTGTCACCAGGTTCTGCAACCTCTCCTGGAGATCTCTAAAATTCAGGCAATTTAATTGATTATCGAACATGTAAAAAGTCTGCTGATTTAGCTCATCTGTGAGAGCAACCTCTTATAGCCAATCCGACTCTGCAAATATAAGGACCACCTCACATTCAACGTGCATCAGTTGGGGGGCCATAACCATTTCCGTGCGACTTCTGCCATGTCCATGCAATCCGAAGGCTTTCTCGAAGATCCGTATACTGAGCTGTCCAATTCAGCTCCTGCCTTATCTTTGAAGGATTGCTGTAAACTTCGGCGTAATCCCCTGGCCGACGATCAAGATATTCGACTTTTATGTCGACCCCTGTTGCAATTTTGCATGCCTCAACAAACTCCTTCACCGATTTACCTGAGACAGGAGAGACCAGAAGAGATTTCAGTAAGCAGGAGCTACTATAGAGGAGCAAAAGAGTGTTCTAATAATCCTAAATGCACTAATTTGTTCAATGAGAAAGCGTGAACATAACTACTCAACATGTTGGGGGTTACACTATATATCTCTTCCTACGTCCGTTATTAGAAATATAAGTTTTTCAAGACCTCTTCCTGTGCCAACATTGTAAGTCTTCACTTGTCGAGATTCGGCATTGGCCAGAGCTTTCATATGAGCATCAATGAGGTCATTGACATCGATATAATCCCTGATGCAAGTGCCATCAGGAGTGTTATAATCTGTCCCTCTTACCTGGAAAAATCATCATGAAGTCAGTATCTTTAAATTCATCAGTTCTATTCACAGTTTCACAGGATGTTACCATGAGGAAATAAAACTCATACCTTCAACCCAGTAATAATGCCTGAGGCAGCATCAAAACAAGCACCTGATATCCGACCATGTTCACGGAGTTCCGGTCGGGGAGCTTCACCTAATCTGCCTTCTGGATCTGATCCAATGACATTAAAATATCTGAACATGTAGTAGTTTGGCGGTTAGTAAGAGTTTGAGCCCTCTGCTTAGGACTAAAATATATATCTAGTGAGCTTTTCTTTCAGTATTTGACCTCAACCATTTTTAAGGAATCCTCAGTGAAAGAAAAATTATGAAAAATGACAGATGTTTTAATTGAAGAACACAGAGCCACGAACCGCAGGATCACGACGGCCATGTCAGAATTCTTGGAGAAATCCTGTATAATATCTTCTGCCATCTTTTTGGCTTTTCCGTATGGATTGATGGGGAACTGCATAATGTATTTGGTAGTACAGTCATTTTCTACATATATCCAAAGATTTGTTTGAACAGCATATTTAGTATCATATCACGTTTATGTTTGCACAATGTTAGCAGACGACGTTAACCACTAGCCATTCAATTGCTTTGCTTTGGCATCAGCAAGTCATTTCAGCATCTTCAGCATGAAATAGAGCAGAAGTTGTATACCATAAGAAACTTACTTGAGGAGTTTCTTCAGTGATGGGCATCTTCTTTGGCTCTCCATATGTTGCGCAGGTACTCGAGTAGATCAATTTCTTCACACCATGGGAAGCCATTGCCTCTAACACTACCAAAGTATTCGATGTGATATTATGGTAGTACCTGCCAGGTACATTAAAATTAGCGTCATTACTGGATTGCCAAGTGACATACTTGTATCCATTCAACAACCCCGACAAAAAGATGTTCTGCCTAGGTTTCGGAATTTGATTGGAATGTCAATTTTATAAGAAATGATAAGCATGATGCTGCCATTGCCAATCTCAGTGAGGGAAATGCTTTTCATGGTGTGATGGCCTTTATAGATGAACTCGAAGCTGAAAGAATTAGTAAAAGCACAACGACGCCTTAAAAGTTGGTGTGAAGTGCATGAAATCCTGGGTGTCTCATTTGAAGATACTTGCATTAGACCGGGTAGAGGAACTAATATAGAAAGCATAAGCTTCCAGTTCAAAGAAATTCTTATGCTGACCATGAGCATGCCATATAATGAATAATAAATAACATAAGATTTATTTTGTTAGGCCTTCGAAATTGTGACCAGCTGCCTCTTTTGGGTTTCAGAAACTGGAATTACCTAAGAGGATCCAGCGTGCTTTCCCCAACATAAGCTACAGCTGCAAAATGAATGACTGCATCAAACGTGTTCTCTGCAAAAATTTTGTTGACCTGCCATTCGAATTCAAGGAGAAACAATCGAATTTTCCCCTTCCAAGTTCACTGGAAAAAAGTGATTCAATAAAAGATAAAGTCAGTATGTTTGATAAAGGTCACTGTAGGACCATCAGGAGGATACTGCTCTTGGATCTCCCAGGTCTGCATAAATAAATTGAAGACGACCAGGCTCCGGAAATAGCTTCTCGAGAACTTTAACCGCACCTATATTTCCACGTGAAAGATTGTCCTTCGAAAGCAAAGAGAAGTCGTTTGTTGATATGCACTTCAACTTTTGGAGTATAAACTTGAAAAATGAACGCTGCACATTTCTGAACACAGCGTACCACTATTGTGACTCGATGTGAATCTTTTAATAAGCGTAAGGCAGCATGAGAGCCTATATAACCAGCACCTCCAGTCACCAGAACGTGTGTCAGCCCTGCTTCGTGCTGCTCAGACAGGCCATTAAAGTATATTGAACAAAAATATATCATGCACGATGAGCTCTAAGGCCAATAAAAGAAACAGAAAGAATCTTATTGCAGTATTTTGACTCAGCTATTCATACCTCTTGTGTTGAAAGAGTAGGGAGAGAACTATCAGACTTGTGCTCCCCATTCCTAGAAGTGGACTGATCATAGGATGAAAGGAAGAATTCAATGAGAGCTCGGAAAATTTGTTGGCTCGGCGACATATATTATCAACTCAAATGATGGTCAATTGAGTCGAAGGAGTCAACATGGATTGAAAGAGCCATTTAACCACAGATGAAAATGTTTTGAAGTGTAAGATTTGACTTAGTCAGGGCCAGCGTCATCCATCTAAATCTGTGCGAGTAGTTAGAATTGGATATTTGGTGTGAGAAGTATTTGCAGGAAGCAACTGCGCTTGAAACTTATACTGAACAATATGCACGGAAGGCACTCGTTTTCATTATTAAATTGCCAAAATTTGCGTCGTACTAGGCTGGGGCTATTGTAAAGGGTTGGCTGTCTCAGCATCGCGATCCCAAAGATGGTAAGAGCAGAGGCCAGAAGCACTGTTCCAGCGAGAATGCTCTTCTGCTTCCGGTCGTTAATATCCATGCCTACAAATGCAGCAGCAATTAAGTTACTGGTAAGCAGCTTATTGGATTTTATGCATTGTATGCAATATGCATAAAGAACCAAAGCAACCTCACACTCAGATTTCATTTATCAATGCAAAGAAAAAGAAAAGGAAATCTCCCAAAGTAATAGCCCAAATATATACTTTGAGAAATTTGCGTTTGCCAGAAGTTAAATCGAGATGGCCTAAAAATTTCCCCACAGGCTCCCTATACAAGTGAAACAATCAAGTCATGATTGACAGAGGAATTATTTGCAAGCCTGATGTTCCATTCATCATTGCAGGGATCAACTCGACTTTGTATTCTTCGAAATATGTACACTACTCTTTTTTCTTTCAAAATGCGACATCGCCTATTTTGATATGAGACAACTAACACGAGAGCATCAGAGAGTAAAGCATCCTCGACAATTACATGAATGTGAAATGGAGAGTTGCTCAAACAACAGCAACTGAGTTTTTTCTTGGCCAAAAGAAACCGAGAGTTGACATGCCACGAGTTCAATCGTCCCATTACCAAAACAGAATTCAAACGCTGAAAAGCAGGGAATCATGAGCGTCGAAACGGATAAAGAAAAGAAAGCCAGAAAGGCAAAAAGAGGTGTACAGTTGACTTTCCAAATACCACAGAGATCAGCAATCTCTCTCCACACTGGATGAGGACATAATCAGCAAACACCAACAGTCGTCTTGAGCAACCAAATCAAGCTAAAACACACAATAGTAGCATCGCAAGATCGTCCATAGAAGATCGACGCCAATCGAATCTTGCAGAGAATCGATTGGAAGAAAAGTCTTAACCAAAGCAGCAGAAGCATCACCAGAAAAAAGCAGAGAACTAAACATCAAGAGAGCAATCCGTCAACAAACGTCTGTGAACTATGCATAATCGAATTGAATTTGACCACCATCTGAGACAAACTTCAGCAGAAGAAAAGCAACACCCTCTTGAGTTCAGAATTCACGGATGCAATCACGTACCTGAAGGTCCTGAACAAGACTCGGTATGACTTTCAGGTGCGGGTCTGTCGCAAGAAACCTCGGAAACTGCGAGCTCTGTGCATTAGAAAGGTACTTCCTGACCATCTACGGGAGGCTGGAAGAAGACAACGAGAGAGAGAGAGAGAGAGAGAGAGAGAGAGAGAGATGCCCAGGCGGGAATTCGGACCAAGTCTTGGTCTTCTGGGTCGTCACTTCCAATGCATCATCAGCTTGGACAAGGAAACGGTAACGTTCCAACATTGGACTCATACGCTTCCATTCCAAAGAAAGGATCAGCAAGAGACTTACTGCTCCACTTTCGGTTAAAGTCAACGACCCATCAAACGATCTCTCGAGGAGTTCGATTGAGTGCCAAGTGTACATGCATTCTTGGCTAGAAATCAAGATCCGAGCGGGGATCGAGTCACACGGCGTCTCGCATCGTCTTAAAGGCAACTTCCGAGAGCTCGGATGGAGATATTTTTCCTCGCAACTTGTCCGGTTGGTTTCCCTAGTTCATTTGGGATATTTGATTTCATCTAGAGCTCAAGATATTCATCTTGTTTTATTCATGTTATATTGCATATAACATTGATTGTGATATGGCGGCATGACAAAATTTCTATTCCATAAATTGATTTCTGGGCCGCGCTTTTTCCACCCCTTTTGATTTTCAACATTCTTATCACTTTTAGACATGAGTATGTCCTAAAACTATTTTGTCTGAACTTTGGGATGTAAAATATTGGGGATATTCACTATCGGCCGCGGTGGCTCCGCTGATAAGTCTTCCCCATCGTGGGGGGACCCACTGACCCCTTCTCGAAGGGCGAGGATTCGACTCACCACAGAGACGCTTGGCGTCTTACCCGTTCCACGAGGGTGGTGGGTCCTCCCGTGGGGCCCCAAGGTTTACTTCAGCCGCCTGCAACGTACGAGGCTTCCCTGGGTCATAAAAAATATATATATTGGAGATATTCCCTCCCAAGTGAGGAAGAAAAAATTACAATTGGGAATTAGGGAACCCTTCAAGTGGATGTGGGGAGGGTAGACTCTATCATACCTCGAGTGTTTGAGGAATTGAAGGTGGAGCGATGGGTGAAACATCTACTATAAGGTTGAATCATGCTTCGCATAGTTATCTCTCAATCAATTTGTCTCCCTTTTACTTCCGATTGAAATGATAATATTTTTACCGACCAAAAAAAGAAATGATAATACTTTTCTTTTGTGGGCCCCACTTTTCATTAATTAAGATTATTTCTTACCCTTTTCTTTTTCTTTGATTTCGATTTTTGTAAAAGACAATTACCTAGGTTCACATCAAATAATAAATATTAAGGTTAAATGTGGGTAACTCTTGATTTAAAATTAATTTTTATATTTTTTAAATTCTTTTCTTGCTTTTGTTTTTTATTGCTCCATCTGGGTCAAATTTGTGTTCGTCTTTCTAAAAAAAAATAATTTATTTGGCAAATAACTTATTGGTTATTGTGTTAATGAGTTATATATATATAAACCTAAGCACAAATAAGAGTGAAAAAAGTATTTACTACTTTTAACAAATACATTTGATTTACTCATAACTTAATATCTGGCATCACGTCATAATCCATGTATTTTAATTGTTAAACTTTAGTTTTATTCAATGAGTCTAATAGTCCGATTTTTATTTAATTTCTATGCCATCAAAGCACAATTTTTTAAAATTTATTTTCATAAAAATGAAAAGTACGACAAAATTCACTACATTAAAAATTCTAAACATCTAATATTATTACGCAAATTCAAAAGTAGCTTCTCCTTAAAACATTACCATACGGAATATTATCTTTGCCTTACTTACATTGAATAATTATCCGCTAACAAGAGAATTATGGCAATTGTAATTGCATTATAGGACAACTCATTCAAACCATTTGCAAATATATATTTTTTGTTAATTTCAAAAGCATCATAATTTCTAGAGAACCATTAAAGATAAGAAAAGTATCTTAAGTACAAATGTAATGCAATGATAACAAGTTGCAAATGCAACTTCACAAAAGTTCTCCCCTAAAAGAGGGTACTCTCTGGGAAAATAAATATTTTACTTAAATTAGACAATAAAAATATTCAATTGTATTAATAAGAGAGTCATTAAACACTTAAAAACTAATGAATAACTGGGAATAAATTTGAATGTTTTAATGCGAGAAGCTCCAATCTTGCAATAGTTCTTTCAGGTTGAATTGTTGCATGCTTGAGTCCATTGTGCCTACTATATTTCACCACCATCAATTCCAATGTTCCTTGGATGTGTTGATCTAAGATCTTTGCCTTTCGATTTACATGTCCAGCTATTACGGCCATAACCTTACATACCGCATCTCTTCCTCTTTTTAACAATCTCAAATGCAAAAGGATTGCGTCATGTAGAAGTTACTTCTCATTCAATTTGTGAATACACCTTTATAATATGTAGCGAAGGGCTCATATAAGAAAGGATTGCTTGCTTGTACAAATTGCTCCATTGACTTTTGAACAACTTTTTCTTGGAAAGTGGCCACTCTTAATACCTCATTTCCAACTAATAAAGTAGTTGTGGAATGAATCTTCTTCCTTATTTTGAGTAATATCGTAATAAAGGGCCTTTCATGTCCACTCTTAATACCTCATTTCAGCCAAACCCCTTGTTGAAATTTGTAGATATGCTTTCAAAGGTGAAATTTTCATGTTTTGAAGTAACACGATTCCCAAAATACATATGGAAGTTTGTCCAAGCAAGCACAACTAACTCTTTGAAAGGAAGCTATGTCTTTTTAATGTAATTAAGAACCAATGACTTGTCCTTATAATGATCTTAAAATTAGCCAATATTTCATCATATTTTACTTCATCCTTGAAGTTTAGAACCTCAAACTCATCGGACATAAGAAAATATCTCAATCATTTTCTCTTTCAAACTGAGATTTACATTTTGCCGCAATATTCTTCTCAATATGTCAAACTCACAACAAGTTCATACTTCTAAGGAAAATGTATTGAATAGCATCAATGCCATCTCTCTATCAATGACAATAGCTAAATGTTGACACTTGGCACTTAATGTGTTGCTAAACACTGTTAAAACCCAAAACTTAATCTTCCTCTTCTTCCTTTCTAAAAAATGTAAAAGCATGAGGAGAAAAAAGTATTAAAGCTAGAAACTCCAATGGTATCCGATGAAGGCATTTAGTGTCTATTAGTCTTGTAAGTGTTATCCATTACAAAGACACTTGAGGCTAGTGCCATGGAGATGAGATGAGAGAAAAATAAATGCATTAAGTGACCCTCAACATCAAATTTAAAATTGTATATGAATCCACCTACACTAGGTTCATCCATAAAGTTTGGATAATAGTGCAACAATTCTTATATTCACTATCATTTTCATGTTGTAAACAATTCTAACAATAGCTTGAATGTTGGGATTTCTCTATCTCAAGGAAGAAAGAATTTGGTGAGGAGGTATACCTACTTTAGACATCTCTTTCCCACACAAAGTTTCAAATTCAGATTAGTGATGACAAGCAAGATGTCTGGACATATTACTCATAGGATTGTCATTATATGACGTGTTCAGTATTTTGAGTGATCATGATCTCTTCTTTTTATGAGAATGGACTTCAATGGGATAGAAACTTAAATGAGACTCGGTCTTTCTTCTTTGTGGAAAGCGTGATGATCAAAAGGTCAGCAAGCTTCGCCAATGGCAACAAATTCGATCGGCATTAGACCATGAGAAAGAGTGGGGGAGAGTTAAGAGAGAAAAGGAAACCAAAGCCATTATAACGACAATCAAGCAAGATAGCTAAACTCGCCTCTTCACTTAAAATCGACGGCCTAGTGAGACCTTCTATAACATAATATTGTAACATCGTAGGGTCTTGTGAATTTCGTGAAATCAAATAAAGAAAATTTTATGATACATAGAACTAGATTTGTACTAGTATCCATGAGAAAAAGGATGAAAGACAATAAATCAAAAATTGATTAATGGCAGTAAACTAACAAGGTAAATTAGCACGGTATACATTGCATATTCCTAACCGATCATAGCATTCATCCTTTAGTTACAAAAAAAACTTGAAAATTCAATCTGCCCCAGCTGCACATGCTATGGTACGTCACGCGCTATTCCAACAGAGAAGGTAACAGCTTTGGAAATGGCAAAAATCCTAAGTTCAAGGGTCGATTCTACCTGCTTCTTAAGCCAAAAACGATTTTTAAAAGGGTCCAAGAATTGATGGAAACCGGCACTGATCCACATGTCATTTGAGTAGGACCATGATGACCTAACATATGCGTTTTTTCAAGTCCCTACAACCCTAGGTCGAGGTCTAACATCACTATAGTCGAGGGAGGAGGATATAACAACAATACTCGGAGGTAGGGCCGTCGAATGAATAGGTTGAGTGGAGATTGATTAGACCCAAATCAATATAATTTAGTGACCCATACTCAACCGATTTATTAAAATACATTCATAATTAAAATTCAACCTATGAAAATTTGTACCCACCTAACCCTCTTTATGTGTATACGTTATTTGGATAAAATCATTATTTTGACCATAAGATGCTAAATAATTGGCTTTCAATATTTATATTGATTGATAATGAAGTATAATAGAAAGTTACTACTTGGTAATAAATTTATAAAATAGTAGCAACAAATAATGTGGAGGAATTGGAATTTTAATTAACTTGAATATAAGATAATGAAAGAAAACTTATGACGATCATAAATTTTAATGACAAAAACTAAGATTATAGTATTATATAAAAATAACAATACCAAATGCAACCAAGAAAAATATACCCAATAACTAACGGATGATATTTACAAGATTAATGAAAATGAAAAATAATGGGAAAATAATTGCGCCATCTTGATAAATTTAATAAGGATGAAGTTAGACCCATCTTGCGGTCCACCAATACTTTTTAAAACTTGGAATGATAGGAGGTGTCAATTATTTTCTCATATAAGATGAAGAGGGAGTCACGAGAGTAAGTTGGGTTTGGATAAACCATGAACTCATCTAACATCACTCCTTTTCTATTCTAAACAAATTTATAACATATTTACTAATCATATATAGGTTAACAAATAGATGTACGACTCGTTTTGACACCAATCGAAGGCAATCAGCGAAAGTCAAAGTGGCGAAGAGATCGAGATTTGCGGATGATTAAAAGTGAGGTCACGGAGAATTAAGGGTTGTCGAGTGTAAATTGAAGAAGAATAATTTGTCCTTTTTTTTTTATGAGTTAACGAGTCGTGACATTTAAAGATTCCATGTGCCCCGCATGAATCCCATGTCATAAATTGGCCTCCAACGTGTTTCGGGTGCAACGCGCGCTCGAGAAAAGGCCGCCGGTTCGTCCGTCCCGAGACGCAGACCGGCCCGATGACGTCACGGGCCCCCCGGGGAATCGCCATCCGACACGTGGATCGCGTGGCTCCGAGATGGCACCGACAGCGTAATCGCCACCCCTCCCCTCCGCCTGCCCCCTTCGGCGCGCAAACCGCCCCCCAGTAAATTAGCTGTAAAAAAAAAAAAAAGAAAAATCCGACCCGGGCACGCGATCGGGCCGAACGCGTGTGAAATCTCGGCCGTCCGATGCGCGGCTTCCCCCAAAGTCAACGGCGAGGCTGCACGCAACCGAGAGACCCCCCCGATGGAATCAGGATCATCGAGGCGAGCATATCTCTTCTAGTGAGAGAGAGAGAGAGAAGGGGAGGCGGGGATCCGCACCACGCGGTGCACAGCGCCTCCGTGCTGCCGCCCACTCGCGTCGCGCCACGTCGGCCGACGTCTCCCTCTAACCCGCCTCCCTCCCCACAGGGGAAAAGAAAAAAGGAAAAGAAAAATAAATAAATAAAGGGAAATTACCTAACATGGCGACTCAGAGAAAAAAAAAAAAAAAAAAAAAAGGGCTCTCTCTATTCTCTCTCTCTCTCTCTCTCGAGATCTCTCTCGGGGAGAGATTCGATCTCCATCTTCATCTTCATCTTCATCTTCCGGAATCGGGACGGGGAGCGGAGGGAGGGAGCTCCGAAACCCTAGCGATTCCTCCGAATCGCGCGCTCGTTCGCGCAGCAGATATCGTAGGCTTTGGAGCTTAGGCCTAGCTAGCTCCCCCCTTAGGTTTCCCCGTGTTTTCTTCTTCTTTGTTTTCGGCGGCTCTTGCTGTCATGCTCGATACGGCCCCGGCTTCCCTCCTCAGCGTCGCTCCTCCTCCTTCTCCTCTTGCCCTAGAGCTTCGCGGTCTCTAGGGGGGTTCTAGGGTTGCGGGAAGCTCGGTCGTTCGCCCCCCACACACATGGAGAGATCCGATTCCAAGGAATTACCAGAAGGCTCCTCTGGTTCGTTCTTTTCCCCCCGGGAGATTTGGTCTCGTTCGAGCTTTGAATTGGTGGTTTGTGTTCTTTTTGTGGGGAAGATGGTGCCTTTTACTTTGTAGGTTTGGGGGAGGGGGGAGGAGTGAGATTTTGCCCGGGTTGATTTTTTGGTCTCGTCGGTTTCGGTGAGCTTCCTGCGATCTGCGGTATGAAAGTCGCGGATTTTTTGTTCTGGGAGAGTTGAGAGAGATTCAATTTGTGCGGACCTGGGGGTTTAGGGTTTGGTGCTCTTTGAATCTCGTGGCGGTTGCGGCCGAGGAATGAGATTCGGGTTTTGATGTGGCGAGACATCTTAGAGCGGTCTCGAAAAGTTTGTTGTGGATGGTTTATGTGTGTTTAGTTAGATGTATAATGCTCTAAACATACATAAAAGTATTCCTGCCCGATGCTCTACAACAGTTTGGCTGTCGCTTTTGTTTACGAGCTCTGATTTGTGTGTTTACTGTAATTCAGGTGCGCTCTTCGATGCATCCCAATATGCATTTTTCGGTCAAAATCTTGTGGAAGAAATGGAATTGGGGGGCCTAGAAGATGGCGTAGGAGACTTCCCCGTTTTTGGACCTGCAGATGATGAGTATCACTTGTTTGAGAGAGAAGAGGTTTGTGAACATCTTCTCACCTTTTATATTCCTTTACTGGAGAACAAACTTAAATCCTGTCTTAGAAATTTCGCATTTTCTTGATTGTAGCAGCTTTTCCCCTCTTAAACTATAGCCTCAATTTTCATTTTCAGGGTGGCGGTCTGGGATCTCTATCTGAAGTGGATGATCTGGCCACTACTTTTGCTAAGGTCACACACTTTCTATGGCTGTTCTATGTCGTTATCTGAGTTCCTAGAGTTCTTCTATTTTTCACTTGTGTCTGTCTGAGGTAATAATTTAAGCTCTATGGAGCCGATTAAACACCCAAAGCCTAGTCAAAACACCAAAAGACTTGTACCTTTTTGATAAGTGTTGTTCACCCAGGACAGTCATAATTAAAAAGTAAATGGTGCTATTAACTAACTCTCTCTCTCTCTCTCTCTCTCTCGCTCTCTTGTTGTGATTATATTTCCTACCATTACCTTTGATGCCAATTCACTAGACTGAATAATTGGAGGTTTTTGTAGTCTCTCTTTTCTTTTTTTGGATGGAGTAGAATTAAAAGGTGATTTTATGAGTTAGTTGTAGTTGTGAAGACAGAGGACGAGAAAGCAACCTTGTGTTGAATGCCCAGTGCTACATGATGTTTACCCATTTGACTCTTATCCTTCTCTGGGAATCATTAATCACAGTTTCCTTAGTGGGTCTTGCTCTAGATTAACCTTCAATTCTTACATGCTATAAGTACAATAAAATGTATCTCAAGCTAATTATTGCGAAGACCTGTTTTGCTTCCTGCCAACTATAAGCCTGCCTTTAGTGCCTCCCTTACTCCTCTTGGACGATGATTTATCCTGCTATCTTCAATTGTTCATCATGATTGGAGAGAGAGAAACCTCTGTTAACCAAAATATGGAAGGGAGTTATAGATTGCAAGTACTGACCCACTACTACATTATTTTGAGAGTCCCAGCAGTGATTTTGAAGTAGTTTTGGCATAGGACCATCATTGCTCCCTTTTGAAGTCTTGCCTCCATAGACTGAGCAAAGATAAAGATACCAGTGGCATGGTCTTGGAAAATTGCTTCATGACTTGATCTAGTCTTTTTTCCATTCACCTCATCATGTATCTGATGTGTTGGTCTTGCTGATATAGTTGATGAGTATCTTGCCTTCTAGTTCTTAAATATATCTCCTAGTAATTCAAGTCCCTCTTTCTTGATTTCTCAATTATTTTTTGTTCCATCGGCAGTTGAACCGAGTAGTCACAGGACCAAGGAACCCCGGTGTCATCGGGGACCGAGGATCAGGATCTTTCTCCAGGGAAAGTGAGTAAGCTGCTCGTCTGTTTTGGTTTTTTTCAAAGGTCCTACAATTATATTGAAAGTCTAGAAACTTTTCCAGTGACTTTATCAATCCTTGTTTGTCCATGGTGGATGGATATTTTATTATGGTTTGACATTCACTTCTAATACTGCTAGTCTGAAAATGTTCTCTGTTGCAAAGTTTTAAAAGCCTAACCCTTCAAATTGCCAAAGATTGTGTCAGCTCTTTTATTTTCTTTCTCCAAATAATAGTCTCTATTACTCCATGGAAAGGAAAAGCCACGGCACTGCTTTGGCTACATCCTTTTGAGAAGTTAGTTTGTATATTATAAAAACTTATCCATTAAGTTTGTGAAAAAGTGAAAATGTGGAACAAAGTTCCTTGTGAAAATTTTTCTGTGAAAACAAAAAAGGTAAAACTAAATTAGGACCAAATGCACCCTAATTTGATGATTCTTATCATGACATTGGTCATATTGAAGCTAGATCATGTATCTTTCAGCAAAGAATTGGGGTGGGTCTGCATTTGGTCTGTGAGTGTAATAAATGAGGAAGGTGCATGATGCTAAGAAGACTAAAATGTTATTCACTTCGCCTTTGCACCCTGCTGCATCCTCGCTTCCGATTGTGTATCTTGAATACTGCTATAGATCTATATGACACATAGCAGGATGACTGTGTAGATTGTAATCCCCTTGGGTTCTGTTCTGGGTCTCTTAGTCTTAATTTGGTTAATGGTTCTGTCTTCTTATTGTATTCAGGCCCGGTGGAATAATGGTATTGAAATTCCAGATAGAAAAGTGGTTGGGGAAAGTTCCCTGGGAAAGTTCTCTCCTTGAATAACATTAGCCACCTTTTAAGTTACATCTCGTTTTCTTTTTGAAGCTGATGACTCATTTCAGATAAAAAACGAAGAAGTATAATTCATCAGGTTCGCTTTATACATGAGAATTTATGAGGAATGGACATTGCGATAACCATAGATGATATGTGACCTTTGCAGGCAGAGAAAATAAGTAATAAAACATTTGTTGCCAATTACAAGCTTACGGAGCGAACTTGTGAAGAGGGATCACATTGTGTCACTAGATATCATTATTCTCAAGTTTGTTGTATTATCGGTTGTCATTTTCTTAGCTTCTATATACACTAGAAAGATGAAGTGGCTCCTGCTAGTTTGCGCACATTCCCATATGGAACATTTCCTGATTTGCTATGCATGCTTGTTGATTTTGCGCGCGCGCGTGCATGCACACCTGTAACATGCTGGAGTTAGTTCCCAGTTTGCCTGTCCATCAGATTCTTTGTGTACCTTCATTGGCCTTTGTTTCTGATAGAAGCATCATGCATTTCTGTAGGTTTGGAGATGTAGGATAAGGGCTATACCTAGTATCTTAAAATAAAATATTATGAAATAACAGTTTTTCTAAGTTTCTCATGTTACTGAAACTGAGTCTGTTTATGTTTTGCGTTTTCTTGACTTTCATTATTGAATTGAATTTGCAGGTTCATCAGCCACTGATTGGGCACAAGATGGAGACTTTTCCACCTGGCCGGATCCTTATTCATTTGATGCAGAAAATGCTGAAGAAGGCAAGAGATGGTCATCACAGCCTTCTCCTCGTTATGCAGATTCCAAGCCTTTGTACAGAACGTCCTCCTATCCTCAGCAGCAACCCCATCTGCATCACTTCTCAAGCGAACCAATTCTGGTGCCTAAATCAGCATTCACATCATTCCCTCCTCCTGGAAGTAGATCTCAGCAGGCTTCTCCTCGAAACCCAAACATGCCCTCTTTAAATGGTGGATCGCAGTCGCCTTTCTCTGCACCAATCTTCTCTCCTTTATCTAACAACAATCTTCAGGTTGCTGGTTTATCCCATGGGCTTGAATATGGGAATAATGTGCCTCAATTCACTGCTTCTGGCCTTCCTTTTAGTAACAGGTCACAAAGCCCCTGGGTCAACCAAGCTGGCGTACTTCATGGTAGTCAGTCTGGAATCTTGAAAAACCTAATGCTACAGCAACAATTATCTCATCAAAATGGGTTTATTTCCCAGCATCTAATGTCACCTCATCAGCAGCTCCAACATCAAAGGATTCATTCCCTTCAGTCATCTTTCGCCCATTATGCTGCGCTGCGTTCCCCAGTCTACAGCACTCATCCTTCACCTTCACATAAAGTGATGCTAGGGTTGTCTGATGTTAGAGATCACAGACCCAAATCATCACAAAGAGGGAAACAGAGTGTACGCTTTTCTCAACAAGGATCCGAGCTCAGTAGCCAGAAAAGTGATACCATTTCTATACAGTTCAGGTCCAAGTATATGACTTCTGAGGAGATTGAAAGTATCCTTAAAATGCAGCATGCTGCAACCCACAGTAATGATCCTTACGTAGATGATTATTACCACCAAGCACGACTTGCCCATAAATCTTCCGGACCAAGATCGAAGCAGCGTTTTTGTCCTTCCCATATTAGAGAGCTCCCTTCTCGATCTCGCAATAGTTCTTCTGAACAGCATTCTCATCTCGCTGCTGATGCTGTTGGGAGGGTTCCATTATCTTCTGTTCGTAGGCCTCGCCCCCTCCTCGAGGTTGAATCCCCGCCTAATTCTGCTGATGGCAACTCTGAGCAGAAGGTTGTAGAGAAGCCTTTGGAACAGGAACCGATGCTTGCCGCCAGAATCACCATCGAGGACAGCCTCTGTGTCCTCCTTGATGTTGATGACATTGATCGCTTCTTACAGTTTGCTCAGCCCCAGGATGGTGGGACCCAGTTGAGGCGGAAGCGGCAGACTCTTCTGGAAGGTTTAGCTGCATCACTCCAGCTTGTGGACCCACTGAGCAAAAGTGGACAGACACTTGGGCTGGGTCCGAAGGATGACATTGTCTTTCTCCGGTTGGTTTCCATCCCTAAGGGCAGGAAGCTCCTTTCCAGGTACCTCCAGCTTCTCTTCCCAGGTAGTGAGCTCGCTAGAATTGTATGCATGACCATTTTCCGCCACTTGAGGTTTCTTTATGGTGGCCTTCCTTCTGATCCTGGAGCAGCTGAGACAACAGTGAATTTAGCCAATACTGTTTCAAGGTGTGTCAGTGGAATGGACCTTCGTGCGTTGAGCGCATGTCTTGTTGCTGTTGTTTGTTCATCTGAGCAGCCGCCACTTCGGCCCCTTGGAAGTGCAGCTGGAGATGGGGCATCTGTGATACTGAAATCCGTTCTTGAAAGGGCCACCGACCTTTTGACTGGTTCCCATGCCCCAAACAATTGTAGCATGCCCAATCGTGCCCTCTGGCAAGCCTCCTTCAATGAGTTCTTTGCACTCCTTACGAAATACTGCCTTACGAAATATGAAACTATAGCTCAGTCAATCTTGGCCCAGACCCAAGTTAGCTCGGAAATCATTGGTACAGAGGCAACCAGAGCAATAAACCGGGAAATGCCTGTGGAGCTTTTGCGTGCTAGTCTCCCTCACACTGACGAGAACCAGCGTAAGCTCTTGTTGGACTTCGCTCAACGATCGATGCCCATAAATGCATTTAATGCACGCATGGGCGGGAGCAGCCAAACAAACTCCGAGTCTGTAAGGGGGTAGTAAGATACAATGGGGCGATTACAGGCGACATCAAGAAACTGTTGCAGAATCTAGCTCTTGAGAAGCTCCCCTCGGTTACTGAATCATGTGGATAAAGGAGTGCTTGGGGGACAGAAAGCATGAAGTCCTCGATTGTAGTAAATCCTAGGAAACAGCTCTTTCCCTTCTTTCTTCTTTTCCCTTTTTATTTTCTCCCTTTACTGTTCAATCAAAACAGGATTAGTGATGTCATTTCCATGATCGTATGGATGAATGTGCATTAAGAAGGAAGGTTCTTGATGGGGGTCGGTGGCCGTCTTAGTTTCCTCTGAGGAGCTATATTTTGCTGCTCCATGTTGAAAAATTTCTGGGAGGAAAGCCGAAGTGTAGTGGATACTGAATGTTAACTTGTACATGGTAGTCTTGGGAAACAGCTCACCACTCTCCTATTAATGTGCTATTTCAGCTTTTCTTTTTTTTTTGTAACTCTGTAATGTTTCCAACTGATGAACATCTTAATAGTCGCCAAAATGTCTTTGGTCCAGCGTCTGGCTTTTTTTCATTTTTTTGGTTGCTAAAAGGTTTAGTGTCTGGCTTTGCATTCAGCTCTGTTGTTCCTTCCCAGCATTACTTGACGATGGATGTATAGGAAGCGTGTCCTGGTATTGGACATGGAGACATGATCCGTATCCTGCTGATTCAAAAAGAGGTTTAGAGCCGGGTACACTCAGTGTGCCACTAACGTCTGAGTTTTCCTCCGAAATTCTTGAATTCAGCACAAGACTACTACATGTATCATATTCATAATTTGCTTTTATCTGATTCATATTAACGATTCTGCACATGGATCTTTCCCTTGCTCTTATCTGATTTCTATTCACTTACTCCGAAAGTTTTATTTATGCCTAACTTAAGTTTGGCTCTAAACGGCAGAAACTAGGAAGAGGCAGCCAATTACCATGCCAGGGTACAGACCCTTTTTGAAGGGTAGTATGCATTTCGAATTAACTCATCTATGTAACCAGGAACCAGCCATCCTCAGCTTTCACGCCAAAATCACCCTTCCGCATCCATATGCCAAATTCCAAAAACAAAAGGATCCTCAGACCAAAGCGGATTTTAATGCAGGTTGATAAACTCTCTTGTCACAGGTCCATAAAAGTAAAAACGGACAGAAATTAAAAGCTTTTCTAGTTAGATGGCAACACCACTTCCTAATAGCGATACAGCTTCTGTCAAATGGAGGTAAAACTGATGGTAAAACTGGAAAAGTTTTGTTTTAGCAATCATATAAACAATTAAGATGATACAACATCAGCAGCAGTTGATTTCTTTCGCATCGTCCAAAAAGCAGTGTAATACCGATTCTGCAATGAACAGCAGAACCATCAGCATGATACATGTCCTGACATATATCCACCTATATAATTCTGTTAGACTTGCAAGCTATATAACTCGAAGATGCCAGACTACATCCAAAGCTTAGCAATAAATAATTTTGTCAAACATATTAACAGATGAAAAGATCTAAGCAAGGGTTCAGAAGCTCACTTGCATCATTGCCCTGGGATTTGTGGTGTAGGTTGTCTCAATGGTTTTCTCATTCTGCATTCAAGAAACAAGAGAGATGACTTTATTTGCAACCAAAAATCAGAACAGATGTCCAAGGGTGGCAAGTGAAACGTCAGCCTGAATTACCTCAAATATGAAACCATAGTGCAGAGCAACTCTTTTTACATCCTCCAAGCTCAACTCAATGGACATCTCCTGCAGTTGCATTACGTAGATGCAAGTTCAAAAGTATAAGAAAGAGAAGGGAAAAATAAACTGACATTTTGAGCCATCCTCACTTCAACCATGCGATAAATCACTAAAACAAGGGTAACATATGAGAACTTACATCTTCTCCGCACATGTCAGCAAAGTGATATAGCAGAGGTCCCAAATTAATCCACACCTGCAAGTCAAGTATTTAGAAATTCCATTAGGAATCCAATAAGGAGACCCTAGGAAATGATCAAAGGGAAAAAAAAGAAAAGGAGTCATTTATCCTAAGTATTTAAGAGCTTACTCCCCCTTCTTTGAGAATTTTCGATATGATTTCAATGTATTCGACAATGTTATGCGCCGTATCAATAAAAAAGCATGTTACGATTGAATCCCAAATTCCTGCATGTTCCATATAGGTTTTCAGTGTGAAGTTAATAGGAAGATAAACATGCTTCAAACAGAATGGAAGATGAGGACGCAACCATAGAATAATAAATAGACAAGATAGATCAAGTTCAATTTTGTTTCTCCTACCTACTTGGCAGGGGTCACTGTAAACCTCAACAAAATCGCCACCGCACATGGAGAATCCTTCTGTTATCCCTGCACTGGTCCAAGGAAGTACTCCGTGATAAGCATGAGATGAACCATGCCATAGAACACATATTAGATGGCCAAGGATTTAACCCAACATTTTTCCATTTAAAAGTCAAATTAGCAAATAAATTGGGGGACAAAGCTATAAGATTAGCTCATCTAACTTCTACAAATCAGAGAGCACAACTAATAATTGATAACTATACAAGGAGAATCAGATAAAATAAATGATATGTATTGGAATTTTCCTCACAGAACCATAAGTAGAGCAAATCCACAAAGTTGTAACATATTACATTTCAGTAGATCAAGTCATCCTTGCCATGGATAAATTGATTCCAAAATGTTAGATAAACTCCAAGGTAATGGCACATAGATATTATCGCTCGACATGTGCAACTTGACAAGCTTAGGACAAAATTCTCAGACAATACATATTTGAAGTTCAGCCTTTCCATTTTTCCTCACTCATGTTAGCAGATAATGTCATGATGACGAACGTCACACTTCAAACTCCTCGGGCGAAGTCATCACCTTCATGGAAACGCTGATGATCCCAGTAATCTCTCAGCCTATATTAGCCTATGACCCCTTATTGTTCGACACGTACTTTGAGGGGAAAGTCAGAAGTAGCCTTCATGACTGCTCATCATAACCACAGATTCCCTCTTACAACATCAAATCACACAGAACTCTCGTGTTACCTAGAAATAAAAACCTAGAGAGAAAGTTTATCCATCGTCGCCTAATTAACAAGTGGATTCCTACTAATATTCTTTAAGTTAATTTCTGCATAGTATAATAGAGCCGATATTTCCCAAGAACCCATAATAAGATTTAGCTAGATATAATCGTTGCACAAGTTAGCAGCTAAGTATACACCCGGACAGACCTCTAGAATGAAGAAGGATGACCTCTAGTACCTTGATCACATTGTCCACTCAGTAAAGAAACAGCACATGCATTTGTTCTCACATCTACTGATTCGAAAGATGGGACAGAGTTTTCTGAAGTATTGATCCCAAAGAAACAAAGCCTAACGTGATAACATCATTTCGACATGAATATAACCAGGATGAACCATGTGGAGAAGTAACATTTATGTTAGAGGAGAAATGTCGATTGGAGGTACTTGAGAAATGAACATGGAAAAAGGGCCTCCCACGTAGAAATTTTAATGTATAAATTTCTAATGTATAAAAGCATAACTGACATGATGTATGTATAAGCGACCTATAACATACTAAACTATCACCATCACATGAAACCCAGGATGTAGAAGGTGAAAAATGTTTATTTGGCAAACGAGAGCAGGGCAATTTTCCCCAATATGCTCCGGGTTCACAAGCTCTTGCTTTTCACCTTATAAGAATTGCATCACCACACCTGTTGGAAATGAATCCATACCAAATGCATCTAATTCATAAAAGAATTGCATAACTGAACTTTCTCTAGCATCTAGAGCCTGTAGCCAGCAGAAAAATGGCAGCAAAGTGATACCTCGCTGGATGAATATCTGGAATCGACACTGACCGAAGTTGGTCACTGTCTGAAAGTGAATTGCAATTGCTATGGATCCAGGGAAATATTGTCCACTCATCAGCAGTTTGAGTCCTGATAATTTCAACAGAAAATTGGAGCAGTAAGGCCAACAAACAGGAGATCTCAACAATGCATGGAACTTTGGAACAAATTGCACAAAGATTCTTACTGATTTAGAATGAAACTTGAGCATATCATCATGTAGTACGAAAATTCATTTCCCTGACTGATGAAACCTGTCTCTCAGAAGAGAAAGGATAAGGCAAAAAGGAAAAGCAACCTAAAAAAACTATCAAAGGCTGAC
Source organism: Eucalyptus sp. ANBG9806169 (assembly GCA_014182395.1). Taxonomy (NCBI): domain Eukaryota; kingdom Viridiplantae; phylum Streptophyta; class Magnoliopsida; order Myrtales; family Myrtaceae; genus Eucalyptus; species Eucalyptus sp. ANBG9806169. Next base: position 12,734,921 of record CM024583.1, on the reverse strand, counting down.
GTCCTGACATACCTAGAGATGATATCTCCAAAGCCAACCGCCCAAGTCCAGCCCCAGGAACTAAACAAGAAGGAGGGCTGTATGAGAAAATTCTTCTCTTGTCAGCGTTTTCTCATTAAAGCATCTCTCCCAGAAGGTAATAAATTAACAACTTAACTATTATGCGGTTAAAGAGATTCAAAAGCCTCTAGAAAACTGATAAAACAAGAAGGGAACTAAATTCTGTATACCTTTCCCTGGAGCGATTGGGGAAAAGGGCATCAAGCTCTTCCAGAATAGGCTTGAAGCATTGATCACGTTCTTTCTGCCCCTATGTGAGAAAGAAATTGCAGAGAAGTACTACAGTTTAGTAACAATTGGACTTGCAATATTTAAAATAAGAAGATCAAATTACACGATACCTCTGCTGCCCAGTCTCTAACTATGTTCCTTATTATACAACGGACCTGTTAAAATTTTGAAAAGGATTATTTTGAAGGTGAAGTCAATACAGATATGTGGTAAGTTCATCACTAGTTACACACATCAAGTCACGACTTCTAATTCCTTCACCCTCACCAACATCATCATGTTGATGCACAATACAAGCTCCCTCAAATACAGTGCCGACCAATAATTCATATTCAGCAATTAACTGAAAGAATATGCAATATAGAACACTAAACTAAACCACCCTCCAGTCCATTAAAAATAGCTAGAATTGACCTCAAGATCATACCTAACAGCAAGCAGTACAGCAAATCCAAGATGTCATCTTGAAGAAGCAATACATACATACACCAAGAGACCTCACAAAGGTACTAGCTTGCTGAGTCACCAGCATTTAAATTACTTAAAGCTGCCACAAATCTGGGCTCTGGGCACTGACTAAGAGTAAAAGTGACCTATAAACCTTCACAATGTTATGAGCAGAAGCATTAGCACAAGGGTGGGCTGCTGCTAAGCTTTCAAAAACTGCAAGATCTCTGATTGACGTGGCTAAGTAACTGTAAGGAAGCATTAGTAGCAGCATTCTAACACACAGTCTATCCATGGCAAGTGGAATTTTACGCTTCTCGAATCCCAATTCATGCTACCCTCAAAGAACAGGAATTATCGATCAATAACTGAAATCGTCCATCCACTTTGCATGCCGCACGTTTTGCATACAAGGCTCTTATGCTTAAAGATTTATGACAATGACAATAACAATGTAACAAATAAATAAAATCTCCTGATGCTATATCAGGGAACCTCCTCTCCACATGAATTTCCAATAAAACCAATTTACCATAGCCATTGGTCAATTAAGGACCAACCACTGACCCAGAACTCATCATCTACACAAGGGACATGTCACCCATGACTTCCTCGCCTCTTGTGCATGTCTTCCATGGCATGTAGAAAGAACCATGATTTACAGTTACTAGAAACATGATCAAGTCAAACCGTTCAGCATTCTAATTCTAAGCTCCTGCGGCAACCCAAGTAATTGCAGGATTCCAATTATACATGTACATTAGAAAGCAATGCAACCCCAGGGGAATAAAATACCATTCTTAAAAAGATGACAAATCAATGTAAAAGTAAGAGCACAACGATAGCTTCAGCATACCTTATCAACATCAACCAGGGGGACATGCAACTGCAAGGAAGGATCTAACCAGTCGCAAGAAGAGGAAGAAACCTGAAATGGTAAGTGACAGAATTAACCATCTTGCATAAAATGCATTATGGACAACTCTACACCAGCTTTAAAAATTCTTATGGAAACACAAGTGCCAGGAATCACTATCATTCAACAAGAGCAGAGACCCAGCCACATAAGGCCTGATAGCTTTTCTCGTCTTTCTTCTCCCCATCTCTGCGTGGCACTTGCATTTGCCCCATTGGAGGGGATAAGGTGATTAGTGAGCTTACATCTTTATTGGAGTCAGCAAGACTATTTCCATCACTATCTCTTCTCTGTTCGTGGGACTCTGAGCAACCACAAGGATTCATCCCAGTGGAGTCATGGTGTCCTCTGCTTGCAAGCTCCTGCTTCATCTAGAGAAGTCAGATTAGTTTGTAATGAGAAAGCACAATTGAAGTTGGCACACAACAGCCAACAGAACAATTACTGTTACTCATGAAAGTTGATAGACCTTATTGTTAGTCTGCTCTTCTGCTTTGCATTTTGCATTGTCACCATCTCCAGAAGCAGCTTCGCATGTAGATGACCACAAACTTCCACTGTTCAAGGCAGTTTGATTTGAGCAAATTTTCTTCTCTGACGAGAAGAGGTCACCATTTTGCATGATTTCATGATCTGAGTGCTCACAAATATCAATCTCTTGGCTCAAATCAATTGGGGGTTCAAATGCCTGCAAAGAAAGTAAGGAGATAAATTTCAAATTGCATGACATGATGCCAAATATTGATATATAGCCAATTGTGCCAAGTAGACGATTAATGTCTCAAAAAGAGACTCTAATTCAGTTGAAGTTTAACAACTCAAGAATTATAGCACTTGCCCTAGAGCTCAGTACCAGTACTCCTTTTGCATAATTCATGAGAAATGGTTCAGATGATAATGAATGATTTTCTGAAAAGAGGGATGCACTTGACTGATTTCAAGCACTTCAAATCCTTTTTTTAAACCAATTTCATAATACTAGAATTTAGGTAAAGTGGAGATTTGAAGGGCTTAAATTGGAAATCAATATGATGAATGTGTCCTTAAAAAACCAGAGAACTACATAAGAACCTCAGAACCATAGACCCACACTCCAGATGTTGCTTTAGATGTCTTATGGTCCTGCTGGTTAAGGGTGTCATCAGTCAAGTCGTCAATTATCAATTGCAGAACTGATCTGGCTGAGGGTTCAAAAATTCAAAGAAACTTGAAAGATACAGATAAGCTGGAGTCGCTTGACTTTTCTACATGCCTGGTCCATGTGAGGTTACCATGGCTCTAGATTTGTAGATTAACTAGAGCAAATTGAAAGCCCTTGAGAAAAGTAAAATGGGCAGTGGGTTTAAAAAAAAAGTGATAAAATTGGCCCTTTATCAGAATTGATACATTTATTGTTGCTTATAGATTTTTTTTTTTTTTTTTTTGGGGGGGAGCATAGTCAATTATAGTTCATAGAATATTGCATGGCACAGAAGTCATAAATAACTAGTTTGACCAACCAAAAATTAGATAATGGACCCTCATTTCACCCCCTTAAGGTCAAGGCAAGTCACCTCAATAACCTCACAAGGGCTCACCTTTAGCACGGTCAGCAATAGCATAAAATATCCATTATCAGCAAGAATCAAGAGCGACCTTATGTAAGAAAATTATGGCATAGATAAGCAGCAACGTACCTGAAGCATGCTGAAAATGAAGTATGAATTTGCTGAGATGCACCTGTACCATTGAGAAACTCAATCAAATACTACCTTATAAATACGCTAATGATAATCTAACTATCAATATTAATATCTAAAATGCAGCTTTTAAGACAGCACATACCCAGGAATGTAAAAACCAACCATAGAAACTGTCAAAACCTCAAGCTTTAGCAACGAGTGAGTCCAGATGGATATCTAACTTTATAACATAGAGACAAGTAGTGTGGAACCTAAGTTCAAATGTTATATGCACAGATTTCAAGATAAATCAAAAAGTTAATTGGCCTCTTTTACATAATTGAAAAAGAAAATTTCTACGTATATCTGGGTGAAAAGATTAAGCAAGCAAAGCACTTCTATCTAGGAAGCCAATTGACCAGCAAACACAATATGAAGAAAGTTCTCTATCTGCATATTCAGAGACCATATCTCTAAATTTGTGAGTCAAATCACAAAAAAGAAACTATAAAACCCCCATGCCAGCAGTCAGTTCCAAATTGCCAAGCGTAGATGCTTCTGACATATGGAAATATGCCCGATAGGTCACAGTGGCATAGAAGAAAAATCATCTACAATCAAGTGTGCTTAACCTACATTTATTGAAGGAGGGGGAGGGGGGGACCATATTTAGTCAAAAGACTTAATCATTGTTGTTATAGTAACGTAAAGCCGGTGTTGTGTGTTGCCTAGGACATACTCGAAGGCTAGGCTAGGGTACTTGCGGACAATAACATAACATAAGGACAAGGTTGAAAGGGCTAAATGATAAATATTGGCGACTCAACATAATTGGCTAAAAAAATACAAAATTGACATGTTTTGAAAAATCAGTTGACATGTTTTGAGAGAATCAATTTGACATGTTGAATTTAGTATGAATGACTAACACAGCTAAAATAAATTTAGTATGAAGTCCACGATCCCTGATCCCTATGTAAAGTGTTCATCTTCCCTATATCCTCTTACAACACTCATTTAGGTCAGATATCACTGACATATTTTCTCATTGACAACAAAGAAGAAACGCAGACCTCTGGGAAACTTGGAGAAGAACTAGAAAGACTATTTGGAGAAGCAGATCTCAGAAAGCTTGAAGAAGGATGACACTACTAAGGGGAAATGTGTTAGAGCCTTGACAATAAAAACTGAGCATGTCGAAATAAAAAGCATATTAAGTCAACACAAGCAACAGGTCGAAGCAACGTACTGCCTCAATCTTTGAAACTTCTGGGGATAGTGCGACAGCAACGCCTGCCAGTGCATATTAAAGTAGTGAATTAACTCTACAGTAAAACTAGTAAAACAGAATATCAGTGGATTTGTAGAACTCTAATAAATTAAGGTTCATGCATTTTATCGAGTAGCTCAGCATAACTAAAAAGGCAAGCGATGTCTTGTTCAAACTACAGGCTACAGGCCAATCACTTTTTCTCCCACACAATTAAAAAAGTTCTTGTCGAGCTTAAACAATGGCAAGTTATTGCAAAATTTGAAGACTGCACAATACATATTTAATGCATCACTATTAAGACAAAGAATAATCGGTACAATGAAAGTCAGACTAAGCGGGGAGAAGGACATTCAATTAATTCAACTACCAACAAAAAAAAGGTTCTAGAGCTTAGGTCAGAGGTCTGTCGTTTGTATTATCATGGCGTGCCTCAAAAGTAACAGTGTTTTATCTACAGATTCTTCATAAATCACTATCCAGCTCCCAAAATTCACCACCATAGTCCATAGCAATGATTGCTTAGTAGAAACTTCATTTTGCTAGAATGTTCGATCCCTCACTTTGCAGAAAACAACTCCCTCCATAGAAAATTATTACCATTAAACACCTTCATAACCACTTCACACTCTGCTTTATCAAATTGGGCCGGTGACATGATGCTGAGACCCAATTTGATATGGGACTGTCTGATCTGACAAAAGCGGTACTCACTCAATCATGTTTATCCCAGTTATATGGCCCCTACATCTTTGTCTTCAGAATGTTCTCAATTTAACAGGAAAAAAATCTCAGAGAGTGGTTAATGGATTAGTAGCTGGAGAGTACACCAAGGAAGTGACAAGCAAGAAGCACAAAGCCAAATAAAGTCTCGATCTTTGTCAAAGTTTGGAAGTCAAATCTCTCTATATCTTACTGGAGAATCAACGATAATTAACTTGTTATTATGTACCTTATGAGCAGGAGGAAGCTTTCTGAAAGATCTTTCATATCGTTTTACATCTTCTTCTGCAGCTTCCGGATAACTGTATAAGAAGACAGTTCAGCAGTATATAGAGATAAAACCAAAATGATTGGCATGATGCCAACAAAGAAATGTATCACCTAAAACTAAAACAAAAGGCTTTGAATAATAAAGGCAACAAAACAAAAATGAGATAGAACTTGATGAAATATAACTTCATAATAAGGCTCGGGTTTAAATTGAATATTTCACATTGACACAGGAGATAATTAGGTGAATGTGAAAGTAATTACTTCAATGGTCAGAGCTAAGCTTTGATGCATTTGCATACTTAAGGAGATGGGATGAGATGGATTCTCTAAAGGCATAGATGAAACATGAATGTTCACATCTACCAGTGTGATCACAGCAGTACCTAGTTGCGACAGCTTGTTTAGCCAAAACAGAAGGGTGCAACAGAAATTGAACTGATGAACCATTTATATATGAGACAAAGTATCAAACAAACGGTTCAAACTAAAAACAAGCCCAACCGAACTGTTCAAGAGGGTGTTTATAAGTTTGCTCCATGAACTCAAAGGCCAAACTTAAACTTTATTCCCCCCACATTTCCTTTTTTCTTTTCTTGACAGGGATGAGCTTGTTGACAGGTATCTAGAAATAAAACTCATGCACATTAGCTTTGAATGTGAACCAGGAGGAAGTTTTGACCTCAAAATCCATCATTATAGCTTCTTTCCAACAACTTTCCCTTTTTTCCTAACCTCTTTTCAAGTCCGTTTCAACCTAGTTCAGTGATGGAAGTATAACATGTATTGTTGGCCCAAATCATTAATTTGACATTGATAAATTGTAAAGTTTTAGAAAATCAACTTATAAGATGAGAATGGGAAATTTGGTTCAGTTCAGTATGCAATGTTTCCCAAATTGAACCGTGCTCAACCGTAGCAACAGCTCATGACAGAGAGTATGGAGAAGGATAGAATCACCCACTGCAATGAATATAGAAGTCTTGAAATTGTCAGAATAGCGGCCAGTAAATCTACTTCTTTTATCTCTCGTCTATACTAAGGTATTCCTCAAATTACGCTCAAAACGCTGCAGCTACAGCCAAACAACCTCTCAAAAATTGAAGTAGCAGGGAAGCAAGCTACAATGGAATCTCCATAACCGCTATAACATCAATGAAGCTTCCTGAACACACTTTCGAAAAGCTGAAAAGGACTACAGCTCCAAATATTCTGCATGCCAGCAGCCAGAAGACCGATCTGCCACCAGTTATTTCAACAGTGTCATGACTAATAAACATCCAAGAGCACTGCTTACTGATATAACCTATTGTCTCCGGGTTTAACTAGAAACAATATAATTAACAGAGTAATGCCACTAGATAGCAGAGCATGGCAAAAGAAACTACAAAATCTTTCACCGAAAAAGCCAATTAAGAACTATCGTCTTCACAGTCACTCCTCCGCCTGAAAGAAAATTTCCCCCTTTTTTTCTATTTCAAAGCATTCATCAGTGAATTTTTTCTTTGTCTTCTTTTCCTTTCATGCATCCCTCAGCCCAATAGACAGATCAATCAACAAGCTAAATCCTCGCAAAATCAAATACAAGACCCGCGCTTTCCCGCCAATCAACCGACTTCAATCGCCTACGTGTAACTACCTCGGCACGGCTATCCGCCGCTCGAGCAAATCTACTTCGAACCGACATGCGCTCACAGTCGCAGACACACAAATGCGGAAAAATGGAAAAATCGACCGCTCCGTCCTCTCGAACCCGCAGGAGCTACAATCGCGCGGGTCAGGGAGGAATGCCAATCGAAGGAGCACAAAAGAACGAGAGAAAGTCGGAAAAATTCAGCGCGCAGAGAGAGAGAGAGAGAGAGAGTGCGTACTTGAGAAAGGCGCTGATGATGCGCCTGAGAGACTTGGCCTCGAGAGCCTCCTCGAGCTTGCGCTGGCGAAGCCGCTCCGCCCCGTCGTCTTCCTCCATACCTCCGGACATCGCCCTGTCTCCGGCGGGGTGGCGCTCCGCCGTGTCCGCCGGTGCGTGCGGGGAGCTCATGCTCTCTTGATCTTTCGCGGCTTCGACGATGCAGATGACGACCGCCGGTGCCTTTTCATCGTTCGAGCGGAGGATCCGAATCCAGAAACGGGCCCGGCCCGGAGGAGGAGGGCCGAGATCCGCAATTCGTTTGGGCCGCCGTCCGGATCCAAGATTTGGGGGGAAAACAAAACCCACCCGCGCTTCCGACATTATTACAGTCATACCACCAAAGTATGCATTACTAGTGAGTTACCAAAAACGCACCCGCCGTCTGTTTCTTCTATTCTAATGAACGATTTCTTTTTAGAAATAAAAAAGATTATTTATATTCCCGGAATAATTTTTCAATAAAAAAACGTGTTTGATAACTACACAAAATTTTTATTATCGAATGAAAAAGAATAAAAATGCGTTTGGTACGTTTTTATAAAAAAATTTATAATACATAATTTCATTTGATTTTTTCTTATTCTTGCTTATTGCAATCGACCACCGTTGCCATCAATCATAGCTGCTCGCCACTAGTGGAGGCCGACGATCAATAGTGGCGACAACAATGGCCAACCTGTGAGTGGCGATGGGCGACGGCAACAACGGCGGTTGGCCGGCGACAAGCAACGAAGGGGGGTGGCGGCCCACAAATAAGAAGAAAAGAAAAAGAAACTTATTTATAGAAATTGTTTATGAGAATAAGAAGTTATTTTTTTTCTACTTTCATTCTTAATCCAAATCTATTCCCTGGCTATTTTCTATTCAATGGAATAGAAAAATTAATTGACGTTACCAAACCGATTTTTATTATTTTTTTGTTCCGAAAAATAAAAGAATAGAAATTGAGAAAAATGAAAACGTTATCAAACAAGGACAACTCAAATGGGCAAATTCAATATAGGGCCGTGCACCTTCCTTGCTCGACGCCATGGGAGATTCGTGCGCTGATCTCAGAGGCTACGGCGCTGCTCCCCTATTTCCCTAACTTACGCATTGTGCACTGTCGCATAGAAGCAAATCAGACTGCTGACTAGGCTGCGAAAGCCCATGGGCACCGAAGTCTCCCCCGAACTGGGCTGTTTCCCCTCTCCCACCTCTTTTGGATCTTATTTGGACTGGTATTCTGGCAAATGCTGGCACTCTTGGTTAGTTTATATATATATATATATAGGGCCGAGCCCAGACCGAGGTTCAACTTTTCGACGTTTGTGACCGTCCGATTTCAAAGTTAAAGTAATGATACTTATTCTTGGAACGTGGAGTGACCAAATTGAAACCGATGGAGCTTTTTCAATTTCAACTTCGAACGTTTGTCTTTCAAGTTGGAGTCGCCCATCGGATTAGCTGTTAAGAATGTCCTAAAGCGTCGAGTCCATTGCTCGGAAATCTGAACTCAAGACTATTCATTCACTCGTGGATAAAAGCGTAGGGAACTTGTCTCATAACTCTATGGGTCTATTTCCAATGTCATCACTAGAAAGCACGTGATTAGGTGTCGAGTACTACAAACTTTTAAAGCATCCGACATCTTACATTGAAAATCATGAATCTAGGTCATCTTGGTAAACTAGATGGATGAAGCATTCATTAGTGAACCATGTCTAAATAGCAACCGACTTGATCCAAACTAGAAATGGGTGTCGACATATTAACCTATCAACTGTATATCTATCTACAATAGGTCCTTGATGTATTAATTTAATGCAACATTATCTAGCCACCGTATCTGTTCATCCAACGAACACTCGATTAAGTTGAGATAATAATAAAAACTTCATCGGAATGGAACGAAAAAGGTTAGAGCGACTTTTTTGTTACATTTAATATTCAAATTTGGCATTCGCACGAAATTGTAAACAAATATTTTTGTTGATAAATTTCCCCCACGAGCACCAATCGACGGTGTCCATTTCAGTTGCTGTTCTTTTTAAGGGGGACAATAGTACAAAATCACGAGTAAATATGAAAGGGTGTTCAATGGCTGATGTAAGGAGCCATAGCTCGAGCCCTCTTCCTTCTTTCCTGGAGGAATCTCTGCAGCGATCTCTTCATCGAGAGGCCCGAAGACGAGGGGCTCCACAGCTGGTGGGCCTCCTTCAATGGCGGAGACGAACCAGCTCTTGACTCCACTTCTCTACTCGCCAGCCAAATTATGGCTCTCGCCTGCATCGACAAAACAAGGGGAAGAATGCGTGAGCGTTGATCTTTTCCTTTCCACTCGAAATCGCTAATCGCCCCTCGTCTTTGCGCTTCTGAAATGCATGAATGAAGCTGTGGCGTGATGGGATTATATAGAAGAGAGAAACGATCACGATTTCGGGGTTCGGCAGAATCTGAAGATCGGGGGAGAATGCCGGCGGCGAACCAAGCACGCGTTTATGCACCCGATTCATGCCAACCCTCGGATAACGTCGAGGATCCAAGAATTCACGTGTGCAGATATGCGAATGGTAAAACGATCGAGAGTGCGCGAGATTTCATTACACGTCATCTAACATGTCCTGAAATCTGTACAAGAAGTATGCAGATCTGTGCAGCATTTTCTGAGAAACGCGGGCATCATGATGGGGCTCTCACTCGAAAATTTAGATTAATTTACCTGAAATTCTGTCAAGTCAAAGGGACGGACTCGCCCCCTGTAAATGATGGCTTGCTGTTGCTGATTTACATGCGATTGTTCAGTCCTGCATGCATTGACATAACCATGTGCATCTTCATGAGCTTTACATGCAAATTACACAGAGATCATATCAACATCGACGATCATCGAATACCAACAGACGAGCAGACCGAAAGAAAACTAAAACGACGACGAACCCACAGAGAGAGAGAGAAGGGACGTACTTCGATGAGCACTCGTCGTAAGAAGAGTTGGAAGAAGAAGAAGAAATGGAAGAGAGGAGGTGAAGATCCGGGTTGCAGTTCTTCACCATGGCGAAACCGTGATCGAAACAACGGCGATCGGCACACTCTCTCGCTCTTGATCTTGTCAGATTGAGATTGCAAGAATGAATGCCATAGCCGCACGGAGATGAGAAGGAGGAGGAGGAGGAGAAAGCAACGAAGAAGAAGGGCAAGTGACAGATCGCAGCGGCGTTTATAGTGGAGTTTTATTTTTCTTTTTTCCTCATTTCTTTTCATATTTTTCGGGATTTTTTTCTTTTTTTCTTTTCTTTTTTTCTTTTTTTGGGGAAGTTGGGGGGAGTTAAGTGAGTCGACGTAGGATAGCACGAAAAGAAACGTACGAACAGAAAACACCGGCGACCACGTAAAAGCGCACGAGGAACACGAGCATGCCGAGCCAGCAATGTGCGGGAAAACGAAAAAGGAGAGAAGCATGAAAATGATTTTTTCCGGAAATTCCCACAAATCACGTGCTGTTGCTTTTTGGAGCGGTTGCCAAAATTGGAAAGTTTTCTTTTTTCTCCCCAATTTTCCGCTTCTAGAGGAGGCTGAAATTGGAATGAGGCAAATTGATATTCACTTTCACGTGGTCCGAAGAAATGCTAAATATCTACATTCGCCGCCCACGTTTAGTGACGTGATTAAATTTTGAAAACACGACGCGTATCAGTGCTATATAGTTCTATACATAACATTTTATGCGGTTTTTCCATCGACTCGATTATGCTCGGTTGTAGTGGACCGTTGTGATATCATAGGCAATCTTTATGACATGTAACAACATGTAACGACGCTTTTGTACTTGATTTATGATTACCCATAGAGGTGCCCAATTTCATCGAGCTCATGGAGAATTTTGATTGGGGTATAAGTATATCCTAAAGTGATTGCAACATGCTATGTCAACAGCATGCGAGGTGTTCAATTAGCTCATTCACGTTATTAGGCGAGGCCTAATTTCCTTGATATCATGACGCACTCAATAATCACCGATTGATGTATTCGTTACACTTTCTTTTTGGTTGCTGGCACGAGCATCTAATGAATTGAAAGTCAAAAAAATAAGAAGAAAGAGAGAGGGAAATGGCTACGGAAATTCGAAGGAAACGCACGCCAAATGTTTGTTCAAATTCAAGAACTAACGTGCATATGCACGAGCACGAGCATGAGCGATTAATTAGAAAAACCAACGCGGCAACATCTGGTGCTCAATAAGCCTCATTTGCCTCTTTCGCAATTTGCCGCACGTGAACAACGTTTGACAATGGTTTCCACATGGCATGTGCGTAGTTCCCTCCGGCAAAGAGCTCCCTCGTTCTGTCAATTACCGGATGTAGATCATCCCAATTCAAGCGCAAGTTCATGTGCAGTCATTCAGAAATGCTAGACTGCCGGCCAAGAGAATTTATGTCCCATCATCATCGTAACCAAGTCGTCTTCACCATCGAGGTGTGCATATGAGTTATGTCCAAAAAAATCCCGCATCGAGAATTTGATATGATGAAAAGTAATAGATATATCTTATTTGATTTATAACTTTTTATTTTATACTTTTCAATAAATATAGATTCAATTGAATTTTCTAATGGGTTCAAACTCCAGTTTCCTTAGAGTGATCTCTCCTCTATAGCTAGAGCTTCTGCTCCACATCCCAATAAAATGGTCAGAGCGATGATTGATTATTACCTACAAGGGAAAAAAGAAAAAAAGAAATCTTGTAATCAATGCTTGTTTTGAGTAAAAATTGCCATCACTGTTGGTCCAATAAAAAGAGAATATGGATAGTTGGTCTAATAAGTGAAAAAAAATAGACTACATGCATGTGTGAGTAAACAATTAAAGATGACTATTGCGCACAGTTGTGGGTGCATTACAGCCACTAGAATATTGAGGTTGAAATATGTTGATGCAAAATAATACTTTGAATTAAGGAGAGCATGCCTAATATTGGAATTCACACATGAGAGGAATAGGATCATTGAATTGCACTTGTGAGTTAATATTATGTACTATATTTTTGCAAGGAATATTAGTCCTCATTCCATTTTCTAGGACTATCTTTATGCCTTTGATTGGGGAAAATTGTCCAAAAAGTTATAATCTTATTGTATGATGGTTAATTTAATTCTAAACTTTTCAATTTTGTCAATTCGGTCCTAAACATTTTAAATATATCAAATTAGTCCTAAATATTATAATGATTTGTCAAACTAGTCCTCAACATTTTAACGAATTACTAATTTAGTAATTATAGCTAATTTTAGATGGATAATTGACATGACGATTAGCACTAATGTGTAAAATTTTTTAATTGATTGTTTCTATTTTAATTTCTTTTCTTTATTTTTTTCCCTCTTTTTACATAGGGCCAACAAGTTAGAGCCACAATCCTCGGTGGGGCTAGCAAGGGCTCGCAAGCCCTCACTATGGTCGGTGAGGGTGTTATGAGCCTTTCTGGGCCATAACAAGGCATGCGGCCCTTGCCCACCCTCGTTGTGGCGATCGCGGCCTGAGTGAGGGCTCACAACACCCTTGCCGACCACAATGAGGGCTCGGAAGCCCTCCACAAACCAAACAAAGGCTGCAACATTATCACTAGATCTAGTGAGGCAAGGGCTTCACGGCCCTCGTCGTCATAGTGAGGGCGAGCAAGGGCCCCGACTCTTGCCGGTGGCTGATGTGGTCTTCACAGTCTTTGCTTTGAGCCCAATGGGGTTCCCTGCCCGTGCAAAAGTACGCTGACCGAAAGTGTAATACTCTAGAAATTTATACATAACAGCACCAAAACAAAACTGGACAGAAAATTGAATACGGTCCACAAAATTTGTCAATGGAGATAAGTTGAGGGACCAAATTGTAAAGAACCATATTCTATGGACCAAGACCAAATTCACAAAAATGTCACGTGGACGGATTCTTGGACGGCGCCACATCATCGTGGCGTGAGCATCTCAAAATTTCACAGTAAAATATCACGCTGAATTCCGCTTAAATCGTATCGGTCGTAGAATCCCTATCAAATTTGGTACGACAGCCAAATTTGATCGGGGACCACGTGACGGTGTTTGGCGTGCGGCTTCCGGCTTTTAAAGCTTTTGCAGCTCGAGCCGAACCCAAGGAATCTCCTTAGCCTTTACGAACCAGAAAGAGAAACTGACAAGAAAAGAAGTAGAAAACAAGGAGAGGTATCTTTCTTTAGGTACGAGGGAGAGAGAGATTCGCATGGAAAATGTGAATTTTCTTTTCCGGGAAAAGGAAGAAAAAAAAGTCTTGTCGAAGGATATTTTTCTCTCTTTTTCTGAGGAGAGGTCGTTGTATTGGTTGGGGTGCCGATTCTTAGGCCCCAAGTCACGTGTTGCCCTTTTTGTTGGACCCCCCCGTTTATTCACTCGCGAATGAATTATGTCGAACGAAGATTAAAATTACTCGAATTTAGTAAAGAACGAGGTTGACAAAAAAATGAGGGGACGATTACCAGAAAAAATCCCTAAACCTACTATAATTGTACTAATTTGATCTTAAGTATCTCGATTTAGTCAATTTAGTTTTAAACATTTTGATAATTTGCCAACATAATCCATTGGCTAATTTTAACTAAAAATCGCTAATGTGTATGTTGGCCGTCCTACATGACATGACCGGCACCGGCGTAGACAGTGTTTACAACTTTTTAATACTACTTATGAATTACTTTTACATTTTTCATTTCATTTCTTTCTTTTTTATTTTTTAAATGAGGTTGATGACAGCTGCAACGCCCTCGCATGTGGCTAGTGACCTTCACTAGCTACCACTGAGGCCACAAACTAGTCAAGGGAAATAAGAGGAAAAAAAAAGGGAGAAAAAAGAAGACAAAATTTTAGAAAATCATTTTGAAAATTGTAAAAATCGTCCACATCAACACCTTTTATACTAGGTACAATGACCGACATCCACATCAATAATTTTTTACCAAAATTGCCAAGAGGATTACATTAGCAAATCTTTTGAAGTTTTAAAATGAGCTATGCGTTCATAACAAGAACTTAGTAAATGCAAGTATTCAATACCCTTGCGATGCCTCTCTTAGGCCTAACTCTCTTGAGACCAACTTTTAACATTTAGTTAAACTCCCATTCCAAACATAAGGCTTATGACCTCAATTTTTCATGCACAAAATCCTTATAAAGGCAAGTACAGAACATACTATCAAGATACGATGCAATCTTACTATTCTAAGATCTCTAATAGTGGACAGAAATTTGAAGAGAAAATGGGAGAATTAACTTTGCATGATTTAAGCACACACAACAATTTTATTGCTGAAGGTTAGTCTTACCTCAATATTTTACAAACCAAGCCTTTTATAGGCATAAGGGATAAGAAAAACAACATTACATCACTGATGACTCAGGCATATTAATGCCTCAATAAAATATATGGTTCACACTAGGACACCTTTGACTTTCAACCATGACTCATTCTAAAATATTAATGACAAAACCGTGACTCTCACCATGACTCATCTTAAACATTAATTAAATATCATGACTCATCTTGAAATATTAATGACATGTGAGTCCTTAACGTGAAATTTATGATTACACGAGTATTAATACACTTTCTCTTTATGATATTTATGACTTATCC
This sequence comes from Eucalyptus sp. ANBG9806169, assembly GCA_014182395.1. NCBI lineage: Eukaryota > Viridiplantae > Streptophyta > Magnoliopsida > Myrtales > Myrtaceae > Eucalyptus > Eucalyptus sp. ANBG9806169. The sequence continues at coordinate 12,719,796 of CM024583.1, read as the reverse complement.
CATTATTAATTCACTTTCTATTCGTATGATGAAGGAGATGAGCATCATGTTTCCATCGCTTTTTTCTGAATGGCGTATGGCAACTTCCTAGTCCCACCTTTTTCTTCTTTCTCCTGTACTTTTCTTTGCAGGTCAGCAAAATCCTGATGGGAGAATTTTGAGCCGCGGCTTTTTAGGAGAAGATTAATAAGAATTTGGTGGGACATCTCTAGATCCCGATGGATTATTTATTGGGTCGAAGTTCATTGTAAAATCTGACATACTGAGAGAGAGATTCGTTCTAGGCATTTTGGCTGGGGTTAGTTGTCCACATTCATCAAAGATGAGGGACTCCCTAAACTTGTCCAAAATCAAAACAATCTTGATGGTGACGATTGGTCTGTATCATGCTTTCTGAATTTTGCTAGAGCAGCCTTAATCAGATGTTTAGTCTTGAGATAATCCCATGGATTGCATTAGTATTATCATCTGGCCAAACTCCTTAAGGAATGATACAATTAGCCTCATAGAGGATTTGCTAGATTTCCTTGTGCTTGATTGCTCTAACACAACATCAAAGGGTGTTATAGAGTTTAGTAGGAACATTGTGAGTTTTATAGGTCAAAACTCCTATATCTACCGAGTACCTAGGAACATTGTCGTCTGGTTTGACAAAAAGTCATAGCTTGTAAAAGAAAATGATTATGTGTAGCTCTGGATTTGACGTGCATGCTCTTGGTTGTTACGTGAAAAAGGCTTTCCATGCTCCTAAGGGTTTAAACTAATAAAGCATTTCTGTAAAATGGTGAGACCTTCCACTATCACCGATTTCTCATATTGCTTGGCTGATAATTCTTGGCATTTTTGCTATTATAAACTAAATGAATGCATATTGGTAAAACCATTTAAGTTCTTCCGGAAATTAATGGGAATAAGACAAATAATAAATGAACAGATAGTCCGGATGCATGCCGCTTTAGACTAAATTGGTATAAGTGCAATAGGTTTAAATTTTATTTTTTTGGGTAATTTCCCCGAATAGTAAGCATGATGACAATTGGGCACGCACATAGCGATACGAGAAATCTAGTACTCTCATTGTTTAATAAATAGAAATTTACCGAATTAATTGTTCGTAAAATATAATCATCGAATAATCTCATTGCTGCATCTGATTTTGGGGGCGTATGTTACCGACAGTACATCTATCGGCACGCAAAACATCGCGAGTGACCTTCCGTTCTGGGGGCTTTCTCCGATTCCTTCGACTGGAAACTCAATACGAGCAGAGTCGGATGAGAGACAATCATCATCAGTTCCTGATTGTCGGCTGTAGGATCGGGTATCGTATACGAACTCAAACTTGAGACATAATTTAATACCATGATTTAGCCGACGGGGTAGAAACGCCCCCATCTTATTCGCCAAAGTCAATTTTATATTAGAGGAAATGAACTCTATTGAACAAGCAAATCAGCACTAATCAAACAGCCAAAGACACAAATCAAGTGCATCAGAGCACATTTAAAGAACAAGAAACAATAAGAACGTTCCGACGGCTCATAGTCGACCGCAATCGTATCGGGTGTGGCCGAGCCTGTCTCGGAAGAACAAAATTATCACCAAAATGCAGATCAATTTCACAACCAGCGAGGTCGACTCAAGCAGCGACCCGATAGTGTAGGTCTTTGCAGACAGCCGGACCAACCTCGTCCGCCGTTCGGTTATATAACTGTCCAATGCGCCTCCTATTATTTCCCTGCTTAATCCCCCCTGGTCTGGGGAAGTCATATGCGGCGCCAAGCATCGAGCTAGGACGATCGCGTCCTCTAATGCAGCAGATCCGCCTTGTCCTAGGAATGGGCCCATCGCGTGCATGGCGTCCCCGGCGACCGTCACGGTCCCTTTCCTAAAGCTTCCGAAGAGCACGTCCCACGGTGCGCGGTACCTCGTGCCTGTCAAGGACAACGAATCGGGCTTGCTGTTCTCGATCATCTCCAGGATTTCTGCTGGGAAGCCAGCCATCGATTCCACGGTCGATTGCTTTATCAGGTCGGAGTTCTTCGAGATGGTTGAATCTGTCAAATGACGACACAAAATCGTCATAAGATTGAGTTTACTTAGCTATCATCAACCAGAGAATCCTTCAGCAAATTTGCTGATCAACAAGCTGTAACGAAGTCAAAGGTAACATGGCTATCACCCAAAAAAACCAGTCGAAAAAGACTATGGAGATTATGCGAATCTTGGAAGAGCGCGGCGTAAGAAAAGAAGTTACCTTGTTGCGTCCATGGTCGAGCTATGAACCAGTAAACTGACTTATCATCGAACGGGATTCTTCCGAGGAAAACACGATTATGGTTTATCGTGATGAAGTCATGAGGGTAACCATGCCCGTCCGGATAAATCGTGAACCCCCTAACATTGCATGTGGGCGACATTCTTGGTGGCCTCAAGTCTAAGAAGTTGGCGACCTCGGAGTTCACTCCATCGCATCCTATCACAACCTGGGAAATTTACAATGATAGACTGATCACGCAGTTGTTCAATTTCAACACGTTCTAACGGTGTCTTTTCCGCTTTTGATCATAGTTTTCTTGTCTAAATGCGCTAAGAATGACATCTAAAGCAAGATACCTTAGCTTTGATGACACTGCCGTCATGTAACCGAAGGATAGGATATGAAGTTTCGGGATTCATTGCGATGGCCAGGAGACGGCTTCCGAAGCGTATCATCCCGCTTGGTAGATCACTGGCTAAAGCTTCCAGGAGAACGCTGCGTCTCAAGCATCGCGCTTCTCCGAGGCTGAGCAATCAAGAAGGAAAGGGAAGTTAGTTTTGACCGAGCAAACATTTCAGTTTCGTTCTGATATTAACAATTTCTTATATGACATAACGTCAGTCCACATCCTAATTCTGCAGATTGATTCAATCGTCATGAGAGTATCAGCCGAAGATTTCAGCGCGGTTCGTATCACCAACAGTTTTTGCAGTTCAGCTGAATTTCAATGCTGCTTTCGCCAGCACAAATCGGTGCTTTACTTAGATCCATTAGATCGTAATACCACTTACATGGTGCGTAAATTACTTCTGATTACAAATTCCACATAAGGAATTAGAAGATTACATTGGGCAAAAATTTTTCCGTTCCCTACATGGTATGCGATTTCGGTCCTACTGTTAACTTTTCCGTCGCTCAAAGTTCTGAGCGAAAAGAAGCACAGAACTGGAAGAAACACAGAAGAAGAAAGAATAAGAGCATACCCGACAGGAACCTCCTTCAGAGTAGTATTGTTGACCGATACATCGCGAAATCTGGTGACACAAACGCAAATTTGTCAATTTACATTGATAAACACTCGGTGTCCTTCTTTTGGACACGAAAATTTCAATCATTTCGTGATGCTATTGTTTAGGATACGCATCGATTGTGCTTAATTGCAAGGCTTAGGGGACAGGGCCGGTTCAGTCATGCAGAAAACAGGACGACAAGAAGAGCCTTGCAACTTATATTATCCATTTTGAGATGGATGAGCCGCTCGAGTTCGATCGATCGAGCAAATAGAGGCCAGCCTTAGGTGAAGTCCCATATGCTCGTATCATATTGTCGCCATAACGCAACAGAATGATTCGAGTTCACTGTGGAAGAAGTTGTGCTTACCCTTTGAGAGGAAGTGAAGTCGGCCTGAGCTTCGACCCGACCCTGAGCTGATCAAGCGCCCGCCAACCATTAGTCTGAATGCCGATAGCTGTCCCGGTAGCCCGAAGAGCATCTGACCGTTCGAGAACCAGGCTGCTAATCCCCTTCCTGTGTAGCCAATGAAACCAAACATTGCACAAACATGAGCGTTTGCAGATTACATCTCCATGCTTCAGACATCGTTTGACAGGAATATTCTTTAGAGATGCTAATAGACGGGCGACTATGGCAGCATCGTTTCGTGCCAACGGAAATCGACCACGAAATGGCGAATTAAGAATTAAAATCCAGGAAACATCACAGGGTCGAAAAGGGTATGATTTCAAATAACCTGTGAAGAGCCAGTGCAGTGGCCAGGCCACAGATGCCACCACCAACGATGACTATGTCTTTATGTTCTGCCTCTGCTGTTGTCATGATGCCTCCGACGACTTCTCAGCTTAGTCACAAACCTCACAGATCTCTCTCTCTCTCTCTCTCTCTCTCTTTCTGTTCTGAATTTTGCAGGGACAGTGTCACCATGTCTATTTTATAGGAAGTCGCGGGAGGGAAGGTAGGAGAAGTTCAAGTTTAATACATGCTGATACGTGCATTAAGCAATAGAAAAGTAGCCAAAAGACGAGCCTTCATCCGTACGATCCAAGTCCATAATGTGGTCAAACATGGCAGGAACCATCGCAGGCCAGAAGACCGGGCTTCTTCGTTGCTTCTTCGTTGCTTCTTCCGTTAACTAATCGTAAGGAGCCAGTTTTAATGATAAATTTGACTTGGGATTAAGACAAAACAATGACTGGGTTCGTGCACGTGCTCAATTGCCGGTTAGAGTATGATCGAGTGTGTTGCTTCTTCTTTAGGCAATAAATAATTACAGCCCATGCAATCGGTTCGGCGATTAAGAAAGAGCCTTGCGTACGGCGATTAGATGCCCGACATAAATTCGAATTCCTCCCGAGGCCTACCGAATGCAAATGAATCAGTCGTTCGGGCCACCGGTCCGAGCGGCGATTTTCTTGACATTGGAATCTTGGTGTGGTGGTCAAAGGCTTGGTAGGAAGGAATTGAGTTATGTTCGTCAGCGTATACGACATTTGCCAAGCATTTTAAAAGGACTACATTTTTTAAAAATAAAAAAAAATCCAGAAAAACATGAGTTAGTTAAACACCAAGGAATCAGGTCAAACTGAAGTGCTTTCCTTTTTTTCTTTTCAGTGAAGCAAAATTGAATCGGATCGAATAGAAAATGGCCGAGTCAATTCAGTTTGAACGCTTCATTTCTCGTTAATTACGTTGTTTTAGTTTTTTTTTTTTTGTCAGTCCTATTCTATTCTTACTCTAACTCTCGCTCTCAGACTTTTGTCTTGCCTCCTTGCAGGGCGTGGGAGTCAAAACCCACTCCTAAAACTAATATATCCCCACCTCAACCCCCTGAGAAGGTGGGGATTCACCCCACCTTCCCATTCAATGTTGAAAGGATAGCCACTGAGGCAAACCCTATTGGTTTACATTGTTTTAGTTTAACTTGAGTATTTTTTTATTAAATTTTATTATGTTAATTGACGAGTGCTAGAGCGAGGAATCTTCCAAATGTTTAAACGTAACTGTACTGAAAATTAAAATTTTATTTTTTGATTGCTGAACACCATTCATTTTTCGAATTCTAAGGTTTTGTTTGTTGGGACTCATGAAAAGTCAAAAATAATTTTTTTTTGCCAATACATCAAATTCTCCAAAATGACTCAAATGTAAAAATCAATAATAAACTATATGGAAGTTTTTCATTCATAACTTTCCTCTAATTTCAAAAATATACAGGTTGCATATTACAATTTTGAGACCACACATTATTAAAAATTTCTCACATTTATTCTAATTTTTGGTAAGAAAGCATATGTTAATGTCCATTTTCAGCTGTGTGCTATTAATGTCTATACCCTATATTTTTTATAAGGGTCTAGCTAGGCTAACAATACCGTCACAATGAATTTGTAACGTTGCTTTTTTAGAAAGTTCACATTCCAATGCCAAGGTGCTAGTAAACATGGTAATTCTAATTTTATTTACCATTTCGGTCACCCAATATTCATTCTTGTTCCGACTAACCAAGAGGATGAAATCATGTTAGATTATGAATATTTATGAAATGTTTTTATCTTTTCTTTCAAGAAGTTTACAAGAATCATTCATAACTCCCTTGGATTGTTGGACTGTTAGATTGTTTTAGTCGGAATGAGAATGGATACTGGGTACAAATCAGATTCCTAGCAGCGGCAGGGAGGGGATTCAAACTCCACATAAATGATTATGATTGAAAAAAGTAAATACTATTTGGTAATAAGATATATATTGTGAATAAATTTTATTCATTTATTCCAATATTAAGTCAAAAGTGAGTTTTGTCTCGTACTTAATTTTTGGAAAATGATTAACTAACGGTTTTGTTATTTTAGGAAGAATGACGGTCAACTCTTAATCACAAAAGCCTTTCCGTGGAACCAGATGACTTGTTCATCCGGTTTCCATTGAAGTGGTGTTATTTGAAATAGCACGTGGAGGATTAATTACCTAAGATTATGCATAATTAAATCAAAAAAAAAAAAAACTTACTATAATATAGCCAATCCTCCTGCGAATTAAAAGAAAAATTATTTTGGTTAATAATTCTCATATTAGAATTCCTAAGATTTATCTCATTGTTGCTAATTCATTATAATGTATAAAAGACACAATAATCATATGCATTACTAGTATTGCACACTATGTAAATATCCTCATTCGAACCCATCACTAGCACAATATTATATGCTCTAGTCACCATCATCTCATTTATACAGTTTTAAAACATGTGTTACTAGTTTGAAGTTTTGGCGAGACTAATTATTTTGTAAAAGCAACACTCGAACATGAGAAATATTGAATCAATGACATGACATGGAATCAAAGACGAATCTGACTCATTATGTTATGAAATTTTATTTGAATAATTATTATCTTTTACTAAGTTCCTATGAATGTTCTCATAGTTTATCTTAGAAGTAAATTTTACAAAATATTTTGTCTCGTTCTTTAGTCTATGATTTTTCATTCGCCATTTTGAAGTGCACTATCACTTTATATTTTGTCTCACCCTAGTCTATCACATAGCTAGCAATATAATCATATAATTTTTATATCTTGAATTTAATTAAACTTTTTATATCTCTTTTGGAAATTATGCATGGCATTTTACCCTTATACAAATATGAAAGGCATAATTATACATTAATTTTCATTCCCTATAGGTGTTTAATATTCTGCTAAATGATAATGTTCCGATTTTTATTATTCTTTTAAATGGTGCTTTTGTGAGTTTGCAGCATAAGGGCCATTTTTTTTCAATTAATTTTGGAAATTTTGTACTCCGATTGTCCAAGTGAGTCCAACCACCATAATTTAAACTTTGTGGCTATAAAAGCACCGTTTGTTACAAATTCAGTGTAACGGTGCTATTAGCCTAGCTAGACCCTTAATTTTTCATTTAGTCCTTATCTACATATTTCTCTAATATTGTATGGAATTATCTATAAAGTGGGGAAAAAGGGTAAAATTGGCCGTTAGAAAAAAAAAAAATCAATTACCCACTTTCCACCTTCCACTAGAAACTAAAGTTGGGAAAATTCTTTAACTATCCTTTAGCACGACAATCACCTTCATTCTTGCATAATACTATATGTGAATGAATTTTAAATGCTTATTCATTTTTTCTGAGTTTTTGAATAATGTTTGTTTTTAGTTATTGGAAAGATAGCAAAACGTACATTTAATTTTTTTTTCCACAAAATAACTATTTATGGTAATATAAAAAGAAAATTGCCTCCAATGAGACATTTAGGGATTTCTCTTGAATACTTATGGTATTAGAGATATTTGGGAAAATCTCAAATAAGGACCTGAAGTGGAGCCATTTTCTCAAAAAAAGACCTAAAGTGGACACCGTCTCAAATAAGGACCCGGAGTGGCTAACTTACTCTCAATTAAGGACTTGAACTTCTGATTTTATTCACAGCCAGGGATACTTTTGTCCAAGAACATTGTTGTTTATTTTTTGTCTCTCTCTTCATCTTTCTCACTCTCTACATCACCTCCATTATCAGCCCCTCCATCGCTCTTTGTGTCATTTCGTTGTATGATCAAGATTGGGTTTTCTTTAATATGAGCCATTACAACGTAGTCTAACTCGTTGAAAATTTCAAATTTCGCTCCTCAAAATGGTTTGTAGACAATTCCACGAAGCCCAATGAGGTTTCAAAAATAAGTTCTTTTTATTCCAACATTCATCACAAATTCTAATCTCAAAGCCATAATATGAATTTGCTTTTGCCGAGCTTAACTTCTTCCAACTCTCAAGCTATGCAACTAATCCCTTTGGCGACGTATTTCTCTCACCTCGAGAGTGCATCAAACTCCACTTAGTCTGGGCCTTCTGCTAACCCAGCAACTGCAATTTTTTGTGTTGTTTTTGCTCATGCTTTGCCAACAGTAGAGTAGCAATATCCAAGCATCGCCAGATTGTTTTGTTTGACTAACTTATGCATCTATTCAATTAACACTTGGTGATCAACAATTTCACATCAAATAACAATTTTGTTGCAGCTGGCGACTATTTCAACCTCGGCAAGAGTTTGCCTCATCAATTTCAAATTTGGGTTTGCCTCTCTTGCGTAAATTCAATCTTTCAAAGATCCCCCTTGCCCTTTGCAATGCCAATGGTTCCTTTTAATAATCCCTAGTTTGGAGACACCCACTCACACTCTTGCCATTCTCATCAACATAGTTATTCTCCTTAATCGATACCCCATCTTGAGATTGATCATTAGTCGTATCTGACATCATTAACAGTAGAAATTGTTGTACTTCATTGCCCCATTGCCGCCATTGACAAGTCCTATTCGAGCTCTCGACCTCATCGACCACTGCCCCTGATAGAAAATCCAGCATCGTTGTCATTAGATGGAGGTCAATCCGAGCTTTAGGCTAAGGACAAGCGAGTCGAGATTTGATGCATATTGAAGAACTGAGGATTTTAGCATCCAAGAAGGTGGCCAGTAGCAAATAACTCCAATCCGAATTCTTGCCATTAGGACCAACTACGCGATGACGTAAAGCTCACGAGGTTGTTGGTAGGGGCCCTGATTATGGTGTTAAAGAAGGAGGCAATGTAGAGCAAAGGAGGAGGTGTGAGGAAGATGAAGAAAGAAAAAATATTTTTGGACAAAACTACCCCAAGCTGTAAATAAGATTGAAAGTTTGGGTCATTTTTTGAGACAAAATTAGCCACTTTGGGTCCTTATTTGATACAGTGTCCACTTTAGGTCATTTTTTGAAAAAATGAACTAACTTCAGGTTCTTATTTGAGATTTTCCCAAAATATTTTGATAATTCTGTTGATTTTTCATATCTTTCAAGAATGTGTGCATATTTTAATTGATATGTTATCTTATATAGCAATCAAATAAAACCTATAAATAGGCTCTTGCATTCTTCTTCGAGTATATTGAAATGTCATAAATTTTTCATTTTTCTCTTCCATGTTATTATATTCTTAACTCAGAGCAAGCTATAATGTGAGATTTTGTGACTAGAATAGCTAGCGATGATATCACAAATTAGATTTATTATTATTAATTTAATATCACGACACACAAGAAATAGTAAATATTTGCGTCCTACGCCATGTGAAGGGCATATATGAAAAAAATAAATAAACATCAACAAATAAATTCATATGTCGCTTTGTTTAATCTTATGAAATTGCATGCGACCAAACAAAAAAAAAAAAAAATCCTTCGAAATTGCATAATATGTTAAAGTCAGCGAAAGAACAAAATAATATATACTCCTAAATATACGGATTCGTATGTACGGCATCCCGTGTATTTTTCGACCGTACGCTCGAAAACCGCATCGAAAAGAAGGGCGGGAAAGATGACGATGAACAAGAAAATGGAGTTGAAAAGCCCTCGAAGCAAGCGCAGAGATTTCAAAACCACGGGAGGTGGAGCGATCGCCGGGGTCTCCCGTCCGGCGAGGGACCATGAAGAGAGAGCTCCGGCAAACCATCGTCCTCGACGACGGAGACGACGCCGATTACGACTTCCTCTCCCAGGTCGCCGAGGCCGAAGCCCGCGCTCTCTCCTCGAAAGCCACCGCCAAGCGCGCCAAGCCCTTCCCCGCCGCCGCCGCCGCCGCTCGCGCTCCCGCCGATGCCGGACAAGCCAAGCCGCAAGTTAAAGGAGCGTACCTCGCTGCTCTCAGAGGGGACGACGCCTCCGGCCTGTGGCGCGAGCAGCAGGGCAAGTTCGCCGGCGCGGGAAGCCGGCTCAAGGTCGTCGCGGCCGATGGCGCTAAAATTGGCGGCGATCGGTTAGGGCTCGGCGGCGGTGGCGGCGGCGGGGATAACGCGTGCTTCAAGTGCGGTAAGTTAGGGCACTGGGCGCGGGATTGCGACAGTGCTCCGGTTGGAGGAGGGGCGCAATCGAGCGAGCCTCAGAAGACGTGCCCTGCGGGTTGGGCGATTGCTTGGTTCTCACCGCGAATACGGAGAAGAACAGGGGCAGGAAGTTCTACAAGTGTCCTGTAAGAGAGGTACGTAGTATTGCGATATCGTTCGGCGATTGGAGACTTATGCAGAACTTCTTCATGATCTGACAAGAGTATTAGAACTTACGATCGCTCTGAGATTTAGTTCATGCGCAAATGTTCCCATCTTTCGTTGAAAATACGTACCTTCGTTCCTGAGATGAGCTGGAACTGTGGCTAGCTTTCAAATCGCATGGCATTTTGGAGTAAAAAATTCTCAATAGGGAGTTCGAGAATTCTAGTTACAAGTCATGATTCAGAAGCTTTACAATAATCACGCAACAATCTGTGATGTTGCCATCTGATCACTTGGCGCACATCTTTTGCAAGATGGCGTCAATGGTGGTGCTGCCTGTGTACCGCTACAATCATTTTGACTGAAACAATCGAGAAGAAAAAAGAATTGCCAAAAACTGAAATGAGTTAACGACCAGTCCACAGCGACTGTGGGAAGGGTCGGTGCGTCCTTCATTTGTGTTTGATAAAATCACAGGAGAAACACTAATTGCCATGTCCTCAACAGTTCTATCAATTTTTCCTAGAGCTGCCGAAAAATATACACTGCAATCAGATTTTCTGATTCCTGAGAGCTTATGTGTTGCCAATTGAAGCATTGCTTCATTGTAGCCGAGTGACTTGTTTCTTGGGTTGAGTAATGGCTGACTACCATAGTTCTGATTCTCTTTAATGCTTATCGAGCTCTCAATTAGCCATGAACCATACTCTTTGTACGAAAAGAGCTTGGCTCAATCCACAAAATAATTTCACGGATAGAGGTCTGGCAAGTTTTTCATCCTGTTGGTTTCTACTGCCTTGAGAAGGTCTGGCTTGATTATATAAGAAAGCTTCTGTTGCCTTTTGCACTAAAAGGGTTATGATGTTTTGTCCTCTCAGTCTCCTCTCTCGTTTTCTTTTCATAACTCAAGTGTCACACCAGAACACAATTCACGGTGGACTTGGTTTTCATTTCAGTTATTTAAGTGGAGATATTGTGGTTTAGGGTGAAGCAAGTTTTAAGGATATCTTGAGTGTCTCTACTCCGACAGTTGAGCTCATGTTGTTACTTTGGGGACTAATTGTTGCTTTTGTACAGGAAAACGGGGGATGTGGTTTCTTCGAGTGGTGCGATAATGCTTCTGGAGCAACCAACACGCCTAATATGTCTTTCGATAGTCACAGAAATTCTCAATATGCAGATCTTTTATGCCCATGTGGGGCTGGGTCTTGCTTAATCTTAACCGCAAAAACGGGGAAAAATGTGGGGCAGCAATTCTATCGGTGTCCTGCAAATCAGGTATCACTCAGATGCTTAATCCTCATAGACTTCCACACATTAATAGTTTCTCTGCTTTTATATTCCTTTCCCTCTTCATTAAATTGTTCTTCTGAAGTTTTGAGTTGAACCTCTTGGATAAAACCATAGCTATTTTCACTGTGTCATGGATGCCAGGCTTGTGACTCTTTCACCAGTCTCTGCAACAGCCTAACGTTCAAAACTCAGATAACTCCAGCTAAACATTTTTCAAACCACAAGTCAGATAACTCCTGTTAAGATTTTTGCACATTCCCTTTGAAGGTTCTACTTTTATCTCAAAACAAGTTACTCCCCTACCTGCAGTATGTCCTCCAACATGGCACAAGATGTGCCTAATCCCACTTGAGGACACAGTGAAAATATCAGGTGGGAGGACTCTATGGGGACTTGTTATGCAGAATAGGAAATGATTGATAGTACATATATTCGGTTGGCTTTTTATTCTCTTTGTGAAACATTTGTCCTGGTATTGGTGATTATGTCATTATTCTGTTAGTGGTTTTATCGGTCTTCCTTCTAGCACTGTTGAGAGTCTTTTGAATGACCTTGGACCTTTTTCAGATCTTCCATGGAAGTTGATGGCTGCAGCCTGATTGGCATCTAACACTTACCTAATTGGTTATTTAGAACTTCCATAAAGTGTCATATTACTCTCGGGACTCATGGGAGTACTTTTGATGAAATTTTGTGGTTTGTAAATCTTAGCTGCTGTCTATTTTCATGCAGGGCTGTGGTTACTTCAAATGGTGCAATGACCATATGGTGGCAGCTAGTCTTCCAGCAAGTGCCGTTAAGGTCAATAACAGCTTCCATGACTCGGGCAGCAAAAGCTATGGCACAAGTGGATCATCCTGTTTCAAATGTGGCGAGGAGGGACATTGGGCGAAGGACTGCTCTTTGCCTGCACGGGGCAAGGAGGGACATTGGGCGAAAGACTGCTCTTTGCCTGCACTTGACTATTCTTCCGCTTCAAGTGGAACTGGAAAGTTATCTGCACCTGGTTCTTGTTACAAGTGTGGCAAGGCAGGGCACTGGGCAAAAGATTGCCTTACTCCTAGAGATGTGGGGGGGAAGGCACTAACATCGTGGCAGAGGCAGTAGCACTTTTTGCTGTCACACTGGGATGTAGAAGGAAGTCTACCGTCTGATATTTGCTCTTATGCATACGTTTAAGGAACTTTGTGCTTGCTCTAATGTGATGATTTTCCTACCCTTGAAATTTCTAAAAACTCTGCTGCTTAGACCGTCCTTTTGCTTCCCTTTCTCAAAACTACAGCCAGAGAAGGGGCTTTTGAATGTTAATGCAAAGGTTTGTTTCATGCCTTTATGGAAGTAGCTTGAGCTTCTAATAGTTGAAATGGCTTATTTAACCGGACATGTGTGTACAAACAGAGCAGTACCGTATGACAGGATCGGTCATTGGACGAACAACTTTGCTCTTAGGATTTGCCAGTTGCAGTATATGCAACCATCCCCACTTATTTTAGGACTTGCCGAGACTTGAGAGTTTGATAGTTGATCAGTCTCATCTTACATTACATCCTGAAGTCCCGTTGCCTCCACTCGTCCATAATCATTTATCAACACATTGAAGAAGGTAAACAAGTCACGGTAACGACAGTCGGATCCAGGTCAGTATCACGATGTTATGCAGCCAATTTGACATCGTATTCACTGTTCACTAGGCCCATGGCAATTTCTGACTCTCCTTTTTTGTCTTTGTAGTTTTCATCATGCTTCAACCATGCCTTACAGAATTATTCAATGTTAACAACGCTATTAATCAATTTGGCCATTTTGTTAAGACTGGAAATACCGACACCAAACACGTTAGGACCAAACAAAAAGCAGGCGTTGTAAAGGAACTTAATCGAGTGAATTTAACATGTCGGGACAATATGATGAACTATAAATTCAACTCGAGTGTAAAATCCTGTGAAGGATGATATGATATACAAAAAACACTAATTGTTCTTTTCAGAGACCTGTCAGTGATCTGCGGCAGCAATGGATGTGCTTCGGTGTGGACATATCTATTTTCTATGGCGTCATGAACATTTAAAGCTCACTGTTTACACTCCAAAGAGAAAACATCTGTTATACACAACTCATGCAAAAATCCCAACTCAGACAGGGCAGGTCTTAGCGAGGTAGTCACATCCTTGATATACTTCCAACCCTGGATTGTTTAGCTGGTCCTCTGTAAAGCAGGCGCAACGCTTGCTCATCGTCCCTGTCAAAGCAATTTCTTGAGGTCTCTGTACCAATCTCGGGAAGCCAACATCACACCAAACCTGACAAATAAGGAGATATTTATAAAAATAATAATAATAATAAAAATAAAGAACAACATTTAGATCCCCATAAATGATGCACTTGCAGTCATGCACGCCTCAGCAGACAGGAATGCTCGTTGGGTATTGCAAAAATGACAACGTGTTCGCCATTGTCTGACACAGCACACGAAGAAATAGTATCTGTAACATGATCTAGAGCTTGTCCCACTTCGACATCTGAAGTCATACAAGTTGACATACCTTTCCTCCCTCGTCCTGACTCCATCTGGAATTGCAACTAGGCTGTTTAGCTTCTTCTTTCTTCTGCTTTTCCAATAATTGCGCACCTCTAGCGGCCTTAGCTTCAACTCCTTTCAAATATTTTGTGGGGTTCCCTTGGCTGTCATAATAACGGCCGACTAACTTGCCAACATATCTGATGACATAAGAAAACGATATAAGATACCTTTTACACAAAAAAAGAACTTTTGATTTAATTAAATAGAACTAAAAGTGACCACTACATTAGATAACAAAAGTTGGGTAAAATCTCTGCATTTGACAAAATAACAATTACCCACTTTCTTTATCCACAAACATACTCAAAAGCTAAGGTTCAAGCCATTAACTCTCCCATATCCCATTGCAAATGAAAAAGGTGACAATCCTGACATGGTCAATACGTTCTTAATTACGAGGAGATCTACAAATAGACATTTAATCAAACTATTGCGGTGAGATACAAAACTCGGCAAGCCCCCCAATCAACCTTTCAAACACTGTCTGACAAAGGTCATATTCATGTGAAATCTTTTCTACAAAATAAAAGTGGTGTGAGCACCTCCTAGGAAAAAAATGTAATTTGATCAGACAAGTCACCCCGAGTCCTCAACATCAAAGTTCTCTTTGTGAGGTTCAACTAAATAGTTTTTCATTCTTCCATCATTATAAGTATGTCACGTGGACAACATCGACTAATAAATACATGCAGACTTTAAGTGAATAGAATGAGAAGCTACTAGTAATATAAGAAGGCGGCATATACTAACTCACGTGTAACTTCTGAAATAGAAGTCCCTCCATTCAACTACACTCTTCACCTGCGTAAAATGGCAAAATAAAATCAAAGAATGAATATGAACAAAATACATGCAGACCACTATAGGTTAAGCTCGGAAGATAACATGCTTTTTATCTTAATATTTGTAGCAGACATGTCTGCATAATTTCCCCATATACAAATGAAGTCAATCCCTCATCAAGTAAGATTTAGGTAAGACACAGGTCTTCAGCAACGATAATGAACAAAAGTTACAATCCAAAAGATAGTCTGAGACTAAAGCAGAAACATACTTGAAGAAATGACTGAGTTGATTATTTCATCACAGAATTTAGTTTGGGGCTACCAAATGGCTTCAAACTCAGTTAATGATGAAGAAAAATTTGTGAGCAGCTATAACACATGAAATGATGCAAGCGCAACTAAGAGTTGACTGTTGCTTTGTATAGAAGATTTTGACCGTTTTTTAATTTTAATGCCCAATGCTCATGTGTTCATCTTAAAGTCCTTTCCGTTTCATGTCCTTTTGGATGTCAATCACACAACCCTAAAGACATCCTCAAGCACAGTTACACTTGCACCAACTGAAGAAAAGGTCTATCTGACGAGGTGAGCCACTGCCAATTCATGAGCACAAGATAACATTTAGAAGTCCAAAATAATGTTGATTACCTCAGAGCTGGAAAGGCCACGCAGGGAGTCTGTGAGTCCCTCTCCTTAATGAAACAACACAAACATACAAAGAAAAAATGTAAATAGATCAGGAAGTTTTGGTAACTACAATTTCAATGTGTCAGAGAAAGTAATCATATGTTAATATAGACTTCATAAACTGTGTCATTACTGAGATTAGTACACAGATGAGGATGAGGATGAGCATGAAGAAACCAAACTGATACTTGTGCAACTACGGACTGAAAGTTGAAAGGGCAACAATTAAAGGCGCTATATAGTGAAGGCAGAGTTCATAAGGACTATAAATATATCCACATAGAGTGCTAGACTTATTATCCTCTCTTAGGTATTCATCATTACCTTTAGAAATGCCTTGCTCTTTATAATCATAAAATCTTATACCAGATGAGAAAGAAGACAAGGTGAAAAGAATCCCAAATTTTGATAATGTGGGCACCAACCCAATTTTTGCCCATGGCTCTTACATTTAACTGCAATAGAGTATTCATGCTACAAAGAATGATAAGTCTTACCTGTAAAGTTTCCTGAAACAAATGCTCGGGAGGCGTCTCTGAGTTGACCAGGGCAACATGGCAAGACTGACATCAGTATGCAAGTCATAGGTGAAAGAAATTCATGATCCTATAGCAAAATGCTAACAGATAGCATTTTAACTGAACTAGTGGCTTGCCCAAAATTAAAAATTGCAGTAGATTTTTCCAGAGCATCTTGTATCATTCCCCACAATTGCCATAACAAAGAATGCTCTTGAGTATCATGGCTAGAGCAAAAGAAACACCAACTATATCTTTATCAAGGAGTTCCTTGACTTATTGAACTAACCCAGAAAATTTTCAATAAGAGATCATATTAGAGGTGTTCTTTTCTGCAAATTCTTTCACAGTGAGTTCTGCTATATCTTTATCAAGGAGTTCCCAAGACCATTGGTACAAACATTCTTTCTACTCTTTACCCTTTAAAGACAATTTTCGTAAGGCAATCATATGATAATATATTCTAAAATGATGAAATCTACCTAACATATGCCAATAGACAAGAACCTCGATACACAAGGTGAGATAGTTCTTAATTTTTTGTCTGGATAATTAAATCCGACTACAATTAAGAATGTATATTTAAAATAGCATCCTCAATTGTACAGTCTTCAGGTAGAAACGAGATGGACTCCCCTCTTTCTGAAAGATACTAAAGTAACACCATTTATGAGATTGTGCATGCATATGCCTTGCATGCGTTGATCATATAAGTTAGCAAATAAGAGCCAACACTGTCTGATATTGATAGTTCCTTCTACAAGCAGCAACCAATATACTTGTGTTCACAAGCAACAAGATGCAGAGCCCAAATCAAATCATATACCTTCCAGCAAAATGATGGTAGCCTCCTCCCACACCATAGTGTGACTTTCCCTTTGTTACATCAAACACTGAACTGGTTAAAGATAACAAGTACCAATCTCAGATAAGTAGGACATACTAAATCAGCATCACAGACTACACACTTCTCAATTTTGATAGGAGAAAAGCTATCCAGTAAATTCCTTCAAATTTCCTGTATGTGTTTGCTAACCTCGTATGGCTCAAAATTACGCATCTCAGTTTTTTAAAACATTCTCTCATTCTCTTAGCAAGATGCATGCAATTGTTCTATGCATAGAAATCTTAGTGGTTTCTCGATTAGTTATTATCCAATTATATCATAATTCTCCTGTTCTTCAAGAAAAAGCAAGACCCACTCTGTCATAGTGGTGATTCCTTCGTTTGAGCAATGAGTAACAATTTCTCGAACTTCACAATTTCAAGAAGTATAATTGAAGAGGATTTTCCAGGATGAAGTCAAACTTTCTCTATATAACAAAACTAACTATTCATTTGATCTGATCATATGAATATCCCCCGCAGTGAGTAAAGAATCATCATCACCAGATAGCAAGACCAGTGTTTTGGCCCCAAGCTTAATCAGTTATTGTTGAAAACGAAAGTTAACTCCATGATTTTGAGGATTCCCGTGCATCTTGTTCTTTCTTAATGGGCAGAGTCCTCACGTTTTGACATTCATTAAGAATTGAAAAACGATTACATTCCTTCAAATACAACATCAGACAAACCAATAGTCCAAGACATATAATTGCAATGAGAGGGAGAGAAAAAGAGAGAGAGAGAGAGAGAAAGAGTACCCCAAAATTCCTAGAAGAATAGGCAAAGCATCATCAGTCCCATTATACGAAGCTAGTTCTTCAACCGTGAACAGCCTCTACAAAAAAATTCAATAACAGCACCGTTAAGCACAGTCCCATAAAATTTTAAAAAAAAAAACTCGAAGATAATAAACACTGCCATCGCCACAAAAGCCAATCAGTCCCACTCAAATTCAGCCCCTGCTTGAGCAGTTGGAGAGCCGCCCGTAGTCAAAGATCCAAACTTTGGCTCGTTGAGCATCAAATTTAGGAGACCCAGAACTCGAAACGACCCGAGCATCAAAAAGAGATTAAAAAAAAAAAAAAGCAGAGAGATAGCAAAGCGAGAGAATGCAGACCTGCTGAGAGGAGGAGGAGAATGGAGTCGGGTAAATCTTGATCAGGAGGGCAACGAGAGCGACCGAAACGGCGGTGATCCCCACCCAAGCGCACTTGGGCACCGACGTGTTCCCTCCGCCGCTCGCGGCGTCTCCCGGTCTCCTCGTACCGACGGTCGGCTCGGGCCGGCGGTTCTCCTGCTCGGTTGTTGGCGTTGGTGTCGTCATCCTCCTTTCTTCTTCTCCTCCTCCTTACTGCAACTATATTTCGTTCCCCTTTATGTTTAGAGAGAGAGAGAGATTAATTGAAAACAAAAACGAAAAAGATTGACTTCTCGTCATCCAATTTTTATAGAACAAAACTAGAGGCGATCGATTTTCGGTCCAATCAAATTTCAAAGTAAAATTAAGAACCTAATGAAGAAAATCGGTCCTTGAAAATTAGAATTGTGGACTGTCGATTGATCCTAAGATTGAGAGTGGGAACAAATCATTGGTCGATTCGATTAAATGGAATCAATCACTTATTTTTTCTCATTACTTCTTATCATTATTTTTTTCTCATTTGGAATTGGATTAAGATAATATTTAATTTAAATTTTACTAGTCTTTTTAAGAAATAACAAAATAAAAAGTATAATTAATCAGTCCGATCTAATTCCTTCTTTGAATCGGGAAACAAACTACTTGGACACTAGTTCCATTTTTACGAATCAGGAATCGAATCAATACTTTCGAGAATTGGATCAAATTCGAGCGATTCGTTTTGCATGCCTTTAATTCTACACTATGTTCTTAAATTCATGTTTCCTCGCCGAGGATGCAATAGTTAAAATGGAAATAGAAAAAAAAATTGATATACATAAGGTAGCTAAAACAATAAAATTAAAATATTTAATATAATTTATGGATATGACTCTTGAAGATTAATTTATTTACGTGTGATAAAAATAGAGGGTAACCGAAGAGAATTCACACACCGCTGGCTTTAATTTTTACCGTCGAAATCTCGAGAGACGAGACGTTTTTCATGAGATGGTTCTCGCGAAAGTTTAAATTCAGCAGTGCACATAAAATAAACAAGGGTCAAAGAAAATCAAAATAGAATGGAAAAACGCGAAAAACGGTTGTTCTAAAAATAAATAATAGATATTGGACCGTAAATGATTAAATAATGGGAAATATAAATCGCTAGATTTGCAATTTCTAGAATCCGTCTGTCGCTGGTTGACCCGATTCACCTATCTTTCTCCGTCGCGATTTCTCTCTCTCTCTGCGTACTTCTCCGCCTGCGATCGCGACCCGATATCGTCGCCGTCGGGTACGAGCTCGTGCTTTCCGGTTGCGTCGATTCCGTCGATGTTCCGCTCGATTTTTCTTGCTTCTTTTTGGGGGTTGAACGGCCGGTAACGGAGCATCTTGCGATCGGCGTTTTCAGGTGGTCGGATTCGACGATCTCTTGCCCCGAATCGAGGTGAGGAGAGCGGGGAACCGATGGGGTTCAGGCAGGCCCTGAAGGGCATCGACGCGTTCCCGCGCGCCGAGGAGCACCTGCTGCAGAAGACGCAGTCCGGAGCTCTCGGTAAGTCGTCGCCTTTTTTGGGGGGTTTCTTTTTTTCGGGTTCGCCTCGTGCTCCGCGTTGTTCTCCGCGGTTCAATCCGTGACCGGTGGAAGGGGCAAATCGGCTTCCTCCGATTGCGAATTGTGGGGGCGCTTGTGATTGTGATGAAGGGGAATTTGCCTGGGGCCGGTCTTTCGATGCCAGCTTTGCGCTTCGGGAGGGTCCTGGAGGGTGTGATTGCTGAGATTTGAGGGCCATTTTATTGGCTTAATGCGACTTCCTCTCCGCAACTGTCTTTCTTGAATTCTTTCTGATTGAGGTTTAGTAGGTTTAAGGATGCTTTGGGAGGGGTTTTTTGACTCGCAGGGCGTGTAGTTTATTAGTCGATTCGCTTCTACTATTGGTTTCTGAGAGAAGCAAGGGTCCTCTTTGAGGCATTGATGAGTTGTCGATTAGGCTTCACCAACCGTTATTTCCTCTTTAAACTTCCTCTGTTGCTAGTCTTTTCTCAAACATAAAAAGGACACAAAGCGAGTGTAGAAGGAGCTGAAGAGCTAGGGTATTGGTCCTCCGGTATCGAAGTTTACTTTTCAGAGTTACTTGCTTACTCCACCAATAAGCTAGCTCTGCTAGCTGTTAGCCACGGCACAAGTATCGGTGAATTTTATTTCATTGTAGTTGAAAAGAATTTGACTGCGGTGATGGTCCGAAACTGTTCCTTCTTTCCATTCCATAATATATTTATTCCAAACACGAGTTTCTCATGATTATCTTGTCAATAAGTCATTTAACCCTCATATTATTTTAAAATTTATGCGGTGTGTAATTTAAAACATGTGATTTTTGCAATGGATGATGGTTTTGCCTAGAATATGAAGGATTGGGCACGGTAATCATTGGTTGGTTCTTCTATGCGTTCTTCTGATCCTCCATGTGGATGGTTGATAATGTTTGTAACCTGACACTTTTCCTTTATGTCTTTGTAGTTTCTGTCATTGGGCTCACAATAATGGCCACATTGTTCTTGCACGAGCTGAGATATTACATTACTACGTATACCGTTCATCAGGTTTGTTCCTAGCTTTATCTTGTAAATATACTGATGCTGCAACTTTTTTGGGATGTCTGACTAGCTTGAGCATGTTGCATGCCTGGGGTTTAGTCCAGTTTCAGATTTTTCATTCCAGGAGTGACAGAACTTATGTGGTTCTCGGAATCCATCATAGTTAGTTATGCATGGAACTCTCAAGCACATCCTTTAAGTGCTGAAGCCCAGGGACCAAAAACTCATTTGTTTTGTTTTCATGGGCATGAATGACATCAACATGCTATTGATTTATTCCTTGTTTGATATTTCTACCTCCTGACAACATTGCACGTCCTTTCCTTTTGCCTCTTGGTGGTCTGACATTTATCCCATTTAATTTGCCGTCTAATTTTTCCAAGTCATAAATTTTCAAACAGTGTATGTCTTCTCTTCTGGAACCGTTTATAATTTTTGAGGGTTGCCAATGAGATGACTATGAGTGCACGTTTCTCCCAAGTTTTGAGGCAAAAACCACTTTATTTTTAGAGCTACATTTTTTTTTTGCAATTTATGCATGAGATTTCATATATTTTTCTTGTGTACCCTACATATGAAGGATGTCTTCAAGTTTCTTGAGGATTGTTGGTACTTCTTTCTCTGCATAGTTGTAATATCTGTTTTATTTTGTTATAAACGATGCAAAATCGGTATAAATCACCTTTTCCTTACAAGGAATAGCTTTGATTATTACTTTGAAGTTCTTGTTAGAGCATCATCCTTATTTTTCTCATAGTCTGTGATTGTTCTGCTAATGCCTCTGGACATTCTAATCCTTAAATTGTAGATGCGGTTAGAGAGAAGGGGGGAAGAGGATGGTTTTCTTCTATTCTCCGATGCTTTGTAGAGAACAAAGAGAAGAATTTAATCATGAACTTTTTCCTCATAGTTTGTATGTTTTCACTGTAATATGTATAAGGTGTATCCTTTCTCAAGATTGAAGTTTCTAGGGTTGTCCAAGCACTAGATATTGTTGCATTTAGTGTTGGAAGGTAAGTGATTCTAATATCTGCCGTTAGTGCCTCACTTGGTTACATGTGTGGCAGATGTCAGTGGACCTGAAACGAGGAGAAACACTTCCAATTCACATAAATATGACGTTTCCATCCTTGCCTTGTGATGGTTCGTACTAAATACCAGCAATCACTGTCAGCTTATCCATCCGTAGCCCTTGTTTAAATATTTTTTATTTCTGGCTTCATGCAGTTTTAAGTGTTGATGCTATTGACATGTCGGGGAAGCATGAAGTGGATCTCGATACTAACATTTGGAAAGTAATGTATTCTTGCTCTATAGAGAAACCCTTTATTGGTTTGAGCTGATTGATGATTGAATGCTATGCGCATTATCTCTAGTTGAATGTAAAATTACTCATTCATCCACAAGTATTGAGGAATACAAGGAAACCTTTATTAACGTATGATTGACTCTCTGCTTCCTTATTGGTTGGATTGGCAACAGCTCTCCACCACTTGCAGACATCTGAATTTTTATTTCACATTTAAGTAAATGAAGGAATCTGGATTAAAGCAATGGAAGAATTGCTTTGCAGTTTGGCTCGACTGTAAGGAAAACTATAGGCAAAGAGCTCTTTGTTTATTCAATGTTGAAACGTTTTCTTGCATTAATAGTTGATAAAGAGAAAACGTTTTTAGGAAGTCAATTTTCAGTGAAGCAATATCTCTACCTTTATCAATATCTAAATACCACCTCAGTCTAAGGAAGGGGTAGGTTAAATAATTATTCTCTTCCCTTTGTAGGAAACTATTCTCTTTGACAGATCAATGTTAACATGCTTTGTGACGTAGGCACTTCAACATGATAGTGTGTTGACATAGCTAGCAGTCTTTGTGAAGCTTCGAATTTCAAATCAGCGGGGTTATTGCCTCTGAAAGTTGCAGTTGCGAAAGTTGTTTTAGTATGTTGTGATATGTGTTTGCTGAGGAGGGCCTAAATATACTCTTTTCACCCATATTTATATGGCTCTGTTTCCCTTGTTTTGCAGCTCCGACTTAACAAATATGGCCAGATAATTGGTACAGAGTATTTGTCGGACCTTGTGGAGAAGGGGCATGAACATCATGAGCATGATCATAAGCATGGTAAAATCCTTGGTGGAAACATCATGTTGTGGATGCGATATTGAGTTTTTGGCTGCTCTTTTTGTAATAAGTCCACAGGTGGCTTAGATCGTCGTTTATCCTAGATTCTGTTTGCTGGGAATGTCTTTGAGATACGGTTCAGTTTTGTGGTTTCATAGGAGGTCATATATAGGTTTGTCCCACTCACTAGTGTATTATAAACCAGTATTTTGCGGTATACTTCACTACGCATATTTAGGGTATAGGAGAGTATCAAATGACATACAAGGAGGATTAACTGTCAGTTTTGCAATGGCAGTTTATCCTAGATACCAACTACCAAACTTTCTTCATTATCGTTGGTTGCACCATCAACTGCTGTCATCAACAAATCCTTTCATTCTAGATAATCCTTGGGCTTGAGCAATGATTTTACCTCAATAGCTCCCCATTGATCATATCTTTCGTCTTTCAGTTTTGTGATTTACCCTAGGAAACTATATTTGCATTGACACACTTATGAAGAAAGTTGGAGCAACAAAAGGAAATAAACTATTTACCTGATTATCTTGATTTGAGAGGCAGAAAATATGAAAGGCATGCAAAAGGGAACAGTGAACAGACTTTAGCAAAGGACCAAGAATAGGAATTTCGCTAAGAAAAGGGAGAGTAAGGGCAATGAGAACCAAGATAGGAAGACAGGCAAGGAAAATTGCAACATACAAGTATCAAAGAAAAGCTTTCAGAACATAAGTTGCTCTCAAGGCTGAAGTCTCATATCATGGTTTTGAGGCATTTTTATTTATTTCTTAACTGCATGATAGATGTTCGATCGCCAGAAGTGATAAATGAGTTTATCAGACCAGTGATTGTGAAGTTATCAAGAGATTACTCAATTAATCACTACTTCAAAATTACTTCTCCCTTAATCAGGCTAATAAAATTTCATTGTCGATGGGCTTGTTTTGGAGGTTACCTACTAGTGAGGTATCTAGGAGGTATTAGACTCCATTAGGATTAAGTTGAAAAGTATTAAGCTGACCCTCCTTCAATTGATAGGTTATTTTTTCTTTTTACTGGATAAACAAGCTTTTTTACAGTCCTTGTATAGAGAATGGGTTTACTTTTGATATAGAAAAAACTTGGTTTAATTAGTCTATTTGAAGAAATTTAGAAATGATTCCATCCCATAACTTCATTGACTTCAATTTTTGCTGAATGCACCTTGTTTTCGTTTTTTAATTTGTTTATCACCCTCACCCCCCAACCCCCACCCCCTCCCTCGCCGGCGCCCCCAAAGATAAGAATTGTTTCTTTGGTTTTGTTTGTGTATCATTGTTCCTTCTGTGATTGTTAACCCACTATGGGGCAGCTGATAGAGCTGATTTTATATTTTAATATATTAATGTGTATCAAGAGGGTTTATTATAACATTTGAAAAACTTTGACCAGATGATGGTAAGGATCATCACAAGGAATCAAGTGAAAAGACTCATAGCCATGGCTTTGATGAGACTGCAGAGAAAATGATTACGAAGGTGAAGCAAGCATTGGCAAATGGAGAAGGCTGTCGGGTACTTAAGTCCTTGCTTTGAATTTTTTGCATACATGTTCAGTTAATCAAGTGGCCTCTATGTTTAAAGTAGACAAAAGTTGAGATGCTGGTAGTCTGCTCCAAAATGCGATAGCTAATTTATTACCTTGACACTTCTTCCAGGTATATGGAGTTCTGGATGTGCAAAGGGTTGCTGGAAACTTTCACATTTCAGTTCATGGGTTGAATATATTTGTTGCTCAGATGGTAATGCCGCTTCTTCATTTTCTTTTTCTATGACATTGATCTCTAGTATTCTGTCAACTGTATATGCTCGACTTCATTTTTATCTCTTATTGATTTTGTGAAACCTAATGCTTAAAATAGATGTGGGTGAACTTGAAGATGATTGATTTCTTGAAATTGTGGGGCTTGTAACATAGGATACTTACCACTTAATTAGGTTTTAAGTTTTTTCATAGTCAAGTTAGATTTATAAACATTTTACTGAAATGAATTTCGAGGAGAGCTTGGAGAGATAACAACTGCATCGAAGATCACATGTCTGCTATTGCTTGTGTCAAGAAACTAGTGTCTATAATTAGGTAAAATTCCTGATGGATTTATAACCGGAGGTTATGGCAGATTACTAGTTCAGTGTAGATTCAAAAAATTTAATTGAATCATATGATCAAGAAATTTAATGTTTACCCTCAATCACACAAATTCTTAAACAAAAAATTGTGATGACTTACTGTAGGTTTGTAACAATCACAACGATCAGCTACTTTTTTTGGTGAAGCGAATCTGGCAAATGAATCTACATTATATCTGTTCCGAAATACATTTAACCTGTGAAAATGTCCCCCCCCCCTTCTTCCTTCTCTCCTCATATGAGAGATAATCTCCATAGTTCAGCTTTAATTTACAGCGCTTCTTTTTGTTTTATTATAATAGCTTTCTAGGGTTCTAAAATCCCTTTACTCCTAATGGTTTTAAGAATTTGATATTTAGTTAGTCTATAGAAATTATCCCCAATTCTGATGTAATTGTTCGCTCTAGTTCACAAGGTTGGCTGCTCTGAACCTCTATCTCGCCTATCTTCAATCAGGTCAAAAAATATTTCATTTCATCTCTTAGCTTAGACCTATGTTAACACCATATAGTTGCAGAGAAAGCTAATAATTTTGAACAAGTTGAAGAAACTGCCACTGCCAATCCTTCAAATATGAATAACAATGGGATAAGTACGTTAGAATTCCAAATCTTATCGCGAAAGTGCCATCGAGTCTTAAAAAATTTCAAATAGTACAATTGAGTCCTAAGACTTGTCCAATTTGTGCAATCAAGTTAGTTAGTAAGCTCCATCCAATTTGAGTGACGGAAAATGCAAATATGGCAGTTTTTTATTTGCATTTTGGTGACACGTGCTGCTGATGTGGCGCCAAGTGGTTGCCACATCAGAAGAAAGGCCAAAAAGTGAAAAAAAAGCCAAAAAGAAAAAAGAACCCAAAGAAAGTAAAAAATTTAAAAAAAAAAGAAAATTTGAATCTGGACATGCGGAGAGAAGGGAGAGATATTGCATAAGGCCGTAGTTGGTGGTTGAAGGGGTGCCAACACCGCCGTGTCTTCACTGACGAGGGTCTGACCCTTGCCGACCACAGCTGAGGACCGTTGAAGAGAGGGTCGACCAGATCTGGGCGAGGCCACCACTGCTACTTGAGGCCACTGTCCTCCATCATTGTTCATCATAAATAGAGTTTGACAGATCTTAGTAAACAAAACCAGCAAATTGCCATTTCTGTTTTCCCTAGTGTTGATATTCACCAGAATAGGTGTTGCTTGGAGATGGAGCACAAGGGAAATCCTCCACCGGCAAATGCAATTCCATTCCCACTGGTCTCCCTTAAGATTTTTGAGATAGACCAAATCTAATATTGCTCAAGGAAAAAGCTGGTCAACAGCCCTTGCCAACGCCCTGATGCCCTCATCGACGAAGATAGGGTGGCAGCAGTGCTCCTTCAACCATCACTCATGGCCATATGCGGTCTTCCTCTTTCCGTATTCATTTTCTTTGGCTTTCCTTTCGGTTTTTTTTTTTCCCCCCTTTCTTTTTTGGTTTTTTAATTTTTATTTATGGCCTTACTCTGACATGGCACCCATTGACGCCACATCTATGTGACTTGTCATCAAAAGATTTTAAAAAATGCCACATCAATCAACTAGACAGAGCTAACAGAAGTATAAGATTGCACAGATGAATGAGTTTTAAGACTCGATTCCACTACTTGAAAGTTTTAGTACTCGATTGCACCTCTTGATAGATTTTAGGACATTTAATGCACTTAACAATTAGGTAAGTCGATGGATATAATTTTAACTTTGTTGTTGTAGGTGAAGCAGTAGGTGGGCTTTTTAAGATCTTTCTGTAACTGCTGGTGCTACTTATAGAACTGATCTAATTGAATGTTTTATTGAGATGTTCTCTTAAAATATTCTGAGTTTGTTCAACGAATCTTCCTTTTCTTCTTTCCATCTATTCCTCGTGTAAAACTTAAGAAGAAGAAGAAAAAGAAGATTGTTAGAGCATATTTTGTCTTTTGTGCAACGAGTCTGATGTATGTCGACTCCAAGAATCCCTTAGTTGGTGTATGCTAAGCTTAGATCTGTAAATTGATTGGGCATTAAATATTATATTACGAGTTGTCTTAGATGCTTCTGTTGAGCCTTGAGGAACATTATTAGCTGAGAGACTGTTTTCTTTTGCTCTTTTTGGAGCTTTAGCAGTATTACCCAATTATCCAAGCTGATGTAATTTGTTAGTGCAGATATTTGAAGGAGCTATGCATGTAAATGTTAGTCACATCATCCATGATCTGTCATTTGGCCCAAAGTATCCAGGACTCCACAATCCACTTGATGGGACTGCGCGAATTCTACAAGGAGCGAGTGGAACTTTCAAGTATTTTATTAAGGTATGATCACAGAAACCTTTCAATTGGGACAGAGGTTTCAGATGTCTTTCAGCAGGTATAAAAGTATTTTTGGAAGGAACTAGAATTAATATGGGGTCAAGGGCCGTGAAATGACTTTCTTTTTTGACAGCAAGCATGAATAAATTGAACTAGAAGCTAGAAATAAGATAGCAAACAATGCCTTTCCTGGGAAGGAGATCTTACATTTGTCCGTTTTATCTGACTTCATTACCCTCTTTGTGTGTGTTTTGGGGGGGATTCTCATGTAGCTCTTTATACTCAAGGCTCAGGTTAAGTTTTCACTGTCAATAATTTGGTACTGTCGTTATCCTAGGTTTTCATTCTTTTGAGTCTTCTTTTGTTCTACTACTTGGATTTCCTTCTTGTGAAGTGCTGAAGTATCTAAGTGATATGTATGCATTCTCTTTCCATGAAATAGCCAATTAAGAGGAAAGCATTTCAGATAAAAATTGCAGAATTCTGGCATGGAAGCTCACTGCTCTCATAAGCAGCATAATTACTCCATTTTGTGCATTTTGATTTGATTACCTGCATGCAGCAATGTTGTGGCTCTATTTTAATATTATTAATTGTGCTCATTTCTGTATTTGCATTGCAGATAGTCCCGACTGAATATAGATACATTTCGAAAGAGGTTTTGCCGACAAATCAATTTTCTGTTACAGAATACTTTTCGCCAATGAATGAGTATGATAGAACATGGCCAGGTTAGACTTCTTTTTGTCCCTATGCTTTCATTTGTGTGAGCTTGTGTGCTCAAGGAATGTCATTTGACTTATTTTGTGACTATTTTACTGTAGATATTAATCTTACCTTTTCCCTCCATTCTTTTCTAATAAAACTTCTCTGCTTTTTCTTGGTTCAGCGGTTTATTTCCTGTATGATTTATCGCCCATTACCGTGACTATCAAAGAAGAACGCCGTAGTTTTCTCCATTTCATCACTCGGCTTTGTGCTGTACTTGGTGGTACATTTGCTTTGACAGGTGGGTCTTGCCCTCTTCCTGATATGTAGATTAAAATAACTTCTATGAGTACCCTTGGACTGGAAATTTGAATGGGTTGCTATAGAATCAACTTAGTGTCTCGAGAGTGGCTCTCTTGGAAATATGATAAGCATGGAAAGTCATGGACTTAGCTAGATTAAACTCTTCTCTTCCTTGTTGTGTTGCTGCTAACAATGGTAAATATGATATATTGCATGAAATTGTGCTTGCAGTTTATGCATGAAAGTATTGCTTTGTTGATGATTCTTAAAACTGTCCTGTGTTTGACAGTTCCTTTTAATTGCATTTGCCTAACCTTCTGTCTGCCTTCTTCTTTCTTGCCCAATCGACAGGAATGCTTGATCGTTGGATGTACAGGCTTCTTGAGGCCTTCAGTAAGCCAAACCCGAGAAGCTCATTTCGATAAGGTTGGGGAACTTTGACTGCCAATCGTTTCTCCTGAAAATTTTGAACGGAACATTCTTAAATTCTATGGGAGATTTCTCACCCATGCGCCATTTGGTTAGATATGAGGCCGGGGAATTGAATTGTAGATCTCGTCTAATTATCATCATCACATCTAGTGTCAGCGGACAGATAGTGATTTAATGTACTGAATGTATCTTAGTTTTGCCTGAGAATTCGATTGTTTCTACATATCAGTTCCAGAAATTTACTTCAACAAGTGAAGCAAAATGAAATTGAAGAGACTTTCTTTTTAATGCGTGAACACATGTACCTCAGAGAAACAGAGTCTGGAACAAGCATTACTTGAGTACTTTGTTCCGGGTGTGATCTCTATGGCGGGGTAGTCAGGATTTGCTGTATTGGCTGACGGTCTTTTGTACCCGCCGGAAGAGTCTGGAACATGCATTAATTCAGCATGCAGGAGTGATTCCCATGGTTTAAGTGGGATTCGTTGTTAAATTGACAATAGATGGATCGTACTGCAGTTGGGTTTCGAGGCGACTATGTGGGCCGAATCTCTTTTATAGCCGGCCCAAGGGATAGGGCACGAAGGTTGTTCCCCCCTAGTCAACATGGTTCTGCAACGGTTTCTCTCTCCTCTGGTAGGTTTCTCATTTTCAACAGAAGATTGTAGCTCAGGTTTCTGTTACAATGCTTTCGTTTTAAATTGTCCATGGAAGTATGGCATTGCCATCTTAGTAATTTATCCATGTTAATAATCAGCAATTTGACCGATGAATCATCACTAATTTGATCACATGAATTGATGGGTTCGATTTATGCATAAAACAGCTGCGTCCATTCTGATTCTTAAAGAGCTACACGAAATATGGAGCCAAAAATGAGGATCATAGTTCTTCTTACAAGAACCTCTAATTCTATGAAATTAATAACTATTGGGTCGAATGATTGATCTTGTAGAAATTACAGTTTTCGAATTATTAAATTTTTATTTATTAAGTGTGCTCCTGATTTTAGGAGGATCTCTTGAAGTTTGCAGCAGAAATTGAGAGACGGTTAAATCTAACTAACAAATTTCGAATTTTGAGGAAGTTTAGTATGGACGAACTTGTACATCCCATTTTTTTCAACATTCTTGTAAGAGTCCCGCCATGGTCGTTTCTGCGATGCAAGTGTGTCTCCAGACCATGGAAAGATATCATCAATGGTTAAAAATTTTCGATCTGAAGATCAGCCCGTGTTATTGCATGTCAACATGAACTTCCACGAGAAACGGGATCCTCTGTCTAATGGCGGCCCGAGCAGAGATGGCGAGACTTTCTGAACTCCACTATAGTGAATTTACGGTAGCTACAGCGGGTTGATCGTTTTATAGAGATGGAAATTTCTTGGAATCGGTCTTCAAGAGAACTGATTTATGGACGCTCCTTTAATCCCATTACAAAAAGAGACATCGAGGCAGCCAAGAGGAGCTCGCGACTGTGATGGCTAAGATGCTCGCGACATCATGACGGACACGATAGGGTTTGATCGGTGCACAAACAGAGACTAGACAATTCACATCTATGCCTCCGTCTCTTAATAAGAGTCACGTCACAAGTTTTTGTCCGGAGACTCCATTTCCGTGTTTGGAGCTCTAAACTAGGTCCCTGACGACAGATCCTGGGCACCAAACGGTCCCCGAAGAGAAGATACTTTCAGTCGACCTCAACAAAGAGAGACTCAATTTGATCGGTATCCCAGAATTTTTCGGACATTCCATTGTTGATCTACTTGTAAGAATGTTCGAGCTTGGACGAACCTTGGCACTGGAAGCTATTTTACGCACCGCGCATAGCGACATACAGGTCCTCAAGGATGGTGCTGGCATATATAAAGTGGACACAAAAATATAGCCAGCAAACACTAGGGTCTGCATAGTAACATTTTTGTTTCTCCCAATTTCTGTTCTTTTGTTCCCCGGAATAAAAAAAAGAACAGAAACCCGTTTGTAACGCAGAAAGTTGATTTCTATTCCCGGAATAGAAGAAAAGTTAGCCCGGGAATAAATAGAAACGAAAAAAAAAAAAATTGCTTCTTGTCCAAGGAATAATTTCTAGAAATAAGCAAAATTTCTTTTTTATTTTTGTTTTATTTCTCTCTTGCCGTGGCCACCACCGATCGCCGCCCGCCCGCCCGCCGATCGTGAGCGATAATAAAAAAACAAACAAATAAATAAAACAAATAAATACAAAAAAACAAATAAATACAAATAATAATAAAAACGCAAGAAAATAAAAAAAATACAAAAACAAATACAAAAAATACAAAAAACAAATAAAAAACAAATAAATACAAATAAAAAAACGTAAGAAAATAAAAAAGACATAAAAAACAAAAAAAATACAAAAAATACAAAAAAACAAATAAATACAAATAAAAAACAAACACAAGAAAATAAAAAAAAAACAGATAAAAAACAAATAAAAAACAAACGCAAGAAAATAAAAAAACAAATACAAATAAATACAAAAAAAAACAAATAAAATACAAAAATACAAAAAATAAATACAAAAAAAAAATAAATACAAATAAATACAAATAAAACAAATAAAAAACAAATAAATATAGAAAGAACAAAAAACAAAAACAAATAAAAAACAAATAAATACAAAAAAAAAATAAATAAAAAAAAATAAAAACAAATAAAACAAAAAGAATCGTTGCGTTACCAAACACATTTCTATTTTTTTTTTCTATTCTAAGATTTTTCTATTCTAAGAGTAGAAATTTTCTGTAGTTACCAAACAGGTTCTTTTACTCAGAAATTGTTCTCCGGAATAAAAATAGAAAAGAACTATTTTTGAAAAAAAACTCTTCCCCAGCCAAGAAGCCAAGAAACGTTACCATGCGCACCCTAAAGCGACGACGAATTGACACATCTACGGGAGAACAACAAACTGCTACTGCGTCATTTAGGGAACAAGTCCTTCCATTTGGACCTGCTCAACCATAAGAAGTGGTACTAGGGATGGATGTTACATAAAACCGAGCTTTGTCTTCTCCAAAGCCTCGCAGCTATGAGAAAACGAAGAGCGGTTGTTTCACCAAGAAATAGTTACAAGTCAGAGCAATGCTGACAATTACACTACTTCAGACGAGCTAAGCATATCCTATGCAGAGGTTATTTTCCGTTCTCTATCTGGTTATCGTTGGCTACATTGTTTGTTAATTCACAGAACTCTTCTTTAAGTCGTTGGACTGCAGTCCCTCGTCTTACGACTTTTTCAACCGGATTGCTTTCCTTAGACTTCTTATTTCAATGTTCTTTAATTTCATGATCTATATTCTTCTTTCACCAGATATATTTATTAGATTTCTTGCATCAGACTACGAAGACCGCATGCACATCATCTCTAATTTGTACAAATTCGAGTTAGATAATTATTTCTTTCTTTTCTTCTGTATTTTATACTCCATAGTTGAAGTGCTTCACATGTAAAATTATGTTTGGTTAGAAGTTCTAAACACCCATTTCTCAGGAAACAGTGAAATAATTAGAACATTAGCAATTTGAGGGCGCCGTGCAACTCTAGCTCCTGAGGAAAACCAACATGCAACCCAGTGATAGGGACTTGGAATTACGTGCTTTGCTGAATCATCGTTTCTTGCCGATTGGATCTTTCTATTGGAACTACACTCGGTTCTTCTGTAGGTTGAAGTTGATGGTGGTGTGGGTTTTGACGATCTTGCTGCTGATGGATATGGTGATTATGCCATTGCGAGTGCTCTAAATGTTGTTCGCGGCGGGCTTCGTGCTGCTGAGGGTGAAAATGCTGCCGCTCGTGCACTCTTCTGCTTGTATTATTGGGACGAGGTCTTAATTGCCTGTTCATTCTCCATCTAAGGTACTCCACAAGGAGGGAGTTAGTGCTAATTGCAATCCCAAAACCCGTGAAGGAGGACAAGAGGACCGAGAGAATGGCATTCACACTAAGCTGCAATTGCAAGAAAAATTAAGTAAAAGCGATGAATTACAAGGGAACGTTCAGAGACGAGTGGAATGCAGAAAGTACAGATCAAATTTGTTTCACTCACCACATTATAGAAGATATGAGCAAAAAGGATCACAATGGCAAACTGAAATGAAGCGTATGCCCAGATATAACTCCTGCTCACTGCAAATATCCGAAAGTCAAAGGTTGAGACTCCTATGGCAGGCCACACACCCTGGAGTGCTTGAAACAAAAAAAAGACCTAAACGACGACACAAACAAAGCTAAGAGTTGGGCTAAGCTTTCTACGTTATATAAGGCAAGGGCAGTGAAAGTCTTTTACCATGACAAATAACCTGTTGCAACAGTGCATCCATGAACTCAAAATTTTCTTAGAGCCAAGGATATACAATACTGCATGAGGACTTGCAACTTACTGGATTTGTGAGAGTTTAAAGTTACAGCAAAAAAATACACAGAAATTAAGTTATAGCTGTAACTAGTAAAAAAAATAGAGGTAAAATAAAGTTCAAGGTTACAACCTAAGTAGTATTATGCTGGATAGACCAACAAAACTGGGGTGTCATTAACCTCCCATATTCTGCTTTCAAACTATTTACTTGAATATCGCCAGAAATCCAAATGGGTTAGGCTTAAGAAAGTCCAAAGATCTTGTTGGCTTAAAAAATCAAATAATTTGTCTGTGGAATGGCAAATTCATATAATGTCTGTAACTAAATCTTATTTTCATCAAAGCAGTGTAAATAAGTCAACAAGATAAAATTTGTACTTCTGATCATTCTTATCTTGATAACCTTAATAAACCAAGTTAAAAATTAAACAGACCATCTTCGATCATTTAAGTGCATAAAAATAATCGTTCACAAAACACCTCCTATAAAATTGTGCTAGGGTGCAAAAAAAACTCATGATCATCATATTATCACATTTTATCTAAAATATACAAGGTTAAACTACAAATGTTAATAAAGTAATATTTAGAATAATATACCCTGGATGATCATAGATAATGACCACATCTATGATCAAGTTCATCACCAAACATCATACGTGGTTGAACTTATGTTAGGCAAGATACCAAAATACAACAAATATAATTGACTTTATTATTGCGCAAAATGTGAAGAGAGCAATATCCATAATTAAAAAGTAGAAAGAGTTAGGTATTAATAAAGCTAAATTTTTTAGTTAACTATTAGAAAACAAGTAAAGAACTCAAATTAGGAATATATAGAATAAATTACACACCATTTTCCCAAGAAGAACTAACAGTATCCTTTCCAACTCTTCAAACTGGAAAATAATTTCACAATTTCCAAGAAGACCACATACCCTAGAACTACCATACTCTTCATTTTAATTTTATATATAGATACAATGTTGCTATATATATCAAAATTGGAATATTACAACACTAGGAAAAGTAAGAATACAAATACATTGAGCAAACAGTGAGATCGAAAAATAAATTTAAAAGCATAAGAGAGAGTCCTCATATTTCTTAGTACCCCCTTCTACTTTGTTGGAGATGTATATCTATTTCGTTTTACAAAAAGTAGCCAAATTTTGAAAAGCAACAATGCATGAAAAACAAAGCCAAAAGGAAATCATTGAAAAATTCTCAAAGGGCCATGTTATCATTATACAATTTCCACCCCAATCACTTTAAGAAGCACAGTGAATAGAAGTGGAAAGTGGAACTGACACAAATCCAGTTCCAAAGTAAGGAGAAAATACTAAATACTGGCAATACCCAATCAGAATGGATAAGCTACATGGACTTGTGACAGCAGAACACAACTTAAACTCAAAGAAAGATCAAGGAGATGGCAATAAGAGTGTTTTATAGAGGAACATTAAGTTATTTAGCATTCTCATGAGACGACTGCAGCTGACAATGGTATATCTTACTAGATGAGAGATGATTGCAGCCAGAATGCAATTTGACATAACTTTTTGGAGGATAAGCCAGGGAAACACTAAAAAGGTGAAGACAACCTCAAGAAATACTCAATAGAGTACGTGAGTATAGCAGAACACAACTTAAACTCAAAGAAAGATCAAGGAGATAGCAATAAGAGTGTTTTATAGAGGAATGTTAAGTTGTTTAGCATTTCCATGAGACAACTGCAGCTGATAGTAGTATATCTGACTAGATGAGAAGTGATTGCACCCAGAATGCATTTTGACAAAACTTCTCAGAGGGTAAGCCAGGGAAATGCTAAAAAGTTAAAAAGAGAGCGTCAAGAAATACTCAATAGAGAATGTGATTATAGGCAAAGCACTCATGAAGACAGCGAAGCTAAAGAAAACCAAATTAAAAGGTCAAAGAACACACAATGTGTGGACTTTATTCAGTCATTCGATCTGTGATAGAAAGCAATAGCATAGGATGATCCATGTATTTGCCCCATTGAAGGGCAGATCATTATTTGGTAGTGGTAGGTAAACGAGGAGAAGAACTCATATTTTCTTTACCAAACAAATGGTAGGTAACATGAGGCATTTTGACTTACCCATGGTGGAAGCAATCATAGATGAAAGAAGGCCCAGAACACACGAGAAGGGCAAGGATATGGCCAGAGCTCTAGGCCCTAAATCTGATACCTGGGTGAAACATATAGTGTCATCAGAGTCAATAAGAAATAAAAGTTCTTTTGGGGGCATTGCTTGAAACTTAATCACCAATGGTGTCAGGACATAAATAAATGAAAAAAATTGAACATACGTGGCTATTTACAAGAAAGGCAGACATATAGACTGAACAAAAAAAATACTTGTTTGCATGTAAGAGTAAATTAAATATCCATGAACAACTTGCAACTTTCGCCCTTGTAGTATAAGTCTATGAATGGCTAAGATAAGTGGAACTTTATTCTCATGTACATTATTGAGATTCTTCACCAAAAAGAGTTGTTCTCAATATAGAGAAGATTGCAATAATTTTTAACTGAGTCTTGAAACTTGCATTGTTACCCTGCTTAAGATGATCATATGAACTTGTAGACACACAGCTACTGAAGATGGTGCTCTAATGAGACATTAACCATCAATTAATAGTTGCTAAGTCATATGGCACCAATATGTAATCCACCCAATGAAAAAGATATCTCATCTTAGAAATAAACTGTTCAAAAAACTGTATATACCAGAAGTTGCTCCAGAAAGCAAAAGTATGCAAGCATGCTGACCATGACTAGGACGGGTACATCCTGCCAGACCCTGTTAACCACCAACCAGCAGAGGGCAAATATTAGAGATTCAATTGGGCTACCAAAATTATAACGTGCAGTGGAATTGACACAATTTACTTGGATGAAATAGTCACATCAACAATCCAAATTCATACTGCTTTTCACCGTCAAATACGAGAGCAAACAGCTCAATCTAGGGTTAAACTTCTCTACAAAATAAACATGGATCGAGAAAGCATCACGAGAAGAAGTCTTAGTCATTCTAAGCAATGCTATGGAATATATGACTCCTGTTGAGCCTTCAGTATTGTTGCACGAGAGGCCGCAATTCAAGTCACGATAGTGCATCAGCAAATAATCTTTATCCCTATCACAGATGACTCATATTGGTAACATTGTGGTAGTTTGATGACACATGCAATATATCATCCGGAGAAGATACGAACAGTTAACAGACTGAGCAGTAGTAGGTAGTGTCCAATCAGCTATGGAAACCACCATGGCAACGTACAATATGGTAGCAGGACCTATCGAGTGTCACTAAATTGACATGATTTTTCAACCAAATCTGAGACTCCATGTGTTTCATCATGTGTAACTGTTTTAAACTAATACTAGCGAATGTGTGAATAAGGAGAATGCACATTTGCTTGAAACAATTCACAAATAACTGTTTTACGTCTTTGAGCACGCATAGAGCCTTTTATTATGTCTCGACGAAAATCTGATTGTTGTGAATAACGTATGAAAGTCACTTCGTCGGCTTCATCAAGATTATTAGTATTTTTGCTATTAGCATCAGTATTTTTATCATTATCAGTAAAAATTAGTACATGTTTGGTTTTTCTGGAACAAATCTGATGATCCTCTGCCACGAGGAACACATTGTATGAAGAAAGATTCACAGAAATTTCCTAAAATGGTAAAACTTCTCTTCAGGTCATCAACAACCACACATGAGGTTGCATTTATTACAAAACAACTTAGTGTTGTTGTTTTCAAGGAGAACACAAGTTTATTAGGACTTAGAAGACATTTATGGCACCCTCCCTTGTATTTTCATCTTCGGAGAGCTGAAACAAAGCCGGAAGACAATAAACAAGTTCTTTCTCATGTTTTGTGAATGGAACGAGAAGAAAACTAAAATTCTAAGTAAGATCTTTTTTAGCATTTGATTGACTGGACCATATCTATAGCAAACTAAGGGAAAAGTCAAAATAAGGTGAATTGAGATAATGTACCCATTTGGAGAGGGTGGAAAGGGAGAGTCAAGGTTCGCACCAAGAATCTCATGGTGGAGTGGGAAGATGCAACTGGGCAGCCACTTTACTTAGAAAGAAAATAAATTATGCATTTAGACATATCACAAGACGGTGGACAAGCAAAAATAGTTCGTGGAGAAGTTTTAGTGTAGATAGAAACAAGTAGACTTCTCAAGAATTAAATGCATCCCGAAGCTTTGGCAGCACTTCTCCAAATAGGTAGCTAGAAGGAGCACATCCAGATTCTTTCTCCCTTTCTAGAAAAACATGCTTTTTAATATAAAAGAATCATATATTTTACTCATGAAAGTATTGACAATCCCCACCCAGAAAAAGTGCTAGGAAGATTGCTAAAATTCATGGGGCTTGCCTGTAATGTGTTGCCTCCCTTTGCTGCTGTACATTGGGTGGCCGTCTGATTACATTCTGAGAATTATGTATTTTTAATAACGTAACTGGTAAGTTCCGAACATCTTGCTTGCAAACATCACACGTCTTGTTCCCTTTTATGCTGAACCACTTCACTGCACACTCTTGATGAGCGAGTGCGAGCTCCCCTTTGCAGCTGCATTCCATTTTTAGAGTATCACCTCCTTCACTAAGCTCAACCATACAAATCCTACAAACCGCTTCCTCTTCTGGAATATCTTCACTGGCATCTTCATTAGCTGAAGAAGACAATTTGCAAGACAGCAATAATTTTCAGCATGTACAACATAAACGAAGATCAAGTTTTCCAGTATCGTTAATCTAACCAATCTCTTCTGCAGAAGCATCATTTGCTGAGCTAGGATCTACTGCTTCAGGGCGAGGTGAGGCTGAAATCACACGGATGAGGCCCCCGGAGTTTATCCTTTTCAGACTTCTAGTTTTGACATTAACTGGAACTGAGAAGGATCGTGTTATATGGTGATGGACTTCCGGTTTCTGTAACGAGAAATAAAATTCACGTGACTACACATTACAATTATTAATTACCACTTCTAAGTTATGATCAGAGGGAACAAATAGGGCCCGCTTACAGAGTGATTAGGACCATCAACCGGCCTTTCCCTTGCACTTTCAGGACCCATACTGGCAACTGGGGTAACCGGTACGGAATGCGCAACTTTCCCTGAGGAAGGAGAAAAGACTTCTTTAAGAGAAAATGATCTCGCAGTATTAGGCCTGTTAGGACGACCATCAGACAGTTGAGCGTCCGGGACGATGAGAACCGCCTTCTCGACATCCCAGGAGATTTCTTTCACCCGGAGGCTCCTCTGAGGGAGCAGATTCCTCATGGACGATTTGAACTTGGCGGAATTGGGTCTTGGCGGCAGCCCGACTCTACTAGAACAAGGACTCGACGCCGAAGGGATATCGATCCTCACGAAAGTGGAGATGGCGCTTTCCAGAGACCTCTCAGGTATCTGCAGGGACGACAGATTCGGCCGCCTAGGCTGCTGAACCGGGTTGATCTGCTCATTCGTTTCAATCTCATCGCGCACCTAGGAAGATAAACGAGTTACTAAAATCACACGAAGAAAAACAGGACAACGCACCTAAATTCAACACCGATACGAGCGAACTGAAAATGCAAGGAGCACAAACAAATACACTCCACGAAATATCCGAAAGAGTCATCGACGGAGGTAGCTTATTTATATTCGAAGGGACACTCGAGCGCGGCCTAACGAAACAACATCTCGCGAGCACGATCATCGCATCCCCGTGGTAACACGATCAAGCTCGTCTTCATCCCCTCGCCCCTAAGCGAGCAGTACCGGAACTCGACATTCTCAGCGGACGACTCACGCGCCGCCGCCGCCTCGGCGGAAAGAGAATCGTCATCATATTCCCTCCCCCGGGACTCGACTCTTCTTTTCCCCCCGCAACAGCGACTAAACCCGCTCGAGACAAGAGAGGCGAACACTCCGCGAAATCGCACCGCATTCCCAACCCCGAACCGGCGGCGAGCCGCCGGCGGAGGAGAAGTAATACCTGGGGATCGCCGGGGGATTCGGCGGCGGGTTCCTCCGGGCGCCGGTGGTCGCCGCCGCCGGAGCTCTCCATCCCGAGCTCGAGCCGATCAGCCGGAGAAGCAGAGAAGAGAGAGAGAGAGAGAGAGAGGGAGAGGTAGGTTTTACGCAGTCGAACGGTGGGGGGATGGAGAGGAGTGAAGTTCAAAAATGCTAATTTGGTGGTGACAGGGAGGGAGTGGGGGGGTGATGATGATGGAGACAACGTAACTCTCACTCGCCCCGGTGCGTGTTCGGGGGTTTTTATGTCATTATTAATAGGATCGCTTCTGTCTCCCCACCTCCCTCATTCGGCAGAGATCGTTTTCTTCTTCCCTTCTTCCCTTCTTCCTTGTTCTTTCCAAATATTATAATCAAAATTGTGGCCATCGGCCCATCGGTGCTAGCGATCCTCCGGGTTGTCGTCGCGTGAATCTCGTGCTCGTTACGGAAATTAACTCGGGCCGGAATTTGTTCAGCGCCGCCTCCGATTCGAATATTCGAAGTCAACAAATCCGTCTCCTAAAATCCTGTCTAGATATTAGTAATCGTGAAGTTTTATTCTCGCACGAGTTATGCTGCACTTAAGTGACACAACACAAACCCTCCAGACGTTCACTAGTAGCACGAACTGATCTCAGTACGGTTTCGTAAATATTTTCGCGAGGTATGAAAGTGCGAAATCATGATTTTTCGTATCTGCTTTGGAAACCGATTTTCTATCGCCGACGGGGGAAAGAAAGTCACACGAAGATAATCAGACTAAAATTGGATTAAGAAAAATTGCAGTGGGTCAGAAAAAGTACTGAATAGGTTGACCAACTTTATGAAATGTTAAAAGAAAAAACAAAGGAAACTGGTAAATTAATATTTTTATACAATATATTACGAATCAGAGGCCCAGAGCAGCGAAGCACTAACGGCCACCGAAAGGGAACTTACGCACTTTCAAATAAAAGAAAGGAAAATATTTTATTCACAATTACGAACGGTAAGGATAATTGCGTACACCTAAGAAAAGTTTCGATTCGCCCAGTAATTTACCAATAACGGAAAGAAAATTTATTATTGACTTAGACAGAAGACCTATCTTCTGCAGAATATTGTAAACCGTAGAATCACAAAACTCACAACAAAAGTAAAATAAAGTACTGGTAAATAAAAGAACGTACCAGAGAAAGCGTACCAATAGCGAGAAAAATTAAATATAGTAATGTCTCAAAAGAAAAGATACGATCAAATCGGGTGAGATCCCATCGCGTTTGACCCTTGCAGGACCGGGAGAGACGAGCCCGAAAAATTAAATCAGCCCCCCCGCCGATCGTTTCGCGTGCGCATCACTACGAATGAGATGCGCTTCTTTTTCTTCGCTTTCCCATTTATAAAACACGCAAGAAGCTGTCGGACGTATGTTTTCTTGGTTACCCAACAAAGACAGCAAAAGCGCTTAGTCCGCTTCCTTTTCTCCCTTTTGTCCGCACGAGTGCTCTCCTGCTGGCGTCCAACGCCCGTATCGCATTAATAAACATAGGATCGGAAAGAAATAATCAACTACTTTTAATAATACAACGTTAAATAGGGAAACGGGGGCCAAGAAGTGAAATTTCGTTTTACTATTGATGCGGGGAGAAATTTAAAAAAAAAAAGAAAAGATAAGCAACCTCGTCTATCTCATGTCCGATCTCAACTACAGTTTATTCTAAACATAGAATGATGATATATAGTAGTAGATATCGACAACACGAAAAACACAAAAACCCTACACGGTTCACACTAACTTTCGCTGCTTCGGCAATTCTCTTCAGGTCAAGGAAAAGCCCCAAAGGAGACTGTGTGTCCTTCCAGCAAAACATCATTGTGTGCAGAAGCTTTGATATCAATGGACATTGAATTACCTTGTTAAACATTATATGCCTCTTCTAGGTACCTGCGATTGGAAAGAAAGCACGCATGGGAGATTTGAAAGAACGCCAAATAATGAATCCTCGTTACTAACCATCTCGACACTATGGAAAGCATAATTGCCTGAATTATACAAGAGAGGGACAACCCATTACAATCTCATGTGTAGTAAGGTAGTGAAATCTGCCCTACAGCAGATCATACAGACGACTAAGCATAAGCTAGCTTTAACAGCCAGAAAAAAGAAAACAGGTAAAAGAGAACGTGTACATAAATCCCTCGACAAAACAGAGGCCAAGTGACGCTGAGAGAGGAGGTGAGTAGAGGCCCACCTTCCATGAAACTATTCATAAATGAAACGCTACTTGTGCTTTACCGAAGCGATGGTCTGGCTAGTATGTCCCTCAAAACCTGTCAGCTCGTCTCGCTGATTCTCTAAGACTTCTTCGTAGTTT
Source organism: Eucalyptus sp. ANBG9806169 (assembly GCA_014182395.1). NCBI lineage: Eukaryota > Viridiplantae > Streptophyta > Magnoliopsida > Myrtales > Myrtaceae > Eucalyptus > Eucalyptus sp. ANBG9806169. The sequence goes on along the minus strand of CM024583.1, from coordinate 12,678,165 downwards.
TTCACTTATTCTAAAAAAATAAAATGAAATATAAAATAAAATGGACACTTCTACATAATAAAGGACCAACCATAATATAAACCAACACCCAGAAGCATCGTATTGTTCTTAATTAAGCTAACACCTCAATTGTAGAAAGGGAGAGTCAACGAGACAGAGACACACACAGGCCAGGAAAAGCATCCCATCAACAAAATGATTTTGCAGAATCACTATATATACTAAATATCATCATATCTTCCAATACCTGACAATAGAAGTGCTCTGTGAGGACATCTAAAAGAACATAGGCGAGATAAATTAACTGGATAACTAGTTAATTTAGGAAATGCATGCAAAAACAGAGACCATTTTGTGAGCTTCAATGATGAAGACAAAGCAGACAGAAAAAACAGAATATTCGAGGAAAGGGGATGCTCACCCTTCAACTGTATTGGATGATCATGCAGTTCACAGATCATCAGCTTTTATTATCGCCAAAGCCACCAAACCGGCTGGAATAAGAGTCGCCAAAACCACCACTTCGGCCAGAATTATTACCTCCAAAGCCACCACTCCTGGTGGAACTGTTGTCGCCAAATCCTGAAGGGCGACCAAAACCAGAACCACCAAAATTCCCAGATCGGTTTGAGTTACCAAAGCCTCCTCCAGAAGGACCTGAACTAGGACCACCAAAGGAACCAAAACGACCAGAGTTGCTAGAACTTCCGTTTCGACCGAAGTCTGAACCTCTTTGACTACGTCCAAATCCTGAATCACCAGAACGACGTTCTCTTCCACCACCATATGAGCCAGATCGACCACCACCACCAAATGAGCCAGATCGACCACCACCACCAAAGTCATTTGACATATCCACACTGCCTCCCTCAACAGCTATACTGGGAAGCTGATGAATATGATCAAGGACCAATTAGTCTAGCAAACTTCAACATGAAAAAAGGGACATTTCTACACTACCCAATATATTCCAATCACTACACCATCAAGATTTAAAGCTTTTTAGATAAATTTTTCTGCCAAGCAAGAACCTGCAAATTCTCCATTCCTTTTACACAAGTATGCTCTATTTTTATTAAAAGCATATGATTCATTTTAAAAAGAATTAAAAAAACAAAAAAATGGAATATAGCTTGCCAGGAAGAAACAAAAACAAAAAGATAAATGGCTTACAAAGCTTATTTTACCATCTAAAATACAGGACTTCAATGCAATGCAAGTGGGAAAATGCAAGGTGAAAAATTACCTCAATAAATCGGCATCCCACTTCTCGTTCAATAACCTTCACGGCCCTTGTCTGCTCCCGTGTGTAGATGAGGATCGCATTTCCTTTCTTACCAGCTCGCCCTGTTCGACCAGAGCGATGAACAAAAATCTCTGAAGAGTTTGGAAGCTCAAAATGTATGACCTGTACATTAATGGATTATAGCATAGAAGTTAAATAAATTGTAAGAAAAAATTAGTAGGTGTACAGAACATCTTCACATATCTATCAAGATATTATATATTAAGCAGTTTCCCCTCCAAACAAGGATTATCCCACACGCAAAAACATCAGAGGCATTGGTGGAGCTGGCAAATTAAGCATAAAGCACACTAACCACCCTTTATGTCACACAAACCACATCCACTTCTACCCATTATATTCCAGCCTATGATGAACACCTACAGAATATTGAGCTGCAAGAAAATCGGCAATAAATCGCATTCAGCTTGTACTTACATACTAAGAGGTTAAAACATTAGCCACTAAATAAAAGGAAAAAAAGGCATTGCACCCAACTGTGAATAGAGCATCAGAGAGAGAGAGAGAGAGAGAGAGAGAGAGAGAATAGAGGGAATTGTTTGTTTTGGCTCAACCTTCCTTCGCACTGTCATATCCTAGTCCAGTAGAATCCAAGAATCAGAGGTCAAGCAAAAGTATAGGGTTACCCCACCTATAACTACTAAGCCTTATTCCACAAATGGGGTCAATTGACATAGCATGAGACCAATTACACATGGCATCATTTCCACATCCCTAACATAGTCCCCAAAGCTCTAGATCTGGCCTTCAAACTTCCCATTCTTAGGAAATAAGTTGAGAATTATTGGCTAGTCTGAATTTTGTAAGTGATGCCTCTGGGAAAGAACAGCAAAGTGCATCATCTGAGCATATTAAGCTTCTGAATCATCTTTTAATATGCAACACTTGTTTGGTTGAGTACATGCTACTTGAGAAGTAAAACCAAATTAAGGGCCATCAAGCCACCAAGCAAAAATGACTGAACCCTAACAGAAAATATCAGTTAATATGCAACTTAGTTCATAAGCAGGGAGCAGAAGTATGAACTATCAAGAGATTGTTATCCAGAGAGCAGAAAGCAGTAGAACTAACCAAATCAACATTGGGAATATCAAGACCACGGGAAGCAACATCTGTCGCCACTAGAATATTAAACTGCCCATCCCGGAAACCTGCAAGTGTTCTCTCCCTCTGACTTTGTGAAATATCCCCATGCAGAGCCTCACATCTAAGCTTTCTTCCCATAGCATATGCCAATCTATCGGCATCTCTTTTTGTTTGAGTGAAAACAATGCACTTTCCACCTTTTGCATGTTCCTACAAGGTTGTCAAATAACAAAAATAGGAGACCGGATGAGCGGGCAACATTATTTAAGCATTAGGTTACAGACATGGAGGAGGAAAGGGTGACAATTGCAAGAAGGCATCTCATTAACCAGTTTAACAGTAATAATAAGGCTTTGGGTTCTTACTGTAATCAGAGGTCCAATAATTGATGCTTTTCCATACATGTCAGATGCAATCGAATATAGTGAAATACCTTCTGCCAACTTTTGATCAGAATCTCCAACCTGCAATTTTACATGTAATCATCAGTCCAAGCAAAATCAATTGCATCCACACGTCCATTTCACATACTCTATGCTGCTGTTTCTTATTTGATAAGAAGCTGTCTCCAATTAAGCAGCAGTTATTTCATCCACCATAAAGCTTACCCATGTTTACATTTAGGATACTACCAATATGTGTCATTTCACCCCTCGACCCAAAGAGTCACCATGTGAAGGCACAAAACGGGTGTGATTATTTTGAACTGCTGGAAAAATTCAATAAGCCACTGAGACAACCCAAAAATGAGATTTGAAACAACATATTCTTCAATTTGTCATTCACTAAGCTGCATCAGTTTCTTTGTGATAATTCTATCATATGGCGATGATAACGATATTTTCGAGTAATATTCCAGTACGAACACCAAGAAGCAGGAAATCGCATAATTCTCAAAGCAGTCTCGTAAAAGAAAAGGAGAGGAAAAAGAGGGAGAACAAATGCAGAAATTGTTGCATGTTCTCATGCATAGGTCTTACCAAATCAATAGTCAACGGATCATTTAAATATTTCTTGGTGAGGCTTCTTATCCAATTTGGCATTGTCGCTGAAAACATCATACCCTGCCTGTTCTGTGGCAATTTCTGTAATATTGTTTCAACATCTTCCTCAAATCCCACTGCAAGCATCTGATCCGCTTCATCAAGGACAATAAATTGGACTTCTGATAAGTTCAGTGAACCTCTCTTGAGAAGGTCAATAACACGACCAGGTGTTCCAACAACAACATCAACGCCATAGTCAAGCTGCCTCATTTGACTTCCAATTGGTGTACCCCCATAAACACAAATAGTATCCAAATTGGGAGCAGACTCAGCAAATTCTTTCTCAACTTGTTTTGCAAGTTCTCTTGTTGGAGCCAAGATTAAAGCCAAGGGATTCCTCCCACGTCTGTGCATTTGAAGATCACAGGTGTCATTCTATGATTACATAATTCCCATAATTCAGGCCCCTTCCCACTTAAAAGCAAACAAAACTAAACAAAATGAGTATGCAAAAGGTTATCAAAGTGAACAAACCCATGTTTTGCATTAAACTGAATTATCTTGTCCATGACGGGGATCCCAAAAGCAAGGGTTTTTCCTGTTCCGGTTTTGGCTCGGGCAATCATGTCCTGCCCTTGCATTGCTGGTTCAAGCACAGCTCTCTACACAAAAAGAGGACAGCAAAAAGCAAAGGGCCTTTATGTACCAGCTTTTTTAAGCTATAACTACAAAGAGATTAGTTTAGTATTTATACGTTAGAACTCTACATGATCCCAAATGTCTTAAAATGTTCACGTGCACAAGTTTTTAAATGTTTCTGGGTGTTCGATATCAATGAAAAGTTGAATATCAAATGCTAAAAGAATACAAAAAGAAAAAGGTCACTCCAACAGACTTTAAAGTTCAAATTTCTAAGCAAAAAAAAATCACATATAACAACAGAGAAAATATCATTCAATGAGGTCTTGCATTTTCAATGCGAAATTCCGCTATATCAAGGAAGAAAGATACATTCATCCTACCAGAGCACAAATGTAACCTCAGTAACAGAGAATCCAGCATAAGAACCCCGAAAAAAAACAAACGCTTTGAAAAAACTATCGATTATGTAAATTCCTTAAACGTAAAGAAATAGCCTTTAGTAATCAAACTGAAGATTACATTCTCTAACATGCCAAAGATTCCAACTCTCAGTCATAATACATCCAAAGCCCCGACTATAAAACGATTCAATAAACAAGAGAAGCCGCTAACAGCTCGACACGCAACAATTACAAGAACCGACAGTTGAAACGCAATCGAAATTTCACACTGCAGAGTCACGGCACTTTGTACCGCATCTTCCTAACAAGGTCACAATAGCAAAACAGAAGCAAACAGTATTTACCTGTATAGGAAAGAGCTTGGTTATGCCCTTCTTAGCCAAAGCAGAGACAATCTCCGGAGCAATCCCGAGCTTCGCAACCTCAAGACCTTCATCATTACTACTCCCCGCCGACGACTTCTCCTCGTCATAGGGCGCAAAATCGTCGACGGCAAACTCGGCCCGCGAGACCCCCGACGCCCTAAACCCCAACGGCCCGGGACTCGCGTGGAACCCCCTCGCCGAGCCGCCGAGCCACGACGGCTGCGTCAGCGGCGGCCTCAGGAAATGGCCCGGCCCGCCGGGAATCGCGCCATCGGAGGGCGCGGCGAGCGGCTGCGGGCGGCGGAGTAGGGTTTCGAGGGAGGTCAGGGGGGCGGAGAGCGCCCGCCTGGAGGCGGCGATCGGCGAGGAGGCCGTCCTCCTCAGGACGACGTGCATCATCTTCGTGGAGAGATGCACGCTCGGTGTAGAGAGAGAAAGAGAGAAGGGGAGAAGGAGAGAGAGAGAGAGAGATTAGGGTTTAAGAATGGGGTTGGGAGAGGAGCGGAGGGTTTTAGCGGAGGTGCTGCTGCTGCTGCTGCTGCGAGGCGAAGGGAGAGGAAAATGAGAAATGTCGCTGAGGGTTTAATGTGCGACTGTGCGAATGAGAATTCCCCTCGCTTTCTTTTTTAATTTTTTTTCTTTCTCTGCACGTCCGGAGAGATATTTGCGAGGCGGGTTCGTGTGCGACGAGGTGCACCTTTCTTGTGGTGGGGTTGAAGAGATCCCCTGACCCTTTGATTTCACGAGATACACGTGAGGAAGCCCACGGGGATCGAAAAATCAACGGTCGTGATTCGTCCAATTCAGTGGACCCGAGTCCAAGAAATAAATTCTTCCTTTGTATTGTGGGGTTATGCGGGTGGGTTTGGAAAAACTTTAAGTCTTTGAGAAAATGCAAACATCTTTGGATTGAAGATGTTTTCCAAAATGTAAATTGCATTTGATAAATTTTATTGTAAAAGTCCATTGAGTAAAACGCTGTTTGAGAAAATTATATTTGCAGAGCCTTTTGTTATTAAAAAAAAAAAAAAGTTGGCCAGCCAAACAAGGAGTCGCCGGTGAGAAGTAGGCGGTCCGGCGAAGTGGAGGAGGTCGCGCGCCGCTACCCAGGCGACCTCCGGCCACCTCCGCGACGAGGTCGTGGGTCGCTGGAGGTCGCGGTGAGGTGGAGGAGGTCGCGCGCCGCGACCTAGGCAACCTCCGCGACTCAGATCTGGGTCGCGGCAAGGTCGTGGGTCGCCAAAGGTCGCGGTGACAGCTTGCCGCGACCCAAGCGACCTCTGTGACCACCGCGACCCAAGCGGTCACGGCGAGGTGGAGGAGGTCACGTGCCGCGACCGGGCGACCTCGGGTCACGGCAAGGTCGTGGGTCGCCGGAGGTTGCCATGACAGCTCGCTGCGACCCAAGCGACCTCTGTGACCGCCGCGACCCAGGCGGTCGCGGCGAGGTGGAGGAGGTCGCACGCCGCGACCTAGGCGACCTTCGCGAACTAGATCTGGGTCGCGGCCACGTCTTGGGTCGTCGGAGGTTGCGGCGAGGTGGCGGAGGTCGCGTGCCGCGACCTAGGCGACCTTCGCCACCTCCACGACCCAGGCATGCGACCTCCTCCACCTTCGTGACCGGCAACCTCCGCGACCCACCACAACACCTCGCCGCCCTCTTGACGAAGAAGATGAACAATGCCCAGTATTCCCTTCAGCATTTCTTTAAAGTTTCATTGGGTGTTCTCAAACACCCAATATTTGGGCAAATGGGCTTTGGACCCTCAAAGGGCTTTCCAAAGCAGTTTCCAAACGGACCATGCAAGTCCCCGATAAGTGGACTAACGCGGTGAGCGATGAATTAAAAGAGAGAATAAACTCTTGACATTTTGTTGTGTATTATGACTGTACCTATCAAAATGAGTTTTAAATCCATTTCGTAACTCATATGATAGGTTAGTTATATTCAATGAATGACTCATAAATAGATATAAGCCCATATATAAAATTAATATGAATGTTAAATGGATTCGTAACTTATTTAGATCCGACTCATTTCTATAATTCTTTCTCATCCATTCAATCTCACGCTCATTTGCTCTATGCTTTTACTTTAGTTCGAGTATGAATTTTCCTATATTGAGTTAAATATATGAATTGAGTTGAGTATGAATTACTAAATTTGTAGTGCACAAGAATGCGTTAAATCACTCAATTTTAACTGGACTATTTTCGATCCAATCCGACCCGCTCATTTAATGAGTTTAATTACGACATTTATATAGAAATTGTAATGAGTAGGCATGTTTATAACTAATTACAATCGGGTTGATATCTCTCATGGGGACCCCCAAATTTATATCATGTAGCGATATTCGAAGGTACGCAAAAAAAATTCTTCTCAATCTCGAAAAACGAATGTGGTTACCTAGACTTATAGTCCATAATATATACATAAGATCATGATTGCTGCTAGAAAGTCCAAATCCCAAAATCTTATTCTTCAAGTAAAGATGGATTTTATGAAGATCCCTTAAAAACCTCACAAACAAGCAATAAGAATTATTTTTAACACACTTTTCCTGCTAGGTCCATAACTCAATCCAAGTAACCAACGTGCAAAATCACTGAAGGCGGTGACATGGATCTCAAGCATGCGAAGATGATCTCGTCCAAGTCCAATGATTCGATACTCGGATATGCCCCATGGATGCGACCGAGGTTTGTGTTCGTACAAGTTGGATACTAAAGCATATCCATGTGCACGATGCACCCGTTTCTTAGTTTTGGTGGTTGGGTTCTAGATGCATAACAACACGGGTCCCTCATGTCCCGAGATGGGATGGGCGTGGCTCAGCCAGCCTACTACCACGACGGACCGTGCCTAGCATAGCCAGCACACTGGCAGTGATGGGCCGTGCCAGCGCTTGCCCCATTCACTCTGGATTGCACAGGGCCTAGAGGTAACCCACCCTCGAGCGGCACAGCACAAGACCATCATGGGCCACGTCAGGCCGAAAGATGGCTCGCAAGAAGTCGACGATCACATTGGGAACGGGATCGATTCCGCGATTCAAATTGGACCCATTGGTACAGTGGTGGCCGAAGACAGATCCCGGCCAGGCCTTGGCATTGACCCTGTGTATTCAGCCAATGCGGTGGCGCACTTCACCATGAGCTGAATCTCGAGTTAAACGAGCCCCGAACAGGAGGGAAGCCGAAACTTCCATCGCTTGAAAGCGAATGTTTTGGCCAGGAAGGAAAAGCCCCGACCGTCCGACCTTCAGGACAAAACAAAGGCTGGGGAGAGCTCCAGACGTATCACAAAAAGGCTGACGACTCTTGGGCGCTACAGTGCGAGCACAAGCGTTTATCTATCCCCATCGGGACAAAATAGAGCCCTACAGTTCCTGAAAAGTTACAGACAGGGGCCTAATCTCCGTGTCCCTTCCAGGCTTCCGACATTTGACATTTCGACCATCATGTTGTCTCAGAAACACCACGCGTTGTGACCAATGATGAGAAACCCGCACTGTAAATCGGAAAATCCGAATGTTCGAATCTCAAACTTCACCCGAGTAGATTTTTTTAGCTTCGGAGAAAATGAAGCATCTTCTGAATTAATCGAGAAAAAGGGGGAAAAAAAAAGGGAATTCAATTTAATGAAAAATTAGAAGAAACCAAAAGCATCCAAATCAAGAACGAGAGGCGTTCCTGCTCCCAAACTTGGACCTCAGCAGAAGCGCGCTTCTGCTACTGCAGATCACATGCGTGGCACTAGTCCTCGCGCCGGTCGGACCGCCGCCTCCATCGCCGCCGGCATTGTCCCTTCTTCTTCCCCTCCTCCTCCGCCCTTCTTCGTCGCCTCCTCCTCCTCCTTCGTTCTCCGTACCGGCACCTCCTCCCTCAGCCCCGTCCAACACCAAAGACCCCGCGTCCACCGAGATCACCAGCCCGCCCCTCCTCCCCCTCAAGTGGCTCACGCTCTCCTGGCCGATCCCCCGGCACCTCTTCACCTTCAGCTTCACCAGGCCCGCGCAACCTGCGACCACCGCCTCGATGCCTCTCGCCGTGATCGGGCAGTTCTTGATGCAGAGCTTCTTCATTGCCCCGAATTTGGCCGCTATAGCCTCCATCTCCTGGTCCCCGACCGAGTCGGTGTTGCACAGCGCCACCCTCTCGAGGCATGGGCAGTTGGAGGCCAGCAGCCCGAGGGAAGGAGCCCTGATCGGGATCCCCATCAGGACGAGCTCCTGGAGGCGCGAGCATTTCGCGGCCAGGGCCGCGATCCCCTCCTCGCCGATGGTCCGCCCCCCGAACCGAGTCCACGCGTCGATGTGGAGCTTCCTCAGCTTCTTGCAGGAGCCGGCGATCGCCGATAGACCCTCGTCGGAGCAATCTGTAACTCGGCTCAGGTACAGAGTGTCCAAGTCGGGGCACGAACCCGCGATCGCGGTCAAGCCGGGATCCCCCATTTGCACGTTCTCCATTTGAATCTCCGAAATGGAGGTCGCTCCTTCTCGGCGGAGCCGGAGGCTCTCGAGCACCCTGTCCCAGTTTCCGGAGCTCCTGCAACACGGGAATCGATTAACTTCGAAACCACCGTCGCCCTTGTAATCGATCATTTCGAACTTCATTGTCTGTTTAGTGTCGAAGAGAAGGTGCATTTCTAGCATTTACCTGCAAACGACGAGGCTCTTCAATGGCTTCGACGAGCAGAGAAGAGGGATGAAGAGGCGAGCGTTGTGCAGGTCCTTGATGCACAGTCGCTCCAGCTGAAAGTCCACTCGCTTCTTCTTCTTCTTCGACGCGTTCGCGTCGTTCGCCGCGTCGTCATCGTCGCGGTCGTAGTACGCGTCGATGGAGAGAGGCGTGCTCTGCGCGTCGAGCTTGCGCAGCCGCTTGAGCGTGAGGTCGCGGAGCGACGGGCAGTTGCAGAGCAGCGAGACGATCCCCCGCGCGCCGAACCCGCAGGCGGCGAGCGAGACCTTCTCCAGCGCCGGGGGCCGCCGGAGCGAGAAGGCGCGGAGCCCGTCGTCGGAGACGTCGACGCAGCCCTTGAGCTTGAGCTTCTTGAGGGACGGCAGCGAGGCCGCGACCCGGGCGAGCGCCTCGTTGCCGATGCTCACGAGCTTGCGGGAGCACTTGAGGGAGAGCACCGACACGGAGCCGAACCGGCGGAGCAGCGGCGGGAGCGACGGGGCGATCTCGGAGCGGGCGACGAGGGCGAGGCGCTGCCGCGACCGGGCGTCGACGAGGTGCCACCGGCGGCAGACGAGGGAGCAGGAGCCGCGGTCGTCGGAGCCGAGGAGGGCGAAGACGGAGGCGAGGCACTCGTCGGGCAAGCCCAGCGTGAGGTCGAGGCGGTCGGCGGCGGAGGCCTCGCGGGCGTGGCCATCGACGGTGGCGACGGCCGAAAGCGACCGGCACGAGGAGGAGGAGGAGGAGGAGGAACAAGAAGGAACTTGGCCCATCGGGGAGGCTCGAATGGACTTCTGAGGGTGCGAGTCGAAGGTGAAGCAGAAGGAGAAGAGGAGAGAGAAAGTGAAGTGGAGTCCAGTGCAGTGCCGGTCATGAGAGAGAAAGCGGACAAGAAGAAGAGGGCGAACTGGAAATGGTAATTAATACGGTACAGCAGGTGAGAGAGAGAGAGAGAGAGAGAATTGTATCGGTAATATCATATAACGGGGAACGGACCGGACACGACCCGTAATCATTCGCTAACGTTGGTGTTGGAGGGTTCCTTCCTTGCGGACACGAAAAAACTGGTTCCAGTTTTATATTCCCCGCCTCTTCCGATAGCTTTGCCTTTCCAAATTTTTCAAACTCGTTTTTTTCTATTTTTTATTAGACTTTTTGCCGATTGTAAAAAATATAATTTAACAACCTCGCCATTATTGAACTACGGATAGTGAAAGAATGTAATTATAAAACTAACCTCGGATTCGCGGATCATTTATCCAATAGTTTTGAGTTTTAAAAAAAAGGAAAAAAAGGCTATAAAAATTTCAAATTATGCTCAATGTGATATATTTACCGTAATTTTTTTCTATGAAACAAAAAAAAAAAAAATCCAAGACTTATACCTATGCACCATTAAAGATTTACTTAATAGGTATAAGAAAACAAACGGTATTGACATGGTGCCATGTGGTTTAAGTGAAATAAAATGATATTTTGATTGATAAAACAACAGTTGGAACCTTGACAAAGTTTAAATGTGTTATGTATGTATACGTTTTGGAGTTTTTTATGTCACGGGAAAAAAATTTAAGATAAATATATTACAATTGACATAATTTGGGGTTTTTATGTCATAAAAAATTCATAAAAATGTGTAATACTTAGCATATTTTGGATTTATTGTGGATTATTCGCATTAAAAAATATATACATTCTTGCACGCACACAATAAGTTTAACAATCTTCCTAATTTTTTCCTTTGCATTTTGACCATTTCATATATCTTATTTATCTATAGACAAAAAAATTGCGTGTTTATTTCCTAGAAAAAGCTGTTGGGTGCATTGAAAGGATCGTTTGTGCAAAGGCGTTGCACGTTTCGCAAGGGTGGATTTACTCTGCTCGTATTTGTGCAATGCTCCGTTTTATGTCTCGACAAATTTTAGGCGTTGATAAAATTCTTACTTTTCACAAATCAACTGCTGAAAATCATTAAGACATCGACATGAAGTTTGCGAGAGATGAAGGATTTATATCCGTCTGTAAATTACGTGACAGAAATCAATGTTTAGGTAATTACATTGGGTCCTAAGGCCCCATAGTCAACCACGCACAAAGACTCGGTCATGTAATTTGTACGTAATGCAATATTTTTTCCTTGATGTCCCGGTGTACTTGAATTCTTAAATAGCAATGTGCAATACAAATCATGTATCTAAATCTCGCATTTTCCAAAAATCAAGATGGGTCGAGAACAATGCTTCTTAAATAAATATCTGAAAAGGAATCTACTTTTCTTCCCTAACTTCACCCTCAAGGCAACAAAAAATGTAGTAATAATCCAAAAAAAAAATAAAAAACAAGTAAAAGTATAGTACAAATTGCATTCTCGTGATATTTTGAAAATGAGTTATTCGTGGAAACACCGCCAAAGGAGAAGATTTTCTCTGCATGCGGCTGTCATTGTTGGTGATGTGCTGATATCAATTATCAATTGCTTCACGAACTAATACATTGATCACAACGAGAGCCGCATGTGGAGAAATTTTTTTCCACCGACAATGTTTACAAAACAAAAAATCCTTTGAAATTACAAAATGCAAAGTGTAATTTAATCTAAAATGAGTTCGAGAGCACATATTATTGCGATTAATCCAACTTCATCTAAACCGTCGATTTCTCTTCAATATATCCATTTGAACAATAAATAATTGGCATTTCCCCTTTTCCACCTCTCGGCTCTTCGGTCAAAGACGGTTTTGTATAACTTCATGGTGACTACCCTCGCTATAAAGGAGCAATATGCCTTTCATGGGGTCACTAGTTCGATTTGCATCCTGAGTGAATTTCCAAATGACTCATACTGCTTGGCTAAGCTGCAGTATATCTCGTATAGAGAAACTTCCTGATTTCCATCATCTTGACGAGGATGTAGTAATAATTCGCCAGGCTTGGAATTTTGAGTCACAAGGCAGTGCAATACTCATGATTCATAATCAAACATTGCATAATTGGTGGGTAATTCTTTCAATAAATTCCGGAGAGGATCGCTTGTGTTGGTCGCCTCCCCTTTCTATCCTTAAAGAGAGAAGGGAAGGTTTGGATCTAATTTATGGAGTTGATTGCGCAGAGGGGAGGGAGAGAAGGAGCGGGTCCCTCGCTGTCCTAAAAATTGAATGCTCATGATTCGTCGGCTACGCGGCACGACCATCGGATGCGATGTTCGTGTCTGTCTTTCTCGCTGGCTTTTTTTGCCTTTTTGCTTCTCATGTCAATTGCACCGGAGGAGGAGTGGGCATCCAAAAAGAGACGGAGGAGTAAAAGAAAAGGAACAAAAGGTCAGTGCAGTTTGGAACATCCTGCCCAGCTACATAACTCAAACTACTCATGGCGCCAATACTTTAATAAATCCCCCAAAAAAAGAGAAAATTTGGGCATTTTGATTTCTTTTTCGTCCCCCCGAATAAAGAAGTTTGAACAAAAATTTGGGCAGCTACAAAAGAGAAGTTCAAATGTTGAGGTACTTCTAGAATGCTTTTTCGGGTTATCCATTAGAAATCTTAAACTGATGCTCGTAACGCATTTAATATAGTAATTTTAATCTCGCGAAAAATCTCAAATGGATACCGATTTCTCCACATCAGATTCCAAACTACTAACAAAGTAGATTTGAGGTCAATGTGTTTTTGGGTATCGATTTGGGTTTTTTTTGTGAGAGGAGGGGTATTGGCTTGAGATGTTTATTAAGATGAAAATTAGTTTGGAGCAAGTGTATCACAAGATACTAGTTTAGAATTTTAATGGTATTAGTTCTATTTTTTCTTTGATGCTCTGATGGAATTTCGACTGGTCATTTCAAGTGATCAGTGGCCCACGATCCATTTTCGTTTCTCTTCTAAAATTAGTTTTTATGATTGCTCCTAAAGTATCAGACCCTACCTACAATTATTGAGGCTGATTTAGATCAAACCGTGACGATCGGAGGTTTTAATTATGAAACTCATGATGGGTTTATTAGTAGCGAGTAAAGCAAGTTCAATTTGTCATCTATGGATTGAAGATGGGGAAGCGGTCCAAGAAGGAAAGTTATATTCCAAAGCACCCCTTTTTTTTTTCTTTTTTATGAAGCCAGATATCTATCGAGTCTCATCTTTTTGGTCAAAAGGAGTGAACAATTCCAATGATTATGCTTTAGCCTGCCTTTCTTCCCACGCACCTGTGGATATTTTGCAGTGAAAATACTATTTTATGAAAATAATCTCATGAGTTTTATAGGAGGATAGGGAATTTTTGTTCTTTTTCGTTTCTTTTTCTTTTTTTGGCGAGGGGACGGGAATGCTTTCGATTAAGCGATGGGCCGAGAGAACAAAGCCATCACGGAATCTTTTTGTAAAAAGAGAAACATAGACATCTATCAAGCAGTACCTGCTTTTAAGCTAACGGCACAACCGGTGCATGAATTGGCGGAAGTTCATATTTTGATAAATATGAGATCATATGAAAATATCACTCGATTTTTTTTTTTTTAATTTTTTTAATAAAACATAACCTAAAAATTGGGTTGATCTTGATTCGTCATGAGGCTTATTCAATTAAAAAGCGTTAGGCATATAAATCCACTGGATATGAATAAAGTATATTGTTAAGTATACAAAAATTAATTTACATTATCGATGTACTAAATAACGCGTCAAATATATAAATAGATTTGTCAAATCCCCACCTTCTCAGGGGAGATTGGGGTGGGGACGATTTCATTTCAGGAGTGGGTTTCGACTCCCACGCCTTGCAAGGAGGCATGGCAAAAGTCTGAAAGTGAGTGTTAGCGTAGGATTATCATAGGACTGACAAAAAAAAAAAAAAAGATTTGTCAAATTCAATGTTTAATAAAAGCCCACCGCATCACCCAATATACCATTTTTGTAAACTGGTTTTATTATACTTAACTTAATTTTCAAGAATAATACAATAGCTTCTAACCAAACTACTCTAATTACAATCTCTTTGAATCTATATAATCGAAGTGAGTTCTTTGAAAATTTTCCTTCACCAACTTCAAGTTTATGTTATTATTTTCAATTTCAATATTAAACTTTATTAGACTTTAAGATAAGTTAAGTACATAATCTTAGAGCTCTTTATAAACCAACTAATTTATTTTCTATACAACTTTAAACTTTTACTTCTCTATAGCAATTTCATTTTTGTTTGATTTTTTTTTTTTTCATTTCTATTGAGTTATAATTATAGTATGGTATTCTAGAATAATCATAGGGGCAATATTGAATATGTATGCTTGAATTCTAGAGAGTTATTGTAGTTAATAGGTGTGAGTCATAGATGGAGAGATCGGATTTTCGCCGTTAGATTAATGGTAAATGTACGGTTGTAAATAGAAAGGCCCAAGTATAAATTGAGGTCCCCTTCTCTAGTCTTGTCACATAATACAATAAGAAATAACAATGTATTCTTTCATAGGCATTTTCTCTTAAGCTTCTTCTTACAACGAGAGGTATGAGATATGTACATCATTGTTCTAGTTGTTGGGAAAATCATTCTAATATTAGGAAAATTATTCGATACATAGACAATACAAAATTCTCTTTCAAAGTGCATGGGAATTCATGCTATATATGCAGAAGAAATTGATGTACTATTCATTCAACATCACCTTTACTTCTTAGAAATGACTGACAAAGAGATAGAGACAGAAGACAATTTCGAGGACCACCAACCTCAGAGCGCGTATCTTTGATAGTTGAGGGCATTTTAGGATTTGTTTGAGCAATTGATCCCAAAACTTCTTCCACATCATAGTCTTGAAAACACCGAGTTTCATGATTATGTTAATGCAGTTAACCGCCCATTCATAGGAGAGACTCATATCTATTTTTTCTAATCTGCAAAGGAGGAAAGGGACGTTAGAATTATAGTGACTAAAAGAGTTCATCTAAATCTATAAACAAAAAATTATTAAAGCCATGATACGAAAGAAAAAAAGACATCTAGTAAAAGCTCATATTAAAAGAATAACATTTTTTGTAGGGAGGAAATGAATGGATATTGGAGAGAGACCACTTATAATTCTCTCTCTTGAATTATGAGATCTTATGCAAGAACTCTCTAACTCGATATAATAATTATAAAAACTCTCTCTTGAAATTGTGAAACCTGAAAAAAGTGTCTAATTGAACTACTCTTGAAAGTCAACTCAAAATAAACTGAATTCCCGTCTATTCTAACAAACTCACAAGATAGCATTCTACTTGCAAACCCTTCACATATGAGAGTTAAGAAGGCTAATTTCTATAGAAGAGAGAGGGAGCTAAAGATGGCATTGCCTGTTTGCCCGACACTGATGACTTGCGAAGTACAGAGTGGCTAATTCGGTGAAGGTGAAGGTGCAATAGTGCGGAGGAAGGCCATTGGTTTGTCGGAAGAGTGATGAAAGTGGTGTGACCGTGTGAGGAGGTTGAGGCGATGAGGTTAAAGTGCGATGGCCTAGTGGGAGGTTTCCTCGTCAGTTTGCTAGTGGAATGGCGTAGCCAAGGGACGAGGCGGAGCTGTCCATGGTGCATATGTGCGGACTCTTTGCGTGAATAATTTTTAATTAAATATATTCATTCAAATTTAAAATTCAATAAGTTGTGCATAAAGTTGGCTTTGTCTACTTATTTTTATCGAACAATTTTTGCTATTCCTTTTATGGCCAATTTTCTGCTAGAATTCTAGTTAACTGATATATCCACTCATTTTTGGCGCATTCACTTACTAGTTCGCTATTTTATGATTTTATATATTGATGAAAGTAATTTCCAAAGCACTTGTAAATTTACGTTTCAATTGAAAACTATTCACTCTCTGAACAAGTTCTTGCCTAAAATGCAGTCAATGTGGACTTGAGTCATACTTAGACGTTGATCATGTGAATACCACGTGACCAATGACTATGGTTGTATTTGATTTATGGACACATATCAGATGGCACTTTTTACTTCTATTGAGCCAATATGTATTTGGTTAGAGCCCTTTTGATATAGTATCGTCACGACCATTATAATTGTGATCAAGGCGGGTTGGCACGTTGAACCTCAGCGGAGCCTATATGATGTACCCAATTTGTCGTGTTAATTAAATTTCTTAATTGTTTCTTGCTTGGTAAAGTTTCATCGCACAAGTTTAAGGGTCTTCCTTATCAATCAAACATAGGCCTAGCTTTGATAATGGATAATAATAATAAGCAAAACTTGGAACTTTTACAATAATGTTTTCTCTCTTATGGCCAAGTTGGAAAACAAAAATGCAACCTTTTATAAGCTTAACCAAAATATGTATAAAAGTTTTACAATGTAGACAAATGAAATGTTATGTGGAAATATACAAAAAATAAAAATAAAAATCATATATTTAGGGTAACAGTTGAAGTGCGAAAAAAACAAGAAATAAAATCTATTGAAATTACGGGCTAAGACACTGAGAGAAGAGAAAGAGGGGTACACCGATGATAAAATCTAGATATGTTACAGAGATTTTTATTCTAGATACTATTATAACGTTTAGATTTCTAGAATCAACCTGTGATATAAAATCATGCGAAATTTTTTGGTTGGCTTAGTATTATGGTTCTCGAGCATTGATGGGTTTTTGTGGTCTACCAATTTTTCCGAAATGATTGTTATAACCAAGAGCATCACATCCACTCGTATTTATGGCATTTATCCGGTTTACCTCATATTGCAAAATTAGATCTGATCAAACGAGCCTGAAAAATAGTTCATTGGGCCCGACTCAAGCCCAATTTTCCAGCCCACAATTCGGTTATGTTCTTGCACAGCCCGTAGTTATAGGGCTCCCTTTAGGCCCAATCTCTTAGCCCACCAATATTGTTAGGTTCCTCTTCAACCCCTAGCCGATCTCATCTTCCCCTGGCTCCGCCCTCTTCTTCGCCTAGGTTTCTCACGAGGGATGCAGCCGCAAGAACAGCTCTGTTCGCTGGGCAATACCATACTTTATTTGACTACAATCGGCAAATAGGGGTGAGTATATCGGATCGCCCATATCGGGAATCACCCAAATTGGACCAGACCGGCTAGTTTGGTCCGGTTTACGGAGGGATCTGTCCGGTTCTCAGTTCCATAAAAATGGAACTAATAATAGTGGGTTTGGTTCCCGATTCTAGGGGAGAACCAAACTGGATTGAATCGGACCAATTTTTTTTTAAAGATATATTTTTAATTTCTTAAAAATAGTAATAAACTCTAAAAATAGTAATAACCCTAGTATTTTTTTTTTTTTTTTTGCAAGTGATCGATTCCTAGTCCCAAAAATTGGGAATCGATCCTCGCTCCGATTCCCAGTTCCTAGGTGAAATTGAACCGGACCAGGAACCGATCACCTTTATCAGCAAGTGGTCACTCGTTTGTTTACCAACAATTTAAGAGTGCAATATGGGGTTGATACGGTTGATGAGATGGCCGCAATTACTAAATTTCATGGGGGGCTGGGGAAAGCCGACATGAGATTTCCAAAATTAGTTTGCTAAACACCGAATGGCAGGACAGATCTTTCGAGAACAATGTCAATCTAGTCCTAAACCTTTTGTAATTGTGTCAATTTAGTTTGAAACATTTTATTGGTGTCAATTTAGTCATTTCGGCTAATTTAGGCGGATTTTGTTGACTGGGCATTGGTTGGTTGGCATGACGCAACCAATGCTGACGTGGACAATTTTTAATAATATTTTAGTATTCTATCGAATTTTTTATTTTTGTTTTATTTCTCCTTTTCCCTTTTTTCTTCTCCTCCTCTTTTCTCTAGCCGGTCGCCGGACCTCGGTGACCCACCAAAGGCGATGGCCAATGAGGTTGCGACCGACCTCGTTGGCCTCTGGCGATCCTCATGGCCACTGGCGAGGCTCGAGCCATAGCTAGAGGCCACGAAGGCTGCTCACATTGGGCGGCAAGGCTTGCCTTTGCTAGATTTGGGGAGGGTCAAGCCTGTCGGCCATGGGTGAGGCTTGACCCTTGCCAGATTTGGCGACTGGCAAGGCTTGACCCTTGCCAGATCCGATGAGGTCAAGCCTTCCCTAAGGCTGCCCTCAACAAGGCTCGACCTTTGCCAGATTTGGCGAGGGCGAGCTTCACCACCTAGTGTGAATAGCCCTTGCGACCTCTGCCGAGGGCTCGAGCCTCACCAGTGGCCATGAGGCTTGCTAGAGGCCAGCGAAGTCAACCTTGACCTCGCCTGCTATCGCCTCTAGTCGGTTGTCGAGGTCCGGTTACCGGTTGGAGGAAGGAGGAGAGAAAGGAAACAAGAAAAATAAAAAGAAAAGGAAAAAGAAAAAAAAATAAAATAAAATAAAACATCAAAAAAATCGAAAAAATATTAAAATATTATTAAACGTTGTTCATGTCAATACCGATTGTGTCACGTCAGTTGACCGGCGCCCAATTAGCAAAATCCGGCTAAATTTCATAATCGATTCACTGTACAATATTGATCTATAATAAGGCACATTGTTGAATTCCTCTCCCAGCTATCAATGTGCTTTTTCTTTGACTTTGGTGTTAGATATGGTTCAGTTGCTGGTGAGGTAAAGAGTAATTGCTTTTTAGTGGTAAGTTTTTTTTTTTTTTTTTTGGTCGAAACTTTTTAGTGGTAAGTTGCAACCTCCAATTCCTGGGAGCTTAAACTTCATAAAATGCAAGCCTGTGTGATGATGTTTCTATGCGTTTTTTCTGTCAGTGAAGGAACGACTATAGAGGGCCTATCTTGGCATTGCTGTTGCTTTTGGATGTGGCTTTTGGACCTTTTGCTTCAGTTGCGCTACATATTAATGTCTGCCGCATAATTATTACCGCTCTTCCACAATCCTGCTAATGAGGTGGGCCCATAATCTTACCATTCTTCTGCAATCCGTCTAATCGTTGAGATGTCCGAAATATGCGCATTGCTGCTCAATATAGTGAGGCATGCACATTTCCGCCCTGATATGTGAGGAGCCGAACTGAGTGTATTTCAATAAATAGAAGTCCCATTATTTGATGATCTGCTTTTGAACTTGGTTGGAAGTTAGGCTATTTACATGCCTATCTACTTCTTTCTGTTACTTGCCTTTACAGCTTTATGGTGCTTCTTTTATTAACTTTTGTCTTAGTGAGAAACCTGAAGTTCTCTTTTCTCCTTCACCTGCCACAAAATGCCAAGCCTACAAACTTGTAAAGATAACGGGTTTAGAAGTCTACTGCAACTCCTCCTATGGAGGTTCGAGTTTCAGGGAGAATCCTGGAGACAATCGATGCCTGAGCAATGCTAGTAGTGAAAGCAATCACTTTCACCCTATTCTAGCACTACTGAATGTGTCTGTAACTTTCATCATCTTGCCTATCCTTCTTTCTACAGACACAGGAGTATTTGTATGGTCGATCCCGTAACTTATGCACAGATTTGGTCTTTCTTGATGCTAATATATGTGGCATTTAATGACCTAAAGGACGCGCTAGCTGTTAATGCACAGTGTTTTTCTTTCATCATTGGCCTGGCTATTTTACCATTCTCGAAATAATTGATTTTCTATACCATGCACAGCATGAAAATGGTGTCCCGGTTTCTGGTAGTTTTCTTCAAACCAGAAAAGGTCTTGTTCATGTGTGCATCTTGGATAAGGATGTAGGTTTGAATTCGATTTGACCTTAATAATCAATTCGCGATGCAACTCGTCTTACATAATGTTATTATTATTGTCTCACTATCTTCTTTTGTCGTCAATGTTATGCCCTTTCTTTTCCTTTTACAGTTCCTTTTGTGCTTACCATAGGATCCAGTGGCTATCGTTAAGAATAATATTTTTCCACGTAATGCTTGTCATTAATGTGACAGTATTTTCATGAGGTGCTTGGAGATTCACAGGCCGTTAGTTAGGTAGATGTATTCGTCATTTGACCAGCTGTGTCAGGAGGTGCTAGTTCTTCTGTAGTGAGGTTCTCCTGAAGGTTTTCTGGATAGTATTTTGCTCCCCCAGATCTCACAAGCCGATGTTGGTGCTTCACTATGATCATGGTAATTGTTGACAGCTTCAGCGTGAATGCTAGGAGTTTCTTCTTTCATTTTTTGTCTGACAGAGAGGACCGAGGAGCTGAAATTTTTTAAATTGGGCTGTGGATAATGATTGCTACAACTAAAGGGCATCTTTTTCAATGGTTGTCGTTGATCTGCGCAGCTATCTTCAGACATGCCAAATAATGCCAAATTTTACTCCTTTGCAGAAACAATCGTCGGGAATATGTTAACTGTACAAAAAGAAACAATTTTTTCTTCGACAAGAGCAGGCATGTTTCTCTACATGTATGAACATTGTATTTTTATATTTCCAACGTAATGTTTCTCCTTTCTTACTGCCTCTGGATGCTGTTTAGGATTTTCATCTTTTGTGTGTTGAATAATGGTCTATAGCTGGTTTTGGAGCTTTTTTGGCTAGTGATGCCTGAAATTTCTCCTCTTTCTCTTGAGATGCTAGGTGGTCATTCAGATGTTTGAGGTACATACTTCATATGATTCCGGATATTGAGTTTTTGCTTGTTTGTTTTTTATCATGCTTTGTCTATGCATTGATTTAGTTGGAAATTTTTTTTGTTCGAAGACTTAGGAAAGTGGTTATCTGTTTCAAAAAATTAGTTGAGTGAACATGAGGTGATAAGGTATGGTAATTATATATCTGCATCTTCTGAGGTACAAGGATGTTTTTCATTCAAGTTAAGTTGTTCGTAAAAGCTTGTTTTGCTGTCTGATTGTGATTAACATCTTTGCTGAGGAGGACAAATGAAATTTCAATATACTCGATTTGTGAAGGTTATGAATAATTCATAGTAGAATGCTATATATCTAGGCTGGTGATTAAAGAGAAAGTTAGTTAAAAAGATACAAGTCCCTGGCATTCAGGAAATCCCTATCCAAATTCTAAAGCAGCTCTCGAGTTGTTCTCTTTGGCATCCCTTTTATGGACCTTATGCAACCTATCTACAATTTCCTCGTGTCATTTCTAGTCAAAGCTTGGAAATACGTTTCATCATCTTATGAATTTCTACCTACCTTAACATGACTCTTTTGAGGACATAAAGATAGGCATACACAAGACAGACAACTCTTGGTTGGAGGATTAGCACAATGCTGTCTTGCACCTGTAAAAAGTTTTTTTCATGATAAAAAGAAACCTCTTGGACCTTGTTTTGTCACCTGAAGAGTTGCGTGAATTGGAGGCCAATCCTGAATACCTATAGGAAGGTTCATTTTTGAATAGCTAATTTACCTAATTCTGTCTTCTTAGATGTTGTCCATCTAGTTATTTTGTTGACAGAGGTTCACTTCACCTTTTTTATTCTTACAGAAAATCTTAGTTGTGATTTTGTTGTTGAGAATGATACATGACTTCTTATCTAGTTTAAACTATATGGAGACCTGTTCCAGCCCTTCTGTGAAACCCCTAATGTAGAACATTGTAAATCATAGCAGATTCTTCTAAAAGCTTCTTAAACCACTAGATGGACCTTAATTTAAATATTATTGGTCACCCTTCTCGTTGGGATGAGATGTGTCCTGAATTTGAAGCATGGAAATGAAGTTGTAATCGTAGCAAATGAGGGGCCTGGAGATTTGACTTCAAAAACCTCCTACTTGGACCATATAATGAGAAAGGAGAGAGTTAGAAGAATATAGAACCTGTTAACTCACACATTCTCAATTTATAATATATGTCGTGCCACTAGCAAGTCTTTAATAGATCTCTTTTCCAATTAATTCCTCATTTTGGAGTCTGATATTATTGGTCAGTTGACAAACAAATTTTTCAAGAGTTGGAGCAAATGGAAAGAGCATCTGATATAGAAGATATTCTAAGTTATGGCTGCTGAACATGAATTCTAGGTACGATAGAGGTTTTGTCTCACAATTTGCTTCATTTATTTGTTAGTACTTAATAATAGAGATGCTGTGTTATTGTGATTAGTTTTCTGATCGTAAAGTGGAATTTCAGTTTTTTTTCTTTTTTCACGTGGCTGGTCAAGCAAATCAATTATTACGTCTTATATCTAGTTATTCTATCTCTAGGAGCTTTTATGTGAGTACCAATAACTATGTGGAACCGAGTCTTGAGAAGTCACAGAATGATGGGTAGTCATCAGGCAGGTCGCATCGATGGTTGAATTGGCTGTCTCTTGGTATGCTTGGTGCTGGAGGTACTGACGACTCTGGTTAGTTTTCTGGTGTCGTTTCAGATGAAGTTATCAAGGTAACTTTCTCATGGGCAACTTATATTCCTGCTTCCATTTAATTGAGAAACAGAAGTCTCTTGAAGTTTGAAAAGTAAGATCATAAACAAAGATCTTTTAATGAGTTAAAATGCAAATAATTTGATATTCCTTTATTCTGCCAGTGTCAAATTAGTGAAGGGGTTTGACTAGGACCGTTTTAGTGACCACTATTACTCCAAATTGTCATAATATTTTTCGTCTTTGAAACTCTTTGACACTTCTGCAGGATATAGATGAAGTGACAGAATTCCATCCTCCATAAAGCAATGGGGACACTATTGCAAGTGATAACATGTGTGGATGCAAAGTCAAGTTCTTAATTCATCGAACTTCTGCAACACTCTGGAGCATGTAAGGTTTCTATTGTTGATATGTTTTGTCATTGGTCATTCGAATGAATGGCAGACAGGTTGACTGTCCTGACTATTTTAGCTGTCTTTGCTTTTATGACCAGCTCTTTATATATTTGCCATCATTACTAAGCATCGGATCTTCTGCTTCTTGTTTGTTTTTTTTTTTTTTGGGTGCTTATTTACCCGTTCACGCTGAAACTCAAAAGACCCCAATATGTCAAGAAACTCGATGAAGTCAAGGAAAAATTCAGTATCAATCACCGCCATAAGGGGTTGAATCGCAACCTAACCAGAGAAATTACTTGAGCAAATAATTCAGACCTGAGTCTACTATCAATAGCTAAACAACTGTTGACGAGCATAAAAGGTACTCTCCACATGGAGAACTGAAGCAATAGGCCATACCTTTATTGACAATGAAACTTCTTGTCTTGGTGAAATACCCACTTGTATCTTCCAGGAAGGATTGTCAGCATCCTGCAAACTTTCCCCGAGAAGAACCTGCAGTAATGTCAGCAGATGCAAACGAAGGCTAATCTCTCTAGATGAGAATGTGAAGAATATGCATTAAGCTGTACCAGAAGAACCTTTCCATATGGTCTATACTATTGGGCACTTCGCGGATCTTACTTTCATGGAAAAAACAGCCTAATTGATGCATCGACAAAAAAATCACATGTTGGCAAAAAAAGAAAAAGACTGAAAATTGGCCGGCATTGGGCTTAATGTTCCAAAAAGAAATGGGTCGCAATCTAAATAGTTATGGGATAAATAGTCCGCATAGAAAGAGGCAAAAAAGACCTAAAATGGCATGAAGGAGACAAAACAAAGCAATACCTTTATCTTACAGATTGTTTTCAAAACCAGAAAGAACCGGTCTGGTTTTTAGTTCGCAGTTGAACAGGTTCAACCGCAGGGTTAATTAGTTGCACAGTTTACTAATTTAAGCATACAATGCTATTAATCTTACCCATCCAACCCAACATGAGAGCACAGCTCAGATGGC
This sequence comes from Eucalyptus sp. ANBG9806169, assembly GCA_014182395.1. Lineage (NCBI taxonomy): Eukaryota > Viridiplantae > Streptophyta > Magnoliopsida > Myrtales > Myrtaceae > Eucalyptus > Eucalyptus sp. ANBG9806169. The sequence goes on along the minus strand of CM024583.1, from coordinate 12,654,051 downwards.
TGAGACACTCATTCCACTTTCTAAAAGACGGGGGATCATTCCCCTTGCCTCCTCTCTCTAAATTTGTTACAGAAAGATCGGTCAAACTGGTGACGCGCTCACTGGTTGCCTGGTTAAACTAGGTCAATACTGGCTTTGACCAGTTCTTGTCCAGTGCCAGTAACTGAGTAAAGCAAGAGCACGCCGTGGTCTGGTTCCTGGCCTATCCGGTTGAACCGGCTAGTCTAGTTCAGATTCAAAAACATTGTCTTGCAAAAAAATTCGAGTCAAAATCATGCCCAATAACGTGAAAGGATTCATACAGCTGACCCTACTTAGTGGGACGAGGTTCCTATGTTGTTGCCGCTGTCGCTGCTGTTGTATAAGCCTCAAATTCACATGAAGAAACGATGGTCTAAGGTTTTGCCATTCAAAAAGAATATAAGCTAAAAACCTGTCAGGGTAAGGTTTACAATTCGAAAATTATTTATTTAGTTCAGATAATTGTAGCAACATATTTCCAAAAAGGAAAAAATCACTCATGCTAGTATGCCAAGCCATTGTTACCAAGTTCTTCAGCAACAATGTTTAATTTAGTTTGACCATAGGCTGCCAAGCATGATGTAGCAGAGGGAACATGTAGAATGATAAAATCTGGCTACAGTAGAAGATAGAGAATAAGCCTTTAGTGCATTCACATAGACTTAACTTTCAGAGAAGCAGACAGCTTAATATGATGTAATTCATGGATCTCTCAATATTGAAGCCACCAAGCACCGCATGATGGCAAATGTCTCAGGCTGACGCTAAGGCATCCCTCATACCTGCACTGCACCATGCTAACTTCACACGATTCGCGGGAGACACACTCAACAGCCATTAAAGCAGGATTGGAGCTGAAATTAGACAATCTATCTTCACCAATATATTTTACCCATCCAAAATGGTCTGTTCCATATCTCAATGATTATGCTCTCCAAGAAAGATAATTTTAGTCCTCAATGTCTCAAGCCACTCTGCACAGAGCCTTACAGAAATCTAATAGAAAATTTCATACCCTACACCACCCCCCAACCCCTAAAGTCCAAAAGGATTTTATTGATTCTCGATCAAACTACTCTATTACGGCAAGCTTCTTGGTTGCCTCCAATCTCCTCTCTATAATCTCGAGTGTCTAACTTATATAACTGGTGGAGGTCTAACTTATAAAAGTAAGTAACAAATATTTAACCGACACGCTCATTATGATGCGTGTTTGGCGGTATTAACTTCATGCGGTAGCTTTTGGTTCTGTAGATGTTGTATAGTTCAGCAGCCACTAATTAAAGGGAAAAATATTCTATAAGGCTTTATACATCCTCCGAAACAATTGGGAAGAGTCCCTTAAATACTGGAGTCATTTTCATTAACAAAAATTGTCTTAAAAACCCTCAACGCCAATCTTGGAAGTCAAACCAATTTAAATCCCTCCTTTACAAAGATACGACCTCTTCCAACTAGCCAATCTTCTTTCTAACTTCTCAATGACTGAATCCCACATTCTCTGATCTTCGAATGTAGCTCCCCAGAAATGTGAAAGGAAGACTTAACTTGCTTGCACCACATTACTATCGCCAACATTTCCTCTTCCGGCACATAGGATAGACCAATATATGTTCCGGGAAAGTTGTTACAACAATACAAAACAACATCCATATATTTATGGTAATATCTGGAGTAGGAAAAAGCAAGCAACAAACATCAATCAATATTACGGGTAAGAAATTGAGAGAGAGAGAGAGAGAGAGAGAGAGAGAGAGAGAGAGAGAGAGAGAGAGAGAGAGGAATACACCAAGTTGGAGGTGGAAGAGCACAAGGGTTCTCTCGGTGGTTTGATTTGGGGACGATGTTTTGTTCACATAATCCAAGATTTAACACTGCTTACGGCATGTTCGTTTTCTTTGTTTGAATTTCTTCTTTCTAAATTCGAAAATTCGAAACCGTTGCAAAATATAAATATCGACAACACAGATCTGTATTTGATCTTTCCATCATTATTGTAAACTTAACGTATTTGTTTGTGTTTGTTTTTTTCTTAGTATTAATTTAATCCTAAATCTTTCAATTAGATCAATTTAGTCTTAAACATTTTTATGTTGATGTCAATTTAGTATATCCGGTTAATTTAGTCTGCAAATTACTGACATGAACGTCGGTTGGCATTGACATGGTTTAATAATTTTTAAATTTTTTTTCCTTCCCATTTCTTTATCGTTTCTTTTTGTCAGTAGCCGGCGAGGGTCAACCTCGTTGGGCCTAGGGCTAGTGTTGCCTCGCCTAGGGTGAGCATGGTTCGGTTGAGCGATTCTCACCTTGGAACTGGTAACCACTCACTAAGAATCGGTTTTGAAAAATTAGGATTGAGACTCATCCGTTGGTTCCATAGATCCACCTGGGAATCGGACCGCTGGCCCAGTCCGGTTCTCGGGTGGGTTCATGGAATCGGTTCCCAATCCCTACAAAGCTTGTTCGGCCTTATATTCGGGTTGAATTGCGAGCCGTTAATTTTAATTAAGAATTGAAATTAGACAAAACGAAAAAACAATACTCATTAGCTAAAAACTTAATTTTTTCGAAGATCATGATGTGGTCATGTTATGGTTTCTCGACACCAAAAACATGTAGAGAATTAGACTCTATGTTAAGAGTCTTAACATCCATAGAAGTTAAAACATTAATTGCTTGGTTCATTTTTTTTCAATGTTAACCTAATTTTATCATGGGAATGACTAAGCAGAGATATATTTATACTCTTACGTTCTGTTCATTTCACAGAAAATGACTTCCAGGAAAATATTTTCCAGATTTTCTAATGTTTGTTTCACAGAAAATGAATTAGTCAAAGAAAATGTTTTCCATCATTGGAAAAAACAACCTTTAAAAGTGAGGAAAATGTTTTCCACTTTTCAAAAGTGGAAAACATTTTCCATAACTTCTTCCACCTTACTTCTTTTCACCAACACATTTTCGTTTTTTTTTTTTTATGTTTTTTTTTTCTTTCCTTTTCATCTTCTTCCTTGGCCTTGGCCGGTCGCCGGCCATAGTGGCGGCCGGCGATTGGCCGTGAGCCAGCTCAAGCCTCGCCATAGGCCGGCGAGGCTTCGCCTAGCCCGATTTGGGGAAGCTGAGCTCGCCCGGGCTCGGGCCTCGCCGGCCTAGGGCGAAGCTCGGGCCTCGCCAAATCCGGCAAGTCGGGCGGGGCTTGGGCCTCGCTTGAGCTCGCCAGATTTGGCAACGGAGCTCGGGCTCTCGATCCAGGCGAGCCCGAGCTTCGCTGCTGGATTCGGCTCGCTCGCAGCTCGCTAGAGCCTGACGAACCTTGGCGAGATTGGCCGAGCCTCGAGCTCGCCGAATCTAGCGACCACGTCTTGGTTGGCCGCCGGGCAGTTGGCCATTGTTAGGCCTGCGACGGTGGAGGAAGGAGGAGGAAGGAGGAAGGAAAAGAAAAAGGAAAAAAAGAAAAGAAAAAGAAAGAAAAAAAAAGAATAAAAGAATAAAATTTTCGATTTTTAAAAATACAAATAATTAAAAAAATTCATTTTTTTAAAAAAATATAAAAAATAAAACTAATTTTTTGGTCAATTTAAAATATTAAAATTCAATTTTTTGATAATTTTTCTCAAACAATTAAATTAGCTAACGAACAGTGGAAAATATTTTTCACTCAAAGTTCAGGTTTCAGCCAAACATTGGAAAATATAGTCATTTTCAACTTCCTGGAAAATATTTTTCGAAAACGTGATATTTTCCGCAAAATGAACGGTCCCTTAAAGTGAGTGTTGGCTCTTAAGGACATCTCCAATTGGTTCTCTCCTTCCTCTAAGTTTGTTTATTTTGTTTTAGTTGAGAAAGTAAGTAAATAGATTATTAGAAGGGGAAAAAAAGGTTAATACTATTACACACCTAAAAGACAATTAGTCAATAATGTTCGATAACCACAAATATACATATAATAAAAAAAACTATAAAATAATTAAGTAATTGAGATAGAATTATATATATATACTAATCTGGTCCGGGTGGATGGGCGGGTGGTTCCAAGCCCAAAATCGGAATCTACTTGATACTCTCCGATTTCACTAAATTGGAACTAGGAATAGGATCGGCCTCTATGGGAATCGTTGCTTCCAATTCGGTCCAGTCCAGTTTCGGGCGGTCCAGGCGGTTCCTAATTCTTTTGCACACCCCCAATAACCGATGCTCGCCCTTGGCCCAATGAGGCCAACCCTCGCCCGTGGCCAGCCAAGCTAGCCCTTGCCAGCCATGGCTATGGCTGGTGATCGATGATGGCCATCGGACAAAAGAAAAGGGAAAGGAAAAAAATTATTTAAAAAATTCAAAAAAATAAAAATGTCCACGTTAGCGCATGGCATGTCACATTGGTCACCGGCATCCATATCAGTAATATCCGGCATAAATTGACTGAATAGATTAAATTGGTATTAATGTGAAAAATGTTTAAATTGAAAAATTTATGACTAAATTGGTACTAATGCAATATGTTTAAGATTTTTTTGGTATTTTCCACCAATCAAGAATAAGCAGAATCCAATCGAATTTAAAAAAGATAGTAATGCCGATCTTAACCGTGTTTAGGAAGGTGATGGAAGATATCCATCTATTCGTATCTCCAAAGGGTAATCCTCATCTCAACAGAACAAGGAAACATAATCTTATAATTCATAAACTCTTAATAAATAGTCCATCTCATTCCTTGCAATGGATCTACGGCGTTGAACAGCCCAGTGGCGCCACCCTTGATGAGCATGGATGAACTTCCACTAGCCATCCTCTCCGACATCCTCTCGAGAGCCTCAGGCGAGTCGCTGCTGCAACACCGGAGCGTCTGCAGGCGCTGGCGAGAAGTCGTCGATGATCCCTACTTCCGCAACTCGTTGCACCGTTTGAAAGAACGAGCGGTTCTGTACCACGAGTATAAAAAAGAGGAGATCTATATCATAAAGATACACGAGGAAGCGCCAGTGGCGGTGCAGATCGAGCTAGGTAAGTTCCCGGAACTGAGTGGCTACGCGATCCAAGGCACCTGCAATGGCTTGCTCCTTTTCGGGCACAGCACTGATGTCGAGAGTAATCCTGCGCTCCTGATCAATCCCTTTACTCGAGAAGTCCTGGAACTGCCGAGAGCACCTGATCTTTCGCCGGGCATGTATGTTTATGGGCTGGGGTTCGATTGCACTACCAACGCGTACAAGATGGTAAAAATCGATGCGATCGACTTTGATAAGAAGACCCGCACCGGCACGATGCGGGCTCGAATCTACGACTTCAACAAGCGATCGTGGAGGACCTGTGAAGCCCCGCCGCTTCCTAACTGCACCGGTCCTTATCAAGATTTTGTCTTTGCTTCCGGAGCTCTGAACTGGTTCCTGCAGACCGACTCGCTGTCGTTCCGCCGGTTGGCGAGGGTGATGCTCTCCTTCGACCTCGCCAAGGAGGAGTTCAGCTTCATCCCGATCCCGGACGACTTCTCCGAATGGGGCGACTTCAACGTGGGGACGCAAATGCAGGAGCTTGGGGGATCGCTGGCGCTGGTCCATCGTCCGGACAACACGCGCATCGACGTGTGGGTGCTCAGGGACTACATGAGACGAGAGTGGACCAGGAAATACAGGATCCGGCTGCCGCACGACAGCGACAGCGACATCCATTACCTGGTAGGCCCGTACAGGCACGACAAGCTGATTATCCATTGCATGCGGAACGTGTATTTGTACGATGTGAACAAGGGTAGATTCACGAGTTGTTGGACCGAGGCGGATCCTTGTTATGCGCTTTTCTGGTACGAGCCTCTAAGCCTTGTTTCTCTCAAGTATGGTGACGGCACTGGACTATAGGGCGCTATTCTGTTTTAAAAATTTATAATCATTCTAGATAAATTTCTGGTTAGAAATTGATTTTTCTAATTTTATTCTCTGATGAGTTTCTGAAAAAAATACGCATTCCGAGCATGAGATCAGGTTGGCGATTTTTCCATACGATTATTTTTCGGCATCTACATCTTCAACGACACTCGTAGTGGAGAACCAACCGTGGAAGAAGTAAGAGTAGAGAGAATTTCAGTGGGTGTGACAGATCACAATCAATGAGTAAGAGATAGGTTGCAAAAGAGATTTTCTTAATTGATTCTGCTTTAGTTCTTAAAAGTCGCGCTAACCCACGCAATACTGCACTTAATACATGATCCCTGAAATCTTGCGAGTTAGTGGCAATAATATTTGCCACCGCCTAAATAACCTGTTTGATTCATGGGAATCTAGATTAGATCATCTCTCTGGAATTGAATTTCGTCGTTCTCCCTTGGGCGGCATGGCGAATGGCATGGCGGACGGGTGAAAAGCCTTTTTTTCTCATTTTAATTCTCAAAATAGAAAAGTAAAGAATTTTTACTCGTCCTAAGGATGGCCTTGGTCAGTTTAATATATACACACTACCGTTTTAAGAAACTTATTCCACAAGGACTTAGGAATTTTGGAGCTACTAAGCATATTCCGCATCAAGGTCGGTTTAATATATACACTGCCATTATTCCACAAGGACTTAGGAAGTTTGGAGCTACTAAGCATATTCCGCATCATATCATGTTCAATTCCGCATCATATCATGTTCAATAAAGCTAAGCTTTCTTTCTGCTATAGTGTATTGGACAATAATCCCATACTCTTCAAGAAACTTCATAAATGGACTAGAAGTTTGGAGCTACTAGGCATGTTCCGCATCAAGGTCAGTTTAATATAAGAAGGTCAGTTTAATATAAGAAACTTATTCCACAAGGACTTAGGAAGTTTGGAGCTACTAAGCATATTCCGCGTCATGTCCAATAAAACTCGGCTTCTTTCTGCTACACCATAGTGTATTGGACAATAATCCCATACTCTTCAAAAACTTCACAAATGGACTATGTGCTTGTCCATCTTTAGCGTGTATTCTCCACCCCTATCTCATCTCACAATCCTAATTTACTTATTGCATTGTTTCTCTTCCATTGATACATCTTAATCCTTTATTATTTTTTTGCAAGGATATTTCTAATAAGGTTAATATCATGAAAAACCCGAAACTGATACATATTATGTGATAAATTTATCTCACGTTTGACAAATTTATCTAAATTAATACATTTGTGACAAATTTACCCTCTATTAATTTTCGTTAAATTTTGCTATCAAATTGTTAAGTTGGATGACACATGATAGTTGACTAATGCATCACTTTGAGATTTTACTCTCCATTTGTCACAATTGTATTAGTTTTGTGATTTTTTATAATATTAATCCAATTTAACGGAGTGTATATTTGTAAGAGATGTGCCTATTTAGTGTTTTTTGTGATAATTTAGGGTGAATTTATCACAGGTGTACTAATTTGAGATTTTTGGTTGTCAAAAAATTAGTTTTAGTTAAATTTGTCACATATGTATCGATTTGGGGTTTTTTTTTAATGGTATTAACCCTTTTAATAATCTATGTGGCCATAGTAAGGAATAAAGAATGCATGACAAGCATATTGAAAACCGCATGCTTAGAATTTTGTGGAGTCAAGTTGTATGTTTAGGGATAAGTGCATTGAAGTTTTAAAACTTATTATGAAAGTACAATTAAGTTATAAAACTTTAAAAAATATAATTAAATCATAAAAAGCGTTACAAAAGTGCAATTGAGTTCTAAAATTTTCAAAAAGTACAATTAAGTCCTAAAACTTATCGAATTGATCAAATCAAGTCATTCCATTCATTGTACTTTTTGAAAATTTTAGAACTTGATTACACTTTCGTGATAAGTTTTAGTACTTGATTGTATTTTTTGAAGGTTTTAGAATCCATCCATTGATCACTCCTAATTGTAATTGCATGTTTCTCATGGATGATGAATGACTATTCAACCTTCAAATTAGATAGGAAAATTTCATAAATGCTAGCACTCAGTGCAAAAATGCATAATGATCTTTTTGTTGGTATGATATGGACATAATCATACCTTGACAATATATATATACTCAAATGTTATAAATTATGTACTCAAATCTTCTTTGTTCGCAAACTGTTTTTTATTCTTTTTCAAATGATATAATTCTTTACATATTTTAGCTATATATGTCGAAATCTTTTTTGTACTTTTCAGTTTCGCTTAATTTTAATCTCGTGTTTATGCAATTCGATTTTGTTAAACGTTCACAAAAAAAATAAAAATCGTATATGATTTGTTCATGATTATCTGAAATTTAAATAGTATTTACTTTTTTTCGCTTTTTCTTAAGAAAACACTAGGTACCACGTCTATATTCAAACAACCAATCATGAAGTAGCAAAATCCAACCATATCTTGCATAGATAGTGATGATCGATGGATTCGAACCATGTGTATCTACAAAGGGTAATCCTCAGCCTTATCAAATAAGGAAACGAAACGTGTATTCATCAACTCATGATAAATAATCCTTCTCATGTGCGCTCTTCTTGCTCCCGTAACTCGTTGCACTGCTTAAAAGAACCAGCGGTTCTATACCATGAAGCTCAGGGAGAGAAGATCTATCTCCTAGAGACACATGAACAAGCGCGGACGCAGATGATTGAGATAGGTAAAATTTTCGGGGATTGAAAGATTACATGCTCAAAGCTCAACCAATTCATTTGGGACCTTGCGGATCCACTCTTTTTCCTATTCAAAGATCAGTCCTTTGTCTTTTGTGTTTTCACATTGAGAATTCTTTGCAGATGAGAGACGTCAATAGGGCTTTTTATAATCCAAAAAGATTCTCTTACATCTATATATAAACGCTAGTTTATCAAGAATACACAAGAAAATCAATTCGAATTGTTGATTAATCGCCAGAGATAGCTTAGAACCAATAGTTCATTATTTAAGGGATTTTTCCATTCTAATACTCAATCTGAGAGTTATCAAAGGGGGGTGGAAGAGCCTGAGGGATTTTTCCATTCTAATACTCAATCCGAGAGTTATCAAGGGGTGGAAGAGCCCGAGGGTTCTTTTGGTCATTTTCTTCAAATTTATCTAGCAATTTCAGCTTTAGTCCTAAAAACACATTCTCGATATTTACTAGAGGCCTAGCAAAGATTATTTTTGTGTGATCCTCCACATCCACCCGTTACATTTAAATTGCACGAATGATGAAGATGATATTATTAAATTGATTTAGGAAGTGTATGGACGATAAAGAGGACACTTTTTTAAACTTTTTTTAAAATGATAAGGTGGTTATGAAGCGGATTTGACGTGATTACGAAAAATCTTAATTATTGGAGATTGTTATTAGAATATGTGGATTTTTAAAATCAATCTGCAATGATAAAATAAAATGAAAATTTTTTTGTCCGCGTAGTATGGTTGTAGATATAGGTAATTGATGACTTTTAATGAAGTTTTATTATTATTAATTTTCTTTTAACAAAAGTTGTGGACTATTAACTTTTTTGCTACAAGAAAACTTCATTGATGCTCGCGATCACCAATATTTATCGATCTACCAATTTTATTTTATTTTTTTACATTTTGTTTAGTCCATTCTCGCGGTTCACGCTCTTTGACTTATTCTTGTAATCTGAAAATTCGAAAACTTTCACATGGACACACCGACTTGCGTATGATTTATTCATAATTATTGTAGATTTAATAAGTGTTCGTTTTTTTATTTGCATTTTTCTTAAGGGGAAAAAAAGACGCGCCACGTCTATATATGACTAATCAATCCTGGAGTAGCAGAATCCAACCAAATTTTGGAAAGATAGCGACGCTGCTGATCTTAACATATGTTGAGAAAGATGATGAACAGTATCGATCTCTATGTATCTACAGAGGATAATCCTCATCCCTGTAGAACATATATATATATTCTCATACTCTTTAATAAATAATCTTTCTCATTCCATGTAAGTTGGGTTGTTCAGTTAAATCAAGGGATTTATCAAGGTGGACGAGGTCATGGAGGTGCCTGAGTTAGAGGTGGAAATTCAAATTCACTGGAAAGTATCAAACACATGACAAATCAAGGTTAGGTGTTTCAAGTGGAATAAATTTAGACATTATGAATCCGAATGTCAAGTATAGATAATAGGACATACACATACCGTCAATGATGACAAAAACATGGTGCTAGCATGTACCACGGATGACACAGATTGGAGTCATAACGACGAAAGGGAGGCGAAAGAAGATCATGAAGATTGTTGTAGAGTTAGAGTCAGAGAGCGGAAGACTGGAAGCAAGTAGTTGAGCAATTTGTTAGCATGAGTCCCGCAAGCCACGGGTCCCAAAAACTCACTACTTCCAATGTGTCCTCGAAAGAAGAGCCCTATTAGAGAAGGGCGAGAAGGTAGGACTTTGAATATGAAATCGGACTATTCAACGTAACTTACTACATAGAGTATGATATTTCGTAATTCCACAACCACATCACAAAACAATAATTACCCTTTTTAGTGCTTGAGTCTTAGTATCAAATAGGGTTCTCCTTCCCAGCACTGGATCAGTCACTAAGCGAATGTGCAACTATCAAACCATCTGTTTTTCGATTCGGTGTGTCTTCAGCAGGCCAACTAATCAATCCCTACTGCCAGCAGGACCTCATAGAGTTTCTCAAAGATTACCAGCTTGGTCATAAAAGAGATATGCTAGGCGCGCTCGTGGAGCATCATATGGTTTTGGCTGAAGGGGCCAAACTAGTCAATACATTTAAAGAAATCTATTCCAATTTAAAAGTTTATATATAAAGTTGGCTTTGTCTACTTATTTTTATTAAAAAAATTCATATTCCTTTTATGGCCAATTTTGAAAAATATTAAAAAATGAATAACTAGACCTCATAATTGTGCATGGAAATTCATTTGATATATTTTGAAGAGGTTTATGTACTAATCATTCAACAGTAACTCCACTGCAAAACAATGATGGGGAGAGGAACAGAAACAAAAAGACGAGTATCACCAACCTCAAAGCGTGTATCTTTGATGGTCAAGGACATGTTGGGATTCTATTCGAGAAATTGATCCCAAAATTTCATCTACATCCTCGCAGTGAAAACCTTGAATTACATGATGAGGTTAATGCAGTCAACAACCCATTCGAAAGAGACCCGTATCCATTTTTTTCAAAATTAGTAAAGAACATTTCAAAAGATACCTTGGAAAGCAGATTTTTGCAGGAAGGAGATGAATGGGTATTTTGGTTTTAGAGGGAGATGACTTATAATTCTCTATTGCAACACAAGAACTTATGCAAGAACTCTGTTGTAGAATTATGAGACCTTGACCTAATAATTGTAAGACTGTCAAACAGAATTACACTTGCTGCACGTGCAAGTCAACTCAGAACTAACTGAATTTCCTGCCTATTTTAACAAACTCACGACTTAGGCATCCCATTTGCCAACCCTTCACACGTGAAGTTAAGACTGCCAATTTCCACGAAAGAGAGAGGGAGGTAAAAGACCGCATTGCTCGATACTGATGGCATTGTTGACGTAGTGACTCGCGAGGCGTGGAGAGGATGATTTGGTGAAAGTACTATATCACGGAGCAATCAGTTCGCTGGAGCAGTAACGGAAGTAGTGCGAGGAGGCCAAGGCAGTGAGGTAAAAGTGCGAAGGCCTAGAGGAAGGTCTCCTCATCGGCTCGTCGGAGGAGTGGCCGAGGGACGAGGCAGAGCTGTCAATGTCCACGGTGCTTCCGTATGGACTCATCAATACAATTAAAGAAATCTATTCCAATTTAAAAGTTTATATATAAAGTTGGTTTTGTCTACTTATTTTTATTAAAAAATTCGTATTCCTTTTATGGCCAATTTTGAAAACTATTAAAAAATGAATAACTAGACCTCATAATTGTGCATGGAAATTCATTTAATATAATTGGAAGATGTTGATATACTAATCATTCAACAGTAGCTCCACTGCTAAAAAATGATGGAGAGAGGAACATAAACAAAAAGACGAGTATCACCAACCTCAAAGCGTACATCTTTGATGGTCAAGGACATGTTGGGATTTTGTTCGAGAAATCGATCCCAAAATTTCATCTACATCCCGCAGTGAAAACCTCGAATTGCATGATGAGGTTAATACAGTCAACAACCCATTCGAAAGAGAGACCATATCCATTTTTTTTCTAAACTAGTAAAGAACATTTCAAAAGATACCTCGGAAAGCAGTTTTTTGCAGGAAGGAGATGAATGGGTATTTTGGCTTTAGAGGAGAGATGACTTATAATTCTCTCTTGCAACGTAAGAATTTATGCAAGAACTCTGTCATGGAATTATGATACCTTGACCTAGCTGTCAATGTCCACGGTGCTTCCGTATGGACTCATCAATACAATTAAAAAAATCTATTCCAATTTAAAAGTTTATATATAAAGTTGGTTTTGTCTACTTATTTTTATTAAAAAATTCGTATTCCTTTTATGGCCAATTTTGAAAACTATTAAAAAATGAATAACTAGACCTCATAATTGTGCATGGAAATTCATTTAATATAATTGGAAAATGTTGATATACTAATCATTCAACAGTAGCTCCACTGCTAAAAAATGATGGAGAGAGGAACATAAACAAAAAGACGAGTATCACAAACCTCAAAGCGTACATCTTTGATGGTCAAGGACATGTTGGGATTTTGTTCGAGAAATCGATCCCAAAATTTCATCTACATCCCGCAGTGAAAACCTCGAATTGCATGATGAGGTTAATACAGTCAACAACCCATTCGAAAGAGAGACCATATCCATTTTTTTCTAAACTAGTAAAGAACATTTCAAAAGATACCTCGGAAAGCAGTTTTTTGCAGGAAGGAGATGAATGGGTATTTTGGCTTTAGAGGAGAGATGACTTATAATTCTCTCTTGCAACGTAAGAATTTATGCAAGAACTCTGTCATGGAATTATGATACCTTGACCTAGCTGTCAATGTCCACGGTGCTTCCGTATGGACTCATCAATACAATTAAAGAAATCTATTCCAATTTAAAAGTTTATATATAAAGTTGGTTTTGTCTACTTATTTTTATTAAAAAAATTCGTATTCCTTTTATGGCCAATTTTGAAAACTATTAAAAAATGAATAACTAGACCTCATAATTGTGCATGGAAATTCATTTAATATAATTGGAAGAGGTTGATATACTAATCATTCAACAGTAGCTCCACTGCTAAAAAATGATGGAGAGAGGAACATAAACAAAAAGACGAGTATCACCAACCTCAAAGCGTGCATCTTTGATGGTCAAGGACATGTTGGGATTTTGTTCGAGAAATCGATCCCAAAATTTCATCTACATCCCGCAGTGAAAACCTCGAATTGCATGATGAGGTTAATACAGTCAACAACCCATTCGAAAGAGAGACCATATCCATTTTTTTCTAAACTAGTAAAGAACATTTCAAAAGATACCTCGGAAAGCAGTTTTTTGCAGGAAGGAGATGAATGGGTATTTTGGCTTTAGAGGAGAGATGACTTATAATTCTCTCTTGCAACGTAAGAATTTATGCAAGAACTCTGTCATGGAATTATGATACCTTGACCTAGCTGTCAATGTCAACGGTGCTTCCGTATGGACTCATCAATACAATTAAAGAAATCTATTCCAATTTAAAAGTTTATATATAAAGTTGGTTTTGTCTACTTATTTTTATTAAAAAATTCGTATTCCTTTTATGGCCAATTTTGAAAACTATTAAAAAATGAATAACTAGACCTCATAATTGTGCATGGAAATTCATTTAATATAATTGGAAGAGGTTGATATACTAATCATTCAACAGTAGCTCCACTGCTAAAAAATGATGGAGAGAGGAACAGAAACAAAAAGACGAGTATCACCAACCTCAAAGCGTACATCTTTGATGGTCAAGGACATGTTGGGATTTTGTTCGAGAAATCGATCCCAAAATTTCATCTACATCCCGCAGTGAAAACCTCGAATTGCATGATGAGGTTAATACAGTCAACAACCCATTCGAAAGAGAGACCATATCCATTTTTTTCTAAACTAGTAAAGAACATTTCAAAAGATACCTCGGAAAGCAGTTTTTTGCAGGAAGGAGATGAATGGGCATTTTGGCTTTAGAGGAGAGATGACTTATAATTCTCTCTTGCAACGTAAGAATTTATGCAAGAACTCTGTCATGGAATTATGATACCTTGACCTAGCTGTCAATGTCCACGGTGCTTCCGTATGGACTCATCAATACAATTAAAGAAATCTATTCCAATTTAAAAGTTTATATATAAAGTTGGTTTTGTCTACTTATTTTTATTAAAAAAATTCGTATTCATTTTATGGCCAATTTTGAAAACTATTAAAAAATGAATAACTAGACCTCATAATTGTGCATGGAAATTCATTTAATATAATTGGAAGAGGTTGATATACTAATCATTCAACAGTAGCTCCACTGCTAAAAAATGATGGAGAGAGGAACATAAACAAAAAGACGAGTATCACCAACCTCAAAGCGTGCATCTTTGATGGTCAAGGACATGTTGGGATTTTGTTCGAGAAATCGATCCCAAAATTTCATCTACATCCCGCAGTGAAAACCTCGAATTGCATGATGAGGTTAATACAGTCAACAACCCATTCGAAAGAGAGACCATATCCATTTTTTTTAACTAGTAAAGAACATTTCAAAAGATACCTCGGAAAGCAGTTTTTGCAGGAAGGAGATGAATGGGTATTTTGGCTTTAGAGGAGAGATGACTTATAATTCTCTCTTGCAACGTAAGAATTTATGCAAGAACTCTGTCATGGAATTATGATACCTTGACCTAGCTGTCAATGTCCACGGTGCTTCCGTATGGACTCATCAATACAATTAAAGAAATCTATTCCAATTTAAAAGTTTATATATAAAGTTGGTTTTGTCTACTTATTTTTATTAAAAAATTCGTATTCCTTTTATGGCCAATTTTGAAAACTATTAAAAAATGAATAACTAGACCTCATAATTGTGCATGGAAATTCATTTAATATAATTGGAAGAGGTTGATATACTAATCATTCAACAGTAGCTCCACTGCTAAAAAATGATGGAGAGAGGAACAGAAACAAAAAGACGAGTATCACCAACCTCAAAGCGTACATCTTTGATGGTCAAGGACATGTTGGGATTTTGTTCGAGAAATCGATCCCAAAATTTCATCTACATCCCGCAGTGAAAACCTCGAATTGCATGATGAGGTTAATACAGTCAACAACCCATTCGAAAGAGAGACCATATCCATTTTTTCTAAACTAGTAAAGAACATTTCAAAAGATACCTCGGAAAGCAGTTTTTTGCAGGAAGGAGATGAATGGGCATTTTGGCTTTAGAGGAGAGATGACTTATAATTCTCTCTTGCAACGTAAGAATTTATGCAAGAACTCTGTCATGGAATTATGATACCTTGACCTAGCTGTCAATGTCCACGGTGCTTCCGTATGGACTCATCAATACAATTAAAGAAATCTATTCCAATTTAAAAGTTTATATATAAAGTTGGTTTTGTCTACTTATTTTTATTAAAAAAATTCGTATTCCTTTTATGGCCAATTTTGAAAACTATTAAAAAATGAATAACTAGACCTCATAATTGTGCATGGAAATTCATTTAATATAATTGGAAGAGGTTGATATACTAATCATTCAACAGTAGCTCCACTGCTAAAAAATGATGGAGAGAGGAACATAAACAAAAAGACGAGTATCACCAACCTCAAAGCGTACATCTTTGATGGTCAAGGACATGTTGGGATTTTGTTCGAGAAATCGATCCCAAAATTTCATCTACATCCCGCAGTGAAAACCTCGAATTGCATGATGAGGTTAATACAGTCAACAACCCATTCGAAAGAGAGACCATATCCATTTTTTTCTAAACTAGTAAAGAACATTTCAAAAGATACCTCGGAAAGCAGTTTTTGCAGGAAGGAGATGAATGGGTATTTTGGCTTTAGAGGAGAGATGACTTATAATTCTCTCTTGCAACGTAAGAATTTATGCAAGAACTCTGTCATGGAATTATGATACCTTGACCTAGCTGTCAATGTCCACGGTGCTTCCGTATGGACTCATCAATACAATTAAAGAAATCTATTCCAATTTAAAAGTTTATATATAAAGTTGGTTTTGTCTACTTATTTTTATTAAAAAAATTCGTATTCCTTTTATGGCCAATTTTGAAAACTATTAAAAAATGAATAACTAGACCTCATAATTGTGCATGGAAATTCATTTAATATAATTGGAAGAGGTTGATATACTAATCATTCAACAGTAGCTCCACTGCTAAAAAATGATGGAGAGAGGAACATAAACAAAAAGACGAGTATCACCAACCTCAAAGCGTACATCTTTGATGGTCAAGGACATGTTGGGATTTTGTTCGAGAAATCGATCCCAAAATTTCATCTACATCCCGCAGTGAAAACCTCGAATTGCATGATGAGGTTAATACAGTCAACAACCCATTCGAAAGAGAGACCATATCCATTTTTTTTTAACTAGTAAAGAACATTTCAAAAGATACCTCGGAAAGCAGTTTTTTGCAGGAAGGAGATGAATGGGTATTTTGGCTTTAGAGGAGAGATGACTTATAATTCTCTCTTGCAACGTAAGAATTTATGCAAGAACTCTGTCATGGAATTATAAGATTGTCAAACAGAATTACACTTGCTGCACGTGCAAGTCAACTCAAAACAAACTGAATTTCCGGCTGATTGTAACAAACTCACAACTCATGCATCCTATTTGCCAACCCTTCACACCTGAAGCTAAGACTGCCAATTTCCACGAAAGAGAGAAGGAGGTAAAAGACCGCATTGCTCGATACCGATGGCATTGTTGACGTAGTGACTCGTGAGGCGCGAAGAGGATGATTTGATGAAAGTACTATAGCATGGAGGAATCGGTTCGCCGGAGGAGTGACGAAAGTGGTGCGAGGAGGTCGAGGCACTGAGGTAAAAGTGCAAAGGCCAAGAGGGAGGTCTCCTCATCGGTTTGCCGGAGGGCCGAGGGACGGGGGTAGAGCTATCCATGTCCACGGTGCTTGTGTATGGACTCGTCAATACATTTAAAGAAATCTATTCCAATTTAAAAGTTTATTTATAAAGTTTGCTTTGCCTGCTTATTTTTATTAAAAAAATTCGTATTCCTTTTATGGCCAATTTTGAAAACTATTAAAAAATGAATAACTAGACCTCATAATTGTGCATGGAAATTCATTTGATATATTTGGAAGAGGTTGATGTACTAATCATTCAACAGAAGCTCTACTGCTAAAGAATGATGGAGAGAGAAATAGAAACAAAAAGCCGAGTATCACCAACCTCAAAGCGTACATCTTTGATGGTCAAGGACATGTTGGGATTTTGTTCGAGAAATCGATCCCAAAATTTCATCTATATCCCCGCAGTGAAAACCTCGAATTGCATGATGAGGTTAATGCAATCAATAGCCCATTCGAAAGAGAGACCCATATCCATTTTTTTCTAAACTAGTAAAGAACATTTCAAAAGATACCTCGGAAAGCAGTTTTTTGCAGGAAGGAGATGAACGGGTATTTTGGCTTTAGAGGAGAGATGACTTATAAGTCTCTCTTGCAACGTAAGAACTTATGCAAGAACTCTATCGTAGAATTATGAGACCTTACGTAATAATTGTAAAACTGTCAAATAGAATTACACTTGCTGCACGTGCAAGTCAACTCATAACAAACTAAATTTCCCACCTATTCTAATAAACTCACGACTCAGGCATCCCATTTGCCAACCCTTCACACGTGAATTTAAGACTGCCAATTTCCACGAAAGAGAGAGGGAGGTAAAAGACCGCATTGCTCGATACCGATGGCATTGTTGACGTAGTGACTCGCGAGGCGCGAAGAGGATGATTTGGTGAAAGTACTATAGCACGGAGGAATCGGTTCGCTGGAGGAGTGACGAAAGTGGTGTGAGGAGGCCGAGGCACTGAGGTAAAAGTGCGAAGGCCTAGAGGAGGTCTCCTCATCGGTTTGCCGGAGGATTGGCCGAGGGACGGGGCAGAGCTATCCATGTCCACAGTGGTTGTGTATGGATTGTCAATACATTTAAAAAAATCTATTCCAATTTAAAAGTTTATATATAAAGTTTGCTTTGTCTGCTTATTTTTATTAAAAAAATTCGTATTCCTTTTATGGCCAATTTTGAAAACTATTAAAAAATGAATAACTAGACCTCATAATTGTGCATGGAAATTCATTTGATATATTTGGAAGAGGTTGATGTACTAATCATTCAACTGAAGCTCTACTGCTAAAGAATGATGGAGAGAGGAATAGAAACAAAAAGACGAGTATCACCAACCTCAAAGCGTGTATCTTTGATGGTCAAGGACATGTTGAGATTATGTTCGAGAAATCGATCCCAAAATTTCATCTACATCCCCACAGTGAAAACCTCGAATTGCATGATGAGGTTAATGCAGTCAATAGCCCGTTCGAAAGAGAGACCCATATCCATTTTTTTTCTAAACTAGTAAAGAACATTTCAAAAGATACCACCGAAAGCAGTTTTTTGCAGGAAGGAGATGAATGGGTATTTTGGCTTTAGAGGAAAGATGACTTATAATTCCCTCTTGCAACGTAAGAAGAATTATGAGACATTGACCTAATAATTGTAAGACTGTCAAACAGAATTACACTTGCTGCACGTGCAAGTCAACTCAGAACAAACTGAATTTCCCGCCTATTGTAACAAACTCACGACTCAGGAATCCCATTTGCCAACCCTTCACACGTGAACCTAAGACTGCCAATTTCCCCGAAAGAGAGAGGGAGGTAAAAGACCGCATTGCTCGATACCGATGGCATTGTTGACGTAGTGACTCGCGAGGCGCGGAGAGGAATGATTCGATGAAAGTACTATAGCGGAATCGGTTCGTCAGAGGAGTGATGAAAGTGGTGCTAGGAGGCCGAGGCATTGAGGTAAAAGTACGAAGGCCTAGAGGGAGGTCTCCTCATCGGTTCGCTAGGGGAGTGGTTGAGGGACGGGTAGAGCTGTCGATGTGCACGGTGCTTGTGTATGGACTCGTCAATATATTTAAAGAAATCTATTCCAATTTAAAAGTTTATATATAAAGTTTGCTTTGTCTACTTATTTTTATTAAAAAAATTCGTATTCCTTTTATGGCCAATTTTGAAAACTATTAAAAAATGAATGACTAGACCTCATAATTGTGCATGGAAATTCATTTGATATATTTGGAAGAGGTTGATGTACTAATCATTCAACAACTCCACTGCTAAAAAATGATGGAGCGAGGAATAAACAAAAAGACAGAGTATCACCAACCTCAAAGCATGTATCTTTGATGGTCAAGGACATGTTGGGATTCTGTTCGAGAAATCGATCCCAAAATTTCATCTACATCCCCGTAGTGAAAACCTCGAATTACATGAGGTTAATGCCGTCAACAGGTTATTCGAAAGAGAGACCCATATCCATTTTTTTCTAAACTAGTAAATAACATTTCAAAAGATATCTCAGAAAGCAGTTTTTTGCAAGAAGAAGATGAATGGGTATTTTGGCTTTAGAGGAGAGATGACTTATAATTCTCTCTTGCAACGTAAGAATTTATACAAGAACTCTGTCGTAGAATTATGAGACCTTGACGTAATAATTGTAAGACTGTCAAATAGAATTACACTTGCTGCACGTGCAAGTCAACTCAGAACTAACTGAATTTCCCGCTTATTCTAACAAACTAACGATTCAAGCATCCCATTTGCCAACCCTTCACACGTGAAGCTAAGATTGCCAATTTCTACAAAAAAGAGAGTTCGGTAAAAGACCGCATTGCTCGATATCGATGGCATTGCTAACGTAGTGACTCGCGAGACGCAAAGAGGATCATTTGGTGAAAGTACTATAGCACGGAGGAATCGGTTCGGCGGAGAAGTGACGAAAGTGGTGCGAGGAGGCTGAGGCAGTGAGGTAAAAGTGTGAGGGCCTAGAGGGAGCTCTCCTCATTGATTCACCAGAGGAGTGGCGAGGGACTAGGCAGAGCTGTCCATGTCCAAGGTGCTTGTGTATAGACTCGTCAATACATTTAAAGAAATCTATTCCAATTTAAAAGTTTACATATAAAGTTGGCTTTGTCTACTTATTTTTATTAAAAAATTGCGTATTCCTTGTATGACCAATTTTGAAATGAATAACTAGACCTCATAATTGTGCATGGAAATTCATTTGATATATTTGGAAGAGGTTGATGTACTAATCATTCAACAGAAGCTCTACTGCTAAAGAATGATGGAGAGAGGAATAGAAACAAAAATACAAGTATCACCAACCTCAAAGCGTGTATCTTTGATGGTCAAGGACATGTTGAGATTCTGTTCGAGAAATCGATCACAAAATTTCATCTACATCCCCGTAGTGAAAACCTCGAATTGCATGATGAGGTTAATGCAGTCAACAGCCCATTCGCAAGAGAGACCCCTATTTATTTTTTTCTAAACTAGTAAAGAACATTTCAAAAGAGACCTCGAAAAGAAGATTTTTGCAAGAAGGAGATGAATGGGTATTTTGGCTTTAGAGGAGAGATGACTTATAATTGTCTCTTGCAACATAAGAACTTATGCAAGAACTCTGACGTAGAATTATGAGACCTTGACCTAATAATTGTAAGACTGTCAAACAAAATTACACTTACTGCACGTGCAAGTCAACTTAGTAAAAACTAAATTTCCTGCCTATTGTAACAAATTCATGACTTAGGAATCCCATTTGCCAACCCTTCACACGTGAAGCTAAGACTGCCAATTTCCACGAAAGAGAGAATGAGGTAAAAGACCGCATTACTCGATACTGATGGCATTGTTGACGTAGTGACTCGCATGGCGCGGAGAGGATGATTTGGTGAAAGTACTATAGCATGGAGGAATCAGTTTGCCGGAGGAGTAATGAAAGTGGTGCGAGGAGGCCGAGGCAGTGAGGTAAAAGTGCAAAGGCCTAGAGGGAGGTCTCCTCATGGATACGTCGGAGGAGTGGCCGTGGGACAGGGCAGAGATGTCCATGTCCATGCTGCTTTTGTATAGACTCGTCAATACATTTAAAGAAATCTATTCCAATTTAAAAGTTTATATATAAAGTTGGCTTTGTCTACTTATTTTTATTAAAAAAATTCGTATTCCTTGTATGACCAATTTTGAAACCTATTAAAAAATGAATTAATATATTTGGAAGAGGTTGATGTATTAATTGTGCATAGAAATTTAAAAGTTTATATACAAAGTCTTATTTTTATTAAAAAATAAATAACTAGATCTCATAATTGTGCATGGAAATTCATTTGATATATTTGGAAGAGGTTGATGTATTAATCATTCAACAATAGCTCTACTGCTAAAAAATGATGGAAAGATGAACAGAAACAAAAAGACGAGTATCATCAACCTCAAACGTGTATTTTTTATGATCAAGGACATGTTGGGATTTTGTTCGAGAAATCGATCCCAAAATTTCATCTACATCCCCGTAGTGAAAACCTCGAATTACATGATGAGGTTAATGCAGTCAACAACCCATTCGCAAGAGAGACCCTATTCATTTTTTCTAAACTAGTAAAGAACATTTGAAAAGATACCTCGGAAAGCATATTTTTGCAGGAAGGAGATGAATGGGTATTTTGGCTTTAGAGGAGAGATGACTTATAATTCTCTCTTGCAACGTAAGGACTTATGCAAGAATTCTGTCGTAGAATTATGAGACCTTGACTTAATAATTGTAAGATTGTCAAACAGAATTACACTTGCTGCACGTGCAAGTCAACTCAGAAAAATTTCATCCCTATTGTAACAAACTCACGACTCAGGAATCCCATTTGTCAACCCTTCACACATGAAGCTAAGACTGCCAATTTCCATGAAAGAGAGAGGGAGGTAAAACACCGCATTGCTCGATACCGATGGCATTGTTGACGTAGTGACTCGCGAGGCGCGGAGAGGATGATTTGGTGAAAGTACTATAGCACGGAGCAATCAGTTCGCCGGATGAGTAACAAAAGTGGTGCGAGGAGGCTGAGGCAGTGAGGTAAAAGTGCGAAGGCCTAGAGGGAGGTCTCCTCATCGGTTTGCCGGAGGAGTGGCCGAGGGACGGGGCAGAGTTGTCCATGTCCATGGTGCTTGTGTATGGACTCGTCAAAACATTTAAAGAAATCTATTCCAATTTAAAAATTTATATATAAAGTTTGCTTTGTCTACTTATTTTTATTAAAAAAATTCGTATCCCTTTTATGGCAATTTTGAAAACTATTAAAAAATGAATAACTAGACCTCATAATTGTGCATGGAAATTCATTTGATATATTTGGATGAGATTGATGTACTAATCATTCAACAGCAGCTCTACTGCTAAAAAATGATGGTGAGAGGCACATAAACAAAAAGACGAGTATCACCAACCTTAAAGTGTGTATCTTTGATGGTCAAGGACATGTTGGGATTTTGTTCGAGAAATCGATCCCAAAATTTCATCTACATCCCCGCAGTGAAAACCTTGAATTGCATGATGAGGTTAATGCAGCCAACAATCCATTCGAAAGAGAGACCCATATCCATTTTTTTCTAAACTAGTAAAGAACATTTAAAAAAATACCTCGGAAAGCAGTTTTTTGTAGGAATGAGATGAATGGGTATTTTGGCTTTAGAGGAGAGATGACTTATAATTCTCTTTTGCAACCTAAGAACTTATGTAAGAACTCTGTCGTAGAATTATGAGACCTTGACATAATAATTGTAAATTTGTCAAACAGAATTACACTTGCTGCACGTGCAAGTCAACTCAGAACAAATTGAATTTCCCGCCTATTGTAACAAATTCACGACTCATGCATCCCATTTACCAACCTTTCACATGTGAATTTAAGATTGTCAATTTCCACGAAAGAGAGAGGGAGGTAAAAGACCGCATTGCTTGGTTTCGATGGCATTGCTGACGTAGTGACTCGCAAGGCACGAAGAGGATGATTTGGTGAAAGTACTATAGCACGGAGGAATTCGTTTGTCGGAGGAGTGAAGAAAATGGTGCGAGGAGGCCGAGGCAGTGAGATAAAAGTCCGAAGGCCTAGAGGAAGGTCTCTTCATTGATTCGTCGGAGGAGTGGTTGTGGGACGGGGCAGAGATGTCCATGTCCATGGTGCTTTTGTATGGACTCGTCAATACATTTAAAGAAATCTATTCCAATTTAAAAGTTTATATATAAAGTTGGCTTTGTCTACTTATTTTGATTAAAAAAATTCGTATTCCTTGTATGGCCAATTTTGAAACCTATTAAAAAATGAATAACTAGACCTCATAATTGTGCATGGAAATTCATTTGATATATTTGGAAGAGGTTGATGTATTAATCATTCAACAATAGCTCTACTACTAAAAAATGATGAAGAGAGGAACAGAAACAAAAAGGCGAGTATCACCAACCTCAAAACGTGTATTTTTTATGGTCAATGACATGTTGGGATTTTGTTCGAGAAATCGATCCAAAAATTTCATCTACATCCCCGTAGTGAAAACCTCGAATTACATGACGAGGTTAATGCAGTCAACAACCCATTCGCAAGAGAGACCCCTATCCATTTTTTCTAAACTAGTAAATAACATTTCAAAAGATACCTCGGAAAGCAAATTTTTGCAGGAAGGAGATGAATGGGTAGTTTGGCTTTAGAGGACAGATGACTTATAATTCTCTCTTGCAACGTAAGAACTTATGCAAGAACTCTATTGTAGAATTATGAGACATTGACGTAATAATTGTAAAACTGTCAAACAGAATTACACTTGCTCCACGTGCAAGTCAACTCAGAACAAACTAAATTTCCCGCATATTCTAACAAACTCACGACTTAGGCATCCCATTTGCCAACCCTACACACGTGAATTTAAGACTACCAATTTCCACGAAAGAGAGAGGGAGGTAAAAGACCGCATTGCTCGATACCGATGGCATTGCTGACGTAGTGACTCACGAGGCACGGAGAGGATGATTTGGTGAAAGTACTATAGCACGGAGGAATCAGTTCGTTGAAGGAGTGACAAAAGTGGTGCGAGGAGGGCGAGGCGGTGAGGTAAAAGTGCGAAGGCCTAGAGGGAGGTGTCTTCATTGATTCGCCGGAGGAGTGGCCGTGGGACGAGGCGGAGATGTCCATGTCGATGTTGCTTTTGTATGGACTTGTCAATACATTTAAAGAAATCTATTCCAATTTAAAAGTTTATATATTAAGTTGACTTTGTCTACTTATTTTTATTAAAAAAATTCGTATTCCTTGTATGGCCAAATTTTAAAAACTATTAAAAAATGAATAACTAGACCACATAATTGTGCATGGAAATTCATTTGATATATTTGGAAGAGATTGATGTATTAATCATTCAACAATAGCTCTACTGCTAAAAAATGATGGAGAGAGGAACATAAACAAAAAAACGAGTATCACCAACCTCAAAGCGTGTATCTTTGATGCTCAAGGACATGTTGGGATTTTGTTCAAGAAATCGATCCCAAAATTTCATCTACATCCTCGCAGTGAAAACCTCAAATTGCATGATGAGGTTGATGCAGTCAACATCCCATTCGCAAGAGAGACCCATCCATTTTTTCTAAATTAGTAAAGAACATTTCAAAAGATACCTCAGAAAGTAATTTTTTTGTAGGAATGAGATGAATGGGTATTTTGGCTTGAGAGGAGAGATGACTTGTAATTCTCTCTTGCAACGTAAGAACTTATGCAATAACTCTGTCGTAGAATTAATAATTGTAAAACTGTCAAACGGAATTACTTGGTGCACGTGCAAGTCAACTCAGAACAAACTAAATTTCCTGCCTATTCTAACAAACTCACGACTCAGGCTCCCATTTGCCAACCTTTCACACGTGAATTTAAGACTGCCAATTTCCACGAAAGAGAGAGGGAGGTAAAAGACCACATTGCTCGATTCTGATGGCATTGCTGACGTAGTGACTCGCGAGGCACGGAGATGATGATTTGGTGAAAGTACTATAACACGGAGGAATGAGTTTGCCAGAGGAGTGACGAAAGTAGTGTGAGGAGGCCGAGGCAATGAGGTAAAAGTGCAAAGGCCTAGAGGGAGGTCTCCTCATTGGTTCGCTGGAGGTGTGGCCGAGGGACGAGGCAGAGCTGTCCATGTTCACGGTGCTTGTGTATGGACTCGTCATTACATTTAAAGAAATCTCTTCCAATTTAAAAGTTTATATATAAAGTTGGCTTTTTCTACTTATTTTTATTAAAAAAATTCGTATTCCTTTTATGGCCAATTTTGAAAATAACTAACTTTGAATAGTTACTTCTAGAATTCCAGTTAACTAATATTTCCACCGATTCCGGGGGCATTCACATGATAGTTCTCTATTTCATGATATTATACACCGATGGTGGTAATTTCGTAAGTGCATTGAAATTTATGTTTCAATCGACAAGTATTCACTCTCTTCTTAAACAAGTTATTGCCTAAAATGCGATCAATGTGGACTCAAGTTATACTTGGACATTGATCACGTGAATAACATGTGACCATCGATTTTGATTGCATTGATTCACGGACACGAATTGAACGATGCTTTCTATTTTTATTGAGTCAATATGTATTTGGTCGGAGCCTATTTGATATAGTATTTTTATGATGATTATAACCATGTTCAAGGCGGATCTAGACGTTGAATCTTCGGGGAGCCTACATGATGATGTACACAATTTTTCGTGTTAAAAGTTTTTTTGGATTGTTTCTTGCTTGGTAAAGTTTCATCGCCCAAGTTCAAGAGTCTTCCTTAATAATCAGACTTAGGTCTAGCTTTGCTGGATATTAATAAGCAAACCTTGAACTTTTACAATAATGTATTCCGTCCCGTGGTTAAGTTGAAAAACTAAAATGCAACTTTTTATAAGATTAACCAAAAAATATATAAAAAAAATTACTATGTAGAGAAATGATATATTCAGAGGAAATTTACAAAAATACAAAAAAAAAAAAAAATCATATAGTTGGGGTAATAGTTGAAGTAGGAAAAAGCAAGAGATAAAATCTATTGAAATTACGGGTTAAGACATTAAGAGAAGACAACGAGGGGGTACACCAATTATAAGTTGGTTGCGGAGAGTAGTGGATAGTTTCACGAGGATATGCTCTAGCTAGACCCGTCAAATGGGTGGGTCGGGTCGGGTTTGGATTAGGTCGAAAATGGGTTGACTCATATTTGACCTATATTCATATAATGTAAATCAAGTGACCGATACCCAACTCGACCCATACCCAACACATATCCGACCCGACCCGTATTGCATAAACCTATTAATATTCTAGGAAAACCCACATCTACTATATGCTAATTGGATTGAAACTTCAAATTAAATTAAAAAAGTTAAAAAAAAAAAACCTATAAATTGAAATATTTATAAAGAATTAGACAATGCACATGCTTCTCTTATTTGAAGTGAACATACCATTGAATAACTAAAAATTGTAACATGAAAAGTTTTTAACTAAACCTAAAAAGCTTATTTTTATGATTTTTTTAAAAGTATTGTTAAAATATTTTTATGCAATACAGATTTTTTAACAATTTTTATGCAATACAAATTTAATGGAAATTTTTGTAATTCTTTTTAAAATATTTTTAAAAATAATCGATTTTTTTTAAATATAATTTTTATAAATTTTATTTTTTAAAATATAATTTTTTTATTTTTAATAATTATTTTTTATTTTTTCTTTTCTTTTTCTTCTTCTTCGGCCGACCGTTGGCCACGACGACAGCTGGTGACTAGCCACAAGCAAGATCGAGTCTCGCTAGTCGTCGGCGGGGCTCGCGGCGTCGAGCAAGGCTCGATCTCACCGATCCGGCGAGGCCGAGGCCCGCCCGACGTTGGCGAACTCGAGTCTCACCAAATCCGGCGAGGCGAGGCCCCGCCCGATGCCCATGAGCTCGAGTATCGCCAGATTCAACTAGACTCGAGCTCGCCGGCGTCGGGCGAGGGTCGATCTCGCCGATTTGGCGAGGCCGAGGCCCCGCCCGACGCCGGCAAGGCTCGAGCCTCACCAGTCGTCGGTGAGCTTGAGCCTCGCTTGGCCTGTCGCTCACCGGCGGTCAGTTGTCGCCCTGCCGGCCACCGGCTAAGGAAGGAAGAAAAAGAAAAAAGAAAAGAAAAGAAAAGAAAATTTAAATATGAAAAATAATTATAATTTCAATTTTTTATAAAACAAAAAAATTATAAAGTTAAAGAGTGAAAGTCATAAGTTCAAAGTAGGTTTCATAATAACCCATTTAAATTTATTTCTTTTTGTGCTTAACTTTTTCAAATTCATTTTTTATCCATATTTAACTTTCATTTAATTAATATATAATCCATTTAACTAAAAATGGATCATAATACGAGTTTATGACTCATTTTGTTAGCGAGTCGCCGCTGCGGTACTGGTGCGTCTACGAGCGTCGGCGAGGGGTCGTCGATGATTCCGACTCCCGCAACTGGTTGCACCGCGTAAAAGAAGTTGTGTTCATGATTAGTCTAGCCTTGTCTGGTCCTTATCCTCCGCAGAGATTCCAGCTTTTGTCGGGCCAGCAAGTAGATATTTTGTTGAAAAGTCGGTTCAATGACCGACATAACACCCTATAAATAGGGGCTGTTACCTCTCTCGCCTGGCGTGTGAAGTGTGTGTCAATATTTTCTCGATGGTGATGGTGCTTGCGTGCGTGCGGAGAGTGCAGAGGAGTGACGTGAGTGACGTGTGTGTCGTCTGTGAAGTTGAGTGCGTGAGTGACCTGTGAGAAGTGAGGCGAGTGGGCGTGAGTATAGTGGCGTGAAGAGTTTTGTAGTAGCTTTTGTGAAGGAGTATATATTTTACTTGCTTCTCAACATAATCCTCATCTGAATGGAACGAGGAAACGGAATATATTATTCAGAAACTCTCGATAAATAATTCATCTCATTCCTTGTAATGGATCTACGGCGCCGAACATCCTCAGCAGACGGCGGCGCCGCCACTGTTGATGAGCATGGATGAACTTCCACTGGCCAGCCTCTCCGACATCCTCTCCAGGGCCCTGGGCTAGTCGCTGCTGTGGTACTGGAGCGTCTGCAAGCGGTGGTGAGAAGTCATAGATGATTCCTACTTCGGCAACTCATTGCACCGCTTAAAGGGACGAGCGGTTCTATACTACGAGTATAAAAAAGAGGAGATCTATGTCATGAAGATACATCAGGAAGCGCCGGCGGCGGCACAGATCGAGCTAGGTAAATTCCCGGAAATGGGAGGCTACGCGATTCAAGGTACCTGTAATGGCTTGCTCCTTTTCGGGCACAGCACTGATGCCAAGAATAATCCTGAGCTCCTGATCAATCCCTTTACTCGAGAAGTTCTGAAATAGCCGAGAGCACACCCGATCTTTCGCCGGACATGTCCGTTTATGGGCTGGGGTTCGCTCTCACTACCAACGCATACAAGATGGTAAAAATCGATGCGATCGACTTTGATAAGAAGACCCGCACCAGCACGATGGGTTTCGAATCTACGATTTCAACAAGCGATCACGGAGGACCGGCGAAGCCCCGCTGCTTCCTCACCGCACCAGTCCTTGTCACTATTTCGTCTTTGCCTCCGAAGCTCTGAACTGGTTCCTGAAGACCAACTCGTTGTCGTTCTGGCAGCTGGCGGGGGCAGTGCTCTCTTTTGACCTCGCCAAGGAGGAGTTCAGCTTCATCCCGATCCCGGACGACTTCTCCGAATGGGGCGACTTCAGCGGGGGACGCAAATACAGGAGCTGGGGGGATCGCTGGCGCTGGTACATCGTCCGGACCGCACATCGACGTGTGGGTGCTTAGGGACGACGCGAGATGAGAGTGGACCAGGAAATGGTGGATCGGGCCGCCGTGCAACAATGGCGGCCATCACTTGGTAGGCCCGTACAAGCGCGACAAGCTGATACTCCATCGCATGGGGAACGTGTCTTTGTACGATGTGAACAACGATAGATTCACGAGTTGTTGGACTGAGGCAGATCCTTGTTATGCGCTTTCTGTTACGAGCCCCTAAGCCTCATTTCTCTCTTGTATGATGGCGCAATTGGACTTTAAGAACACAAATGATAATTATTCTGTTTCAAAAAATCAATTTTTGTAGACCCATGCAGGCGCGACGAGCCGATTCTCCATCACATGGGGAACGTGTATTGATACGATGTGAACAAGGATGGATTCACAAACCATTGGACCAAGGCCGATCCTTGTTATGTGCTTCTCTGGTACAAGCCCTAAGCCTTGTTTCTTTCGAGTATGGTGATGCCACTCGACTTTGACTGTTCTCTAAGTTAGACACCACAACTTGTTCTTTCGTCATCCATTGATACATCTTACTAAAACTCTGAGCCCCTATTCTTGCTCCTTTATTATCTTTCCGGGGTATTTTTAATAATCTACGCGGCCATAGTAAAAAATAAAGAATGCACGACCAGCATACTGAAAACCGTATACTTGTAATAAAAAAAAACAGAAGTTCGACAAAGTCAAGTTGCACATTCCATGTTATCCCATCTAAATAGCCCTGTCGCCTTCTCAGCGGCCTTGTCCAAATTTGTCTTTGCTTCCGGAGCTTTGAACATTGCCAAACATCCTGTGGACGACGAGGGCGATGCTCTCTTTCGACCTTGCCAATGAGGAATTCAGCTCGATCCTGATCCCCGATGATATCTACGGAGCCGGCAGCCCCAATGTCTGGTGTTGGCGCGCCTGAATGCATGAGCTGGGAGGATCCCCGGCCTGGCGTTGTTCCATTATTCGAACACGATACTCATCCACGCATGGTTGCTCAAGGACTCTACCAGCGGAGAGTGGACCAAGAAATACAGGATCGACATGGCTGGCGAATATTACTGTGTGGCAGGCTCGTTCAAACGCGACAAGCGGATCCTCCCTCGCTGGAGGGATATGTATCTGTCTAACGTTGACAAGTATAGATTCGCGACATCGTGCCTCGTTATTATCACGGGCTTTCCTGGTGTAAGACCCTAAGCCTTGTTTCTCTAAATAGTCTCTAATTGTTTTCCCTCTGTTCTTTTCTCATCCGCTAATACATGTAAGTAAAACATGAGCACCTCCGGTTGCTCCTTTATTGTCTTTTACTTAATATTACGAAAAATCTCAAACCGATACACCTACAATAAATTTAATCTAAATTACTTTTTTTAACCATAAAAAAAAAAAAAATGAAGAGGTAACTATGTCATGGTAGACATAATTTAGGATTTTTGGTAATTTTTTTCCCTATGATATAAGATAATCATATTTTTCTTTGTCAAGTCATAATCATACTTTAACGAGATTTATATAATGAATAAATATTGTCCTTATATCTCTCAAAAACGCTATATATAGATAGATATACTCAAATCTTCCTATAACATTTGTATTCTTTCTCAAAATAACATAACAAACTTTTTACCCCTTGCTTAATCTACATATTGGTTCGTGCACTTGACGTTTTTCTTTTGATCTGAAAATTCGAAACTTTCTCGTTGACGCGCAAATTCATGCATGGTTTATCCATAACTATGAGAAATTTAAATAGAATTTGTTTGATTTTGCTGCTGCTTGAGGGGGAAAAAAACATGTGAACAGCCAATCATGAAGTAGCAGAATCCAATCAGATTTTGGGAAGATAGCGGTGCTCTGGATCTTAAAGCATGTTGAGGAGGGTTTTGTGTATCTACAAAGGTCTACCCCTTCCACAACTGATCTATGATAAACCTCAACAATTTCCCAATCACATATCGAGCTTAGGTTGGAGGCCGCCGCAACAATTCTAGAGTTGGGGACTACTGCTATTATTTTGAACCTCTCTTATTCCAAAAACTAGTTCAAAAAACGATACTTTCCCTCACACTTATAAACTGATCAGTTGTCCCAAACAGGGCGATCCTTACCTGAATGAAAACCAAGGAAAACAGAATATAGAAATTCAAATACTCCTAATAGATAATATTTTTCTCATTCCTCGTACAACATTTATATACAGTGCTGAACAGCCTCAGCAGATGGTGGCTCCATTGTGATGAGCATGGATGAACTTCCAATAGCCATCCTCTCCGACATCTTCTCCTGAGTGTCGAGCGAGTCCCTACCGCAATACTGGCGCGTCGACAAGCATTGGTGAAAAGTTGTCGATGATTCCTACTTCCGCAACTCATTGCATCGCGTAAAAGAACTCGTGTTGCCGTACCATGAGGTTAAGGAAGACAAGATTTATCTCCCGAAGGCGCACGAGGAAGCGCCAAGGAAGATGATCCAGATAACGAGATTCCCAGGATTGAAAGACTTTCTGCCCCGAGGCACCCGCAATGGCTTGCTCTTTTTCGTGCATAGAACCGATGTCAAGAATCCTGAGCTCCTGCTTAATCCCCGTGCTAAAGAAATCCTGAGATTGCCAAGGGCTCCCGATCTCCAGTTAGACATATCTGTTTACGAGTTTGGGTTAGATCGCTCTATCAACACGTACAAGATGGTACATGGCGTTCACTTTGATGCTAAAAGTTTCCGCCGGCTCACATAAATGCCAAATCGGATAAAAAATGATCACTTAAGTACCTCTAGCTATAAATTCCGGCCAAACTATTATGTGTTTTTTTATTTAAAAAACAAGTCCAACATGGATTATGATGTGGCTATACTCTTCGTAAACAATGCCGTATGAGAAAGAATCCTTCATCAATGCTCGCAATCACCAATATTTATTGATCTACCGATTTTATTTAATTTTTTACATTTGGTTTAGTCCATTATCGCGGTTCACGCTCTTTGACTTATTCTTGTGATCTGAAAATCCGAAACTTTCGCATGGACACACCAACTTCTGTATGATTTATTCATAATAATTGTAGATTTAATAAGCATTTGTTTTTTTTATTTGCTTTTTCTTAAGAGGAAAAAAAGACGCGCCACGTCTATATGTGAATAATCAATCGTGAAGTAGCAGAATCCAACCAAATTTTGGAAAGATAGCAACGTTGCCAATCTTAACGCATGTTGACAAAGATGATGAACAATATCGATCTCTATGTATCTACAGAGGATAATCCTCATCCGAGTAGAACAAGGAAATGGAATATATATTCTCATACTCTTTAATAAATAATCCTTCTCATTCCTTATATATATCTCTGTGTGTGTGTGTGTAAGGCTGAACAGCCCCAGCAGACGGTGGCGCCACCCTTGATGAGCATGGATGAACTTCCAGCGGCCCTCCTCTTCGATATCCTCTCCAGAGTCTCGAGCCGGTCACTGATACGGCACCGGTGCATCTGCAAGCGCTGGCGAGAAGTTGTTGATGATTCCTACTCCCGCAACACGGGAAAAGAACTGCTGTGCCATGAGATTGAGGAAGGGAAGATCTATCTCCTGGACGAGCAAGAGGAAGCGACGAAGATGATCCAGATAGCGAAATTCCCGGGACTAAAAGACTACATCTTCCAAGGTGCCTGCGATGGCTTGCTCCTTTTCGCGCACAAGGCCGATGTCAAGAATAATCCTGATCTCCTGCTTAATCCCCTCACTAAAGAAATCCTGAGATTGCCGAGAGCTCCTGATTTTCAGCCACACAAGTCGGTTTATGGGCTCGGGTTCGACCGTTCTACCAACACGTACAAGATGGTGCAAATCGATGATATCGACTTGGATGAGGAGACTCGCACCTGCACGGTGAGGGCTCGAATCTACGATTTCGAGAAGTGATCATGGAGGATCTGCAGAGCCCCGCCGCCGCCTTCTTCTCACAGCGCTCGTCCTGATGGTGCTTTCGTCTTTGCTTCCAGAGCTGGCTGTACTTTCGTCTTTGCTTCCGGAGCTTTGTACTGGTTCCTATACGAATACTCGCCATCAGGCGGCACGTTGGCCCGGGCAATGCTCTCTTTCGACCTCATCCGGGAGGAATTCAGCCCGATCCCGATACCGGATGGCCTCCTCCGTGATGTCCTGCACATGCACGAGCTGGAAGGATCGCTGGCGCTGGTCCATTATCCGAAGGAGGCGCACATCGACGTGTGGGTGCTCGAGGACTACAGGAGAAGAGAGTGGACCAGGAAACACAGGATCCGGGCCCCGTGCGCCGACGGGGAAGGCCGCTTCCACGTTGTAGGCCAGCACAGCAAACTCGACAAGCTGATCCTCCTCCGTCACCGGACGGACAAGGAGTTGATTGCGTACGATGTCAACGAGGATAGATTCACGAGGCTTGACACCGCACCTGCTTATTCCTGGAGGCATGAGTGGTGTGCATCTCTAAGCTTTGTTTCTCTCAAAAGACTTAGCGACGAAACCGACTCATTCATTGATTGATGTCCGCTAGACTCTAATGAAATTCCGTTTGTTCTTTTCTCGTGCGTTGAATACCATTAAAAAAAAAAACCTCAAGCGCCTATTTTTTAGGTTGCTCCTCATGGTAGGGAGTTTGAATTCCCTTATTCTGAGGAGGATTAGGGATGGGGAATGTTTAGTTTTATGTGTGGATTTTGACTCCCAGGTATAGCAAAGTGAGTTAAGATTTAGAATAGGACAGACCAAATAAAGAAATATCTCAAGTACAACAAGTTTAAAAAAACATTTCGCTAGTAATTGATCTCTTTTTAATTTTATATATATATATATATATATATATATAAAAAAAAAACACTTCACTATTGCTACTAGAAAATTTCATTAATGCTCACCGATATTTATCAATATATTCAATTTGTTTTTTACTTTGTACTTCTTCATTAGTCCACTCTTGTGCTTCATGCTTTTTAACTTGTTCTTCTAACGGATAATGGCAAAAACACTGAACTTTAATCCAATGTGTAATTTAGTTTATGAACTTTTAATTTATTCAATATGGTCCTTAAACTTTAACCTAATGTGCAATGTGGTCTCTGAACTTTAATTTATTCAATGTAATCCCTGAACTTTTGGTACATACTCAATTTAGTCCCCGAACTGTATGAAAATGTTCAATGTAGGACTAAAAGTTCAAGGACTACATTGAACAAATTAAAAGTTCAAGAACTACATGGGATAAAGTTCAAGGATCACATTGAACAAATTAAAAGTTCATGGATCAAATTGCACATTAAGTCAAAGTTCAAAAATTATTTGTATCAATTTGCCTCCTTCTAATTTGAAAATTCGAAACATTCATACAAACACGCCAATTTTTGTATGATTTATTCATAATTAATGTAGATTTAATAAGTACTTTTTTTACTATGCTTTTTCGTAATGAAAAAAAGAAAGTAGACGCACCACGTCCATATGTGAATAATCAATCATGAAGTAGCAGAATCCAATCAAATTTTGGAAAGATGACGATGCCGATCTTAACGCATGTTGAGAAAGATGATCAAATATATGAAAAAGGAAAACAGAATATATATAATCTTGTGTTGGCTGGCTAAGGTTGTGCAAGAGGTGAGCCCGAGAGGAGAGAGGAGAGAGAGGAGAGAGAGTGCTCACCTTTGTGGTCTTGATTCGAAGACCAAACCTTGACGGAATTGACTCAAGTTTGAGTATATTGTTCGTGAGACTGAGGGTTCCAAGTTGATTGGTTTCGTTCATTGAGAATCTTTTTCAAATTCTCCAATTTTCTTATTCTGTTTATATTTTCCCGTCTTTGTGCTGAGGATGTGGTTATAATACTGATGTTGAGCCTCTGGTATATAATTAGAGAAGAATATTTTGTGTGTCTTACTATTCTTAGTGATCAATGATAGTTTTTGGGCAATCCGTGATTATGATTTTTCCTGCGTAGGGTTTCCACGTTAAATCCAAGTGCATTATATATTGCTAGTTGTTGTTGGGATCAAGTCAATTTTGGTTGGTTTAGTTTTCGGAGAGAAACTGATTCTAGATTGAATTTAGTTATTGGTATTTTATTGCCCCGGATTCTTCCCAACAGCCTTCTTCTCATTCCCACTGTTGATGAGAGCATGGATGAATTTCCACTAGCCATCCCTCCAACATCCTTAGAGTCTCGAGTGCGTCGCTGCTACGATACCGGTGCCTCTGCAATCGCTGGCAAGGACTCATTGATATTCCTACTTCCGCAACTCAGCGCACCGGGCAAAAGAACCGGTGTTGCTACGCCATGAGTTTGAGGAAGGGAAGATCTATCTCCTGATGGAATACGAGGAAGTGCCGACGAAGATGATCCAGATAGCGAAATTCACGAGACTGAAAGGCTACATCTTCCAAGGTGCCTGCAATGGCTTGCTCTTTTTCGGGCGCATCGAGGATGTCGAGAATAATCGTGAGTTCCTGATTAATCCCCTTACTAAAGAAATCCTACATTGTCAAGAGCACCCGATCTTTCGCCACACGAGTCGGTTTATGGGTTGGGGTTCGACCACTCTACCAACACGTACAAGATTATACAAATCAATGTTATCGACTATGATGAGAAGAACCACACCCGGAGGAAGGAGGCTCGAGTATACGATTTCGAGAAGCGATTGTGGAGGAACTGCAAAGCCCCGCCACTTCGTCCTCACATGGTTTCGTCTTTGCTTCCGGAGCTTTGAACTGGTTTCTGAGCTACTCATGGTCAGACGGCCCGTGCCCGAGGGCAATGCTCTCTTTTGACCTCACCCATGAGCAATTCAGATTGATCCCATTACCGGAAGTCCTCTTTAAGAATCACCTGCATATGCACGAGATGGGAGGATCACTGGCCCTGGTCCATTATCTGAAGAAGACGCGCATCGAAGTGTGGGTGCTCAAGGACGACACGAGAAGAGAGTGGACCAGGCAATATACGATCCAGCCCCCGTTCTCCGGGAGCGGGTACTTCGTGGTAGGCCCGTACAAACGCGACAAGCTGATCCTCCGTCGCTGGAGGGAACTTCTGTATAAGCACGAGGGCTCGGGGGATGGGGAGTTCATGATGTATGATGTCAACGAGGATCGATCGAATGATACTTACGGATAGAATCAAGCTGTGCATACCATCACATCCCATCATCACCAAAAATCCAACAACTCCTGATTTGACCCCGCCAAATAACAATCATGCAAGGGGTCCCGATGGAAAAGAATAAGCACGATGTCCTAAGCCACGAGCTTTGGGTCAAAATTTACTTTAAGCAAACCAACCAACTAAGCCCTTGCACTAATGCAGCAATAATCGCATCCGAAACGTCGTGAAAGAACTAAATTGCGGTCAAAAAGCACTTTTTCAGCCTCGAGTACAGAGGGACCGAGCGAGCGGGACATGATTTTGCACACCAACACTATATGATTCTTAGTAGACTTAATGTAAATGCACCTTTAAGCAGTGAGTTTAGGAACCTGAGCCGCATGCTTCGCGGTGGAACACGTGAACATCACTTCACCAGTGGTCTACTTATCCCAGTATAAAACCAGGAGCACCACAAACAATTAACTCAACGCCAACATCTTAGCATTTTGCATAATAAAAAAACTTTATCACATCTCTCCACAGACCAAAGAGCCTACTAGATCGACACCTACTAGATCCAATGTCCTACAACACCCAAAAGGCCAGTGGACCAAACCGAAGAACTAATCTACAGACGCAAGAATCCCAAAGAAGCCACATCCTCGAAGACCACGAAACAGAACGAGCTCTAGCAATATCAGAGCAATCCAATTCCAATGTCTTTTTCTTCGATTCTATTAATTTATTAATATATTATGCCCATTTGGATTGTTTGCTTGTATTATTTTTCTGGAATTGGTGTGTGATTCCAAACAATTTGATGTGTGAGATTATGCTGCTTCAACTTGGTTAAACTTTTGGGGAAAATCTTTGAAAAAATACAAAATACTATAAGTTAAATGAGTATTTCAAAATGCAAATTGTGTTCATTAAATTGTATTTTAAAAGTCCATTGTGAAAGTACTTTTGAGTAAAATAATGGTGGGAAAAATTATATTTACAAAGGACTTTTATTATTACAGAAGAAAAAAAAAAAAAAAAAACAACTAGCCCCTTGCCGGAGTCGGCGAAGGGCAATGCTTGCTGGCAATCCAGATTTGTCATATCTGTCCGTGAATCGAGTGCAGTTAGGAGTCTACTTTCCTCATTTATTTAGCTTTTGTCCATTCAAGCAAGAAGAGTTTAACGTCTCATCGATCCATTTCTACTGTCTTGTCCTAATCAAAACAGGCGAGGTTTAACGACAATATTACTCATGCCCTTGACATGGTATGAGAATGTCTAGCATTTATTGCGTTTTATCTATGGTATATGATAGGATTACGAGGTGCTCAGAGCAATTGTTGTAAGCTAAAAAGAGACCAATTTGGACCATAAGTACTACTTTCAATATTTTATTCGATTTATTAAGTAGGTATTAGTCATTTTTTTATCATTCTAATGCTGCAAATTGATCAATTCTTGTACTCATGAGCGTGTAGTATGATCTACATGAGCAGCAAAAAGTTCGAGGGGCAACTATCAAAGAGTCAGCAGGAGACCTCGGAGCTTTCTGTGTAGTGTGTACTCCTTGTCTAACCATAGGTGTTCGATTGTTTTGACCGCTTTGTAATTAATTGTTAAGTATGTGTTTGTTTTGGAAAAAATTTCATGATAAAAGAAATATTTTTTTAAGAAATCATTTTTTATGAAAATGTTTTTAGATTAGGAGATTCAGTATCCATGTATATTTTCTTTGACTATAAATAATTTTCTATTTGGCTAAAAACCAAACGCGTGAAGATTCAAGATACTAATTTGTGGAAAATTCTTTTACTCAAATAAAATTGCCTAAGTCTGAATTCTACGATGAAGGGTTTCATGAAATCTTTTCTTGAGTTAATCTTCTCAATCTTTATTGGCTCTACAAAGGGGAAAAGTAACAAAAAAATCTTTAGCACATTGCATTGATACCAATTTAGTATTAAACATTGTGTATTTGCGCCAATTGAATCTATTTGGCCAGTTTTGACCGAAAATCGTGGACATGGCTGTCCTACATGGCACAATCAACAATAAATTTGATATTTTTAATAATTTTTCCTTTTCATTTTTTTTATACTGTTAAGGGCTGATAGGGAGCCATTGGCCACTATCAACCGAAAAACGCATTCTTTGTCATAGAGGCTTGTTGTGTCCTCTCCTCTCTTCCTTCTAGGTGAATAATGGGTAATTAGTAGTGTAGTTAGTCAGTGCGCTATACGGCTTTATATTGTGCTAGACTGCTCTATACTTCACTAGTGCAGTCAGTCATTGTGCTATACTTCTTCACTATTCAAGTCAAGGTCTGATTCCTTTGGAGCTCAGGGGCCTGTGATCTGTTCGAGTCAGTCCTTCGTTCAGATTTCAGATTCGCATATCAAGACCGAGTGGGAAAGGCACTACCCACTTTCTGGTGGGGCAAAGGTAGCAGTCCGACGAAAGGATTTCATTGGCTTTTCTAAGTCTATACATTCTCGCACTATCAAACTATACCCAAAAAAAAATAAAAAATCCGATGCACTTATTTCCTTGAAGCTTCGATAATTACTTTGCTTTTCAGCCGGCCGATTATAACTAATTGACCACCACTCTTATCATCATAAAATGCATGTCGTACCAAAAAGGTTAGTTGTCAGCATGAGGAGGCGGTTCTTCCTGCGATTATTCTAATGATCGAATTTCGCGAGTCCATAAACCAAAGGAAAGAGGACAAGCGAATGGCGTTGCATAGAGAAAGTACTAAGCAACAGACAGTACGAGGCAAGAGGAATCAAAGCTCTTCGTTTGTCCCCGGCCTGCTCATTCCATTGCAGTCCTTGACCCCTCGTATTGCCCTGGTGATCGTGCAAAGTGCAGGAGCCATCAGGGGCCGTTTCGATTTAGATATTGACTTCGTTTACAAACCACGTAGTAATCTCCTAATGGGTCTTACGCGCCACAGGAATAAGTAAAAGCTAC
Organism: Eucalyptus sp. ANBG9806169; assembly: GCA_014182395.1. Taxonomy (NCBI): domain Eukaryota; kingdom Viridiplantae; phylum Streptophyta; class Magnoliopsida; order Myrtales; family Myrtaceae; genus Eucalyptus; species Eucalyptus sp. ANBG9806169. Next base: position 12,615,081 of record CM024583.1, on the reverse strand, counting down.
AGGTGGCATTTCCAAGATTTCCCAACCCTTCATGTTACTTTGTAAATCGATTTTGTCAGTTGCGTACTTTCCACCGTTCTGCTCCTTTCGTCAAAATCCTCGATTGTGTATGCGTTGATGACCAACTTATTGGTATTGTGACCACCGATGATGGCGAGCCCTCTTCCTAAATCAATGTTTGATGTCTTCGTGTCACCACGATCTGATGGACATGTTTGGAATAGACACGAGATTTATGTTTTCCCTTACTAATCAGGGGAGGGACGTCATGGGGTTAATTTGTTTTGACTAGAATGACCATAGAATGTCGCTTGTCACGTGACCGGGCTCGAGTAAAAATAAGGAAGAAAGAATGCTTGATATCACATGACAAGTCGCAGTACCGATTAAACGTTTCCTCTTTACAAAAATTCGAGGGATGATGAGTGGTGCCTCCGTACAAAGCAAAGACGTTTGGACTGAAATTGTGCCTTGTATTCTGCTGAGGAAATCATTGTTTCCTGGTATTTTGTCATCTTGGAAAAGCTGGCGGACGGAGAACGCGGTGAGGGCATTGTTTAGTTGTTTATGATTTTGTTCATGACAGCAACTAGGCAAAAGGCATTAACGCGGAATTGAAGCATAACACTAATTACTGTGCTTTGGCTACCTAGACAAGGCAAACAAAAGAAGAGAACCCCTCCCAACCAAAGATTAACCACCCAAACAAAAGCCTCTCTCCCTCTCCCTCCCTCTGTCTTTTCTTATGTCTCAGCTTCCATGATCTTGAGATACTACTAGCAATTCCAGGACCATATCAATCAACTTAACACCCAGATACACCCTTTTCTTGCTCCAAATAAATTTAGAGTAGCTGAGGATTGTTTTCTACTAAGACCAAGCTTTTGGCTCTTCCTTTTCTTTTCGGGTTTTTGGTGGCAATCTGAGAAATCATGATGAGGTTGGTCTTTTTCCTGGCAATCTTACTTGCTGGGATTCATGTCATCTGCTCATTCACTGATCCTGGTGACTGTAAGTAAATTTAACCCAACCAATCTTATTCATGTCTAGCTTAGCCTTTGGTCATGAGAGAGCATGTCCTCTAATTCATGGGACATCTTCCATAGAGAGCCAAGTTAGGGCAAGTTTAATTGCTCTGATTCCCTTGTTTGTGAGATTGTGATTGTCAATGAACAAGCTAGAGGGGGATATTTGGGGCTTGGGAGTTTTCAACATGTATTAGGAAATATGCTCATATCATACCTATAGACTCTGTAATTTTGAAAATTAATAAAGCACAAGCATCTGATTCATATCTTTTTCGCTGCAAAATGTCACATTATCAGCTGCTGCACTCCAAGCTCTAAGGGGAATATGGCAGAACACGCCGCCCAGCTGGGCGAAAGATGACCCTTGTGGGGTACCTTGGGATGGCGTGACCTGCAACAATTTGAGGGTGACCGCATTGTGAGTACAGTACTTTCATTTCAACTTTTTTCTGTCAAATGCCCATTGTTGCCATCCATAACAACTCAATTGATTAATGTACAATGACATTGAATGGCTATTGTCGGTTTCAGGGGCCTTTCATCTATGAACATCAAAGGGTCATTGAGCGGTGACATAGGAGGCCTAACAGAGCTAAGATCTTTGTGAGTCCTCTGGCCTTTAACAAATTATTCATAACTAAGATCAGATAGAAGTTCTTCCTGAATTTGTCAGCTGGAACTTATGGACAATTCAAAGCAAAGAGCTATATATTTTTCATATGCTCAATCTCAACTTATGTGTATTTTTCTTTCATTCCGACCAGTTCTATCTTATTTCCAGGGATCTGTCCTTTAACCAAGACCTCACCGGTTCCCTCACGCCCCGGCTAGGAGACTTATCGAATCTTAATACTTTGTAATAGCGCCTTCGCAAGACTGTCTCTTGATCTCAAAAAAGTTGGTCTTCTTGTTCTTTTTCCCATTTTGCTCTGTGCTTAGTATTTTTTTTATCAGAATCTTGCAAGGTTGTGGCTTCACCGGCAATATTCCTGACGAGCTAGGCAAACTTTCTCAGCTGACCTTCCTGTAAGAAGTCGGGATTGTCACTATGGGAATTTCCTTTGGTTATTCAGTGTATAAATAACTCATTCTCTCTGTTCAAGCTAACCTTCTTGCCAGGGCTCTCAACAATAATAAGTTCACTGGTAGTATACCTGCTTCTCTGGGGAATCTGTCACAACTCAGTTGGCTCGATTTGGCCGAAAACCAGTTAACCGGACCTTTACCGCTCTCAGATGACAATACCCCTGGATTAGATCATCTCCTAAATGCCAAGCACTTGTGAGTATCATCTAATTAATTTGCTTATGTAGATTCAAGGTTACCACAAAACGTGTTAATGTGTATATGTAGGAGCGTGTATGGTTTGTCCGCCTGTGTATGATTGGAACGAGATCTATTTAATTTCTTTCGAATTGGACCTCAAAGAAGTCACTGGTTCTTGGGTTTGGTTTTTTCAGCCATTTCAACAAGAACCAGCTCTCGGGTCCCATACCTCACAAATTATTCAACGCGAGTATGAATATGATACATGTGTAAGTTTTTCTGCTAAAGTGATTGATGTAAAAGTTGATACTCGATTGTTAATGTATTTTTTTTTTTTTTGGTGAAAGGTAATTAATATATTGAAAATGAACGAGTAAACAAACGAAAGGAAAAAAAAAAAAAAAAAAAAAACACGGCATCATAACCCACACTCAAAATAACGGATCATAATGGGTGGAGGGATGCTGGAAGACCAATCGATTGTTAATGTACTATGCCATCATCCTCTTAATGTACTTTTTCTTTCTTGTAGATTATTCGATCATAATCAATTTAATGGATCGATCCCCCCCACAGTAGTACTCGTTCAGACACTTGAGGTTCTGTAAGTGATAATCTCATTATATGATTTTCAGAGAATCGTTTTTGTCAGTCACCCAAAGCTATCGTCACCATTATTATTCTTCTCTCATTGAACTCGGTGCCAAAAATGCGACAGTCGTCTTGACAGGAATTCCTTCTCGGGAGAAGTTCCATCAAATATCAGCAAACTTGTGAACGTCAATGAATTGTTAGTACCTTTTTCATTAATTCCTAGGCATGTATTCCGGTATGCCAGTTTAAGTCCACTGAATTGCTGCTGTGATCTCTTTCAGGAATTTAGCTTATAACAGACTGAATGGTTCTTTCCCCGATTTAAGCAGCATGATATCGCTTAACTCTGTGTGAGTAAATGCCACTGTGCTCAATGGTACTGATTTTACACTCCACGGTCCATTCTCTCCTTTTGCACTGATGAAGGTCGATTTCGTGTACTAAATAGGGATCTTAGCAACAATTATTTCAACCAAACAACTGTTCCAGCTTGGTTCTGGACCTTACCATCGCTTACCACTCTGTACGTCCTCTTATACTCAGAGCATATTCATTAAATTTTTTTCCCCCGAACTGGTGGTGAGATCATTTGGGAATTTTCTAAAGAGCTATTTTGATCAGGGTTGTAGAGTATGGACCGCTTCAAGGGACTCTACCAGAAGAAATCTTCAGCAATCCCCAAATTCAACTTGTGTAAGATCATATGTTTTAGACCTTTTTTTTGTAGGAAAAAGGAAGTGCGATTTTGAGACCAGAATCATCTTTTTCTTTTCTAACTGGACAGAGATTTAAGAAACAACAGACTCGAGGGCGCATTGAACATGAGCAACAACATTGGCGCAGACCTCGTGAGCGTTGATCTGCAGTATAACCAGATTTCCTCAGTCACGAAGAATTCTTTTTCATATACCAATATACTGATGTGAGAAAATTCATCCAAACACATTCTTGTCATCGGCAAGAACGCATCTTCTCTCTTTCTCCAATGATCACTAATTCTGCTGATGATTCTGTGCTTTCAGGTTATTAGGCAATCCCGTCTGCAACAAAAGTCCTGAGAATACAATGTACTGTCTGCCTCAGCAACCTGCAAAATCTTATACTACCAGCCTCGCGAGTTGCGGGAACAAATCTTGTCGACAGGATCAAAAGCTCAGCCCTCATAGTTGCAATTGCGCTTTTCCATACGAAGGAATGTTATATTTCAGAGCACCTTTCTTCAAGGAAACAAATGCGAATTTGTTTCAGCAACTAGAAAAGAGCCTCTGGACGAATTTGGACCTCGCCCCAAACTCGGTTTTCATAGACAATCCCTTCTTTAATACAGACGACTATCTGCAAGTTCCAGTGGCGTTCTTCCCAGCCGAGGGGAAGTATTTCAACCGGTCGGAAATCGCAAGGATGGGATTTGACTTGAGCAACCAAACTTTCAAACCGCCAAGAGTTTTCGGCCCTTATTACTTCAGCGCCTTGCCTTATGCTTTTCAAGGTAACTTGTATGTGTAAATTCGTGTAAGAATTTGATTCTACTCTCGACATTGAAAACTGATATATTGACGGAAAAAGGCCACTATTTCAGCTCACGGAAGATCCTGGAGCTCTGGGGCAGTTGCTGGCGTCACAGTTGGATGTGGAACTCTACTACTTGGCCTCATTGCAGTAGGTGCATATGCGGTCCGGCAGAAGCAACGCGCAGAGAAGGCTATCAGCTTGAGCAAACCCTTCGGTAATTTCTGCACAAAAGCTTTCATTGTAGCACTAAATTCACATATGTTGTTGAAGGACATTTGACTTAGATCAGTGTCCGTCTTGTAGCATCATGGGTGCCGAGCGGGAAGGACAGTGGAGGCGCGCCTCAGCTGAAGGGAGCAAGGTGGTTTTCTTACGATGAACTCAAAAGATGCACCAATAACTTTTCTGAAAAAAACGAGATCGGTTCTGGAGGCTATGGCAAGGTAATTCTTTCACAATCGCCTTTCACGCAGCTTTTCGCCAATTTTACTGATTAAGTAGTTATTTGCTTTGGATCAAGTGGTTAACAAACCTTTGAAGTTCCTGCACAAAGCTCCTAATTGTCGATTCTTGTTTTGCCATTTCCTCCAGGTCTACAGGGGAATGCTCCCCGATGGACAAATGATCGCGACCAAAAGAGCTCAACAAGGATCGATGCAGGGCGGTCTCGAATTCAAGACGGAGATCGAGCTCTTGTGAGAGTTCATCACAAAAATCTCGTCGGGCTCGTGGGTTTCTGCTTTGAGCAGGGAGAGCAGATGTTGATCTAGAATTTGTGCCTAACGGAACACTCAGAGCGAGCTTATCAGGTAAATCACACTGACAGGAAAATCCTGAGTTTCGTGAAAACATTAGTAGATCGTGCTCAACGATTCATGATTCATTATACATTTCGTGATGCTCTCTCTAGACGCTGCTGCATGTGAAATCTTTTTCATAGCACATTTCACTTGCGCACATTTCACTTGCGTGGCAGGAAAATCCGGAATTCACCTTGACTGGAGGAGGCGACTCCGGATCGCTCTCGGGTCTGCTAGGGGGATAGCGTACCTTCACGACCTTGCGAATCCTCCTATAATCCACCGAGACATTAAGTCAACTAACATCTTGTTGGACGAAAATCTAATGGCAAAAGTTGCCGATTTCGGCTTGTCCAAGCTGGTATCGGACAGCGAGAAGGGGCACGTTTCGACTCAAGTCAAGGGCACACTGGTACGTAGCGGCTTCCCTTTCCATAAAGACTTACAAATCTTAACATTTACTTCCAAACTGGTAATCTGTGGTAGGGCTATCTGGATCCGGAGTACTACATGACCCAACAACTAACGGAAAAGAGCGACGTGTACAGCTTCGGCGTGGTCATGCTCGAGCTGATAACCGCAAGGCAGCCGATTGAAAAGGGCAAGTACATTGTGCGGGAAGTGCGCACGGCGATGGACGCGAAGGACGACGAGTATTATGGCCTGCGAGAAAAAATAGATCCATCGATCAGAAACCCGGGATATCTCGTCGGCTTCGCTACATTCCTGGAGCTGGCCATGAGATGCGTCGAGGAGTCAGCCACGGACCGCCCCACGATGAGCGAGGTGGTAAAGACAATCGAGAGCATCTCGCAGCACGATGGAGTCAACACGAACTCGACTTCTGCCTCATCGTCCACCACGGACGTCGGGGCATCGAAGGGACCACCTAAGCATCCTTACACTGACACGATGCCGAAATTGGACACTGGCAGCGAGAGCAACAACTCCTTCGACTACAGCGGCGGGTACACAGTTTCCCCGAAGATCGACCCAAAATAGCAGATCATCTGTCCTATTAAATAGCTGTGTTCGGCACTTTGTGATCCAGATGTTCCTGTCGCTAGTCTTTTAATCTTTTCATTTGTAAAAAGAAAAAGAAGAAGGAGATTAGCTTGGCTTCAATGCAATAAGAGATGACGCATCCATGGTTAAGGCTGCAGCAACATGAGCAGAACTTTTGAGGAAGACGAGGGATTGATGAGTAAACTTCATCTGTCCTCTATTTGTAAAGCTAATATTGCCATGAAGCAGACAATGATGACAAGTCTAGTTTTGTCACGAGCTTCTGTTTTTTTTTCCTCCTGGATACTGCAGCATTGAAAGATGTTTATGCAAAGTGAGTCGTCCGCTTCCTCATAAATTGAGAGGCAAAAGTGAAGGAATCTCATAATACGAAATTCAAATTGAGAAAAGGACGCAAATGATGGATGACCCCCTTTGACAAAATCACGAAACGGGATTGACCAAAAAGTTAAACACCTCAATAATTAATTTAGGGTAGAATGTTCGAACACAAGGCTCCGTTTGACAGTTATATGTTGCATAATGGAGATTTCTGTAGTTCTTTTAAGGGACCCATTCGCCATCTTTAAGAAGTCGTATCCTAATGCATTCTATCATACCTTCTGTACAAAGCGTTATACGTCGTAAAAATATCAAAGATTTTCAATGGACAATTGAAATTTATTCTTCTCTTATCCAACAGCTATTGATCTTGATGATTCGATCGTGGCAATTCTCTTTCTTTTGCCAAATATTACAGAATTATTTGACATGACAGCCACTAAAGCTAGACTGATTAGAGGGTACATTGAAAGCACTTAGTCCAGGTGCATGTGATTTAATAGAGCACGCAAATTTTCTATGGGGCCCAATGATCGAAGGACCCACATAATCTAATGAAGTATATGCATTAGAACTATATATTTATTTTTGGTCAGTAGAACTATATATAATAGTATATTTATTATCCATTTTCTTGATATTATTTTCGATAAAATCATTAAAAAATTAGGATTAGAGCTATCGGTTGGATTTTCTTCTTCTTCTTCTTCTTTTCATTTTTTCTATTTTAGATTTTATTGCCAAAATTTCTTTTTGTATTTGGGCCCAAGTATTTTTAAGAGCTTTTATTTCTAATTTTTGCTGATTAATTTCATTATTGAGATCATGATGAGGTGAATATAGGTTTTCCAAGTCTTGTTCAATTTGGTCTTGTTGATAAATAAGTCTAGGAATTCCAGACCAATTATCAAGACCACTAATATTAGGATTATTAAGTTGATTAGAAGTTGTAGCTTCATCATGATTTCTCTGTGGAAGAGTGATTATAGGAGGGAGATTTGGATGGAGCTCAATTGATCTTCTTGATGAAGAAGAGGGAATTGATTTTATATAAAATGGTTTTCTTGGAAATTGAGTAATTACTTTTTCTTCAGGATGTTGTATTATATTTGTTGGTTCATTATTACGAACAACCTTTAGAGTAGTTCGGTCCTCCAACTCCCATTGTTCAGGTAAAACAATATCATTCCAGTTTATTGACCTAGGAATGATAGTATTGGCTCTAGTAATATTTGTTTGAAGTAAAAGGGTCTCTCCTTTTGAACTATATTTGAAACATTAATCCCAAAATATAAAATAATGGTTTTATAGTGAACTCTATAAATAAGGGCTAAAGGAGTTGACCCCTCAGCTATTTTGTAATTGTGTGTTTTGACTTGGAAGGTTAATGATTTAATAATATTTAGATCCCTGAGTGATGCTGGAAAATTTGGATAACAATCAAAATTAATTAGGCCATTACAAAGACTTGTTTCTACTGTTCCTAAGAGGGAATCTTTGAAATTTAGTAATCTCACATCACGTAAGGCTAGGAGAATGGAAGAATTTATGTGAATATAATTATATTTTTGCATATTTTATTCAGGGAATTTTGTTTAATAATTTGATAATTTCAAAGGATCTAGAAAGGGATAGGTCTCTTTCCTCTGTTGTGATTACATAATCTGATTTTTTTTAAAATCTAAACTTTGATTGTTTATAAATTTGATCAAGTTGAATAGTAGGAATTTTCCAATTTTCTATAGATTTATTGAAACCTTATGTGTTTATTTCTTCCTTATGTAGAGAACCTTGATCTGAAGATGTACGTGATATAGAACTAGAGGAAGATGTTAATCTTCTTAATAAATCCATTTTAATAAATTTATTTTCATGCTTCCTATGCTACTAATCAAAGCTGATCAACGGACTTACTATCCTACCGAGTTTTATTGCCTAAACCACTACTAATTCGACACACTTCACCTAAGGAAGGTTTCAACCAAACTGGACAAATCTATTAAGAGAAAATATCAAATTAACCAATATATCCCCTTGACTTTGATACCATATAGCTTTCAGGAGACAAACTTAGAATGAGTAATAAATTGCCTAAAGCTTTTGTAATAAAAATCATATACACACACTTGAATTGCATGAAAAAGCTCCCCCAAAAGCTATCGTATACATTTTAGACGTGCTCTTTATCGCAAAAGAATATATTTATACGGTACTTTCATTTTCGACTTATAAAGTCTCCGCACAATTACCCTAATTTGTGTGGTCAATATGCAACTATTTATGAGATTTCATGAGACCGATGGTCAGAAATTGAATTTCAACAAAGTTAGCAAAGCACGCGACCGTTAATGTAATTAAGACTTCACCAAAAACAAATGTAACCAAAACATTTTCAAATCCTCCAATGTTTGTGTGGTTGATTGAAATGTCAAGAAATTTTTAAATCATGAAATGTAATCACTCATTTGAATTACATTAACTGTATGCAAATTACTTTAAGTCGTGATCACTTGCATAGGTAAACATAAACAATTTGAATATAACTAGTTCACAATACTTGCGTTATTTCATGAGCTTTCAATAAATAGACATTTTCAATGTAAAAAGTTGATAGTCAATTCACGTCACGAACTACTCAACGAACGCCACCATCAGGTTTTGACTTGAGAGTAATATAGACAATCCTAATGCCCTTTTGGAAAATCGATGTTTTAATTTAAAGCTCACCAAGTTCGTGGAAGTAATTCCAGTTTTAAGTCATGAGATGAAAAGATAAATTTACATAATGCAAGACATATTGGCATAATCTCTCCATTTTCAGAAGATAAATGGGCATTTTCTCGAAATCGAAAACTATCATCTATCAAGTCAAGCTAAAAAAGTTGAAATGTAGAAAACCCATTTGATTTCCTCTCTAATTGAGTGCTTGGGATCATCTCTGTTTTCATATAACCAAAAAGAAATGTCCGGTCACAAAACTCTTTGACAACATCCTAAGCTTAACAATGAACTGTCACGTCGGATTTCTCACCCGATTTATGGATGCGGGTCTACACAAGAAATTTAAGGCAATGGAGACGAAAATGTAACAGCAGGCGAAAATCTTTAGAAGGCCAAAAGGAGAGAACTCGTATTGGTGCAACCCATTTTCCTAGCACATGATATCACTCTGGCTCACCTAAATCACCACATTTGTCAACCATAGTCCCAGCAACTAGAAAATCCTCACTAAACCCATGATTAGTTCAATTTCCCACATCATATATTCCTCACAATCATGGTCCACATCCGCGCTGCCGACATCACCTGCCCGATCAAGTCTCCGGCCTAGTGAGAGAAATGGCGAATGAGCCCAGCCGAGGCTGCATGCTGGTTCAGCGGACTCCATGCAGAGGCGGTGAGCAAGCACAGGTCCTTCCATCCGAGCTTGAGAGCCCCGTTGTCCTCCACCAGCGTGTACCCATCGCAGGAGAACATCCCGAGGAGTAGCGTTGCCTGCGTCGCGGCATTCCCGGCGAGGGAGACGCCCCGGAACCCAGCCTGCTGCAGCTTCTCCCTCCAGCTGGTGAACTTGGCCTCCCCCCTCCTCGACGGGCCGCCGAACGCGAGCACATTCCGGATCTCCCTGGAGAGCAGCTGCTGCTCGACCACGTGCCTCTCCTCGCTCTCCTCCCCGTAGCTCGCCCCCAGCGAGTCGAACAGGGCCGAGTAGTAGTGGATCGCCTCCACGAAGCGGCCGAGGAACGAGCCCGCGTGGCTCAGGTCCTGCTCCACCACCGTGACCACCTTGGGCGCCAATCTAGATCATCACAGGAAAAAGACTAAACCGGTCATTGTTACAACCCAAATAATGCAGGAACATTGAACCTCAAACGCCACACCCGCTTTCTAACCATGATTATTGGAGACACAGTGTTCCTAGGGAGAGATGCAAAGACCAGACAATGAGATGTGGAGGACAACTTTACAGCTCCTTCGATGGAGAAAAACAAGGACCAAGTGGGCAATGATTTTTGCACTCCCTCCCCCATGGAAGCGACTTGGACGTGCCTAATGAGAACAAAAAGGAACTTCCTTTTGCGTGGAAAAGGAGGGTGCAGCTATCTAAGCTGGGCTCTCTTTTGCCATTGCTATCCTTTCACTGAATCAAGAAAAGGCGCGATCTTTCATTTGCCTCAGCCCCATCCCTTTATTTCTTTCGAAACAAAGGGAAAAAAACAACTGGGTAAATCAAAATCACACGTCCACTTCTAATCTCAAATGATCACTACCCAAACCCCAGAATGCGAATAGTCAAAAAGGGTAAAGACCACACAGCACAGCGCGAGAAATGGCGATGGCGTGTTCGACACTGCGACTATATCTACGAAAGATAAAAATTTGAACTTGGAACGACCAAATCGAAGAACGAGCAAAATCGGCATGGGGATTGTGAAAAGATCATTCACGCTTTTTCTCTTCCTTTTTATCTTTACCTCTGCAAAAGCCAAAGCGTGTTGGTATCGGAACCCGTGACGTCGTAGAGCGAGTGCTGCAGCAAGTGAACAGCCACGGCCTCCCGCTTGCTCACGTTCAGCCTCTCCGGGTCCAGGTTCCCGACCTTCTCCGCCAACGGGATGAACTCGAACGGCAGGCCCAGCTTGTCGGCGAAGTCGCCCAGCCGCTTCCCGGTGGCCTCCAGGGCCTCCACGGACGTGCCCAGCCCCGTGAGGCGGACGTGCGGCGGGCCGCCGGGCCGCGACGCTAGGATGTGGAACAGCCCCGGCCACTGCAGGCCCTGCATGATGTCGAGGTCGATGATGTGGACCCTCTCCTCGCGCTCGAACGCCTCCTGGATCGCCTGGTTCGCCGTGAAGTGCGAGAACTTGACGAATGGGCTGATCCCATTGAAGACCTGAGGGCAGCAACAAGACAAAGCACGAGAAACACGACCTTAAAACACGACCGACCGAATCCGACACAGCACGGACCTGACCGTCCCAAATGGGATAATGCGACACGAATGGGCAAACCCTACCTGGAAGGCGGAGGAGATCTTGTGGCTGTGCGGCACGGAGGGGAGCGTCATGTCGATCCCCAGGCACGAGTTCACGAGCCGTGCCGAGATCGCCTCCGAGAAGTAGGCCGCGACACGCTGTGCCGAGGTGCCGTACGGCGTCGAGAGCTCGGAGATCTCCAGCAGCATCCGGTTCGCCTCCTCGAGGTTGTCCGCGGACACGGCCTCCGCGCACTGGAGGAGCAGGGTCAGCAGGTGCAGGCCTTCCTCGTCCTTCTTCTGGTTCCGCATCTCCTCCTTCCTCTCCCTCGCCAAGGCCGCGGCCGCCGCGGCGGAGGCAGCCGTGGCCGTCGGAGTCGGCGCCGTCTCGCCGGAGGTAGACGATTTGTCGTTCTCCGCCTCACTGCGCGCTGCTGCTGCTGCTGCTGAGGTGGCCGTTGTTGCAGCGGCTCCGGCGGCTGAAGCTGCGGCGGATTATTAGGCGGCGGCTGCGGCTGCTGCTGCTGCTGCTGCTGCACCTGGTTCAACGTCAGAACCGGAGGCCCCGCGGACGAAGCGCTCGCCTCGTGCTCCTGCAAGCGGCGGCTGCCCCCTTGGCCCACGGCCGCCGGTAGCGATGCGAGGCCATAGTTCAAGTACTGACCATGGTGGACCATCGAATCGGGGACAGAGAAATGCTGGTTATCATACTGCCTCTGCAACTGCAAATCCACCGCCGGAACCGGCTCCTTCATGAGCGAGCGCAGCCGGTACTCGAGGACGGCGGCGAGGTTAGGGTTACAGGGGTAGATGATCTCCCTCACGTTATGGATGAGCTGAGGGATCGACACGGACGTGGAGTTCTGGATGAGATCCTTGATGATGCCGTCGATCCACGCCGTCGCCGAGCTGTCGTCCATGGGAACGCCACCAGCGCCGATGCTAGGGTTTATCGCCGTCGGAGGAGGCGACGCGAAACCGGCGCCGGCGTGGGGTTTCTCCGGCGGGAACAACGGCAAGCCGGAGAAGACGCAGAGCGCGGGGGTTTGGGACTGGGGCTGTGACGGGAGGAGAGGCGAGAGGGCGGTCTCGGCAGCGTAAGGCGAGGTCGTCGTCGTCGCGATGGTGGTGCATGGAGTGGGGGATAAAAACCCTGGCCCGAGTGACGTCACGGTCAAGTTCGTGGAAGAAGGTAGCATGCTCATAGTGGAGTGGTTGGGGATGATAATATCTCTCGAGGGCACGAAGCAGTTCGCGTCGGATAGGGGGTTACTCATCAACGAAGCGGCGCTGGCGACGGCGGTGGCGGCGGCGGAGGTGTTTCGCCGGGAAAGCCTGAAGTAATCGGCGCTGGGGGGCGCCTGCACCTCGAGCTCCGAAGCCATCCTCTTCCTCAGCATCCTGTTACCGCTCTCCTGCGGCGGCGGCGGCGGCGGCTGCTGCTGGTGGTGGAGCTGTCGGCGGTGGTGGTGGTGGAGGGCGTTCAGGAGGTGGTCGCCAGCGCTGGCGCCGACGTTGGAGGAGCTCATGAAGCCCGGGCTCTCGCGGCGGCCGTTGCTGTCGTCGTTGTTGCTGTTGCTGCCGCCATTGTCGCCACCGCTCAGCAAAGCGCAAGCAGCCATGAACACCAATTCTTCATAACAGGGAGAGAAACTCAGACGGAGGGCGAAATGAGGGGGAGAGAGCGGAGGGCCCGAAGCGGGTGTAATATACACGAGGGGAGAGGAGAGCGAGAGCGAGAGCGCACATGAAGTGCTCGACGAAAAGGCAAAAACAAATACTAAAAACCCAGCGTCGGGATTCTACTACCCTTTTTAATCCTCGATCTCTCGATTGTGTAGGAGACCCAACACGACCTCCAAGGAGCCCTTTTTGCGGGGGGGCGGGATTGATTGGAGGGGATTAAGATAACGAGGAAGCAGGTCGAGGCTGGGGCTTTTGGATGGTTCCGACCACGCAGGGACCGAGGCAAAAAGAAAGGAAAAGGGGGAGCCGAGAGAGGGGAGGAGGAGGGCAGAGAGCAGGTGGTGGTTGAGGGTGGCGGTGGCGGGTAGCGAGGCGTCGGTATCCTGGTGGAGGAATGGGGAGCTGGGCGTGGGCGAAGGGGAGGGAGTAAGGGAGGGAGGTGGTGGTGGCAGATTTCAGACAGCTCGGCTAATCAAGTGTATTTATCAAATGGACATGCGAGGGAGCACACAGCACAGCACACGAACACGTCCGAGTCGAGTTCATGTATATGAAAGAGAGATGTAGAGATAGAGAGAGAGAGAGAGGTGGTGGTGGTGGTGGTGGGCTGGCAATGGCGAGTGGAGATGCGTGCCTGCCGGGGGTGTGAGGAGGAGGGGAGTGGAAATTGATGGTTGGCTTGCGATTCGTCGTCGAGCGCTTGACTTGTTCGCAGAGGGCTCGGCAGCAATGGCCATTACACTATCCTCGAGTGCCACTCCCGAGCTCCTTTCATTTCATCGAGCATGCAGATGTTGCGAATCGCAAGTGACAAAAAGACAGCACCCCCTCCCCTTATCTTTGTTCGAGTTCCGATTAATCCGTATCTGGATTTAATCAACGGCCTAATTAATTAGGCCTCGATTAAGATCGCCGTGGCCGCCGCAACAGAAAAGATTTAGGGTGCTCATTGGATTAGAGAGGACGAGCGTCTCGTGCATCTTGTTTGCTTTTCATGTCACGCGAGCCGTGTTGAATCACGTGCCATCGCGAAAGGAAAGAGTCGGTATTAGTCATCGTTCAGACTGCTTTTCGTTATTGGTTTGTGGGGGGCACCAGAAATAACGAGTGGTCTCGGGCATTAGTGGAGAGGAGTATGTGCCGTCACTCTCCAAATCAATGTGTTTTAAGACATTCCTAGCATATAGCGTCATTTCAAAAGAATAAATTAATATTCGGGTACTTGACTTTTAGCTTTTTCTTATTCTAATAGACCGTGCTTGATGTGCAATGAAGTTGGCCCAAGCATTGAGGATGTCTAATTTGATCACATTATTGTGGTCATTGCCAGCTAGCTAAAGATAGAAGTACTTTTCCTATTTTTCAAAAAATATGTTTGTTGTCATCGACTTCATAAAGTTTTGGACTAGTTATGTGAAAAATGGTTTAAGAATTTTAATGATATTTTTCATTTTCATTAGAGATGTCATTTAAGAAGAAAACTCACACTAAGTTGGATTTATATCTTTTTTCCTAAATCAATAATTCTTTTATAACACGAGTTAACCAAAATGTAACTTCTTCTCATAAAAAATTATATGGGCTTTGAGATTAGCAGAGAATCGATTATCGGGACGCATTACTCGACATTGTAGCCAAAAGTCGCAATTATTGAAGTACATGTCCTGATTTCCTTGAAAACTCCACGGCATTCTCTAGTTGATGGTAGCTTTAATTACTATAGAACAAATCATAGCTTGGCGATATTCAAAGGCAAAGATCGCAAACCCTTTTGAAGCGATCATTGCTCGAAAAGTCTATCCAGAGTCAACTACGATAGCATCGGGATAGAAAAGTGTGGCAGTGGTACTCCATCACCCCCCTTAATAGCACTATACTTTTTCACAATCAATTATTATGCATCCAAAACTAATTATAATTGACCGAATTATAGCAGATATTCTATTGTAGATATTGTAAATTGCACGAATATTTACGTCTCCTCGAGTGGCACAATGCGTAAATCACGTGCATTACCTTGGTACCATTAATCTAAAATTTATATGCATTTGACTTAAACGGCCGGAACCCTTTCTATATCTAGGCCTAAGGGTGGCACATTTCCACACATGCGAAAAGGCTAATGATCGAATTTTTTTAATAAAATTTCCGAATAAACTACATGCAAAAGGAGCGTACTTCATGCTTGTGGTTCCGAGACTTTACAGCGCTTACGATGCGTCGTTGTTCACCGCATCGATAGTCGCGAGGAGCTTGGACATTCCTATATCGTAGGCCTATACACTATGAAGACAATGTGACATTCTGGCCAGCGATCACGGGCATGGGCGATTAACGTCATCGCTAAACAATCTGGACGAAAGGGGTCGCGCAGGCCGTGACAGCTTCAACGATGTCGAAAGTCCCTGCTCGAGTCTTGTCGGGGGGACTCGGGAGTTCATCTCGAGATAGTAGGGAACGTGCGGATCCAAAGCGCTTGCATAGTTTTTTTTGTTGTGTGTTCAGTTCCGCATTGGAGAGTTTTGTCTCTTCGCGACCCAGTTGTAATGAGGTTGGAACGAAGGCGACTTTCTTTCGATCTCAAACTGTTGGCAGATTGTGGGAAACCCTTTTGTCCCGTTTACGTTTTTCCATGCGAATTGAAAGAAAAAAAAAATCGTGGTTTGATGACCGTTGGTGGTCTTTTGTCCAACAACATAGTTTCCGATGATGGTCAGCATTAGCCAAGATGATTCGCCCCACATTAACTTATATGGACTCGACATTACCTTCCCTAAACATCCTAATACTATTCGATAAAATAGAATCAATGTGAATTTCACTGACCAAACAGTCTTTTATACTTACTCCGAGTCCATCTCACCATTTCGCGTTATATTAAGATGGCCAAATTGTACTTGATTTTTCACCGTATCAATGTTCTGCTTAAACAAAAAAAAAATGTCAATGAAGATAATCTCCCAAAGAAATCCATCGCTTTCTTCCTCTCCATTTTTGTAACAAGAGTGTGTGTGTATATATATCTAAACACGGTATGCCCACATCGCTTGTTTGATCGGGGAGAGAAAAGGGGCGAAAGCTCTTTCCAAAAAATGGATGTGGTCAAAATTCAAGCAATTAATGAATATTTTTGACCTAGGAGGAAAGAAAGGGGGGAGGGTTAGTCCATCATAAATGAGAATGGAGTCCTCTTACCTTTTTTTGACCCTTTTTGACATTTCACGACTCCCAAAGACCCAGAAAAAGATGCCCTTTCTTCAAGTCCTTCGCTACAGAAAGAGCAGAATTAAATAGGCACCAAAGGGGAAGGAGCTGAGACAGGCCGGGTCCAGAACAAAAGCAGCCTCCGCATTACACGACCGAATGCAAGAACGTCGTGCGCCACCGAACACGACAAGTTCGATCTGCGAACTAAAGGACACGAGCGAGGAACAAGCTCGAATCTGGGTCGAGGAGGAGGAGCTGTAAAAATGAGAAATTGGAATTGAATTGAATAGAATAAAGAAGCCCGAAATAAAAATGAAAGAGAGAAACCTCAATTCCCCATGAAAAATGCAACCTAGCGTTTGACATTTTGCATTCAACTGCATCATCATCACCTACTTTTTACTCCTCCTTAAATTTTCCCTTTCTTTAAAATTTTAAATTTTTTTTTTTTGCCCTCTACCTTTTCAATAGGGGGCAAGCTTTTCTAGCCCCTTGTTTGACTCCTTGGACAATAATCAATGGCTTCTTTTCCTCCCCACTGCATCTTTTGCAGGCTTGCCGAGATCGGACAAGATACTGAACCGAAAAGTAGCACGCCCCACGAGGCGAAAAAATAAATTGTCAGTAAAAGATTTTTGAAATTTTATACTATTTCCATTATTAATCTAACGGTGACAAGAAATTATAGGGGCTTCGAGCAGTTCAATGATAATGTGGGATCTGTATTTGACTTTTGTCCCTCTCTCTCTTTTTTTCCCCCTCCCTCTTTTTTTTTTTTTTTCCAAATCGATACCATTGAAATATTTGAACCGATAAACTCGTGCTAATCTTAAATTAGATTCGTCTAGTAAAAAATCAGACGACATATTCATCCCAAACAAATTTCTGTCCTATAAAAATCCCTGATTCAAATTCATCATCCACGTCAAGTCTCAAGCTTATGACAAAAGGTAGATATGAAATTGAAATTTTCCAAGTCAATGGTACTAGTTTGTGATGTTTTATGAGATAGAAATTAGTTAATGGTGATTGGACTGAATCGGCCGATTCTAGACGGTTTTCAATGACACTGGTCCTATTCCTAATTTCATATATGATGAATTTCGATAATGGTTTTGATTTTAGGTGTAGAACCATCCATCTTGACCGATTTTTTTAATTTTTTTATATCTTAAAAATCTATTTAAAAAGCCCCCAATTTATCTCTCATTTTGGGCTTCACTCATGCACAAGTCACACAAATCCCATTTCACTCGACAAGAACAAATCACACTACAATAATACTTGCTCATTCTAACCAAATTTTACCACAAATTGAAAAAATCTTTGCGAGACCTATAAACTATACATGTCACTAATTGTAAAAACGTCTTAATCATCAAGAACATCTTTAATTTCGTCTCAAACATTAACCACAAGTAAATAAATATAAACTATACATGTCACTTGCTTCATTGGCCCATTAGGGAGCTGGATCAGATCGATCAGTCCGGTTTTCAGTTCTAAAAGTTGGGAACTAATTCCAGTTCCCAGGCAAGAACCGGATTGCTCAAGAACGGATCACCCTCGGTCGAAGGTAAAATGTGCTATGCCGCTCCGATTTGGAAAATTATTTAGTTAGGTGGAAATTGAATGGGAGTGAATAAGTTGGGGTTGGAAATGAGAATCATAGGAAAAGCTGGGAGGGCCTTTTCGGAAGGTTGGGGGGGGGGGTGGAGACTGTACTTGGCTGAAACACGTGAGGGGCGCAATGTCCGAAGCCAGGAATGATTTATGGCCTGGAGCGTTTGGACCAGCACGAGTTGCTTTCAGACAGGTCGGGGCTCGTTGGCGATTGACAATACTTTTCAATGGTCTGGCTCACCTCAGGGGCGCTCCGCTTCTCTCTCTCTCTCTCTCTCTCCATCTCCCATCGTCTACGGATGTCATGGTCCCTCTTTTCTTGTCTCCATCTCCATCTTCACGTTCCCAATCCTTCTCTTCTCTCCTCTTTTCGAATGAAAAGAGAGGAAATTTCAAATGCCTTTTTGCTCTTCTTTTCTTTTCCCGGAGGCGTAAAAAAAAATGGGTCTTTCGTAATTTTTCGATCCGAAATAGGAAGAAGTCAAATATACATTCGATTTAGTACGTTTCAGTTGGATATGCAAATTCAAGTCCGGCAAACGTTGAGTGCTTGACTTTTCTGAAGCCCCTGCAAATTCCCCTCGTGACCCGAACGTGTTGTCCGTGTAACCAGTGATTCCGTAAGTGTAGTGGGGCGTTTCATTCTGTAGGAAAAAAAAGTAGACAGGAGGCTAATGCCAAATGGAGGTTTCCTTCATTTGACAAACAGGCCTCAGGCCAATACAGGATGTTTGATCGGTTTCGGAATGGGTTGGTTCTTGATCTAAAATTGGAAACCGCCCTATTTTATGTTACGGGTAAAAATCAAAAATTATTAATGACAAGATTTAAAAGTCGCACCACTTCAGTACAGAAACATATATCGGTTAAGTGATGATGTTGTCAATTCAATTATTGATGGGTGCGAAAATATATAAAGAAATTTTAGAATTGGAGACCTGACCGGTTCACAAAATAAAAGAGGCAAGAAAAATCGAATAGATCATCGGAAGAGATCTTGGTGTGAGTATGATAAAATAATAACACGATATGCAGAGTCTAAATTATTTTGTCAATTTGTTTGGCCTCAAAAGAAAAGTTTGCTTTTTCATTTTATTTGATGCACAATGTACAATGCATGCACAATCTGAAAATGCTAAAATTGTTGAAATGTTCCTATCCTTTGGCGCACTCCCCTTTGTCTTTTCTCATCAACAATGATATTTTGGATTCTTACTCTTTGCACGTCACTCATCGGTCATGGTCACATGTTAGGGTGAGACCCATGTCTGATTTGATCTGGCAATTGGACCGAGTTGATCGAGATCGGTTTTAAGGAGGACCGATTCGGTTTTTGATTTCGCGAGCCGAACTCGGATTGGTTCAATTTTTGATTCCAAGTCTTGAGTCACCAATTCTATCCGAGAGCCGATTCAACTCGTCCAATTCCCCAGTTGAACCGGTAATCTGTATTCTTCATCTTCAACATGAACAAATAACAATACAACCACTAGACCGATAAAATATTTATGTAGTGAAATAATGTGGCTCGTATGTTTTGTTATATAAATTTAGCCAAAGCACAAAATGGGTCACTTTTAGTTCTACGCTTGAAACCAGCCCACTCTAAAATCAATTAGTACCAACCACATTACTTAAACTTTCATTCCTATAAATCAATTATTCAACTTGCTTTAAATAAGTCGATATATAACGGTTATGGATTACCCCTAATCACATGGATAACTTCCATTTCTTTAAATCACCCGTTCAATTTGTTTTTATAAATACACAACTTGGTTTTATAAATACATACATACATACATCGTATATACATACATACATATACGCATTCCATCCCCCAACAATTCAAAGGGTTGGCTAAGTGAATCTCATATTGAATGGCCACGCCAAGGAATGATATGGCCATATTTTATTTTATTTTTTCTATTTCACTATTTCTAGAAATTTTTTATGTACGACTCTATCGACCATTCTTTTGATTACCTTTTGCATTAAATGATTACATCTATATCTCGTTATGATTATTATGGTTTATGCAAGTAAGAACTTGGGACATTTAATGAATTTAAGTTTTCTTATTATAAATGAAATTCTAATGTAGTGACTAATTTTTTATACGTTTGAACAAGATGAAACTGCATAAAATAACATTAAAAGACTCCATTAACCCAATTTATTCTCACAACTCTTTAGTATTTATTTTTCCAGTCGAACACACGAAAATAATTTCATTAAACTTTTTTTAGACAAATTTGCGATGCAATGTCAGTGTGTTTTTCCACACGTAACGTTGACAATATTAAGCAGAGTATGGGGAGAATTGGCCCTCTCCTCGAAATGTCTAGCTTCCTCACATTTTCTATTTGTCATTTGTAGTTTTGTTTTGTTTTCTTTTCTTATCATGACATATTAGTTCTGATTTTCTATATGAAGTTGAATACCCGAAACCTTAAAATACATTAATTTTAACATGCCGGGTCGTTTAAAATTCTTTTGTAAACGTAGCAAATTTATATATAAATTCCATTTTTTTTAAGGAAACATGAAATGTGTAAACATTTTTAAGGTCAATTGTCTTCCTGGGTCATTGGATAAAGAAACTGTTGCTTATAAATTAAATGTCAAAATTCCAATGGCAATATTATTTTTCCCCTCTCATACATCAAATAGAAAATTAACCATGACTAGTGCAAAAGGAGATTTGTCTTGTCCCCATCAAATAAAGCAGCTACTTTCTCAAGCAAGATGACGTTGTTGGCTGGTTTTGTTCCCATCTCTCTCGACATGACTTCACTTCAATTCCCACTCAAGACTTTTCTCGAACGATATAAGTGCATGAACATTTGTGGTGGTAATAACATCACATGTGTTTGTGAGGGGGGCGGGGGGAAAAAGAAGAAATCTATCCTCATTCATGCAAAAAGGATTCGACACATGCAATGTTGTTTTACATTTTCTTTATTCAATTTGGTCCCTGATAATTGACGAATTCGCTTCACTAATATAAACATAAATGCTCACTTGCCGTGATCAAAATAACTTACAAAAGGGTTTTTTCTCGATTACCAGCCTATTTGGAGACACTTGAATATTGCTCCAACAAATGTGCCTCCTTCAATTCCATACAATCTAATTGCAAAAGAGGAGATTTGGTGAAAAAGGTTGCCTACAGTATATTCTTTAAAATGATCATCTCCCCAAGCAACTATGCCCACTAACGTGAATGCAATTTCAATATATAATATTAGGTCTGTCGAGTTTCACAGTTAGACCGAACTCTTGGACGAATCATCGTGGCAAATAAGACGATATCGGTCGAAAAATCTTAAGCGCTCGTACCTAATAATGCACGGCCTTTTTCTGTAGCACGATCCATGTGGGGGAAATCACTCTTATTCGGATGTCCTCACTTAGAGGGAGGGAGAAAAAGCGAGGAGACATTGGAGGAAATAATTTCTTGACCTATAGCAAAGAGCAAGCACTCACTTTTCCCTGTGGAAAATAATTATGTGGATGCCATTGTTGGGCTACGAGCAGAAAAGCTTGAATGATTGGTATAGTCCATATGGCCGGCTCTTGTCCTTTTCCTATCAATTACACATTATCGTTTGCGAGTGATTATCTTCTCTCCCGAACGCTAGAAAACTTGCCCAGTTCCTGTTCCATTTCATGCCCTTTTTTCTCATGTGACTTTGCCTCCCGATCCGAGTGTTTCCAACTGCTATAGTTCGCGGGACATGCATGGCCAGTTCGGTCGCGCCCTGTCCTCGACTCCTTGCCTGCTTCCATGAGGAACATGAGCGGAGAACAGGGATCGCCACTGAGATCTCATGTTTCGCCATCGCTCGGATTCTAGCGAGCGACGGGCGAATCTGGAGTTGTGGATTTTTATCGTTGATTGTCTTTCGTATTGGAGGTGATTTGATGTTTTGCTTCAATCGTTTGTTGTGACTTTAGTGGGAATAATTGGTGTATAGGAACTGGGGAGGGGGGGCAGATCTTTTCGAGTCTCAGAAAAGCTGGATTTGACTCCCGGATTTGTGAGGGAATGGTCCATTTTAAGGAAAAAGGACGGGGTATTAAAAAACGACGTACATAATTCGTTAGAAATTAGAAAATGAGTAATACTTCATATACCATAGGATGGTTGCAAACATCGTAGCATCTAAGCCGAGTTTGGCACGATAAAAGTTCCTTTGGTAACGCTTATATTTTTCTGAATTTTTTTCCCCAAAATAGATAAAGAATAAAAATCTGTTTATGCGTATTTTTATTATCGTGAATAGATTTGAAACGGAATTAAGAAATGGATAAACATTACTTGTTTAATTGGAAAACAACTCAAGATCATTTTCTTTTTTTCTTTTTTCTCTTCCTCCTCTTCTTCTCCTAGCTATCGTCGGCTTTGGCAATGGTCGGTGACTAGCCAAACGAGGTCTGCATCGCCTAGTCGAGCGAGGCTGACCTCACAATTGCAAGGGGAGGAGCCTTGCTCAACCAAGGCAAGGCTGAGCGTCGCCCATCCACAGCGAGGCACAGGCTGGCCTCGTTGGGGGCCAGTGAGGCTCCCTCGAGACTAGCCATCTCCCCAGCTTCCATTTGGTCGATCGCCAATTGGCCATGACCAAGGCCAACAACTGACTAGAGGAAAGGAAGAAAAAGGAAAAAAAAATGAAGGGAAAAATATAATAAAATTATTTAAAAATTAATTTTGAGTCCTATCAAACATGTTTCTATTCGTAAATAAAAATTTTGTGTAGTTACTTAATACATTCTTTTGCTCAAAAACTTATCTAAGAACAGAAATAAAAAAAAAAAAATTATTTATGAACATAAATTATTTCTAGGTACAAAAACATTATCATACACACCCTAAGTGGGTGTCTCAACAAATAATCTAGAAAAATAATTCAATCTCGAAAGAAAACGAGACTCATGATAAACGGGGACTAATCAAGATCAATAAATGGGGAAGAGGATTCAACTGAAAATAAGGATTCAATTGACATGATCCTATATAAGAGGAAAGTACACCATTGAGACCTAGCAAAAGTATTTAATTTAGGAGAGATTGATTCTAGGGTAGGTTGGTTTCCACTTTAGAACTTAGAATCAAGAATTGATCCACTCAGTTGAGATCCCAAATCAAGCGAATTCTTCCATTCTTTACGAGTGGGAGTTTCCCAACATTAAAAGAAAAAAAGAATTTATCAATTAGGGTTTGTTTCAGGAAAAAAAAAAACATTAGAAAATTTTAGTCTATCGATTGGTCCGGCTCCTTATATGGAACTAGAAACTAGACCGGTTTCCTCAAGAATTGTCCAGCACCGGCCTGTCAAATCTGATTCTCTAATTGAACCGGGAACACCCCTAATATAATCCAAGGGAAAATCCCAAATAGGGACCCAAAGTGCATACTTTTTCTCAAAAGAGAACCTAAAATGAAGTTTGTCTCAGATAAGAACCCAAAGTAGTCATTTAGTCTCAAAGAATGACCTCACTTGTTGGCCGGTGAACAGATGCGTCTCCAATGCATATTCCGGCGACCTGATCATGGATATTTTTGTCCATTTTTTTTTTAAAAAATTTCAGTTTGTTCTGTTCTTTTTTTTTTTGGTCGATGATTGCATTGTTCATCATCTTCTTCGTCCCCTCTTCATCTTTTTCTTACCTGGACCAAGAAGATCGACTTGGGAAGGGCCGGCGAGGGCTGGATGCCCATCAAAGAGTCACATGCTTTGAGGTCTTGCAGAGAAAAAGGCAACACCTCCTAGCACCATCACCAGTCACTTCCGCACATTGAATAAGCATTCGACATGTAAAAGCAGAAATATGACGAACCCAGAGGAAGAACACGATGATAAACTCATAAGCAAGCAACTTTGAGGAATTAGCTACTCGGAGAGATTCGTGAATCATGAAAATACCGTTTTTCATTTGTTTAACTAACAGCAGGAGTTTTATCTTATTCCAGCTTTCACTGACTACAATGATGCTTTAGTGAATCGAACATGAGTCGGATTAGGATTTTAGAAGTTTCGCTTCAGGCGTGGAAAATATTGATTTCCACTCTCCCTATTCATCTTCTTGCCCAGATCAAGAACATTGGACTTGGGGAAAGGCTGGTGAGGGCTCAATGGCCCTTGCTCGCTACCGGTGATCACTCGCTGCCGCGATGGGCGTCAAGCCCTCGCTGGCCTTTCCCCCAGTCTAGTGTTCTTGATTGGGCAAGAAGATGAATAGGGAGCGTGGAAATCGTTATCAAATTTTCACTTTCTTGTTGTTTCATTCCGACTCCTTCGCTGACGATGTCCGAAAACCCATTCCTCAGTCTCTTCCAAAATCTTGAGAAGATATCCAACTCCATCCAGACCCATCTCTCTACCTTCATCGCTCGTCCCGCTAACCCATCGCAGACCGATAACAATGCTCTCTTCTCCATCTTGAGCTCGCCCAAAAAGCGCGACGAGCGCAAATTTCCAGGCTTTCGGACTAGAAGAGGTGCTCAAGAAGGTGGGCACTTCGTTTTCCTTCCCCTTTGTTTTGTGTCATTACCGTCTCAAGTGAACAATTCAGGGTTCTGCATGTTTTGGATATAATGGTGTGTATGCTTGGTCGGTGTTTGTTGGTATTCCTAAGTGAAGGCAGCAAATGGGTGCCTTTCGAAATGTATAATTGCAGCGTGTTGTTTCATGGGGGAAATCAAAGCAAATGTGCCTCGAAGAAGATGATGAACAGGACAATCAAAAATGACAAAAAAAAAAGTTGGACGAAAATACCCTAATTAGGCTACCGGAATATGCATCGGGGATGTAACTATTTATCGGCTGGCGATTGAGGTCCTTCTTTGAGACTAAATGACCACTTTGGATCCTTATTTGAGATAGATTTCACTTCAGGTCCTCTTTTGAGAAAATGAAGGACACTATGAGTCCCTATTTGAGATTTTCCCTATAATCCACTAATCCCTAGCAATTATTTTCCCAAAGCCTAACCACCGACACCACACCATCCGATGCTTAATTGATCACGAAATCGGGTCGGGTCAGATCGGGTCCGGTACTCGGTCCTACCCATGGATCACCCCCGGGTAAGGCAAGCCGGGTCGCAGACCCAAGTGGAGAAAATGCATTCGAAACAGAAGCCAATGGGCTCCTCAGCCCACTCTGTGACTCGGCCCATAACGGGCCCAACCCAAGAAAAGGCCCGGGGAGGAAGTCCAAGACCCAAGTTCGCCCGGCCCAGAAATCCTCCGCCATCAAACCGAGCAGAGACGACGGGAATCGGAAGAGAAGAATATCCTTCGACAGAGTCGGCAATCGGGCGATGGACGGCGGTCCGGCGTCCGTCTCGTCGTGAAATGGCGATGCGCATAATGTCGTCGAATCGTAGGAGCGTAGCTGCAGCTGCTTCCGTCGCGGCCCGAGGCGGCGGGACGATCGCGGGCGGCGTTGCTGCGTCGGCTCGGTCGTGAAAAGAACTTCAGCTTGCGTCGTGCGTCGGCGCCGGCGCCGGCGGCCGCCTCGTTGCGGACAACCTGTGGAGGTGGTCGGGGACGCGGAGTGAATGAGGAGACGGTGAGCGAGGAGGGGTAGAAGGGAATAGGGACTTCGGAAGGTGCAAAGAGAGGGAGGAAAGGGAAAATGGTGGTGCTGATGAGGGTTTTGACTCGGAGGTTGAGAGAGTCGATCGGGCCGGCGGCACCTGCGCGGCCGCGGGCGGTGCATTCCGTCGCGGAGGGTAAGCGTAGCTCCCGAATCATCATGTCGCCGCCGCTTGTTTCGCTTGATCTCCCGGACGTGTGGGCTCCCAATTTCAGCCATTCTGGTCCGCCACTCAATTACCATCAAAGTAAGTAGTTTTCCGTGTATCTTGTGTTGGTTCTGTGTGGGTGAGTTGATGGGTCTCTGTGAATCTTTTGATGCAATTTGTCTTTCTTATGCCTTTTGTAATAAGTATGACTACTGCACTGCTTCTCATATCCTGTTTGCAGCCCTTCAAATTTTTTTCCCGTTATGTTTTGTTCCCATGGAAACCAATTTACCATCTCCTTTTGCGTCGGTTCTTTGGGTATTGAGTGGCTTTTTGGAATTTAACATTGAGGCTTGCTTTCACACGGTGTTCATATTCGTGGTCAGGCTGCCCCGCTGTGCAGTCCGCCAGCCCATCACACTTCTTGTTCCCACGCGCATACTCTGTCTAATTAATATGGGGAGGGGGAATTTTGAGGGTTAATTGAAGATGAATCGAACGCAGCCCACCTTGTTTAGCTCCGTGTGTTGTTTTGGCTTGACTGAAGTTTCGAATTGTTCTAGCTCAATGGTAAATACTACTTTTCTAGTTTCAAAGTGCCATTGTTTTTTACAACATTGATATTACATAATAGGTTTGTTCATACAATGAAAACTACACAATCATATGACAATGTAATAGATGGCAAAACGCAACTTTTTCGCTAGTAGAGAATTCTTTCATGTATTTATTGATTAGCAATAGGTGCAAAACATAATTCGCTATAGTGATGACTGGAGTGTCGCTTGAACTTCCCTAGAATATTACTCATATATTCCCTCAGCTAGGCATTTACACTAGTTGAAAAGTTAAATTAGTTAGATTTCTGATTCACTGTGTAGACTTAAATTGCTTCCTGTCAGAACATCAGCCTTTTGGGCACTCAGATTTTAATTTTGTAGTCAATTCCTTCCTAGCATACTTTTTTATAAGATTCTTTCTGTGAACTTGAATTACACAAATATTTAAAATTGTTGAAGCATATGTAGTGTTGGGATGTCAGCCATTAGTTAATAGGTAGATATTAAATAATCTAGTCATGTCTTCTCTACACTATATACAGAACATCTTTCGTGCTCTTGTAAGAAGTCCATTTGAGTAAATATGTAATCGGTTTTGTTTTCCTCTCTTCCTCTCTGGTGATCCAAAAACATTCACTGAATTGAAATCCTTTTCTATGTCAAGAGATGGTCCCTCTGGAAAAAGTGCTATTCTTCTGGTGTTTTACCTCAATTCTATTCGCTTGCTAGGAATATGGTTTTCTGTGACATGCAGGGAAGCATTCCATACATATAGCTTCAAACCTGAATTATTATCAAAGTGAGCATGAGTATTATAATTGATGAAAAGGAGTAGTGACTGTAATATGCAGCATCAGTCTTTATGTGTTCTTCCCTATAGAAAAATAATGGAAATGAATAAACAATTTTTGTATGGGTACAGTCTTTATGTGTTCTTCATTTACTCACTTCCGGAAATATGTACGAGAAGTTGTGCACGAATCTTTTTGTCACTTGTCTTGTGATGGTTTGATCAATGAGGTAAGTTTTGGTGACTAAATAAGATTAAGAAAGAAAGAAATAAAGATAGGTGTTTTCAACCTTACTTTATGAATTGTATGGCCAACATAATTTAAGAACCGATTTGTCTCATGTCTTGAAATTGATTTTTACTCTAAGAACCAGCATTGAATATATTGGGTATTCATCACAGCCAATGGGCAGACAGCTGCAATGATCGATGGCAAGTTGATTGCTGAGGGAATCAGGTCAAGAATAGCGAGTGAAGTTCGAAGGATGAAGGACTCTATTGATAGGATTCCAAGCTTGGCTGTAATTATGGTGGGACAGAGAAGGGATTCTCAAACTTATGTTAGAAACAAGATGACAGCTTGTGAAGAAGCTGGAATCAAGTCTGTACTAGCAGAGCTGCCTAACGATTGTTCCGAAGATGACGTTCTCAAGACTTTGTTAAGTTTTGAAAATGATCCATCAATTCATGGTATTCTCGTGCAGCTGCCTCTACCAAATGTAACTACTCAAAGCTGCTCTCTGTACGTATCTTTTTTTTCTTTTTCATGAGGTAGGGAGGGGGTGGGGAGAACATGTACAGATCCTTGTACTTGGGATTATATGTACATGACTTCCTGAACTTCGATCTATCCACTTTAGTCCCTATATTATTCTCTTTGGTGAAAATATTTCTTCTATTATGTTGTGTTTCTGACTCGATCTTCCTACGTGTTAAGACGGTGTCATTTAAAACAACTATATTAGATGTCCTAACTGAAGGTTATTTTCACAAGCATGAATAGTAGACAGGACTATAATTATTGAAATAAAGGGCACATAGGGACACGTCCAAATGCAGGAAGCCTTTAGACATTCACTCTGTTCTGTACAATTATGATAGCACATAAATTGGCCATCTCTCATGACTGAAAAATATACTGGCTTTATGGTCCTTAGATTCCCTAGTCCCTTGCTTCTTTTTAAAATACCCATCACTTTGCAGTCCATTCTTGAGGTATTGAAGTAGGGTCAGATGCCCCATTTGAAAGAAATTCTTCTGAAACCAGATCTGTTACTTGGCAATGCACATGCTTGACAAAAGTTAAGCAAGCAAATGCTGTATCATTCCTTATATTATGGACAAATGTACATGGCTTTTAAATTTTGCTTTTACCGCATCAGGAAATGCTCCATAGTGCATCGTCTGAGACCAAAAATCTAGTAGACATATGTCCTTGCGTTCATGTTTTTTTTTTTTTTTTGGTACCATTAAAGTGCATTTTGGACACGATTCTTGAGTGAATGCTCTTGTTCAGTAAGGTTTTACAGAGAAAAGCAGTATGTACATTATCAGCTTGCTGATGCAGTATAAATTCCCTATGGCAGCATTTGAATGAGGAGAGGATTTTGAATGTTCTGAGCCTAGAAAAAGATGTTGATGGCTTCCACCCACTTAATATGGGCAATCTTGCAATGAGAGGAAGGGAGCCTCTGTTCATCCCCTGCACTCCAAAAGGTTGCATCGAGTTATTGATAAGATCTGGTATTGAGATCATGGGGAGAAAAGCCGTGGTTATTGGGAGAAGCAACATTGTTGGGTTGCCCACATTCTTGCTGTTGCAGGTATTAAGATGTTTTTTTCACAAAAAGGTGGATCGCACATATTTTTTTTTCTTCTGCCAGATCATAGATGTTTACTTCCTAGCATTATCTGGCAGAGGCACCATGCGACTGTGACTGTTGTGCATGCTTTCACAAAAAACCCTGAAGAGATCACTCGGGAAGCTGACATTGTGGTCACAGCCGCCGGAGTACCAAATTTGGTCCGTGGCAATTGGCTTAAACCGGGAGCTGTGGTTATTGATGTTGGAACTCATCCAATCGAGGTGAGAATTCTGGCATGTAGTGCAGTGTTTATTATATCACTAGAATGATGGTCGGCAGATGTCCTTGATATGCATGCGCTTGTTGCAGTTCACGTGTAAGGCACTCCTTTCCATTTGCTATATTTATGACAAATCTGTAATGTCATTATGGACTGTGGGACAGGATCCAAACCACGAGCATGGATACCGTCTTCTGGGTGATGTTTGCTATGAGGAAGCTGTGCAGGTGGCCAGTGCTTTAACCCCTGTACCTGGAGGAGTAGGTCCCATGACAATTGCCATGCTTCTGTCCAACACTCTGGATGCCGCTAAGCGGGCATATGATTTTTCTTGACGTATAGGACACACGGAAAATATCTTTTTTAATACTTGCCTGGATTTTTTCAATAGCTTTCCCATGGCGTGTAGCTTTTTTGTTGGGTCATAATTAGCTGTATATTGAAAGGTTAGGCATGGCCGCATCACTTGTCATCTTTGGAGGAAGGAATAAAAAGAATAGTTAATGTAGGTTTTTATCCGACCGTGTTAAGTTTGTCGACTGCATTGCACGGGCAACATTTAGCCCTTGTTTAGTAACCATCCCAATAATAACTGATTCTGATTTTTTGTTCCCAGGAGCATTTTGAAAACAGAATCGCGTTTGGTAAAATTTTTGTTCCCAGGAACAGATTTGGAGTAGAATTAAGAATAAAAAAAAAAGTCTATTTCTATTCCGGGAACAAATTTAAGAATCAAAACCAACTATTCTTCTTCCCTTTTCTCTTCTTCTTCATCGACCGTCATCTCGCAATTGCTGTCCATCACCGTCCGCTGCTGGTTGCTAGCAACCGGTTTGGCGAGCTTGCCGGTGGCCAGGCAGGCTTCTCGCCTAGCCCTGGCGAGGTTGGCTTGGCCATCGACAAGGCTTAGCCGACGAGGGCCGACCCTCGTCTAGCTGATTGTCGATTGCCGGACCGGCCACAAG
Organism: Eucalyptus sp. ANBG9806169; assembly: GCA_014182395.1. Taxonomy (NCBI): domain Eukaryota; kingdom Viridiplantae; phylum Streptophyta; class Magnoliopsida; order Myrtales; family Myrtaceae; genus Eucalyptus; species Eucalyptus sp. ANBG9806169. The sequence continues at coordinate 12,584,888 of CM024583.1, read as the reverse complement.
AAGAAGAAAAAGAATAGAAGAAAAAGGAAAAAAAGAAAAGAAAAGAAAAAGTAAAAAAGTAAAATAATTATTTAAAAAATAAAAGTAATTGATTTTGAACATAATCAATGAGCACGATACTAAACTTAATTATATTCCAGAATAAAAAAATTTGGACAGTTACTGAACGGCTTAAAATACTTAGAAATTGTTTCTAGGAATAAAAAAAAAAAATCATTTCCGATCAGAATCTGTTCTCGTGAATAAAATCATTACTAAATACACCTTTATTAACTGAACTGGAGGTCGGGCATTAAAAAGTACGGCCGTTTACACAAGTATTTGGGCTTCAAAATGGATAAATTCATGCCCCAATTGACTAGCCGGTGACTACTGGCTGAGGAAACCACTTTACACCTGTACTTAAAAAGTCTCTGATACAGATATTGTGATGGTTACTATCCATTAGAAAAAATCTACTGTATATGTTGTTGGAAAAAATGAAGCAAAAGCCTGTACGTACTGATACCTAAAACAAGTTGCTCTTACTTTTTATCACCTCGCACAACGTATATTAACTACCCAGGAGGAAAATAAAGAAAAGAAGCATACTACTTAGATATCAGCTCTCCTATCGGGTGGGACTTCGGTAGCATGATATTTACTTCTCAGGTTAGGCATTTGGTCCTAAGAAATCTGACGGGTACACGATTCAGATACAGCTCAAATGATTCCTCTCATGCGATGATTTTAAGAGGTAAGAGTACTGTTCAAGATCAAAACAGGTTTATTATCTTAGATCTTCGAGAGATAGTGGAAGAAAGGAAGAAAGGATTTAGCCAGAGAGCTCGCTATCCTAGATCTTCGGGATGTAGAGGAAGAGAGGAAGAGAGGAAGAGAGGAAGAGAGGATTTAACCAGAGCTCGAATGCACAGAAACTCGGTTCTCGAAATTCATATTGGTCGATAGGAGGACTATGCCCCCCTCGACCAAACTCCAAGCGGGCCATCTCTCATCTCATTCCTTCCTTTTTCCTCCATTGGTCGCCTCAATCAGCAAAACCTGAGGTTCCGGCATGGCCCTTCTCTTCCAAAGGCATTACTGTTTCCCCGAACTTACCCAATTTATACATTCGCTGTTTATCCAATAGAGCAATTTCCCTTCCAAACATTGAGAAAACCACGTCCATGACTGAACGGGCTAATCATCTTTCAATAATCATGAAGGAGAATTGATTACATCGTTTCGTGGAGTATATACAAAAAAGTTACAAATTCGAGCAATTTAGCACTAGGGTCACCTTCTCAATGAGAAGGACAGCCGGGTAAGATATCCATCCCAGCAAAAATTCTGGGGGCAGAGATTAAAACAGAATGTCCCAAACATTTGCAAATAAACTGACAAAGAGGCCCTCCTCACGCTTCCTCTTCAGACATGGATTGAACTGGCTCCACAACTGGAGGGATGCAGTCTACCTTGTAACGAAGGGCCTATTTGCGAAATTCAAACTCTATATCATGAATATATAGTGTACTAATACTACTTTGATTATCTTGTTGAAAAAGCTATGATCATACTACTTTCAAAAAATATTTGTAAAGTGATAAAATATCGAAGCAACATCATAGGGCCCCAAAAGAAAAGAGCATATACCTTCTTAAAGAATGTGGAATATGAATTATCCCAGACTAGCTTATAATTTCCAGCAATGCATGTGCAAAAGTTGCCCTGCCCAAAAAGCGATTAAAAGCCAAAAGTTATTTTGCTTCTCAAAGAAAACAAGCTATGGAGGACATGAACCCAAAAAAAAAAAAAAAAAAAAAAAAAAGCAGCACTCACTTGGTCAGACTCATAACGACGGTAAGGTAATATCAACTGCAAAACAGCCAACAAGATGCAGTCAAAGATCAGTGGGAAAGCAGGTGAGTCAGCTGCCAAATCCACTATAACTGAGCACAAAGCCGGCAGGCCTACAAAAAGGTCCCAAAAGAACAAGAATCTAGATAATTCAGAGCTGAGCATGTAGCTAAGCATGGACAGAACTCACGGTTTTTTCTCCAGAAGGATTTATACACTCCACACTGAATCCAATGTCCTGTCAGATGGAAGAACATATATCAAAAGATATTCTTGCAATATTCTCCAGCTTGCATACCAAAAACACTAACCATCTGGACCATGCATTCATTTCGATCCTCCTAATTCAATTACCAAATTCAACACCCTGTCTGATGTCTACAAAAGAGGCACTCATTTCAACTACCATCATTGCATTGTGAAAAAGAAATACTCAAGCCCAAGAAATTCAATCCACAACCAAATTTGAGAAAGGCATTTGTCTGACTCAAAATCAAGCCTAAAGCCTGTGACTTGAAGAACTTGTCCATACAGTCGAGCCGAATTCAATTTAAGAGCAAGCTAACCAAGCCATGGACATGGAAGCAATGGGTAAAAGAGATGGTAGTCGGTAATCTCTCCATAAACAAGACTGGTTTAGCCAGTCTTGGGTCTGCAATTGAAATCACAAGTTAGTGAACATGTTCACGTCATGTAGAAGAATTCTTGCTTCCTGCCAGAGCAATATGGCTCCAGTTACTTCTCAATGAATAGGAAAATTTCAGGCAGTTTGAGAATACTGGGGCAATTGGCCTTCCACTTCGAGAATTTCGTTTACAAATCAATTAGGGTGCACTGGTTTTTTCTAATTCTGTTCCGTGGACGCGTTTCCGAATATTTGAAGCGTTTGATAACTGTGCAAAATTTCCATTCCTAGAACAAGAATGTGTTTGGTACAACCTTAAAAAAAAATTGCAGCATTAGAATTTCTTTTAATATTTTAATAATTTTATTACATTGTTCTCTTTTTTTCTTTTCTTAAAAAATAATAAATAAATAAATTCTAGCTGGTCACTGGCCTTGGCCATGGCCGGCAACCAGCCAGATTAGGGCCGGTGACCTTGCCAGCCTTGGGTAGCCTCATTGGCCAGAGCCTTTGAGGCTTGGCCTAGCTAGAGGCTGGCGACCAGCTAGAGGAAGAAAAAGAAGAAGAGAAAAGAGAGAAAAAAAAAAAAAGAGAGAAGGAAAAAGCTTGATTCTAGAATTGTTCCACGGAATAAGAAACAACTTTTATTTTATTATTAATTCTATTCCAAATCTATTTTTGAGAACAAATTTGTTTCCGGGAACAAAAACGTTACCAAACGGATTTCTGTTCTTTTTTTGTTTTGGGAAACAAAAGAATATAAATAGGTACTATTTGACACGTTACCAAACAGATCCTTAGTTTCCACATGAATGATTTTTTAGAGCCAGTATAATAACCTCATGAGATCTTGGCTTTATAAAGGGAGGAAGGTGCTGCAATCAGATACTTTTTTCTCTGTTAACAATTCATGAAATATTCGAGCTAATACTTCAATTCTTAAACCAACATATCCCTCTATTCTTCTTTCAGCTGCATCAAGCAACCGCGGTCAACAGACAGTTGATTGTAAGAAAGGGCGAAAGATATGAAAAATCACGAGGAAAAGGCAAACATAAACAGCTTGCCACCTCCCTTAGATGTGGGCCACCCAGTACATAGTCTCAAATGTAAGATGATTGTCAAGTTTAAAAGAATCCTATTACATTAAGATGACAAAAATTTCCCAAAGAACAGGATAGAAGATTCAACAACCCTGGGAAAGAAAGCCTCATGACTTACCAGGTTAATCTTCCCTTGTACCAATGAAAAATCCCATGCAATGTATGAGTTTAACGAATCCACCATCAAGGAAACCTAGCATAGAGTCCATTATGAAGCTTCAGAAATTTGAAGCCAAAACACCATCATCGAGGTTACGGCAGGAGCAAAAAAAGTTGCTAATAGACAAGATAATTCTGTGACACATAACCAGATACTTTGAGACATCAATTAACCCAGTTGACTTGTGATTCTGACTGAAGCACAGCAATCCCATTGTTTTATGCAATATATTTAGACTTGGACAAAGAGCAAACCATAAGTATCACCTACTGACAAACTCCCAATCCTACAGTTCCTCGAGAGTCTTATCCAGTCAATTGGACTTTAAATGCTTAACTTTTGTGCGAGGATGGTAGGGTGCAGCAAGCAGAATCCAAACTCTCATCAAGACGATGGACTTACTTACTAGGAGGGCACAGCAAAGGAAGCTAGAAGACATTGTTTTGGCTTGTGTTAGGGAAGAACCCGCAAAAAATAAAAAATTCATAACATATTTTATACCACATGACTGGCACCCTTTCAGTAGGATCCATGATTAGGAAATTTAAAAAAAAAAAAAAAAAAAAAAAAAAAAAGGACCAAAAATAGAATTCTAAATTATAAATCATAAAGAGAAAGAATGATAAAAGAACATGCTACCCAAATTTAAAAGTTTAGAAGAAACAGTAATCCATTAATTTCCAGCTTATAATTGTCAGGATCAACACCTCTTAATCCTTTGCAGTCAGAGTCTAAATTCTTAAGTAAAAATCACTAGCTATTTGGCCAATGAGAATAACGTTCCCTATATCTTGTACATAAGTAGAGATACGACAATCATATCAGTTTATTAATAGATGCTGAAAATCTTATCTCAATTACAAATCCATCTCTAATCTACGAGCAGATTCAACTGCTTATAATCCATCAGCTATACATCAGGATCAACTCAGTGATGCCAAAACAGATAACTTGGTACAAAGGAATATCTTGCTTCAAATGCAGTTATTTGACAAGAAGGTTAAAAATTTACCTCATGAGTTTTACCAGCTGGGATACTTATCTCTTTATAGTCATCATTTTGCCTGCAGAATATAACCAAATACTTAAAAAGACATATCGGAGTTATCTAACAGAAAGGTAATTACGAAATTAAGACAAATTTACCCTGCTTCTAGGGTGCCTGCTTCCACTGCTGATATGAAGAAGGGGGAATTCACGAATACTTCACTAGAAGAAGGAAAAAATACTGGTCAATACGAAAAAAACATGTTGAATAGAGGTAACAGTGAAAAAGAACGCATATATAACAACGAAGAACCTTTAAACAGTTTCTCTTTGTTGCTGTCATAAAAATTTCACCATGCGACCACAAATTCAGCAAACTGATAAAAGCAACTGATTTGGCATATTCTTGTTAGAAGATCAATTCTTTAGAATCTGAAAGATTGGAATATCATCTGATTCAGTTTATCATACCGCTACTTAAAATGCATGTTGCTTTCTTTAATATCTTTCAGACAGAATAAGCTGAGTCTTTGTGTGCTTAAGATGTTTTATCATAGATTATACAAAATGTCTTGTTTGAATAAAGTAATTATCAAGAAAGGACTACTATGCGCCTCATCTTCCAATTAATTGTTTGCCTAGCCTCCAAAAGATGTAATCGCAAGGAACCTCTTCCAGAGGCCCACCGCCCCTCAAGCCCATTATTGTGCTTCTCCAATTTCTAATATAGAACTTCAATGGCAACTAAATATTTTTAACCATCGCACCAGCAGTAGGCCATTCGCTACAGGACAACAAAGGCTTTGCAGCACAAGACAGTAACAATGACTGTGGAATACAAGTCAAGATAAAGCTAATTTGGTATTGATGTGGCAGAATGCTATATGGATCAGCAAGATGTAGTGTGCTTAGTGCTATAACTCTGTCAAAGATGGGCTGATAAGATCTATAAATCATGAAGAAAGTGCATTCTGAAAAATACATTGTTGTTTTCCTAGTCAATTTGTTGAGAAATGCTTATAACACAATTTAACTTTCAAGTTTCCGCCAGCTGCAAGGCTGTGTATTATAATAGCTTAAGGAATCCAGCACTAAGCCTCTGATAACAAAGTTGAACCATGACTTTATCAGTTAATCCTTTCCAAATATAAGGCACAAATGTGCAGTCATTTAGTACAAATGTGACATTTTCAATTGACCAATATCATTTCCACTGCCCATCTGACTCTTTGAGATAGACACACCAAAATAAATAGTTAATCAGTACTATCTAAACCCAGGCAACAAAACATTTGTCAACACCTATAAAAAAATCTCTGGTTCTGGAGTTAAGTGGTATCTAGGAGAGCAGCCTGTTCAGAATTTGGGACTCTGTAACTATCACACTATTACTACCTCAGCGCATTCATGCGTCTTTTCCTTTTGAATTTTTTTTTAAGATACATCTATGCCTGAAAGATTCATCACTAGTCGAGCTAAAGGTTTTGCATTGCTGGTAATAGTTAAAACCCATTTACACTTTCAAAAAAGAAAAAACTTACTATGACACATTTGTTTACCATGATAAAATTCTCCTGAAAATTCGTTCAAGCAAAATAATGGTTTTGACATCAAACGGTCAGGAGCTTACACGGGTAAATACTCTAAATTTTTTTTTAGAAACATACCAACCTTACAAGAGACATATTTTGACCTCCAATTGCTGTTATTAATCAAGATACCAAGACATATTTTTATGTTGCAGGTACAACATGTGAGGGATGCTTTGATATTGAACATTAGAAGATGCAGTCTAGTTTGGCTTATGAGGTATCCAGAACTATTATTCCCAAAAGATAAAACGGTTCTCATACTCCAGGAAGCCTTAGAAACCAAGAGACTACTCAAAGCAATGTTCAACTATTCTTAGCCGCCTATCCCATGGAAAGTGAAACAAAAGAAATGGAAAAGAAATGAATGTTCAGCAAAAAAGAAGAAGAAAAGAGAGGGAAATCATCAACATAAAAATGACAACATGAACTTCGCATGCTTAACTATGTTTTGTAGTAATGGGCCCCTTTGTCATCTACAGCTCTTAACACAGTCATCCTCATCATATGAAATAAGTACCTGAGAAATTTGATGAATCTCTCGAATTCGGAAGTATAGACATTCACTGCTTGCTCCAATGCAGATAACTCATCTCCTTTTCTGCTCATGTCATGATGACAATTTCATTAATAGATGCCAAAGAAGAAAATGCAAGTGTCATCTCTCAGAATCTAGATACAAAAATTTTCCTTATCAAAGGTTTACTGAGATGAAAGAAAGACAAATTAGAAAAGGGTAAGGCATCTCACAATTTCCGAGTCTCAAAGCGTCCCCGAGATAGTGAAAGAAAAAGGCGAATAAACAGACCCAGTGACGTGAGGCTGTACAAAGGAGGTCCATATCGTTGTCTTTGCTCTTCCATGGGCCTATCAGTTATTAATTAGAAACAATCAGAACTTCGTATTTGCAGGGATCACTTGCTCACGGATGTTGAGATCAATAAAAGTAGACATGACATTAGCAAGAAGAGAACTTTCGTGGAACTTACCCATCGTCGTCATTTATTTGCTTAATGAAGTCCAGTAAAACCTGTATCGGAAACATAAGGAAATTATTAAGGAGCTTGGCAAAGGGAAGGGAAGGATAAGGAAAGATATAAGTACATTTAGCAAAAGACATGAAAATGGATGGAGTGCAGATGCTTAAAAGTATTTATCCAATCAACACCACATGCTGGAATGCGAGTTAATTTATTGCGGTTGTAAAACTTGCGAAATGAGCAATGGTAAAAAATCCAGCCCGAATAAGTTTTCTAGCAAATCAGAAGTCCACGAACCTATCTAAACCACCATCACCCTGGCTAGAATACCAAGGGGCATGACAATGTACCCGTCGGAATTAGAAGTCTCATTCATTTTTTGCCCACTCTGGAACAGGTTAATAAATTTATAGTGCGCTTATAAAACAGTACACACCATCACAGCACATGGGCAGAAAATTCATGGTAAACTATGACTGAGCAAACAGCAATTACCATGTAAAATCAAACCATCAAAATGTGAAACACTAAACTATAGTCTCTTTCTTAAATGCAATCAATCTAAGCAATAAGATGACAAGGCAACTAAACTATTACGAGAATAATTAACAGAATTACAACAGGAAAGCATAAGTGCAGTTCCAAAAGCAGGGTGGAAATAAAAGCAGACAAGGCAAGAGGTAGCAAAAAGGAATACATACTTGTGGTACCCCTACTAAGTACTTCACAAGGGTTTTGTAGACACCTGTAGCAGAACCAAGCTGGGCTAACTGTCTTCTCCTGAGACGTCATTTAATAGTTACACCGTAAGATCACTACTAGCCTATGGCATCACAGCCAGCAATTAGAGAAGCAAAGATCTCACCTATCCATTTGCTGTTTCCATAGTAAAGCATATCTGTCTTGTATACTTCCACCAGAATTAATTAAAGCATCAACCTCTGCTTGCTTGTTCCTCTCAGAGCGTTCCCTTTGCTGTCTAATAAGTGTCCCCCGAAAGTCTTGAGGCAGGTAAGTCATGACTGCAGATATGGATATAATCCTCATTTAAAAGTCCTTTATCTTCTTAGCAGCATCCTATGCTACTTGAGTTATTACACATCGATCACAACAAGGTCCTTGGAATCAACTTCTCATAATAGACCAACAATTTTCCATCAAATTTATAAATAAATAAATAAATAAAACCCTCTTTACCACACTCAGATTCTTCATTTCTCACAGATTGATCATTAACTCGTCCCACAAGATAAATGAACCAAAGTTGAGCCACTAATCGGGGGTAGTGGCACTTAAATGGAAACTGCATCTATCAGATAGGTATGCAAATCCAATCATAGATTAGCACTGGCTTGTAATAGTGAGACCCGTTGCCACCATGCGTGAACATTTAAAGCTATGCCCGAAAATCTAAATGCTAAAAGCTCGTAATCCCAACCATTACAGTGCTTTTTTAAGCTTAAAAGTGACGAAAGTGAACTGGCGTTCGTTATGTGAGTGAAGAGCATTAGTTAATCAAGACACATAAAAAGAGAGGGAGAGCGAGAGAATGAGAGTAAAACCTGTGTTAAATACACGTTCAGAATTTCTAGCCTGAAAAGATATCAACAAACTCAAACTTTCTTGAACCTTATCTTTGAGCTGGCTGAAAATGGTAGCAAACTCGGTATTCTCTGTCGTCAATTGCTGCTGAAGCTGCACTCACCAAGCAAAAGCAAAACGACCAATTAAAAGAGAAAAAAAACCGCCCCTTTGACCAAAAAAAAACCCACAAGACTCGAGATCATCGCCAAAAACATTCAGCACTACGTAAACATATGTATTCACGAACTCCTAGACACATGAATATCTTACCGCCGCTGGCCAATTCGACTTCTCGAGCAGAAAAACAATCTCTTCCATCTGCTCTCGATTCTTCCACATGTTCTCGTCAATTTTATGGGGAGGCGTCCTATCTGCCTCCTCTATCAACAATTTCTCACCTAAAAAAACCACAGCAGACTAAACCAGCATGACTTCCACGCACCGTTAAACACGTTCAAAATCGTCCACGGCACGGCAAATTAAAAGCACGGGCAAACACCGCCGCATTGAACCATCACAACGAGGTAGACACGCACGCGATCCAGTATCAACCTCCCGAGATCCTCCCAAAAAAAAGCAACGACGAAGACGGAGACCGCACCTTCGGTGGGGGGGACGTCCCCGAGCAGGTCGTCGGAGAGCGAGCGGATCCGCGAGGAGAGCGCGGCGACCTCCTCGGAGAGAGGAGGGAACGCGTACTTGTCGTAGTAGGAGGCGAGAAAGGATCTGGTTATCGGCACCAGGCCATCCATCGACGACATGGTTCCTTAGGGCCGACGGTTTCCGGCGGGATCACGGCTCCGCGCGATCCGCTAGGGGTTGGTTGGTGGGGGGGTAGGGGACGGGGATCCGAATCGAGCTCCGGGACTGTAGCTCCGCCGCGCGCGGTGGCTCCGCCGTGGGCGAGAGAATTCGCCGTTGCAACGGAGGCCGGGAGGAGGAGGAAGGAAGGAAGGAGAAGATCTCTCGCTATGAAATTGGAAGTCCACGCGAGAACCCAATCGAGTGCCTTCCCGGTCGGTGCATTTGTGGAGCGGGGCCCCTTTTTTTTTTTTTTTTCATAATTTCCTTCTTTATTTTTCTTGCTAATAAAGAATTAAACGAAATCAGGGAAAATAAAATTAGGTATGATGAAAAATGTAATTTATAATAAATACGACATTAAGGCAGGGGAAAAATCGAAATAATTTCTTTTATATGGTGTAATGTAAGTTCCCTCAATTGCGATTTATATTTTTTGCAATTTCGGAAATACGAGAAATGAAAAAGAAAATGGCGACAGAGGAAAATAGAAAAGTATCTTCCGACTGAAGGAAGGAATAATTCCGTTTGGATGCACCAACCTTTCTTTAGCTCTTCTTTTGGCGGGTGGAGAAAGTGGGCGCGGCGTGTGATTTAATTAATGCGCTAATTAAAAATTGGGACGGAAAGGAGAGAAAATCCAAGCAAGATCAACAAAGTGCATTTGATAATGTTTGTATTCTTATACACAATTTCTTATTTTTATTTTCGAAATCATTTCTGAGCATAACAACACATTTGGTAACTATACAAAAATTCTATTTCCAAATAGAAAAAGAACAGAAATGCATTTAGTACGATTTATAAGTTTTTTTATGATGTAAAATTTATTTTAATTTTTAATTCCTTTCTTCTTCTTCTTCTTCCCCTAGCCGGTCGTTGGGTGACAACATATGGCAACGACCGGTGACTGCCAACAACAATTGAGGGCGGCGATGGTAACTGTCAACTACGGGCAACGTCTAGTGGCATTTGGGGGCGACAAGTGATGACGTTCCTCTATAGTATGTCGAGTAAAGGATCATTGTTCTAAAGCAAGCAATAGACATAAGAGTTTGGATTTGGGTTCTCACAATCATGGAAAGATCAATTACAGAATAATTATATATATAATTATGGAAGCCTCATGTAAAACTGTATCATCTCGCGATTATCCAACTGTTTATCAAAAAAGAATATAATTTATGAGGAAAATTTTAGATGAGGACATGAAATGCTCTCGTTTTCTCGAATAAAAATCTAAAATAGACTTTATCTCAAGTAAGGGTTTAAAGTGTCATTATTTTCAAATAATGGCTTGAAACGAAACTTTTTTAAAATAAGGGCATGAAATGGTTATATTAATCTCAAAGAATAACCTAATCTTGTTGGCCGAGATGCATTTTTGTCTTTCGCTTTTCTAACTTTTTCTCCTTTCTTTATGTGACTATTGCTTCCACTATTCCAAATCTATTGGCAATTCCAACCATTGTGTTTCCATCTATCTCAAGTTAAAAAGAAAAAAAATATACGACCAGAAAAAAAAAGTTAAAATGAAAAAAATTTCCATTAAAAGACATCAAGTTGACAAAAAATCAGTGATAAAGAGAACAATTACAGAATAAACGAATAGCGGCATCAAGCAAAAAGAAGAATCTAAGACCGCACTTGGATAAGCAAGATTTAAAATATATAACTTTTTTTGGTCAAAAGATTTAATTTTTTTTTAAATAAGTTGAAAAACTACTTTTTTATCTGAACTTACTTTACTTTTATCCGCACCTCGGGGATGGTCTTAAGTTTATTAGGAGAAATTAATGAGAAAGAGCAAACGAATGAAGAACTCAAAAAATTATGGTAAAAGGAAAATTTTGAATATTTATTTATAGATGATCATTCTAGAAATAAACACATATAAAAGGAAGAGCCATTTATTTTAATCATCTAGAAACAAATTAAAATAGATAAACTCCTTAATAAAATCGATATTCTAACTTTGATATATATATATGGCAAAGCTTTGAATAAAGAAGAGTGATATTCAGATGAGCTATAATGCTTATCGAAAGTATGTCCGTACGTACCTTCATTCTCTTCCACGACCGTAAGATAAAAGCAACAACATTTTCAACAATGAAATAAATAAATTTTCAAGCCTCTGAGTACATCTCTAATTGCTAAATAGTAATAACTCGACTAACAACTAAGGGCCCGTTTTAGCTTTTGAGGATGCAAATGCACTCGGGTGAAAGTGGTTTTCCGAAATGCAAATATCGTTTGGTAAGAATTGCATTTGTAATTGACTTTTATTAAATTAAAAAAGAAAAATATATTTATATATTTTTTTTGAAGTCCGACCACCGGACCGCCGGATCCAGTGGTCAAATCGGCAGATCCGATGGTCGAATGGCCGGATCTGGCCCTTGAACGGTCGTTGGGGTCAGGCGACCGCAATGATCGTTGCCTAAGGTCGTGTGACCTAGGCGGCCGCCGAGTCACACGATTCAAGCCATCAATGGCTCGAATCATGTGACCCAAAGCGTCACTTGAGGTCCGGCGACGGTTGCTGGGGTCGGGTGACCCTCAGGCGGCGGTCGCCGGCATGCGCGACCCCTTGGCCAGTGGTCATCGGCCTTCGATTGGCTTCTCCGAAGAAGATGAATAATAACCCCAAACTTACATTTCGAAAATGCAATTTCCCAAAGTACCTCCAAACCTGCTTTGGGCTAAGGGCCTTTAAAGTCACTTGAAGATGCAATTGCATATTGCCAAAGTCGCTCAAAAAATCGAACCAAACACGTTTACATTTGGCCAAGGGACTTTAGAGTCCGAAAGCCCATTTGAAAGGCCGAACCAAACGGGGCCTAAATGAAGATTAAATTGCCTGTCCACGTGGTGGCCACTTTTATGGAGAAAGTACGAAACCCTTTCCCCGAAATAATAATGGATTTATTCTAGCAATTAGGATTGTAGGTGACAAGTTTTTTTATTTTATTTTAGTAAGTGACGAGTTTAGATGCGATAGAAAATATATTTATTCGAGAAAAGGTCTTCAATGATTGATTCTCACGCTAACCCCAAGGGGCACGGATTGATTGTCTTATGCAATCATCGTTAATCGAGTCGCGCATTGCAACTCTAATTCAACGTGTACGTTAGGCAACGTTTGTTTATGTTCTTTTTTTTTTTTTTTTTTGTTTATGAACAAAATTTCTATTTTTTGTAAGAACAAAAATGCATTTGTTTGCGTTTTTGTTCTAAATCTATTTTTTTTCGTTCTTAGGAACACATTTGGAAGAAAAAGAAAAACGCGTTTTTGTTTTTGGAACAAATTTTAGGAACAACTTTTTCTCTCTCTTTTCTTTTCTTTTTCTTCTTCTTATTTTCTTCTTCTTTTTTCTTTGGCTAGTTGTCGGCCTTAGCCATGACCGGCGACCTCGCTGGAGTGTCGCCAACCCCCGGCGAGGCCGAGCGTCGCGAGCTCGAGCTCGCCCAGATCCAGTGCCGCCAAGCTCACCTAGATTCGGCGCCGTCGAGCCTCGCCCAGCCACCGACGAGGTCGAGCCTTGCCTAGCCAAGGCGAGGTTGAGCCTCGCCGGGGCCGGCAAGCCTCGCCGTGCAAGCTCGGGCGAGGCCGCCGCCCTCGTCGTCGGTCGTCGGCCATGGCCGAGGCCGACGACCGGCCACAAGGAAGAAAAAAAAAAAAAAAAAAAAAAAAAATAAAATAAAAATATTTAAAAATTAAAAGAAATAAAAAAGAACACAAATTTACCAAACCTGTTTGTTTACTTCTTTTTTTTATATATATATTTCAGGGAACAAAAAAAATGTAAACGCAAGTTTTCCAAACGCGTTCTTTTGTTAAAAATATTTTTCTCTCTCCTCTCTTTTTCTTCTCTCTCTTTTTTTTTTTTTTTTTTTCTTTGGCCGTTTTTAGAACAGAGGGGCCGACCTTGCTTGAGAAAAAGAATACAAAAACAAAAACGTTCATTTTTTATTTTAGCCACGAAACGCATGTTTGGCATGTCACACCTTTCGTGGAAAGAAGAAAGGGGTAAAGAACTTCAATCATCCAACTCTTAATGCTAGATCATCTCTAATCAGGGCGATAGATTCGAGTTACCTTGTAAGATCATAGTTTGCCCAAACTTGATCCGCTTGACCTGAATCCTTACTATCCACGACGAATCATGCAAACACAAATCACTCGAAATCAATTCGAGTGCCTCTCGAGGATATTGCACACACAACTCCAAAAAAAGCGACTTCTTTAACTTGTATTGCCTTTCTCTTTTCTCTTCATGTTCTCCTTCAACCTTCGTCAAGGCGAGAGTCCGAGCTAATTTCGCCCTCCCTTCCTCTCATTGATTTTATTAGTGTTTTTTTTTTGTTCTTTTCTTGTTTTTTCTCCCTCAATCTAGATTTGGGATTTTTTTTTTTCAGTCTAGTTTTATATTTGAGAATTTAGACTTTCCCAACCCAGTTCTAGATTTGATTATAGGAGTTCTAAGTTTCGCTGAATGACGAAAATTTGCTATTTCAAATATTAAATATGCGTATGTTCGATAGAGGGAGCAAAGACCATAAGAGTTTTAAGTTTCACCAAATCACGAAGATTTGTCATTTCAAATATTAAATATGCGCTTGTTTAGTAGAGGGAGCAAAAAATGCGTGTATAGCCAACTAGTAATGTTGTAATTATTAGAAAGAATTTTCAACTTGTGCTTATTTTTAACGAAAATACGAGATTCAATAATTGGCCGCTGATTATTATGCTCGACAAATTCGTTTTCATGACATGTATATGTGCTTAATCCTATCGATAATATTTTTTTTTTATCTTTATTTTTTGGGATTTGGTTTTATTTTGTAATATTCAAGACTTCCTGTTGCTTAAATTTGCTTTTCCATAAAATTTATGCACTTCTCACACATCATATTATCAAGCAATGAATGCAATTATCCCGAAAAAGAGAAGAACTTATCTCACCATTGTAGAATGTAGTTAAGATACGAGTCTCTCTCGCTGTGGTTAATGGTTATGCAGATTAGACAAGATTCGCGAGACCTCAATCAATTGTTCACCCACCTATGAGTCTATGACAACACCCACTCGAGACCAGCGTGGGCCGGCCGCCGTCGCCGTCGCCATCGCCGGCGGTCTCTGTTGGGCGGGCGGCTACTGCTGATTTGAGGGTCGATTAGAGCAATTAAGGACGAAGCCAGATGAGGAGAACGTAAAAAATCAGAGGGTCAAAAAGCTCCCCGTTCTCTTTTTTACTTTTTCCTCCTGCCGCGATCGATACGGGAAGTCAGCTTTTGGGACCAAAAAAAATAAAAAATAAAAAATACTATTTGCAAAACCGAAACACCAAATAAATAAATATGAGAATAAGAATAAAGTACAAAAAAGGAGAAAAGGGAGAAAAAGCAAAATGGAAACCAACGCCACAGTGAAAAGAGGAGGCAAACGATGCGAACGTGAACGGTAAACCTCAACCCCAGCCAACGCAGCCTCCGCGCCGCTCGCAACCGCACCCGATTCGCCGCCGCCGCCGCCGCAGCCTGAGCACTCATTTCCGCCCCCCCTCTTCGCGACCTCCGCAGAGCAATGGCAGGTCCGGACGCCGTCGCGCCGCCGGAGCCGCAGAGCAAGGCCAAGCTCCTCGCGGCGCTCCTCGTCGGCGGCGTCGTCGTCGGGGCCTCGCTGCTCGGGCTCTACCTCAACGGCACGCCGCTCGGGATCGGGGCCGGGCTCGGCGGCCGGAGGCGCGGGAAGAAGCGGCCGGTGCGGGTCTACATGGACGGCTGCTTCGACATGATGCACTACGGCCACTGCAACGCCCTCCGGCAGGCCCGCGCCCTAGGGGACCAGCTCGTGGTCGGCGTCGTCAGCGACGCGGAGATCGTCGTGAACAAGGGGCCCCCCGTGACGCCCCTGAACGAGAGGATGATAATGGTGAGCGCCGTCAAGTGGGTGGACGAGGTGATCCCGGATGCGCCGTACGCCATCACCGAGGAGTTCATGAAGAAGCTGTTCGACGAGTACCACATCGATTACATCATCCACGGCGACGACCCCTGCGTCCTTCCCGACGGCACCGACGCCTACGCGCTTGCGAAGAAGGCCGGGAAGTACAAGCAGATCAAGCGCACGGAAGGTGTTTCGAGCACCGATATCGTCGGTACGGTCTTCTTCATGTCCTTGTTCGCATGTTTCTTCTTTCCTCTTGGCATTTGCAGTACAGGGGAAGTTTCTTTAAATGCTTCAGAATATGGATCCGTTAATCTTCCTTTGTTCTGCAGTGTGTCTCATTATGTATTCCAGCTTGTAAATTAAGATTCCTAGGATGGATCTTGAGAAGGAAAACTTTTTTCTGCTCCTATAGTTTTACATTATGGTGAATTCTGGTGGCATTGGTCCTCTCGATGGACTCCTGGAAGCGAAGGTTTTGGAGATGCTGATGCCGTGCTTGGCGATGTGAGTGTTTATGATGGTGGTAACGAGAGTCTGAGCTGCGAAGGCTGCTAATGAGATGACTCTTTTACCTCAGTGGATTAAATGTTTCAATTGATCGTCTTTCCAAGAGGGGCTTGTAGGATGTGCATGTTCAATAATGTTTTAGCATGTACTGAGAGTTATTCAGGATGTGTTGGTCATTTCTTTGAGTCATTCCCGTGAGCAATTCGCAATTTCTGTTCTTATGGAAGTTCCCTCACTGAAACAGGTCGGATGCTGCTTTGTGTGAGGGAAAGAGCTATTAGTGACACTCAAAATCATTCAACCCTGCAAAGACAATTCAGCCATGGTCGGAGTCCAAAGGTTGAAGATGGTGGATCTGGTGCTGGGACTCGTGTATCTCATTTTCTTCCTACATCTCGAAGAATTGTCCAATTTTCTAATGGAGTGGTGAGCTACAGTAAACATCTATTGTCCTTCTCTATTATCAGCATGATCTTGGAACATAGATTTGTGATTTGGAGATTCTGGTAGGTCACCAGAAAGAGCAATCCCTATTTCAGTTGTCAATATAGGAAGTTGCATGTTTCACTTTCGGAGTAGATGACCAACATGATTTAGAAATGTCAACCTTGTATCTATAAAATGGGATGACTTGGATCAGATGGCCATTAGAAAGCTGATGCTGTAAAAAGCTATCGGCACCCCTTCGCTTTTTGTCTTTTTTTCCTTCTCTCCTTTAGACTTTGCCTCTTCTTTAGTCTAACCCTCTTTTGCTGTTCTCTATTTGTGTAGAGCCCGGGACCAGATGCTCGTATAATCTATATCGATGGTGCATTTGATCTATTTCATGCTGGACATGTGGAGGTACTTATATTGCCTTTTTGCCTTTGCATACCCGTGGATGGGCTACCACATATCATGAGAATATTTGTAGTTAAGAGAAGGAACTATTTACCCAAAAATTCTCTCCTTTGCATTTTAATATATTTTACCTTTTCAGCTCTTCTCAGTGCGAATTGTTAACATATGCTCTTGGGGAGGAATATCTTAAACAGAATTATGGGAGGAGGACAATTGAACATCTATTTAGCATTAATATCAGAGGAAGAAGTTAATTGTGACAAATACAATGCTGGACAGCTAGTGCCCGTCATTGACAACTCTAGTGTAGTAAATACCAAGATCTGGTGATAGTCTCCAGCTTAAGCTTCCATTCATTGGTTGTCTCTCTTGGAAATAAGATGACGTCACTGGCCTTTTCAAGAATACAGAACTAGTCACTAGCCTTTGTGTTGGCTCATGATATTCTCATAAGTCACTCTGGACACATATATTATTGGTGGGCATGCCCTTCTGTTCTGTATTTTCTTTAAGCCAATAGATGAGCTGCAATATGCACCTTATCTATCATTTGTGCACCTGATAAATTGTTAGAGACCTTGATACCATCGTCAATTTCACCTAGACACAAATTGCTTTCTTGTCTTGCCTTTCCTTATTTTTCTCTTTTAGTGTTCTAATGTGAGGTTTATGTTGTTCTTCACATATTCATTGCTAGCGCAGTTAAGTGCAGCAGTTCTTGTTTCCTTTCAAACGCTGAGTCAGGCAGATGAAGCCAATGGTTAGTATAAATGAGAAATGTTGAGATGTCCACAGAATACCAAGGTCTGTGGTTTTGATGTCTACTTTGTGTCAGAAGTTTGAACCTATTTTTGTGTCTTTGTTTATAGAGATTTAGGAGGAACATGATTGAGAAGGCACAAGATATCTACCCAAATGAAAATCAAAGAAAGGAAGCTAGACAAGCTTACAAGAAAGCATAGACTGCCAACCTGTTAAGTGACTATTTATACACTTTGAGCAGACATACATATACATCTATGATAATTGATGTTTCAGAGTTAAACTACAAGTTCAGTTTAGGAGAATTTGATACCTATAGAAAACTGTCTATAGCATCGGCAAGTTTTATAGTAGATGATGTTAGCTTGGCTTTTCCATAAACAGTGGTTAATTTGTTATGTTCACTGTCTAGTGTCTACTATGTCTTACACTTGCTTTACTTCCAAAGGTCACAAGGTGATAGGGAAGAGTATAAAATAAAAAACCATGAATATAGAGATAATAGGAGGCAATGAATAAAAAGCAGAGGGATTCCTTCGCTTTTTTTTTATGCAGAACAAATTGACTCCACTCAAATGTCTTTTGGGTGGATCCAGTAAAAGTTACCCAGGAGATTCTATTGGTGCTACTGAAAGAGAAAGATATAGGATGAAAGCCTTCCGAAGACATGTGTCTTTTCTTTCTGACGCCCTCCATTTCTCATGCATTTCAGGGCCTATTTGCTTACAGGCTTTCAGCTATGGCTGTTGTACACATTTTGTTTTGTGATATAGTTCATATTGTGCTTTTAATGGATCACCATTGCCAATTGCTTGCACTTCACGAAGATAATGTGCTTTAGTGTTTATACTGGTAAGTATGAGCTTGTTGAGAAGTTTGTGGGTATTGTCACTAACTTTGGTGTTTTGTACAGATTTTGAGGGTTGCACGTGGGCTTGGAGATTTTCTTCTTGTGGGAATACACACTGACCAGACCGTCAGGTTGTAAACTCTTTCATTTACTTTATTCACTCGTTCAAGGTTTTGTTTGGTTCATGTCAATTACATGAAACTCTAGACCCAAAAAAAAAAAAAAATTACATGAAACTCTAGAGTTTGAATGTTCACTTTGCTCTATGTCGTTACGTTGGGTGGTTTTATTGCCAGTTCACATGGCTGTCGCAGTTAGTTGGCGTAATCTTGCAAATACTAGACAGTCAGGATTCTAGCCTGAAGACAGAATTAGTCTACCATTTCGAAGTTGTGTGGAATTACAATTTATTCTCTTTCAGCCATGTTGCACTGTCATGTTCTTATTCCAAGAAAGGCAATGGCAATCATTAAATGTGCTTCCCATTATGGAGCATTGATAGACCATTATTTTCAGGGTGACTAACTAGAACGATTGCTAGTTTATGGGTGAACTTGTTAATACAATGCTAATATGTTTAGTTTGCTCTTTCCTGAGTTTTTACTTCCATTCAAAAGTTGCTGCCCACTGCCTAACCATGTCCTCACCACTGACAAGCGGTTTTGCGAACAGATTTATTAGGTTGGGGGCTGGTAAGTTGGCCATCAAACCTCTATAAAATTCCTTTTTTTTTTTCAGGCTACATAAAGTTTGAATTGTCCTTAGGTCCAGACTTTGTCAGGGGTTGAACCTGAGTCCTCAAACCGACCACCCAAACCCTTAATACTCAGCCCTGTGCCCAGTGGCTCTCTCTAAAATACTTGGAGAACTTCTGGACTAAAATACACGAAATTAACAAAAAAGGAAGGTAATTATCAAAGTTTGACTAACGTGTCAGAATTCATGAATACTCATAATTAAGGTTAATTTGTGACTGATCAACTTTAATAGGCAATAATAATCACATCTTTACAGATATGTTTCTTCTATATCATTCTTCCAGCAATATGCATGCAGCAGCTTACACATAATATATATTTTGTGTCAGCATTGGAAATAATTCACAACTGGTACCTGCACTATTTTATGTCTTGATCTATGAATGACTGTATAAAATCGATCATATCGACAGTGTTTGTATCCTCTATTAATTCAGAAAAATCAATAAAATAACAGATAGAACTCGTCTACGAGTCACCATATTCGTATTATCACATGCACTTCTAGATAACTTCAGTATTTCTCAATGCTTCGATTTCCTCCCTGTTTTATGGAGTCAGAAGCTTTCCCTTCCCCTTTGCTTCTCTTTCTGTCACTTCTTTGTAGAATTCTCTCTTCCTCTCCTTCCCTCCCTTCCTCCCAATTCCAGTGCGTGTTGCCATTACATGGCTTGAGTTATTAGACTCAGTTATCTCTTGCAGATCATCAGAGTATATCTCTAGTGTAGAATTTATATGGCTTCAGTAGGTTTAATGGAAAGTAGGATGTTTGATGCTGGGGAATCTTTTTTCTTTCAGTAAAAAGTTTTCAAACAAGACAGTATGAAAACTGGTGCACTATGCAGGTTAATTAGGTCCCAATCATGAGGCACCACTGTCTAACGATGGAGATTAGATCCCCTTGATTTGGTTCTGAATATCCTGTGAAGCCACTGATAATATTTGGTTGCGTAGTTTACATGAGTTTTCATTAGAGGAAAAGAAGTTTTGGATGGCCAAGGACTTCTGGGTGCTGAAACTTAAATGCTTGGGCATGATGGTCATGGATATGACCTTTTTCTTAATCAGTTAGATTTTCTCCTGTAGATATGTCACTATTTGAACACTATAGGCATTCGAGTTTTCAGGGAATTTTTTGAACTATTGGTTTCTGTAGGTTATATTAATAGGCCATTCCTATTCTGGACTTGCATTATAGGTCTTTAGTATGGTTGCCTTGTGTGCTCAATAAGCACTATTGCTTTGACTCCACAGAAAGGTGATGCTGTTCTACGAGATTTTTGCTGAAGTCTTTCTCATAAAGATGAGTTATGCAAGCTGAACTTGTCTGAGAGCTAGTTTAAGACAATTAATAGTAGAGGAAGTCTAAATCTGAAGAGAAAATTAGCAGTAAAGATGTAGGAGAGAATACATAAATGATGGTGGAATCAGCAACTTGATCGTGATAATGTATTCTTCCAATCATCAATGATGCAAATTTCATTGGATAGACATTTGTGGAGTTTATTGGGAAGATTGTTCTTTGTGGTTACATAGATTTGGATAAAATCCAAGTAAATTGCTTACAACCCATCTTAAGTTACTTGCTTTTCTTTGATGTTATGTGGGACTTTGTATTTGAAAAGTAAGCTAGAATTACGTGGCGATGGCTATATAAATTGTTGCTAGCAAAATACATTCCTTAAATATTCTTCTGTGAAAAAAGTGCTCTTTTTGGTTCAAAAATGATAAGATATATTTTCGTGACAGTGGCGTCTCTGATCTTGAATTACTCAAAGCCCTGCTGCTTATTCATGTTGAACTTATCCAATTTGTGTTAATTTCTTCCGAAAGTTACCAAAGAGGGCTTCTCTTTTCTTGTGTTATCTCTAGAGCTTGCCTTCTGTTAGTAGTTTCGGGAGCTTTGTGAAGTCAGACCGTGCATATGTACAAATCTGCCTCTAATATGATTTATATGATATTCGCTTACTTCTAGTCTAATATTAGCAGTGACTCCTTGTAATTATTTGTGGTGATTGGGTTATTGTTGCTAATTTTTGTGGATATTTCTGCTTGAATGGTGTTAATTTATCTGCTTTCAGTCTTTTTTTCTGGTCAGATCTGCTTTCAGTCTTAGTTTTAAAGCATTCACTCATGGATTATATGTCATGACAATTGTAGTTCACATTAATGAGACTTTCATGGGTCCAAGGTGGCTTTTGGTTTGGATTTCTCAGACTTGACACATTTGCGGTTTGTCCACATGGCTTTGCAGTGCTAAAAGAGGAGCACACCGGCCAATTATGAATCTTCATGAAAGAAGCTTAAGTGTTTTGGCATGCCGGTATGTGGATGAGGTGATAATTGGAGCCCCATGGGAGGTGTCCAGAGATACGGTTGGTATACTCTTTGAAGCTATATACTTTAGTAGAGCTTGATATATTGTATTATCAGTTGCTTTTGTCAAATCTTTTAGCAATATCCTTTCTAAATTTTGAGTGTGTGGAAATGGAATTGTTAAAATATTATGCATGGTGAATGATTGTTAAACTTGAGGTGGATACTGCGATTTGGTGTACAAATTACTCATCTAGAGAGAAAGTGGGGGGTTATGTCACAATCCGAGGGGCAGGGAGAGCAAGGGATCAACGGATTCTCAGGCTATCTTTTTGAAAAGCACTTATGTACTAGAAAGATTATCTCAGATTTCCCTTTGATATCTCATTTGCATTATATTAGCTAGACTTCCATTTTTCACTTTAGGTTATAATATCACTAACTTGATTTCTTGTGCAGATCACAACATTTAATATTTCCTTAGTTGTCCATGGAACAATAGCAGAAAACGACGATTTTCAGAAGGTGAACTATAGCACATGGCTAGTTGTTAGACAATTGCTTATTCTGTTGAAGTACTATTGTTCTTTTGTTTGTGAATTACCCACGTTAATTCATAATGACAGGATGAAGGGAATCCGTATGCTGTTCCAATCAGTATGGGCATCTTCAAAGTCCTGGAGAGTCCTCTGGATATTACAACTACAACAATAATTCGAAGGATTGTAGCAAATCACGAAGCTTTCCTGGTAGGTCCTTCCAGACATGTGATTTTAGCTCTCTGTATTTCCTAGGCAATCTATGGATTATACTGTCTTCTCACTTTTCAACGACAATCAAAGCGCTATACATATAAGAAAATAAATTGTTCTTGGCCATTGCACATTAAACTATGTGACTATACTTGATCCTTGCTGCCAAGGAGGTGTATTATCAAGGTAATTGACCTTATTTGATTTCCAATGAATGTTGTGTATCCAAATTTTATCGAGGAACCAAGGCCTGGCCTTGAGGTGGTTCAACGATAGCGACATCCATGATATCTTGTTTGATTGCTGTTTTCGCCTTCCTTGTCTTGTCTAAGACATTGTTCCCTGTGGGCTGTGTTTGCATTGTAGAATGCGAGTTTTACCTGCCCTGCAGTAAAAGAAATTAGTTGGTTTTACATGGAAGAAGTTCAAGGGGTGCTTAGTTGACAAAGATATAGAGTTCTTTCTTTGACTTGTGCAAAACAAGATAAATGGAATTCGTAAATACAATGACTTGTTTTTTCTTTCCTGCAGAAACGCAATGAAAAGAAGTCAGCAAGTGAGAAGAGGTACTATGAAGATAAGACTTATGTTACTGGCGATTGATGTTGGAACATCTGGGGCACCTCCATGGTTTATTGTGCCAGCAACTTACTTTAATTTTTATTGCAAATTAGAAACAGATGCAGATTATTCTAGGATAAAGCTCGGATGCGGCACTGTATACGGCTCAATTGGGATACTGATCATGTGATGATCGCATGTACTTGATGAGTTTGACTTGCCATACCCCTCTCTCTCTCTGTGAGCTTGATCGGTGTCTTGCAGTTGAGTCCACCATTGTGGTAGAGTTGTAGGGATGAAGAAATTAGGTGGGTGATTTATCAGATACTGGGTAATCACAATCATTCATTCTTGTGTCATTTGGGTCATTCTTTGTTGTTTCCCAGCACCTAAAGCAATTTTGGATTTGTTGACCGCATACGGCCGGCCTTTGCTGCCTAATTACCGTGGTACTGGAAGTGCAAAGCATGAAAGGGAAAGAGAGCCAAAAGAATTATGGTTGTTTGTCGTTATGAGCTTGGACATCTGAAGCAATTTAATTCACATGTTGGTGGAGGAGACTGGGAACAGAACCGAGTCGAGTGAATCACGTGTTTAAGCAATGTAGGAAAACGGCAGTAGTTTTAGTGTTTGTGAAAAGGCATAAGGAGGGCGAGAAAGTGCACTTCACGATGGAGCGTTAATTTGCACGATGCTGATGAGATATCTCGTTCGGTAGCAAGTTAGGTCATTTCTGTCGAAATCATGCTGTCAGGGTGTCGAGTGTTCAAGAACTACCATTGTGAATATGTCTTGGATTGATTCTGATGCAGCTCGACATCATCGAGCCTGTATCTCCGGATTTAGAAACTGCCAGGAGATAAGGTCGCCCTCCTAGTGGTTATATGGATCAACCGAATAAGTCAAATCTGCATTATATACATTTGCTTGGTCAACCCCGAGGATGGGTGAATGATGAATCTACAACATGGGATCGAAACTGGAATGAATTGACGAACGTTGGGATGGCCCACGGCACTTCCTAGTGATTTGAGAGTGAAAAACATGTTGGAATTGGAAATGGTAGAATGGAAAGGGATGCGATTGTTGAAATACCTATGCTGATTTCACATGACGGATGGAAAGTGAGTTAGGTTGCTCTTTGAGTTTAAGCCATGGCATTTCAAGTTTCAGACCTTGTTAGGAATATGGAATTCAAGGCTTCTGCGAACAAAATGAGATTGAACAATAGGAATTATATGAACGTGGCTGACAGTACTATGTGCGTCTCTCTCTTCGTCCTCTGACTATTCATTCTCTTCATCGTCTAAGAACACAAAACCGTTGTGTAGGGTTTCCTACAGATCCGATCCAAGATCATGACAAATGCCACATCTTTGCCTTGTGAACGACCCCACGATCGCGAAATCCGGCGCCCAACCGTGCTTTGCACACCCTCTGAATACCACCTCGGCTTCAATGTTGCCCTTCCTGTGAAAGAGCAGTGGAGTCCTCTTGGCATAGTTGTTCTCTCCCTTATAGGAGTGCTACTGTCATTGCATACTCAGAGCCTGTTGAGTCGTTGACAACATAACACGATCATTAAGTTTCACAGAAGGAATTGGACAAAATTTCTCAGAGAAAATTGTGGTTTGTTGCAGATTTTTGTAGCTTGAGCCAATTCAAATCTCAAAACAATGTCGATTACTCCCTCTGACAGCCTAGCAAAGTTTGAATCGGAAGGAACATTAATATTGTGCATTAATTGGAGTACATATACACACACATGTATCAATTACGAAATGATCGGTAGTATAATCTAAGCGATCGCTTTTGACGATAAACAATATATATTGGGAATAGCAAGAGTCTACCTCCAATTTTCCGTTGCTCTATGCAATCTAATATCAAAATGAAGGTGAAATTGAATTTCTCGGTGAAATTTAATTTCTCCTGAAATTCAATTTCACCTGAAGTCATAGCTGCATGGAAGCAAAATGTTTTAGCGTCAAAACTAAGCTGCTTCATGAGGCATGGTGCAACATGAGAGAATCAAATCACCTGAAGTCTCAAAATTAGAAGGGCATTGCCAATTCCATCCATCAGCATAAGCCCTAATGTCAAAGAGTTGTGGAAGAGATCATTGATCCAAGAAGTTGAGGAGTATGAATAAATTTCTCTGGTGAGAGAAGGTTTTTGTGTTTATGTGCCTATGTTAATGTGAAAGTTTATCAATCTGTTCTTGATGTGATGCAGTCGGTCAACATTATTATACTGATGAGGAGTATGAGAAGTACTTGACTGATCCCGTAGGTACCCTCTCAAGTTTTGTCTTCGTAACCTCGGAATAGATACAGTTTTTGTTTGGTTTTTTCCGTTATAAGAGAATACACTTGATGCTTGTTGCACGTGACTTTATTTGTTGGCTAGCTTTTCAAATTCCCCTTTCCTGACTGAGTTCTACCTGTTTTCAGACATGGACCAAAGAAGAGACGGATCAATTGTTTGACTTGTGTGAAAGGTTTGATCTCCGCTTTATTGTGATAGCTGACAGGCTTCCCTCATGTCACATGGCGGAGGAACTAAAGGATCATTATTATAGTGGTAAGTGTCTGTTTTTGAGGTTGAGTGAAGGTCCATTCACATGAATTTTCTTGTTTTTTATATTGATGGCTATTGTGCTGTGTATGTTTAGTATCTCGTGCTCTTTTGAGTGCTAGAGCTCCTCCTGAAGATACCCTCTTGCAAAGGTTGGTGATGAAGAACTAAGCACCTATATTATATTTCTGATAGTCAATTAGGGCCCTGAGTTCACTTTGCACCCGAGTTACATGATTGCCATGCTCATCTATTTCTTCATGGCACAGGAACCTTACAATATGTCACAGGAAGTAGAGTGCAAACGTGCCTTGTCAATGGTCCTCTCTCAAACAAAACAGCAAGAGAGAGAAGATGCAGAGGTCATTATTTTACTATGCCTTTCGGCAGAAGAATCAAGCAATTCTTGACCAGTGACAGGTAGATTCATTGGTGAGCAAACATCGACCTTTTCTTTTGTTTCTCGTTTATTTCTTGTTTTCTTAGGTCCTAGCCGAAGCAAAAAGGATAACAGAGTCATGCATGGCTGCTGAGGTAGGTTTATTGCCCTATTGCATATCTTTCTAGTTTTGCTTTCCGTTTTCAGGAAGAGGGCATTATGACTCTTCAGAAAGAATGATCTTAATGAATAAAGAAGCTCTGGTATCCAGAGGAGTATTTATTCTTACTCCAGTTCTGATAGTGCGATTGTGCGAAGTTTCTGGAGATTGCAGTTCTTAAGTATTTTTTCTTCATTTACAGGGCCCTGAAGAGTCTGAGTCACCTGTAGCAGCAAATATTGGTCCAGAAAATAGTCAGAGAGCTGCTGTCACAGGTGATGCTGTAACTCCTTCAAATGCTACACTTCCCTTTGTCAACATTAATGGCAGACAATGTCTTCGCATGGTAGGCTCTGTTCGCATCTAAGTTGACCTTCTTTTCCCCTTAAAAGTACCTTTTGTTTCTTTCCTAATATTTTGGTAAGTCCGCCCCAGTGAGTAGTTTACTGCCGTCATTATTTCCGGTACTAAACTTTTAACACCTTTCCACAACTCTCTGAGAAAATTTCAGCTCCGTGTGTACTTGAGAACGTATGCTCTTGACCAAATGGTGCAAGCTGCAAGTGCATTTGCTGGACTTTGGACAATCAAGCATCAAGCGGGTTGAGGAAACGTTGCAAGAACTTGGGGTATTTTTATTTCCTCTTTCATGGAATGGTCTCAGGAACCTTTATTGGCAAGGGAATTTTATGTAGTCATTATCACATAATTTCTTATTAGGATTTGAAAAGAGTACTTCCTGCTCTATGTTATGTGAATGAATGTATTGTTCATTTTTGCTGTTGCAGTTAAGCCTTTGCTAGATCTTAATTCTCCTGCAACTTGGTAATAAATTTCTAAGCTTTTTGTCAACAAGTTTACATGATTATTTCAATTCCCTCTATATTTCAGGTGAATTTGAAAACAAAAGTTCCAACCAAAGCTGTTTGTGTAGAGCATCCTGAATTAAGGAAAGAGATATTGACTCTCTAAATCTTCAGAAGCAGGTAATGTCTTGCGTAACCATAATTATATTCGTCTCTTTGTCTTAATCTTTTGATTTCTGAATTTTTCTTGAGCAGATTACGTATCTCTAAGCTTTTACATTTTCTTTCAATCAAAAGTCTTGCATTTATGTTTATATCTCAGTAAAACCAACATTTGCTTATTGTGTCGTCAAACTCATGTATCATCTGCTGTCATGGCATTTGAATTAATACAAGTAACCATGATGGCCTGGTGTAGCTGTTATTTAGTTTCTGGCAGCAATGCATTTTGAATTGCTTGATATGCCTGCTAATAGTGCCTGGTTGCTCACCAACCATAGATTATATGTGTTTTAAATAAATAAAGAAGTGATGTTCATTAAGGAAATTACACGAGAGGAACACACATAAAGAATAGTCAGATTTGTTGAGTTGGAAAATTACAAATTTGAAATTTTCATTAATGCACATGCCCACTCTCAAATTTCAGCTTCCATATAAGGAAGCAGAAGCTACGTCTTTTCAGGACAGTCCTTACACAGAAACACCGGGCACCCCAAAGTTCAGTATCTTGATACTTCAGTGAACTGAGATGAGATGTAGTTGAGCCACTGCAATTATTGCTTTGCATTTGCTACTATTGTTCTGGACTGTCTTCAGTGTCCCACAATTATACTGCTCTCTAGTATTCTTTTATGATTCAAATGTCTCTCTTGTTAACAGCGCACGTCCCATGGGGACCAGGATCAGCCATTTATGCCTGACCCTCTTAGTTTTGGAGGTATTCATTGGGGGTTATTGTCAATTTCCAAAAAATCATTCTGTGGAACTTTTTGTTATTTCCTATTAATAGTCTCCTGAGATCAACCTCTGCAAGTGAACCCTAGACCTGTAGCTTGAAATGATTGGGTTAAGATATATGAACGAATTGCAGGTGATAGATTTGGCAAAAGGGGCCAGAAACGCAAGGTAACCAGGTTCTCCAATTGAGATAAAGATGTACTTGTTCTTGTACAAGGTCCAGTGCTTAATATCGCGATTCTTTTCCCTTTTATAATAAATTTGGCATCTTCAGGCACCTGGAAGAACATCAGAAGCTGCACAATCCCCATCTCACTCTAAAAGGCCCCGCAAGATGAAGGCTTCTGACATCTAGTTGGGGGATGATTGAGTTTTGGGCTATTGGTAACAGTGGCTTGTGGCATGATGGTCTGACGCAAAATTTATGGTTCTCTAGATGCTTGGTCAATGATTAAGCACGAAAAGCAGATGCAACTCCCTCAAGATTGCTTCTTTTTGTCGGATTTGGAGCTGAGCAGAAGCTTAGACACCAATGCTGAGCTTTTCCTGGAATGAGACAGGTACATGTGACAATTGCTTGTCAGATGCCCGTCCTGAGCATGAAAATCCTGCTTCCTTACTGATGTTACGTATATATAGAGTAACTTTGGTAGCGATCTTTTGTGGATGAGGGTTTTTCCCATTAGCATCATCTTTCTCTGGAAGACGCGAGACACTAACTCCACCTCCTGCAGAAACGCAGTGAAAAGAAGTCAGCAAGTGAGAAGAGGTACTATGAAGATAAGACTTATGTTACAGGGGATTGATGTTAGAACATCTGGGCCACCTCCATGGTTTATTGCCCCAGCAACTTACCTTATTTTTTATTGCAAAGTAGAAACAGATGCAGATTATTCTAGGATAAATCTCGTGTCTTGTAGGGCTGCAGCATTGTGTACGGCTCAATTGGGATACTGTTCATGTGACGGTCACATTTACTTGATGAGTTTGGCTTGCCATACCCCTCTCTGTCTCTCTCTCTTAGCTTGATCGGTGTCTTTGCAGTTGGGTCCACCATCGTGGTGGAGTTGTAGGGTCGAACAAATTAGGCGGGTAATTCCTCAGAGACTCTGGGTAATCACAGTCATTCATTCTTGTGTCATTTGGGTCATTCATTGTTGTTTCCCAGCACCTAAAGCGATTTCGGATTTTGTTGACGGCATATGTTTGACCTTTGCTGCCTAATTACACTGGTACTGCAAGTGCAAAGCATGAAAGGGAAAGAGTGCCAAAAGAATTATGGTTGCTTGTCAATAGGACCTTGGACATCTGAAGCAATGTGATTCACATGCTGGTGGAGGAGACTGGGAACAGAACCCGAGTCAAGCGAAACACGTTTAAGCAATGGAAGAAAAGGGCAGTGGTTTAGTGGTTGTGAGAAGGCATGATAAGGGCGAGAAAGTGCGCGACAGAGTAGATTTGCACGAGGATGATGAGGTACCGTGTTCAGTAACGACGGTCAAGGCATGTTATAAAATTTTATACTAAGTTGGATCGTTTTTGTCAAAATCATGCTGTCAGGGTGTTGAGTATTCAAGAACTAATATTGTCAATAGATTCCGTGGATTGATTCTTATGCAGCTTGACATCATCGAGCTTATCATTCCAGGTTTTGGAAACTACCAGCAGCGAAGATTCCCATCCTAGTTGTTATACGGATCAACCAAATAACTTTTGCTTGGTCAAAACCCGAGGACGGGTGAACGGTGAATACCCAACATGTAATCGGGACTGGAATGAATTGACGAACATCGCGACGCCAGCGACCATTCCTAATGACTTGAAAGTGAACATTTGGGAATCTGGAAATGGTAGAACGGAGAGGGATGCGATCGTCGAGATAGAAATGCTGATTTCATATGATGGATGGGAAGTGAATTAGGTTGCTCTTTATGTTTAAGCCGTGGCATTTGGAGTTTCAAACCTTGTCAGGAATGTACAATTTACAAGGCTTCTGCGAACAAAATAAGACTGAACAATAGGAACTCTATGAATGAGGCTGACTGTACTATGTGCGCCTCTCTCTTCGCCCTCCGGATGTTCATTCACCGTCGTCATCTAAGAACACAAAACCGGTTTGTAGGCTTTCTTACAGATCCGATCCAAGATCACGACAAAAGCCATGGCGAGCTCCGGGTCGAACCCAGGTTGCACTGCCAAGCAGAACACGTCGTCCCCGAGCAAGACCGTCGTGGTCGCTCTCTTCCTCGATATCTTCGCCGCGATCTCCCCCGTGGAGCTCCTGATGATGCAGTTTCGCCTCGTGAACGAGCCTTCGATCGTGAAATCTGGCGCTTGACCGTGCTTCGCACACCCTCCCAAGAACACCGCGGCTTCACTTTTGCTGTTGTTGTGAAAGAGCAGTGAGCTCCTCCTCATGGAAAATACTCTCAAATTGGGAGTTTTCTTTCCATAGTCGTTCGCTCCCTTGTAGGCGTGCCACTGGCATTGCATGCTCAGAACCTGTTGACAACACAGCACCAACATTAAGCTTCACTGAAGAAAATGGACAAAATTTCTCGGAGAAAATTGTGGTCTTTTGCAGATCTTTGTAGCTAGAGCCAATTCAAATCTCAAAACATTCTCGATTACTCCCTCTGGACAGCCTAACAATAACGTCAAGCATTAATTGGAGAATATATGTATATTATGATCCAGCAGTTACGTTCACAGCTCTTTTCTGAAAGCCTAGACTCCTCGGAAAGATCGATTGTATAATCCGAACGATGGCTCGAACAAGAGAAACCGGGAATAGCATGAATCTACCTCCAGTTTTCCGTCGCTCTTTGCGATCTAATATCTAAACGAAGGTGGAACTTAATTTCTTCTAAAGCTATATTGTTGCATTGAAGCAAATATATGTTAGCATCAAAACTAGCTAGCTGCCTCACGAGGCATACGACGAAACATGGGAGAATCAAATCACCTGAGGTCTCAAAGTTAGAAGGGCATTCCCGACTCCATCCATCAGCACGAGCCCGCCGCCTCCGGACGCGCACTGACCTCTCCTCGAGTAGTTATCGACCCGGAAGACCAGCCTCCCTTGGTGATCGAAGACCGTGAACCCGTCGGTCCCTTGGAAGCTCATGCTCGACTTCTTCCACACGGTGAGGTTGACGCCGCCGCCGCCGCCGCCGCTGCCGCCGCCGGAGTCCCCATTCTTCTCCCGGCGCGGCTGGTACTCGCACCGGCTCTCGTCGGGGTGAATCCTACACATGACGGCCTCTCCAATGACGACAAACCCGCGTGGAGAGACCAAAGAGAAAGAAGGGGAACGTGGGGTTCGGGCACTCGAAGGCGAGATTCAAGTTTCTTGTGTGAAGCATACGTTTTATAAATGGAACTTTTTTGGGGGGTCAAGAGGGAGAGAGGTCCTTGGTTTCGGAGAGCTGTATCGCTTAGTGGCTAACACTACTCAATTACGTAGGGCCCTCCCTTTATGCCGCCATCAATGACGCTCTTGATTTTTTTTCTTTTCAAAAATCAACCCATCTTCATGGCTGTCTCCAGGAAGCTGCGCCTGCACCACAATTTGCTTTACGTACTTCAAGAACTAGGGTTGGATAAATGCCCTAATAACTCCATGATTTTACATAGAATGTGGGGGTGAATTAGCTCTCAAACTAGAGTTAAAAATTCAATCCTTTTCTTTTGGGGATCAAAGTATAGGAAACTTTATTTATTGGGTTAATACCATTAAAAAAATTAAATTGGTATAATTGTGATAAATTTATCTCAAATTAATTGTTTGACACCTTTAATTCCAAACTAGTATATTTGTAATAAATTTATTTTATCTATTAGTTTCCGTTGAATTTGATTAATATGCATTTGTGACAAATGAAAGGTAAAATCATAAACTACTACACTTGTGTTATCTAATTCAACAATTTAACTGTAAAATTTAAAAAAACTGATGGATGATAAATTTATCATAAAGCGTATCATTTTAAGGTTTTTTGCCATCAAAAAATTAATTTGAGATAAATTTATTACATACATATCAGTTTGAAATTTTTCATTATATTACTAACCCTTATTTATTTGCGTATCGTACTTGACAAAACGATACTACAAGGTACACTCAATGACGCTACCGAAAAAACGGAAGTTTTCGCACTCTGAATTATCCATGAAAATTGAAAATTGCACTAAAGCTGGAAGAGATAAAATTAAGAAATGAAAAGGGGAGTTTTAAAGAAAAAAGCATGAGGGTGGGTATATATAAAAATGGGAGAGTTGTCTCATCTTTACAATACGTGGGCGACTTGCACTATACAAGCGCATAAAATCTTTAGAGATGATGAAGCAGAGAATTTGGTCCCGGAATTATGTGAAGTCATCATTTTGTCTTGGCTTCGAGTTCCAACATGGGCATGACTCATCTCCAATATCATAAAAGGAAATCTCACCAATTTTTTTTTTCGGGTCTGCATAAAGTCACGCTGACATCAAGCGAGAGTAGTTCCCCACCCTCCACGTGAAAATAATTTATATTTTATACCCTTAATTTTGGAAAATAATTTTTTTCTTCTTCTATTTTTTTTCAAAAAAAAAAAAAAGTAAGTCCTTCTTTTTATTTTTTGGGAAAATATCACAAACGGTCCCTATACTTTTACTTAATGTGTAATTTCGTCCATGAACTTTCAATTTGCTCAATTTGGTCCATGAAATATTAATAAATGTCCGATCTAGTAATTCATTACTGTTTTTCCTTCTTTCTTTTTTTTGCTTCTTCTCTCTTTCCTCCACTGGCTCATTTATCAATAGTTCAGGGATCAAATTGAACCGATAAAAAATTCAAGAACTAGATCGGACATTTATTAATAGTTCAGTGACCAAATTGAGCAAATTAAAAGTTCATAGACGAAATTACACATTAAGTAAAAGTATAGGGACCATTTGTGATATTTTCCCTTATTTTTTCCCTCCTTCTGTGGATGATTGGATTAGAAGCGGGCATTCTCTACGAGGAAATAGCGCGAGGGATGTGGACAACGACCTAACATTTAGTATTTTTTCAAAATCCTTTTTTGGGGGGGATTAATTAATTAAATTAATTTTCATATAGGGGTTGCCTTGGTCGCATCAACTTATCAAAAAAGTTCTGCGGGGGAGAGTCCCAAGTTTCTAAACTAACCCTCGATGGCGTCGCCTCTTCGATGCACAAACCTAGGACGACTTTCTTAGTCACTCCAAAATGGCTCGTGTTATTACTTCCTTTTGCATTTCGAAACGTTTGAACAGTCAAGAAACGAGTTCATCGTTGTTCGTCGAACGTGATCGTCCGAGAGACAGGTGAGCTATATGGACGTCAAGAATGGGATACATTAAATGTCTATGGCGTCTTTCTTGGCTTTCGATATAATTCACAGTTCTTAATTCTTAGGGTTTGCTTTCTTTTTTCTATATATTTTTGAGGTTACCCTATATGATATAATATAACGTTCCATTTTAATAATGAGCCTATCTGCTCAAAAGAGTTGAATGCTTGATGATATGATCACATGATCTCATGTCATAATTCAAGGGATTGTCGAGTTGACAAATAAGAAGGATTATGTCCCAATATATCACGAAATCCCTAATTTCGACGTGGGTTGATTGTTGCATTTGAACCAGAGAATTGGACTTTGTATCTGTCTAGAGCCGTGACCGAACTACAGTTGTGCTCAACTGCGAAGTAATGTTAATTGTATGTGGCAACATCCTAGAATCTAGGTGGAGTAGTTTATTAAATCCAGCTACGCAACTATGAGAATTAAGCAATTGTGGAGCGTATATCGAACATCTTATTGGCTGCCACACCCTTTTTCTTTTTAAATTGAACCTACTGTGAAAAATTCATGCAGCGTATAACGAACATCTTATTGGCTAACACACCCTTTTTCTTTTTAAATTGAACCTACTATGAGAAATTCATGCCGAACTTTCGTTTTACAGAATTCACACCGAACTTTCGTTTTGCAGATGTGATAGGAAAGCTAACTTAAATATCATTTCACTTTTCGGGGGGGAGAAACTCATAAGTGGAGAACCTAAAAAAAATTCCCTATAAAATCTTGATGTTCTCGAAGGAATCTCACCAAAGGAACTTGTTCAATGGAAGTTAGGTGTTCACCATTCAAAGTCCCCGTGATCTACCCCCCATATATATTGTTTCTTTCCCTCCCACTAATGTGCAACTTGGTCCTCACGCGGGGGCTAAAATAAAAACCCTTATCGGCCAAAGATTGATTGGCATACGATTGGAATAAGTTCTCCTTTGTTGTCTTGTTCTCTAGCTCGATGTCGACATTCAGAAAAGTCGCATGAAATCCCCCACGCGATCGCATCGGACGTCCGGTCAAACTTCGATCCTTCACTGCACAACGCTTAAAAAAATGCTCAGTCCGCGGAACTGAACGAACAACATGTTGGTCAATCAGTGCCGCCCAATGTGAACCAGGAAATGGCGCACTTACCAAATGAATTTTACCCACTCTGACAATATCCAAATGAATTAGGCATAAACCTAGTAAGATCTGGGGACGATTAGCGAGCATTTTCAACGAAATGGACACCCCGAGAAAGACCGAGAAATGGGGGATTCTTTATCAATTAAGTACGACCAAGAAAGGAAAGAAAAAGGAGCAGGTGATGCGAAATTTGCGTACGTCCGAATCGAAAGAGCCTTTGGCTTCTTCTCCAACTACCGTGTAATGTTCTAGTTTCCTAATTCCGATTTTTCTCGATATCCCATGTGACATTATATGCACAATTTGCAAGCAAAATCTTGGGGGTGGCGGTGCCGGTCCTAGCGTGAGGTAATCTAGAAATCGAATGGGAGATTCTTGCGACGACTAACGAGGGTGTTTACGTCTAATTACATGCAAAGAAAACAACTGAAGTGGACGCTCGTGAGTAGTCAGATTACATTATTGTTTGATGACATTCTTGTTTTTTAATTCGTGGGCAATTCGTGGAGGACGATGCTGTCCGATGTCGTGCCAAGATCTTTACGAGTCATGCCAGCGATAGCAGCCAGTTCGAAAGACGAGGACGCGTGCTTGGACTGACGCCTCCAATGGCGGTTACTATAAAAAATAAAGAGAGGCAAAATTCCCTTTACTGTTTTAAAGAATTGGGTGAAAGGAGAAGGTCTTTTCAATTTCTAATTTAGTACATTCTTTGACGTCGGGAGAATGATGCTGATCCTCACGCCTTGTGGAAGATTCTCCGAACTGACTCTTCGAGTTTGGTTTGATCGTCGCAAGATTTCCACCTCATGAATATTGGATTCTTTCTAAAAGAGAAATAAAAAAATCATTTTCCCATTGAAAAGAATGAAAAGAGAAGCTGATCTTTGCATCTCACGTTGAATTTGAGAATTTTAAGTTTAAAAACTGGAGATTGCTCGTTCAAATTCCAACAAATTCCACCCAACCTGTATAAGCTGCTCTAAGTTTGGGTTATCTGCATGTGTCGAAAATCTAAACTAAGCCGGTTCATGAGACTTACAAGGTACTAGATTTTAAAAAATTATATAAATTAAAATTCCGCGATAGATTGTGACCCTACATTTCAATTTCCATTTTAAAAGGTTTCTTTTTCAAAGAAAATAAGAAGAATCGTCTCATTGGCAAGAGATCTAATTGATTCACGCAATCTTGAACTATTGGAATGAAAAGTCACGAGATGTCGTCATATATTATTTGGTATTTGTCTTAAGTTCATCAGTAGTACATTTACACCAAATTTAGATAAAAGCTAAGGAATTGGATCGAACATTTTTAAATGGAGACATCACAACCTAACTTTCATTTTTTTTTTCTAATTAATATCAACCACCCCGTCCTATATACCTTAGTCTAGAATACAGTATATAGACATAGAGACATAAAAAAAATGATATTCCTGAGTGCGCTGACGTCATTGCCTGGGCAAGGGATTAGCCTGGCTGACGCAAGAAACGGGAAAGAAGCGGACCACGTAGTCCTTGCTGAACAAATTGAAGTCTACGTGCGTACTACGTATTATAGTTGCATGCACTTCGGTCCGTCGGATCCGGGTCAAGGTTGGCATTACGGTATCCACCATAGAAACGACAGCCCACGGATAAGCATGATCCAAAACCGTCCAAGATAGGGCTGTGTCCTACACAAGGGCTAGCTCATGAGCTGCCCATGATCGATCCGTGAATGACCCTTGATCAATACACGGTTGGCCCATGCACGATGCGGACAAAAGCCCGTGACCATCCACCTACTTATGTCTACCCTTGCTTCTGACACACACCTCTTAGGCTTTCCCCAGGCCTAGAGCCATTGAGTGGCCTAATGTATAGACTTGTAATGATGATATATGTTCAAATACCACCGTTGGATCAGAGGGAAAATCAACGGCTGAGATGAGGACCGAACTTATATAAATAGGGAACTTTCCCCATCATTGTGTTCAGCTCGTTCATAAGCAAATACACTCGCCCCTTGTTCATACGACCCTTGTGTTCGAGTGTGTGTGTGCAGGAGGCTAGCTTGGGATTGAAATTCTAAGGCCACACGGGGTGTGTGGTCGTTCGGAATCAACTGAACCGCGATAGAAACATCATTGATTTGGAAGATGAGACATGTTTGGGCCGGGTCGGGTTTTTAGCCTCCTGCTGGCCGGGCCGGATGACCGGGCCCGTAGTGTCGCGGGCACATGAGATGGGCACTTTCATGATACCGGGCTCAATTTTGGCCCGCGAGAGAGATGTATCTCGTCGCGATGTCTTCGACTTCCCGTCGTGATATTTCCTCTGAACCAAGACCGATCGAATTTCCTGAGACGGCATGGATGGATCGGAAGCGAAGAGAAGGCAGTCTACTCCCTTCTTCTATCGCGATGAAAGTGCTTTGCGGAAAATCATTTTTGAAATGGCAAATGAATAGAAACAGGGTCCAGGTCCCATGAAAATGTCAACACTTGCAATAATGAGGAGCTATAAAGCCTATGATTTCTATGCACATTGTGTACAGCCTCTGTCAATTGAAGAAAAGAAAAGGAAAAAAAGTAATGATATAGAAATTACACAAGACATGAATCACAAAAGTGTCCCCCAAATTTCAGTATATACCCTCACAAAAGCAAAAAGACCAGGCAAAGATTCTGACAAAGTCATCGACAACCTTTTCCAATTCTGATTCAGAAGCAGCATAGGAAAAAGAGCGAGTCTAGAATCTAGACGATGCTAGACAGCACAGGATGCGCAGCTGCAGGACTTGGGGACGAAGGCGCACACCCCGAAGGGCTTGTTCGGGAGCTGGCAGTCGATGGCGAAGCAGCACGGCATGGTGGTGCACACGGGCGCCGGCGTGGCGGCCGCGCAGCACTTGCACGCGAGGCAGAGCTGGAACGGCCCTAGCCGCCGCCTCTCGGCAGCCCTATCGTCGCGAGGGAGCTCGAGGGCCCAGGGCTCCGCCGCCGCAGGCCGGAACTCGAGATTGTCGGACGCACGGGATCCTGGCATGGCCCCAAAAATCGATCGACAACGGAAACTTCATCTTATCCAAAAGAAACAGGGAAGGAGGACGGTTTGAATTTTATACCTGGAGTCACGAGGGAGAGAAGAAGAGCCACCAGAATGATCGTTCTGGTGCAACAGTTGGTGAGAATGGAGTCGTCCATGGAGGGGGAGAGGGGGAGGGATGAAGGGGAGGAGTGGGGTGTGTGGTGGGAAGGGTTGGGAGGAAAGGGGATTTGCAGTGGGAACTGGGAAGTGAAGCGAGGTCAATGAGTGGATGGAATTGGAAGCAGACATTGGTGTGGGAATTGTTCATGCACGAATCCAACAAACAGCAGTGATAATGATGGGGACACCAGGCACAGGAGTCGGTTCTGATTTTGATTTGTCCCTTGATATTTATCTCCCTCTTAAATGGATCCCCTCTTTAGACGTGTAAAAGAAATCGAGAACCGTCCAAAACCAAAACGGACCGATCAGAACCAACAGTTTTTAAAGATCATGACGGTTTCAGTGTGAAATTATCCAACTCGTCTTCCCATTCGAACCGGCCTGATGTGTGTGATATATATATATATATATATATATATATATATATATATATTTTAATTTTTACTCTTTTTTAAAAAAAAAAAAAATGAAAATCCTAAATCCCTAATATACTGAAACTCGCTCGTCTTGTCTCGGATTCTTAGGGCGCGAATAATAACCATTCTAGCCGAAAAATTGATTTTGGAAGAGAAATAGATTTTTTTTTCTATTTTTTTATTTCTAAATTAGTTTTTGACACAAAATTTCTACTCTAAAAAAGAAATCGTTTGATAATAACAAAAAAATTTTACTTTAAAAATAGAAATTCGTTTGATAACAACACAAAATTTCTTCCTTTTTGGATGACGGACGGGCGTTCGGTGGCGGGCGGTGGTGGCGGGTAGGCGGCGCGGGTAGTGGCGGCAACTAGCTGGCGGCGCGGTGGCCTTCGACGGATGATGGTCGGCGACGGCAAACGATAAGAAGAATTTTATTTTCATTTATGTTAGAAATGAGAAGTAGAAAATTTTTACTTCCGATTTCTATTCAAACATATTTTGGGACAAAAATCTATTTCGGAAATAGAAAAATAGAATAATTTTATTAAACGGAATTCTATTCTACAGAAACAAATCTGGAATAGAAAAATTATTTCTGGATTAGAAATTGGTGATTGTCATGTACCCTCTCAGTGTCTCATTCTCGACTCGGCCTCTCCGCCTCCATCTCCGTCTCTTGACTCACGGCCTCTTGAGTACCATTCACTGACTCACGGACTCTCAGTGAATGGTACTAACAAGTCTAATAATGCTGATGGAGGTCCACCGCTGCAGGAATGATCGAGGTGGAGGATTAGAAGTCGTTGGGTTTGCTACAGGTAAGTTTACTAGATAGGGATACCGCGGTTGGACGTCGCGTGAAGTTTGGTGGGACCAATTTCCTGAGAAATCTGGTGATGGTTTTCAGGTGGATTCATGAAATCAACGAACAATTTTCGATTCTAATTTTTTGGAATCGGTCTTTATTGGGCGATTCTCGATTCTAGGGTGCGAACCCTATTCAAACCATGTTTACCCTTAGATTAATAGCTCCATTCGTTTTGCAAAACATAAAAATTAATTAGTTAATAAAAAATATTTTCATTACTGACAGCAACTTTATTTGAACATGGAAGATAAAAATATTTTTCATTCATTTATCGAGTGATTTTTGGAAAATATTTTTTAAATCATTCATTTTTCGCGAAATAAATACATCATTTATATTTGATTTTCTTTGGAATGATAAAGGGACAAAATTATGAATTTTCGCCCATGCTCAATTTGGTAACTAAACTGTAATAAATGGGCCTAGCCCAAAGGCCATTAATTTAGTCCTAAAGCTTCAATCGCCTGAAAATAAAAAAGATAAAAAAGAAAAAGGGTAAAGAAAGTAAAAACAGAGACGGTGAGGAAAGCCATAGAAAGGAAGAGAAAATAAAAATTCGCCCGTACATGCCTCGGACGTCTCGACGAGCCGAAGTAAACTCCCTTTTACAATGCCAAGGATTCAAGCCCTTCACATACAATGCCATCACTAACTCCAATTATCGTTGCAGACTCGAGGCCGTTGTTGGCGACTTAAATTTGAATATATTATGAAACAATGAAATGACAAATGACATTTGACATAATATGACACATAAAGATAAGATATACGACGAAATGACATGATATTGTAATAATCACATATGACTATAATGTAATGATGAAATGACATGAGATGACATCAATAGCCTATATCTTAAGTCGGCAAATATGAGGCAATACTAGGTAATAAAATAGCATGACATGACTATAACCGAATGTAGCATGACAAATTAAATGCAAGACATAACAATCAAACGATGTGATAGAATAATAATTACATGCAATGTAGTCATTTGATGATTAGGTCGTGTCATGTCATGTGATCCATCACATGACACTTTATTAGGCGTATCGGGTACGGCACCTTTGTCGGCGCCTTTCGTTAAACGTCGTCTCGTTTCAATTTGTCATATTCGGATCACATCTTATATCACGCCGATTGACTCTCGCTCTTCCGCCGGCCCGTTTGGAAACAGAGATAACAAGGTCCCGGGCGGGAGGTGGGAATAATCTTATCCTAGCGAGCCAAACACTCCGCAAAAGCGCATGCAGTTTCTCGTTCCTTCTCCTCTCTTCCATGGCCCGCCATGGACTCCTGACTCTCTCGTCACGGCGCCAAGTGTAAAGCTGGTCTCTTGCATTCAATGGTCTCACGTCACTCTCGCTACATTCATCACTTCCGTTCCAGCACCTTCTTCTTCTTTCTTCTTCCTTCTTCGTCTTCTTCTTCTTCTTCTTCTTCTTCGTTGTTGAGGGCGAGACGAAGTTGTTCTGGTCTGGTCGGTCTGGTCGCGGATTCATTGGTACGTGCCGACTTTTGGTTTCGGTGGTTTTGAAGAGAGAGATAGAGAGATGGGGAGCTCAGAGTTCACGTGGAAGCTACCGGATCACCCGAGGCTGCCGAAGGGGAGGACCGTGGCGGTGGTGGTGCTGGACGGCTGGGGCGACGCCGAACCCGACCGGTATAACTGCATCCACGTCGCCGACACTCCTGCCATGGATTCTCTCAGAAAGGTACAGTTAGTCTGCCAGAAAATACTCTTTAACGTCTCGGTTTGGTGCATGTTCGCTTGCTGATAAATCTAGTCGGCTGTTCGGCGACTTCGATGTGGTGGGGTCTTTCCGACTCTAGCTCGTTATTGTTTGTCTCTTCTTAATGTGATGATGGAGCTCGAGTTGGAATTTACTCGATTCTTGCATGTTTTTGCCTCAGAGTGGTACCACGTTTGTGATTTTGTCCCGGAGAAAACAGGGGATGTTGTCATTTTGTCATATACAGTGTATGCACAGAAGGCAAATTTAAAGAAATGCCTTGTATATGTATGTAAGCGTAGGCAAAAATCGGTGGCTGGAGCTGGAACTGACTTTTGTGGTCATGGATTCCTGTGTAAAAGGGTGCTCCTGACAAGTGGAGATTGATAAAGGCTCATGGAACTGCGGTGGGGCTTCCCACGGACGATGACATGGGCAACAGCGAGGTCGGTCACAATGCCTTAGGCGCCGGGCGCATTTATGCGCAAGGGTTAGCTTCTTGCCCTGTCACGATGCTTCTTTCCGGGATTCATGTTGAGTATATATTTATAGCGGAATCACTTGCCGTGCCATGACATTTCTCAATGGAACAGCAAAGTTACATGTCTCTGGTGTCGAAGCATAAAAAATGAATTTGTATTTCCAACGTTATACGAATTTGTGTTGGATTTATAAGTCGTCACTGAAATTGAAGGGCTTGATTACCGATACTATCGTGGTTGGTGACAGGAGAAAATTAGTTCTACAACTTCATCGTGAAATTGTCTCTCTTTTGTATGATTTCAGTTGCAGACTCAAATAGAATTCAAATACTTCTCTTAGAAAGTAGGAAACTCGCTTTGCATTATATATAGGTAATACTCACGTTAGTGTATATCCTTTGCCAGAGTTTTTGGGCCTTATAACTGAAGAAAACAAGGATGTGACATGACTCTGGCCAACTTACAAGTTTAGACTAAAAGCTTAAATGCTGATCGTTCATTAGTAAACTGACTAAAAGGAGCTACTATGGTATGGGTGGCCACATTGTGTATTATTTAGACATCTGCACGTTATTAATTATATCCAATCCATAAATTGAGAGTGAGTAAATTAATGAAGAAATGTCAACTAGATTTGTTGAACTGCATAAAATTGGGATTATTTGGCCTAGTGTAATGGATTTCTAGCAATATCACTTCTCGAAACCTTGATATTCAATGATCCAATTGATTGGAACATTTGAATACACCAACTTGACTGAAATGTGCTCATCTATGTATGCTGCGTGATGCGGTGATTGTGTCTATTCTAGACTGAGAATTTGGTCAGTGAAATGGTAGAACAGGAGATTATAGCTCGTCAAAGTGTTCTGCATTCTTTTATTCATGTGCTCTTGGCATCAAAATACAGAGCAGTTACAGCATTCTGAATCTCATCCATTCTTGATGCAGTGCAAAACTTGTTGACCTAGCCCTAGCTTCTGGAAAAATTTATGAAGGAGAAGGTTTTAAGTACATAAAGGAGTGCTTTGAGAATGGAACATTGCACCTAATTGGGCTATTAAGTGATGGTGGTGTTCACTCTAGGCTTGATCAGTTGCAGGTTGTTCCAGCGCTTGTCTTAATCTCTCATCTTCCTCGGGTTTGGTAGTGGTTGTGCCTATAAAATTCACTTCTTCTATCTTTCTTGTGCAGTTGCTTGTAAAAGGTGCTGTCGAGCGTGGAGCTAAAAGAATACGAGTTCATATTCTGACTGATGGCCGTGATGTTTTGGACGGTTCAAGTGTGGGCTTTGTAGAAACTCTTGAAACTGATCTTGCAAAGTTACGTGAAAAAGGAGTTGATGCACAAATCGCGTCTGGTGGAGGTCGCATGTATGTGACCATGGACCGTTATGAGGTAGGTTACAAATGAACTTCAACCGGTTATACTGAGCACAATGACTTGTCTGAAACCATCTTTATGCATGCCCATAGATGTTTGTCCCAGAGGAAGATATTTGCTGGGTACCTTTAACATGAAGATCTGCCAGGGCATTTGAAGTAGCTTAGTAAACTCACCACGCTGTGTTTCTTTTACAGAACGACTGGAATGTGGTTAAACGAGGATGGGATGCGCAAGTTCTTGGTGAAGCTCCTTATAAGTTTAGAAGTGCTGTTGAAGCGGTAAAAAAGCTCAGGGCAGAGCCTAATGCCAACGACCAATATTTGCCTCCTTTTGTCATTGTTGATGAGAATGGGAAGGCTGTTGGTCCCATTGTAGATGGTGATGCTGTTGTTACATTCAATTTTCGAGCAGATCGTATGGTCATGCTTGCCAAAGCACTTGAATATGAAAATTTTGACAAATTCGATCGGGTTCGGTTTCCAAAAGTTCACTACGCTGGAATGCTTCAGTATGATGGTGAACTGAAGCTTCCAAGCCATTACCTTGTCTCT
This sequence comes from Eucalyptus sp. ANBG9806169, assembly GCA_014182395.1. Taxonomy (NCBI): domain Eukaryota; kingdom Viridiplantae; phylum Streptophyta; class Magnoliopsida; order Myrtales; family Myrtaceae; genus Eucalyptus; species Eucalyptus sp. ANBG9806169. Next base: position 12,541,906 of record CM024583.1, on the reverse strand, counting down.
CCACCAGAAATCGAGAGGACATCCGGTGAATACTTAGTTCATAATGGTATCCGAACATTTGCTTGCAGGTCAGCAAACATCAATTTGCTCTTTATAGCTATAATATTGCAGGTCTTCTGTTTGCGTGTGTTGGAAGGGGGGATGTTGGGTATTTTGTCAACCATGGTAAAGAAATGTTGTGAACAGTTAAAATGAGAAAGAAGATACTTTTATTTTTCTTCACCTATGTCCATATATCTCCATGCTTTCCATTATCTTGAGGCAACATTTTAGGGTTGAAGCATATTATCCAGTCTCATCAACGATAAAAAAACAGTAGGAAACCAATTCCTATGTTTGGTAATTGGTAGAATGTTCTTGGATGATATTTTCTATTTCTTGCAATGCTAGTTGGTTCCGAAACTTGTTATTATCTTATTATTGTCGTTGAGCCATGCATCTGTTAATCTATACATTTGTGTTTCACCAGTGAGACTGTCAAATTTGGTCATGTGACATTTTTCTGGAATGGCAATCGGTCTGGCTATTTTAACCCCGAATTGGAGGAGTATGTTGAAATCCCAAGCGACACAGGAATTCCATTTAACGTCCGCCCAAAGATGAAGGCAGTAGAGATTGCTGAAAAGGCAAGGGATGCCATTCTCAGTAGAAAATTTGACCAGGTAATCTAACGGAACTTCTTTATGGATGTTGAGAAAATGGCTAGGAACTGATCCCTTCGTTTGCATGCATAAAGCAGGTGAGGGTGAACCTACCGAATGGTGATATGGTGGGGCATACAGGAGATATACAGGCGACGATTGTTGGATGTAAGGCTGCTGATGAGGCCGTCAAGGTTTGTTCTCCGCAAATCTACTATTCTTTCATCCGCTTCCGGCCTTTTCTTCCTCTTCTTTTTAGTAGTATGCGATTCTTTTTGGGGCTGCATAGCATGTTGGCACTTGAGAGGAACTCGGTCATCGTCTTTTCCGCGTCTATTGATTGTAATCTTTGTTCTCTTACCAATAATTTCACGTGTCTGAGTGTGACCGTGTTTTAAATTGCAGATTATCCTAGATGCAGTAGAGCAGGTCGGTGGAATTTATGTTGTTACAGCAGACCATGGGAATGCCGAGGACATGGTGAAGAGGGATAAATCCGGGCAACCCCTAGTCGACAAGAGTGGCAACATTCAGATTCTTACTTCTCACACCCTTCGACCGGTAAGTTTTGTTGTGTTATTTCTTTGCTGGTAGGATTTGCCTTATAGACAACATGGACATTCTCATCCCAAAAGTGGATCAGTCACCTAAATTTAGCGGAAGCAGCTTTTACGTACCGTATAAGTTCTATCCATATTGAAATTTTGGTCCCGGTATTCAATTCTAGATTGGGTCCAGGCAGTCATAACTTGAAGTGGAATTGTTCGGGCAACATGGATGTAAGAGGGGAAAAAGGAAAGTATGTGCTACGATTAGCCTGGCAAGTTTTGTTTCAGCACGGTGAGATTAACAATCTGTGTTGGAACTCTGGCACACTTGAGACACTGAAAATGATGTGTGGACTTCCCATTCGCGTAATTCTGCATATGGTGGTGGAAATACGTGCACGTGTTTCTGCATGTGGAGGTTCTTTTGTGGTCGATTTTGGTAATTCGTAAGCCAGGCGTGATCTTGAAACCGATCATTTTGAATATTCTGTAAATCTCAATGAGTCTGGACAGTCGATTTCTTATAATTAACTATTGTCATTGTTCGTATCCAAAAAGTTTGCTTCAGGGATGTCCAATATTTCCGTGTACCTTCGTGTGATCTTAAGCTCATGTGGAGGCTGATTTTAGGGGGTCTTTTGTGCTAGGTGCCGATCGCGATCGGAGGGCCAGGACTGGCACCGGGGTCAGGTTCCGCCGGGATTTGGCTGAGGCCGGGCTTGCCAACGTCGCCGCCACCGTGATTAATCTTCACGGGTTCGAGGCTCCCAGCGATTACGAGCCCACCCTCATCGAAGTTGTCGAGTAACCCTGAGCCTCTGCCAAACTCAAATCACAGAGCTAATATGCATAGTTTCGTATTGTAACCAGTCTATGTTCATGGTAAAATAAGCTATCGGTCCTCCCGAAGTGTGGGGAACTCTTTTGGAGCCTAAGCAGTTCAGCCTCCGGTTGGCCATGTTTAGTAAGTTAATAGCAATTAACTACGGCTGATTAATAGTGGTCCTATAAGATAAAAGAACAGATGTCTGGGCATCTCCTTCCATCTCATGCAATCTTAGTTTGACTTATTCAGAAAAAGAGTCAAATTCATTCTTGCAAGAACCCGTACGCATGTGTCACTAAAGAAAAATCGTGGCATGTTGGATTTGTTGTCGGGTCGTTTTCCGATATCTTAATTATGTTTGTCATATTGGACTATAGTTTTACGTACAAGCATGCATGTATTGAATTTTGAGAAGGGATCTGTTCCTCTCTTTCAAGCAAAAGGCTTTTGGAGATTTTCCCGAAAAGATGCTTAGAGATTTAAGGGAAATTTTCGGACAACAATGATGGATTGGGACTTTTAGCCTTTTTTTATACCAAAGAAGAAAAAGTATATGACACCTGGGAGAGTTGATTTGATGACTGTCCGTATAAAAAAATATTGCAACATTTAGATTGTAATTTGCGTAGGCGTTTTTTCAAAAGGTAGGGCCGTTCTAATAGTAATTTCTATAGTTATGGAATGAATACCATTGGTGTCGTGTCACGCGCGTGTTTGACCGTCGAGATGTGCATGCCGTCCACGGCAGAATCCGACTCGTTCGCGACACGAGCTATGCTCACGTCCGATCGAAGGTGCGTGAATGAATGGTCGAAACAAAAGCATCCACCCATCACGATCGAAGTCGAATCGTGGTGCAGTTCTCACACGTCCCGTGTCACGATTGGTCGAGTCGATCTTGTCATGGGTCTTACTTTTTCCTACCTTTTTTAAATTTTTTACTTTTGCGACGGTGACATGAGACTTGATTTTCATGCACGAATTTATTCATGTTAATCCCATGAGATGGTGCGAGGTATCGGACAAAGACTTTCCCTGGTCTCTTCGCGATTTTTCAACACGGATACATCCAACTTCTTGCACTTTATAGTAATTTCCTTGCAAAAGTATCGTGGTGGACAAATTTATAGAATTATTGGTCAATGGTTCTTTGTTTCTATTTTATTGCACTCGAGTCTCACGATGAAATCTCTTAATTTTTATCCAAAGATTTATCATTATTGAGAGAGATAAAAAGGGTTCTAGGAGATCATAAAGCTACTCAGCCAATCCATTATTTTGTTTTTTTCTTTGGGGGGTGTTTAATGGCATAATAGGGAACTTTTCCTAGACTTTATGTTTTTTCTTATTCACATTTGTCCTTCTATCAAAATTATAAACGGAAATAATGATGTAGATGTTAAGTTTCCGTTAGATGGCGTCCTCCTTGACGTTCTAAAAAATTGAAAAAATGGTTTAGAAATGATGAACATTACAAAACAAAATAAATATTTAAAAATAGAACAAAGGAAACTTTGGAAAATATATGAAACTCTGGTTGGGCAACCCGTGATGGATCCGACCTTTGATTAAGGTCCAGTTCGTTTCGCGGAAAATGACAGGGAAAATGTTTTCCGAATTTTAGGTGTTCGTTCACGAAAAATGAACTAGTCGAGGAAAATGTTTTCCATCATGGAAAAACAACCTTTAAAGTGAGGAAAACGTTTTCCACTTTTGAAAAGTGGAAAACGTTTTCCATGACTTCTTCCCTCTTACCTTTTTTTATTAATACATTTTCATTTTATTTTTATGCTTTCTTTTTTTTTTTTTTTTTTTAAAATTGAGATTTTAATTTCTTTTGTTTTATTTTTCTTTTATTTCTTTCCTATTCATCTTCTTCTTCTTTGGCCCGACCGGCCACGGCGGCGTCCGGCGACCAGCCGCGGCCGGCGACCGGCCGCAAGCCAGCGGCCGACGACCGGTCGCAAGCCAGCGGCCGACGACCTCGCCGGCCTCGCCCCAGGCTGGCGAGGCTTCGCCTAGCCCGATCTGGCGAAGCCGAGATCGGGCCTCGCCAGATCGGGCGAGGCGGAGCTCTCGCCGGCCTGGGCGGAGCTCTCGCCGGCCTGGGCGGAGCTCGCAGCTCGCCAGATCCGGCGAGCTGGGCGGGGCTCGGGCCTCGCCCAAGCTCGCCGCGAGCTTCGCCGGGCTCTGGCGAGCCGCGAGCTCGCCGGATCTGGCGGCGGAGCTCGGGCTCCCGATCCAGGCGAGCCCGAGCCCCGCCGCCAGATCCGGCGAGCTCGCGGCTCGCCAGAGCCCGGCGAAGCTCGCGGCGAGCTCGGGCGAGATCGGCCGAGCCTCGAGCTCGCCGGATCTGGCCACCAGGTGCCGGCCATCATCAGGCGGGAAGGAGGCGGCGGCGGCGGCGGAAGGAGGAGGAAGGAGGCGGCGGCGGAGGAAGGAGGAAGGAGAAAAAAAAAAAAAAAAAAAAAAAAAAAAGAAGAAGAAAGAAGAAAAAAAAAAATCGATTTTAAAAAAAATATAAATAATTAAAAATTCATTTTTTAAAAAAAATATTAAAAAATAAAATTATTTTTTTGGTCAATTAAAAATTTTAAAATTCAAATTTTGATAATTTTTCTTAAACAATTAAATGAGCTAACTAACGGTGAAAAATATTTTCCACTCAAATTTTAGGTTTTAGTAGAACACCTAGGAAAATAGAGTTATTTTCCGGAAAATGACTTAGGGAAAATGTTTTCAGGAAAAGTGATATTTTCCGTGAAACGAACTGACCCTAATTTGGCAACTTGTCAAACAATAACAATTTCTATTCTTTTTTGTTTAAGAGTAGATTTAGAATAGAAATTCGTTTGGTAAAATTTTGTTAAAACAAATTTTATTTTTTTGTTCTTGGAAGTAGATTTGAAATAAAATCGAAGTAAAAAAAGTTGATTCTTTATTCTCGGAACAATTTTAGAATCAAGCAACCTATTTTGTCTCTTTTCGTTTCTTTTTTCTCTTTCTTCTTCTTCAACTGCCACCGCCGCCATCGTTGTTGTTTGCCACCCACCAAGGCCGGTCGCCGGCAACAAGTCCGGCAAGTTTGCCGATGGCTAGGCGAGCCTCCCTCGGCCATCGGTGAGGCGAGGCCGACGAGGCATGGCCTCATCGAGGGTCGGCGACACTTCAGTGAGGTTATCGGCCCTCGTCTAACCGATCATCGATCATCCCAAGGCCGGCGACCGGCCACCTTGAAGAACAAGAAGAGGACAAAGAAAGGAAAAAAAAAAAAAAGAAAAAAAAAAAAAAAAAAAAACTAATAAAATTAATTTTAAAATTTTAAAAATGATTTAAAGTTGAGAATGGTATCAAACGCAATTTTATTTTGGAAATTGAAATTTTGGACAGTTATCAAACGAATTAAAATGCTTAGAAATTGCTTATGAGAATAGAATAAAAAAGAATAATTTATGATATTTGACACCATTCTCAAAATATTTTCGAGAATAGAAGCGTTACTAAACGCGCCCTAAGTAATCCCCCACGTATCGCTAGGGGTTGCACGAATTTGGCAATGGCTGGTAAGGACTTAGGGCCTTTGTTGCCGTGTTGTCGCTAGTGGCACAGCTTCCACCCACCTCCTACTTCTTTTCTCTCTCTCTTTCTCTCTCTCTTTCTAAGGATTTGTTACTTCTTCTCGTCTTTTTTTTTTTTTTTTTTTAAATTATCTAGTTAACACCTAAAAATTACATGTAAGCATCAATTCATCCGGTAAGTATCGACATAACAGTTATGTGTCGATTAACATTAGCATTTTCATCTTATTTTTTGTAGAAGAACCAACTCAAAAAATATATATACTATAAAAATTCGATTGCATATAAAATAGTTTTGAAATATGGTGGAACAATTTGAAAAAGTTGAGTGAGCTTGCCAGATTGGCGAGAGGGCCTTGCCATTTTCATGAGAGGGCCACGATCCTCGGCTAGATAATTTTACCTGAAATTTCATGATAAAAGAAATACATTTCATGGAAATTATTTTTAATTAAAGTGATTTGTTTTCATTTACATGATAGTATTCTGAAAAAAAAAGTGACTGAAAATACTTTCAATGTTTGGATCTTGTTGAAATAATGCGTATTGAAGAAGGTGCAAAAGTGAATGCTTGTTAAGAGACTTGTTATGCTTGGGAAAATAATTTCCTACATTTAGAAATGAGAATTTGGGTATTTTCCTTAACCGTCAATGTGTTTTCGTTGATTGACCATTCTAGCAAATCAAACATGTGAAAGTATGAAAAATTAATTAGCATAAAGTTGTTTCATTGGAGATGTGCTTATTTGGGTGAAAAAAATCATCATAAATTATTTTTTTGGATTTTTACGCTTTTTGTTTGCTGAAAATGATCAATCAACAGAAAATCATTTACCGTAAAAGAAGACATGCATATTTAAAGTTATAGAAAATAAATCCCTTAACTTGCAAATGTATAAATATTTTTCTAAGAACTGATTTCACAAAAACACTTTCCTTTATCATGAAGTTATAAAATTCGAATCATTTTAAGGAAAATGAGTCAAATGATCCCTAAACTTTGCTCTAACGAAATCATTTTGTAGTATCGTTTATAAACTTTTAACAAATGATCCCTTCAATTCGACTTTTAATTTTTATGAGCTAGTATGTTTTACTTGAACTTTTAATTTTGTTTAAGGTAGTTCTTAAACTTTTGGTACTTGTTCTATAAAAACGTTCGATATTGTACAATAAGGCCAAAGTTTAGAAATTATTTGTGTGATTAGTTCATCATTTTAGGACTCCATCACCGGCCATTACATTGTGGTGGAGGAAGACATGCAAACTCTTCCCTCCACATGGGCATATGCCCCCGTCTTTTACTTCCGCAGCGGAAGTAAAAACTGTTCACACGGCAATCCGACACTCTCTTCCTGTCTCTCTCTCACATGGCGCGTCGTCCATGGATTTCGATTTCGACCTCGACTTCCCAACTACACTCCTTATTTAATGGCGTCCTTATTTAATGGCGTCCCTCCTCCCCCTGCTCATCTCTTCCTCTCCCTGCGCTTCGCTTGCTTTCGCTTTCCGCTTTTCCCCATCGCGCCCACTCACTCGGGACTAAAAAAAGAGAAAAAGATCAGTGACCGGGAGAGAGAAAAAAGCATCCCGCGCTGCCGCCCCCCCCTCGGGTGTTGTCATCACCACTCGTCCTTCTCCTCTCCTGCGAGCTGCTGTCATCAGTTTCTCTTCTTGACTCCATTCGGGAGGAACCCAAAATTTCTCTGAGCTTTTACTGGGTCTTTGACCCTGTAGCACGCTTCGAGTTTAAAAGCACTCTCTCAGCTTCCAACTGTTTTGGCATAATTCCACCTCCCTACTCTAGAGACCCATCTATCCATCTCGCTTAAAGACACCAATTTGATTCTCCTTTGGGGTCGTTTCGAAGTTTGCGGTGAGATCGATTGACTTCGAAGCCCGCCCATGGACGTCGAATCCGTACCGAAGTTCGCGAAGCCCCCGGCGCCGCCCAGGCGGCGCCACGGATGCTGGAACGCCTGCCTTGCGCCGGTGGTGGTCCTCGTCCTCATCGCGGCGCTGATCGTGATCCTGGCCTTCACCGTGTTCAAGGCGAAGCACCCCGTGACCACCGTGAACTCGGCGAAGCTCAGGAACCTGCAGGTGTCGGTCAGCGTCGCCCCTCTCGGGATCAACCTGAACGTGACCGTGGACGTCGACATCTCCGTGAAGAACCCCAACAGGGTCGCCTTCAAGTACGAGAACAGCAGTTGCTTGTTGAATTACAGGGGAGAGCAAGTCGGGGAGGGCCCCGTCCCCGCGGGCGAGATAGGGGCGGGCCGGACGAAGCAGATGAACCTGACGCTCAACGTGCTGGCGAACCGGCTCCTGTCGAACTCGCAGGCGATCTCGGACTTCCTGTCCGGGGTTTTGCCCCTCAACACGTACACGAAATTGCTTGGTACGGTGACCATCTTGGGATTGTTTAAGGTCCATGTGGTCTCTACCACTTCCTGCGATTTGAGCTTGTTTGTGTCCAATAGTACTCTGGGTAATCAACAGTGTAAGTATACGACCAAGTTGTAGTTGTAGTTGATTGATGTTTATGTTGGTTGCTTCTAGGATTTTAGGGTGCACATGGTATCGTCGGAAATCGATTTTTACATGGACATGTCTAGCTGCTTGCACTTTATAGTAGATTCTTTGCCTAACTGCTTGCACTTTATAGTAAATTCTTTGCATAAATGTCGTGATGGACGGATTCATAAAATCATTTAGTCGATGGTTCTTTGTTTGTATCTTATTGCACTCAAATTTATTTTTGTGATCCAAAGATTATAATTTTCAACAACAAAAAAATGATGCTAGCTAGATTATAAAGTTACTCTACCATATTGATTATTTTTTAGAGGGAAAATGGCATAATAGGGAACTTTTTCTAATATATACTTGTACAAGTTGATCCTCCTATTGAAATTATAAACGGAAATATTGATGCATCCGGTAAGTCCCCATTAGATGTTGACGTGATGTCCTACTTGATATGCTAAAAAATTGAAAATGGTTTAGAAATCATGAATATTATAAAATAAAATAAATAGTAGGAAAATTAAAATGGATCTTGTTTCAAATAATGGTCTGAACTAGCCAAATTATCTCAAAAAATGGCATGAAGTGGCCATATCAGTTTCAAAGAAAAGCCTAACCTTGCTGGCATAAATGCATTTTAGTCTTTTAATTGTTAAAATTATATCCTTTATTTCCTTTATTTCTTTTTCTATATGTTTTATTTTCTCTTCTTCCCTCCGCTGAACATGGCGGAGGTTGCCGATCTCGGGCAAGGGTTGTTCTTGCCCTCATCGGTGTCAGGCAAGGGTAGCCCTCGCCTGGGTGGCATCGGGCGAGCGATGTCCTCGTCAACATTGGGTGAAAGTTACCTCGCCTAGGCTGGATAGGCAAGGCCAAGCAAGGGTGTTCCTCACCCACCCGCCCAAGAGAGGGCAACTCTCACCTGACGTCAGTGAGGGTGGCCCCCTCACCTAAGTTCGACAACCTTTGCCATGATCGACTCGCCTAAGTCCAACAACTTTTGCCAATGAAACCTATCTGTTTTGGAAAGAACGGAGGAAACAATGTCGTCACACATCTGGAATCGATAGATGCCCATGATTCGTGGTCGCCGGATTTGACGAAAAGAAAAAAAATGAAAACTCCGGCTCGAAGAATTAAACAATTCCTTGAATAAGGCACAACAAAAGGATTGTAAATAAGGATGGAAACCACCACCTCTTGGAGCATCTCTCTGTAGGCATGGTAGTGGAGAATATCCGAGTCGCATAGAGTTCCGTCGATATCGAACAGGATGGTCTCAAGCGGTGCGAGCGCAGCGAGAGAAGCGATGCTGTCAAAACGGAACCAACACTTACAAAGACATATTGGGGAATGTAGAAGATCCATCATAGAGTGTGAAGACACAACCTCTAGTGACTGTAGCATCAATGTCTTAGTAATTCTGCAATCAACTCAGTCAAATCGAACGAAGAATGACAGTGCGACAACGTTAAATAAACACGCGATAATAGAAAGACTAACGGAATCTCCATGAAAATAGGCGAACCTGCAGGTCTCGGTCAGCATCGCCCCTCTCGGGATAAACCTGAACGTGACCGTGGACGTCGACATCTCCATGAAGAACCCCAACAAGGTTGCCTTCGAGTACGAGTAACAGCAGTTGCTTGTTGAATTACAGGGGAGAGTAAGTCGGGGAGGCCCCCGTCCCCGCGGGCGAGATAGGGGCCGGCCGGACGAAGCAGATGAACCTGATGCTCAACGTGCTGGCGAACCGGCTCCTGTCGAACTCGCAGGCGATCTCGGACTTCCTGTCCGGGCTTTTGCCCCTCAACATGTACACGAAAATGCCTGGTACGGTGACCATCTTGGGATTGTTTAAGGTCCATGTGGTCTCCACGACTTCCTGCGATTTAAGCTTGTTTGTGTCCAATAGTACTCTGGGGAATCAACAGTGTAGGTATACGACCAAGTTGTAGTTGATTGATGTTTATGTTGGTTGCTTCTAGGATTTTAGGGTGCACATGTATCTTTGAAAATCGATTTTTCCTCATGGACACGTCGAGCTGCTTGCACTTTATAGTAAATTCTTTGCAAAAGTGTCGTGACGGACGGATTCATAAAATCATTTGGTCGATGGTTCTTTGTTTGTATCTTATTGCACTCAAATCTCACAATGAAATCTCTTATTTTTGTGATCCAAAGATTATAATTATAAGAAAAAAAAAGATTCTAGCTAGATTATAATACTCTACCAAACTGATTTTTTTTTAGAGGGAAAATGGCATAATAGGGAACTTTTTCTAAACTATATGTTTTTTTTTTTTACAAGTTGATCCTCCTATTGAAATTATAAACAGAAATACTGATGCAACTGGTGAGTCCCCGTTAAATGTTGACGTGATGTGATGTCCTATTTTATATGCTAAAAAATTGAAAATGGTTTAGAAATCATGAATATTATAAAATAAAATAAATATTAGAAAAATTACAAATAAGAGCCCAAAGTGTTTTTATTTTTTCAAATAAGAGTTTAAAGTGGATCTTGTTTCAAATATGGGTGTGAACTAGCCAAATTATCTCAAAAAATGGTATGAAGTGGTCATATCAGTTTCAAAGAAAGGCCTAACCTCGTTAGCAGAAATGCATTTTAGTCTTTTAATTGTTAAATTTATTTCCTTCATTTCTTTTCCTTTTCCTTTTCTTTTTTTCTTTTTCTTCATGTTTTATTTTCTCTTCTTCCCTCCGCCGAACATGACGGAGGTTGCCGATCTCAGGCAAGGCCTGCTCTCGCCCTCATCGGCGTCAAGCCAAGGTAGCCCTCACTTGGGCAGCATCGGGTGAGCGATGTCCTCGTCAACATTGGGTGAAAGTTGCCTCGCTTAGGCTAGATGGCCGAGCCCAGGCAAGGGTGTTCCTCACCTGCCCGCCCAAGTGAGGGCAACTCTCGCCTGACGTCAATGAGGGTGGCCCTCACCTAAGTCCAACAACCTTTGCCATGATCTGCGGAGGAAAGAAGAGAGAGGAAAAAAAAAAGGAAAAGAAAAGGAAAGAAAACAAATAAAAAAATAAAAAATACACTCATAATTTTTTTGACTAAAATACAATTTCTCTAATGACTGGAATAGTCACTCATTAGCCAAAAGTCTTTATTGGAGACGATTTGACCACTGTATGTTCTTATTTGAAACGATTTGAACACTTTAAATTTTTATTTGAAACAATATCCACTCTAAGCCTTTATTTGATAAAATATTGACACTTTATACTTTTACTTTGGAGCTTTTCTTAAATATTAAAAGATAAAACAAAGGAGACCTTCGAAAAAAAATCAGACTCCGATCGCGATCCGAGCTAGTCCAACCTCTGGTCAAGTGACCCCCACTAGCCGTCTCCTACTTCTCCTCTCTCTCTTTCTCTAAGGGTTCTCTCTTTCTTCTTCTTCTTTTGATTTGTTCAAAATTTTATCTACTTAACACCTAAAAATTACACGTAAGCATCAATTTGCCCGGTGAGTACTGACGTAACACTTATGTGTCGATTAACATTAGCATTTCCATTTTTATTTTAGTAGAACAACCAACTCAAAAAAAAAAAAAAATCCTATAAAAATCTGATTTAATAAAAAATAGTTTCGAAACATGATGGAACAATTTGAAAAAGTTGAGGGAGCTCGTCAGAGTGGCAAGAAGGCGTCGCCAAATTCGTGGGAGGGCTGCAATTCTCGGCCGGATCATTTAACTTGAAATTTCCTTTCATGTTAAAGGAAATTTCTTTCGTGGAAATCCATTTGTAATGAAAGTGATTAGTTTTCATTTATATGGTGGTATGCTGAAAAAGCATGACTAAAAATATTTTCGGTGTTTGGATCTCGTTTGAAATAATGACCATTGAAGAAGGTGAAGAAGTGAATGCTTGTTAAGAGACTCGTTATGCTCAGGAAAATGATTTCCTCTATTTAGAAAAGAGAATTTGTTTCTTAATTTTAAGAGTGGGCGTTTTCCTTGATTGAAAATGCTTTTTTTGTTGACTGACCCTTTCGGCGAATCAAACATGTGAAAATCCAGAAAATTAATTAGCGAAAAGCGCTCTCATTGGAGATGTGTTTGTTTGAGTGAAAAAAATCATCCATGAATTAGTTTTTTGAAAGTTTACGTGTTTTGTTTACTAAAAATGATCAATCAATGGAAAACTATTTATGATCGAAGAAGATATTCATATTTAAAGTTAGGAAAATGAATTCCTTAACCTGAAAAGGGATAAAGATTTTCCTAAAAAATGATTTCGAGAAAAACACTTTCCTTTTTCCTGAAAGGAAAACTATTTTCGAGAAATTGTTGCTCGACCTTTCGGTACATGGATAATAAAAAGCTAATTGATCTATAGAAAATGTGTTCCATTTGACTAAAGACAACAAATTTAGATTTGGGGAAAGCAACAAGAAAAAAAATTACTATTTTTAAATCACTACACAAATAAAAACCAATCATTTTTCTTAAAAATGATTTTCATGAAAATAAATTCAATGAAACAAAGTCATCATTAAATTCAAATCATTTTAAGGAAAACCACACTAGTGGTCCCTAAATTTTAGCCTTATGTGCAATGCTATCTTAAAATTTATAATTGGTTTGATGCAATCCTTAAACTTTAACTCATTGAGTTCTTAGACTACATGAAAATGCTCCATATTTGTCTTGCATTAATTGAAGTTCAAGGACCATAGCCATCAAACATTTTGGAAGTACATAAAAAATTTAAAGAACATATTAAATAAATTAAAAATTCAAAGACAATATTATATACTAAAACTCATGGGGCATTCGTGTTCCGTAGTTTTACCGCTCCATCGCCGGCCACTACATCGTGGTGAGGAAGACATGCAAACTACTCTTCCTTCCACATGCGCATATGGCCCCGTCTTTAGTTCCGCAGCAGAAGTCGGTGCTGTTCACACGGCAATCCAACACTCTCTCTTGTCTCTCTCACTCTCTCACATGGCGCGTCGTCCATGGATTTCGATTTCGACCTCGGCTTCCCAACTACACTCCTTATTTAATGGCGTCCCTCTCTCCCTTTCTCTTCCTCTTCCTCTTCCTGTGCTTCGCTTCCTTTCTCTTTCTAACTTTCTCGAGAAAGAAAGAAAAAGATCAGTGATTGGGAGAGAGAGAAAAAGCATCCCGCGTTGCCGCCCCCCCTCTCCCACGCTCACGCGTTGTCATCGTACACGTCCCTCTCCTCTCCGCCAACGCCACCATAATAGAAAAAGGGGAAAAGGGTCGCCCTCAAATCGGCGCTGCTGCGAGCTCCTGTCATCAATTTCGCTTCTTGACTCAATTCGCGAGGAACCCAAAATTTCTCCGAGCTTTTACTGGGTACGTTGTCCTTTGACCCTACAACACGCTTCGAATTTATAGCTCTCTCTCCCAACTTCCAACTGTTTTGGCCTAATTCCACCTCCTTACTGTAGAGACCCATCTGTTCATCTCGCTTTAAGGCACCCATTTGATTCTCCTTTGGGGTCGTTTCGAAGTTCGCAGTGAGATCGATTGGTTTCGAAGCTCCCCCCATGGACGTCGAATCCGCACCGAAGTTCGCGAAGCCCACGGCGCCGCCCAAGCGGAGACACGGATGCAGGAACGCCTGCATTGCGCTGGTGGTGATCCTCGTCCTCATCGTGGTGCTGATCGTGATCCTGGCCTTCACCGTGTTCAAGGCGAAGCACCCCGTGACCACCGTGAACTCGACGAAGGTCAAGAGCCTGAAGGCGTCGGTCAGCATAGCCCCTCTCGGGCTCAACCTGAACGTGACTCTGGAAGTCGACGTCTCGGTGAAGAACCCCAACAAGGTCGGCTTCAAATACGAGAACAGCACTGCCTTGTTGAATTACAGGGGAGAGCAAGTCGGGGAGGTCCCGATCCCCGCGGATGAGATAGGGGCCGACCAGACGAAGGAGATGAACCTGACGCTCACCGTGCTGGCGAACCGTTTCCTGTCGAACTCGCAGGCGTACTCGGACTTCCTGTCCGGGGTCTTGCCCCTCAACACGTACACGAAAATGTCTGGTAAGGTGACCATCATGGGATTGTTTAAGGTCCATGTGGTCTCCACGACTTCCTGCGATTTGACCGTGTATGTGTCGAATAGTACAGTGGGGAATCAACAGTGTAAGTATAAGACCAAGTTGTAGTCGATTGATGTTTATGTTGGTTGCTTCTAGGATTTTATGTTGCACACGGGTCTCTGTTTCTTGGGCCTCTTTTACACTCTTTTTTCCGGGGGGATAATTTGTTGGGATAAATAAGTTATGAGGGTATGGAGATTTTGCACATATTCTAGATTCGTATTAGTTGTTGTTTTGCAATCCACGTCTCCCTTGCCTCCGGGTATATCAATGTCATACAGGATGTTTTGGTATTATCTGCGATGTCGAAAGTTGCTAGATTTATCAGATGTACTTGAATGCAAACATGCAGTTGCATTTGCAATGCACTGTTTCTGGCTTATATAGACAGTTATGAAGGACACAAACAATATACTGGATACAGGTTTCCTTTGAGTGCTTCAGCAAAACAATTTCTCAAATTATGTTCTTGCTGCTTAGCAGTTAAAGAAAGGAATTTTGGAACTCAAGACAATTGCATCGAATTGTTTTGTATACGTTACCAGAGGTAACTTTGATTGAGCTGCGATGTCCTATTTTTCGAACCAAAGATAACTTCCAGCGTGTAATTTGGCTATTATCATCAATTAGCATGGAAGGGCATGTTTTTGTGTTATGTCCCTGAATTGCTGATATTCTGTATATCTTGTCTCATTAATGACAGATAAAAGAAAGTTGTTTGACGTGTGACCCAAGTGTTGCTTTTTGTTATCTTGGACTGAAACGAAAATTTAACTCATGATGTTATGGACTTCATAAAGAATTTACATCTTGTGTTTGTGTATCTTTAAGATGTAAGTTTGCGTGATGTAAATCATTCTGTTATTGGTCAGTTATGTCCAAGTTGTTCAAACAGTGGAAAATGCTAGGTGCCAGAGTGTACTTGTATTCTTTAAGGCAAAAAAGATAATACAATGAAGGTTCTCAACAGGTAAAAAAAATTTTATATTAACAGGATACAGGGTGAATCTGATTTATTTTTTGGAGTGCAAAGCAATGAGACCGGGGTGATAATCTGTAAACATGTCCTAGATTGAAACTTGCAGCTCTGTTCAGCTAGACCATGAGAATATATATATTCAAGTGTTTTGACTTCACATATTTGTTTTCAGTCAAAGGTGTTGTAAAATCATGAAGCTTTTTAGTTAATCCATTGATTGCTGTCACCAGTTTTTGAATGGAATTTGACA
Source organism: Eucalyptus sp. ANBG9806169 (assembly GCA_014182395.1). NCBI lineage: Eukaryota > Viridiplantae > Streptophyta > Magnoliopsida > Myrtales > Myrtaceae > Eucalyptus > Eucalyptus sp. ANBG9806169. Next base: position 12,526,452 of record CM024583.1, on the reverse strand, counting down.
CCTCACAAGGACAAGCTTTATTCTTATGTATCTTACTAGTTTCATTCCTAAAAACGATAAGACAAATTATATTTGTTGTCTAGTTGCTATAGCAGGGCATTGTTGTAGTTGACATTAAGCATCTCTTTTAATCTTGAACTTTATTCTTATATTTGACATCCCACTCTGATTAGCATCTCTTATGCTGAGCTTTTTTAGCAAAATAGCTCATCACTGTTTTGACTTCATCTTCTTGAATCGACAGTGCTGTGGTGGGATTTGATGAAATCCAGGCACTCTATTTTTCAAAGCTTGTTTTTAATCAAAGTAGCTGTTGCAATATTTCTTTGCCTTTGTTGGGTTGTGGAAGTTAGGATCTAGATGCCACTTCTCAGTCATTTTGGTTGGTATCTACTTGTATTTATGATCCGTCCTTGCTGTGAAGTACTGCAAGTTAGTACATTGCCTGCCTGATAAGAAGTGAGAACCTCTTGCAAGCTTGGAGGAAGTAGAATTTATCTCTGAACCAGTATTTGATGTAGAAGATAACTGAGTTTTTGGTGTTGGTTATTACGATTTTGATTTTTGGCTGGCTCTGCTTTTGCATTTAACTGGATCCAGAGTCCTATCTGGTGAGTGACTTTGCATGTTTGATTGATCCAGTAATGTCTTGATTGCTGGACGTGTACACTTGCTAGATTTGTCGTTGGCTCTATAGAATGCCCAGTGAAATTTTACTTGTCCATGTAAAGGTGATCTACATATCCAGTAACTGGAGAGTGTGTAGCACTAGTAAATTTAAGGCCATTCAAAATGTGCATGAAAAATGGGTTCCAGTCTCAATGGAGTACTGCTTCCCCTAAAAGAACATCTTGGGTAGATCTGAAGTTATTGTGCCAGTCAAACTCCAGTAGAATTCTAGTCCTTTGTGAATCATACAGGCGGTAAAGAAAACAGCAATATGTCAATGAAATTTGACGAGATCAGAGTACATACAAATGGTTTCGTATGCAGATTCTATATGTCCCATGTTTGCTTATGATGTTGTTACAGTAGACCATGCCGAGGACATGGTGAAGAGGAAAAATCTGGGCAACCCCAGTTGACAAAAATGGCAACATTCAGATCCTTACTTCTTACACCCTTCGACCAGTAAGTTTTGCTGTGTTACTCTTTGCTGGTAGGATTTGCTTAAGACAACACAGACATTCTCATCCCAAAAGTCAGTCACCTAAACTTGGAGGAAGTAGCTTTTACATAACTTCATGCGGAATTGTTTGGACAACGTGGATGCAAGAGGGGAAAAAGAAAAGCGTGTGCCGCAATTTGCCTGGCAAGTTTTGTTTCAGCACTGTGAGATTAACGATCTGCGTCGGAACTCAGGCACTCTTACAAAAGCATAGACATGGTTGGATCCAAATGGCCTCTCCTAGGAGGATGAACCTTGATACACTGAAAATGATGTGGTTTTTGGCTTCCCATTTGCGAAATTCTTCATATGGTGGTGGAAACATTTTTATGTGACTCTGCATTTGGAGGTTCTTCCGTAAAAAAAATAAAATAAAATTAGGTGGTCGGAGTCAGCTTTGGTAATTGGTAAGCCAGGTGTGATCTTGAAACCGATCATTTCGAATAATCTGTGGATGCCAGTGAGTCTCGACAGTCTATATCTTGTAATTGACTATTATCATTGCTTGTGTCCAAAAAGTCTACTTCTCTATTTTTCTATTTTTTTTGTTCCCCAGGTTTGGAACAGAAATCCGTTTGGTAATGCAATTTAATTTTTCTATATCTAGAACAGATTTCTATTCCAGAAATTGATTTGAAGAAAAAATCAAAAGTTAATAACTTTTTCAGAAATTGAGAAATCAATTTCTGACCAAAAATCAATTTAAGTTCCAGAAATTTTGTCATGAGCACATTTAAACTCATGTGGAGGCTGATTTTAGAGTGCCTTTTGCGCTAGGTGCCAGTCACGATCGAAGGGCCAAGACTGGCGCCGCGTGTCAAGTTCCGCCGGTGCGTGTCAAGTTCCGCTGGGTGTGGCCAAAGCCAGGCTCACCATCGCCGTTGCCACCGTAAGTAATCTTCACGGATTCAAGGTTCCTGGCAATTACGAGCCCACCCTCATCAAAATTGTCGAATAACTTAGAGCCTTGATGGGAAAATGATAACAACTTGAACAATATTGGATTAATGCAACGGAAAAAATAATCTCCCCTCTTATGTGAACTTCCTTAAAAATGATATTTAGAATAATATAAATATTAAGCACACAAATATAAGGTGATTTTTTTACATGGAAAACTTTTTTTGGTGTGAGGGGATCAAAACTACGGGACCGAAGTCCATCCAAAAATCTTATTGTCAATAAAATTGGATGAGCAAAGTTCTTCTCTAGTAAATACTAGAGGTACATATAACAAAGACTTCAAAAACATTATTCTTAGCAATACACATAATTTTACAAGAGATCAAGGATAAATCTCACAAAAAACGTAGGTTTTCTTCAACCCACCAAAAACCTAATGTAGGGAATTTCAAATCAAACTCGATAAGAGTGTGCCACGAACATGCTGACAAAATTTCAGTTCAATCGGATCACGAATCAACTTCCAATGCCAGCTTGATGAAAATCGGGCTCTACCTTCAACTTAGATTTTCTGCTTTTTTTTTTCTCTCTACGTCCTTAACAACTATCACATAAAAGATAGTAAAAAATGTTATTTTTCTATATGACTTATCATATTTGCTCAAACTCATATAGGAGTGAACCTAACCAACGGATAGCGAGAAATCTTATTTTTCCATATGACTTACCATATGGGCTCAAACTCACATGGGAATTAACCTAACCAACGAGCCTTTGCCAAATTCAAATCATAGAGCTAATGTGCAGAGTTTTATTTATAAAAGTAGTTTACTGTTCATGGTAAAAAAAGCTATTTTCACCCTAGTGTAGGGAACTGTTTTGGAGCCCAAGCAGCGTCTACTGTTTAGCCTCCGGTTAGCCATGTTTAGCAAGTTAATAGCAATTAATAACGGCTGATTAACGGTGGTCCTATAAGATAAAAGAACAGATTTCTGGTTATCTCCCTCCATCTCATGCATCTTAGGTTGACTTAATTGAGAAAAAGTCAAATTCATTCTCGTAAAGTACCTGTACGTAAATGTTGGTTAACTAAAGAAAATTCAGGGCATGGTGGACATGTCGTCGTGTCGTTTTACTGTTCGCATCGCCATGTCCTATTATCTTAATTATGATTTTCGTGTTGGACTAAAGTTTTTACGTACACGCAAGTAATGCCACGTGCTGTCTGCCATGTCCTGTATTGGGTTTTGAGTAGTGATTGGTCTTCTCTTTCAAGCAAAGGACCCCAGAGATCCTCCAGAAAAGATGCACAGAGATTTTAGATAAAATTTCGGACAACATTGATGGATAGGGACTCCAGCTGTTTTATACCGAAGGAAAAAAAAAAGTATTTGACGCTTGGGAGAGTAGATTTGATGACTGTTCGTATAAAATATATTTTCACTTTGAGATTGTATTTTACATAGATATTTTTCTAAAGGTAGGATTATTAGTTGTTTTGGTTAAAAATATCACTTAGACGAGATGAATAGATAATTGTGCGGAAATAAATGACTTCAAAGAAATTTTTTATCGAAACACCACCGGTAGTGGAAAGAGATTGTTAGATCTTATCGACATACAATTCTATCATAAAAAAATTAAAGAGAGTAAAAGATAAAGAATTGCACATTAAAGACTATAGTAGTTTGGCTTTTACAAACTTATGTCCACTCTCTCCTGCGCTACATTCTATTATGTGGATTCCACTAAGAAGAGCCAATAAGAGATTACAAGATCCAAGCTATATAATCTGAAGCTCGCGTGTATCACTTCTCACACAATCTTAACATGTAAAAGATTACACAATTAAGCTCACAGAGTTGAATAGATTTGATCATAGAACACTTTTTAGAATTTGGAATTGCAAGCTTCGATTCTCTTAAGTGAGGGTTCTCTTAGCTTCAAGACCTCCTCTTATATTCCATCTAGTGCAAATTGACTATTGGACATATCTTCAAGAGGATAATTCATCTAATCTACGCATTGGCCTGGATCTCGTCAAGAAAGTTTGATAGCATCAAGATCGCTGAGGATGAGACTTCCCATAAATTCTGTCGCCCATATAGTAGTTCGGGTTTCCATAAGTTGAATGCCTTTACTTAGAAAGAATAAAACATCTCAAGAAGATTGTTCTAGGAAGGTTGAATCTCCAATAGATAATTTGAAAGAAATCCAACAAATTGCTACTAGCTATTGTACAAGAATATTGAATTAGTTTTCTGGAATTTTACACGTTTTGTTTGTTGAAAATGATCAATCAACGGAAAACCATTTGTAGTAAAAGAATATATACATAATTAAAGTTAAGAAAATAAATTCCTTAACTAGAAAAAGGATATATATTTTTCTTAAAAATGATTTCATGAAAAACACTTTTTTATCATGAAATTTTTCCCAAAAGGAATTTTATTTTTTTTTATTTTCCAATACTTGGATAATGAGAAGCTAATTAATTTACAAAAAAACGTGTTCTTGGCTATAAATAACAACTTTAGATTAGGGAAAAATGATTTTCTCTCTGACAATAAGAAAATCATTTTCCTTAAACCACTAAACAAATAAAAACTAATCGTCTTCATTGAAAATGGTTTTCATGGAAAAATTTTCAATGAAATAAACACATCATAAAATTCGAATCCCTTTAAGGAAAATGACACAAATATTCTCTAAATTTTGGTTCAATGTGCCATGACATCTCTGAATTTTCAATTTGTTCAACGTAATCCCTTAAGTTTAGCCTAATATGTGATGTTATCCTTGAACTTCTAAGTTTGCTTAATGTAGTCCTTAAACTTTTAATACGTGTTCAACTTAATCCATATACTATATGAAAATGTCTGATGTTGTTATTCCATTAATTTAAGTTCAAGGATTAGGGATCATTAAATATTTTCATATGGTTTGGGGATTTAACTGAAAGAGCACAAAAATTACGTAATCACATCAGATAAATTAAAAATTTGGAGACGAGATTATACACTAGGCTAAAATTCATGAATTATTCATGTGATTATTCCGGCATTTTATTGCTCCATCATGGAGAGGAAGACATGCATACTGGACACCCTAAGCGCTAAAACTTAATATGAGATGACACTTAAATGTTAAAAGTTCATAAAGGTACACTTAAGTGCCAAAATCGAAAAAAAAGAATTACTTAAGTCCCAACAACGAGAAATTTCAATCTGGTGAGACAAGTGTAGAACGACATCGTTTTGCATCCTGATATAGTTAGATAAGCAAAAAACAACATTGTTTTGCTTTGAATTTGAAATTGAATTTTAATGTAAGTATTAATTAAATTAAATTTAAAACTAAATTAAAAAAAAAAAGAAAAAGATTGCAGCATTTGCTCGGTGAGGGCTAATTAAAATAAATGATATCGTTTTGGCTCTTCTATACTTAACTTTTCGACAAGTTATGTAGGTGACTTATATTATCAAATTTTCGGCACACTTCATTAGAATTGATACTTAAATGTCCTTTTTTTTCAAAAAAAAAGTAATATTTAAGTTTAAGTTTGGTACTTAAATATCATTCATGTCAAATTTTGGCACATGTATTGTACTTGTGTGTGCAAACTACTCTTCGCCCCGCATGCGCATGTGCCCGCCTTTAGTTCCTCGGTGGAAGTCGGTGCTCTCACACGGCAATCCCATCTCTCTCTCTCTCTCTCTCTCCTGTCTGTCTCTCGCCCGGCGCCGGCGCGTCCATGGATTTCGACTTCGGCTTCCCGGCTACGCCCCTTTTCTATTGGCGTCCCTTTCTCTCTTCCTAAACTTCGCTTCCTCTCTCTTCCTACTTTTTCCGTCGCGCCCACTTTCTCGAGAAAAAGAAAAGATCGATGATTGGAAGAGAGAGAGAAGTACCCCACCGCCACCCCGCTACTCAGGCTCGACTGTCCTATCCTCAAACGCCACCGGAGAAAGGAAAGGGACAAAGGGTCGCCCTCGAATCGACTCCGCGACGACCTGCTCTCATCAATTTCGCTTCTTGACTCCATTCGTGAGACGACCCAAAACTTCTCTGAGCTTTAAAGACGCCCATTTGATTCTCCTTTGTGGTCGTCTCGAAGTTTCCGGTGAGATTGATTGATTGATTGATTGATTGATTGATTGATTTCGAAGGTCCCCCATGGACGTCGAATGCGCACCGAAGCCCGCGAAGCCGCCGGCACCTCCCAGGCGAAGCCACCGATGCAGGAACGTCTGCATTGCGATGGCGGCGGTCCTCGTCCTCATCGTGGTGCTGATCGTGATCCTGGCCTTCACCGTGTTCAAGCCGAAGCGCGCCGAGACCAACGTGAGCTCGGCGAAGTTCAAGAACCTGCGGGTGTCGCTCAAAGGCGCCCCCATCGGGTTTGACCTGAACGTGACCCTGGACATCGACGTCTCGGTGAAGAACCCCAACAAGGTCGGCTTCAAGTATGAGAACAGCACTTGCTTGTTGAATTACAGGGGAGAGCAAGTCGGGGAGGTCCCGATCCCCGCGGGCGAGATAGGGGCCGACCAGACGAAGCATATGAACCTGACGCTCACTGTGATGGCGGACCGGCTCCTATCGAAGTCGCAGGCGTACTCGGACTACCTGTCCAGGGTCTTGCCCATCAGCACGTACACGAATATGTCTGGTAAGGTGACCATCATGGGATTGTTTAAGGTCCATGTGGTTTCCACAAGTTCCTGCGATTTGAGTTTGTTTCTGTCCAATAACACTGTGGGGATTCAACATTGTAGCTCTGACACCAAGTTGTAATTGATCGATGTCTATGTTGGTTGCTTCTAGGATTTTATGTTGCACGCGGGTCTCTGTTTCTTTGGCCTCTTTTACACTCTTTTTTTCCGAGGGGATATTTTTTGGGATAGATAAGTTATGAGGGTATAGAGATTTTGTGCTGATTCTAGATTCGAATCAGTTGTTGTTTTGCAATCTATCTCTCCCTTGCCTCCTGGTATATCAATGTCATACAGGATGTTTTGGCATTATCTGCGATGTTGAAAGTTGCTAGATTAATGAGACGTACTTGAATGCAGACATGCAGTTGCATTTGCAATGCACTGTTTTTGACTTATGTGGACGATTAAGAAAGACACAAACAATATACTGGATACAGTTTTCCTTTAAGTGCTACAGCAGGACAATTTCTCAAATTATGTTCTCAGTGCTTAGCAGTTAAAGAAAGGAATTTCAGAACTCAAGACGATTGCATCGAATTGTTTCATAGCTGCTCTGTCCTATTGTTCAACCCGAAGATGACTTCAAGCGCATAATTTGGCTATTATCATCAATTAGCATGGAAAGGCATGTTTTTGTGTTATGCCCCTGAATTGCTGATATGCTATATAGTTGTTTCATTAATGACTGACAAAAGAAAGTTATTTGATGTGTGACCAAGTTTCGCTCTTTCATATCTTGGACTGAAACAAAAATTTAAATTATGATGTCATGGAATTTATAAAGAATTTACATCTTGTGTTTGTGTATCTTTAAGATGCCAGCTCGCGTGATGTAAATCATTCTGTTGTTGGTCAGTTTTGTGTAAGTTGTTCTAACAGCAGAAAATTCTGGGTGCCAGAGTGTACTCATATTCTTTAAGATGAAGAAGATATAAATATGAAGGTTCTCAACAGGTGAATAATTTATATTGACAGGATACAAGGTGAATCTAACTTATTTTTTGGAGTGCAAAGCGATGAGACCAAAGTGATAATCTATAACATGTCCTAGATTGAAACTTGCAGGTCTGTCCAGCTAGACCATGAAAATAGCTATATTCAAGTGTTTTGAATTCACATGTTTGTTTTGTCAGTCAAAGGTGTTGTAAATTCATGAAGCTTTTTAGTTAAACCATTGATTGCTGTCGCTAGTTTTTAAATGGAATTGACACCTCACAAGCACAAGCTTTATTCTCATGTATCTTACTAGTTTCATTCCTAAAACCAATAAAACAAATATAGTTTATCGTCTAGTTGCTATAGCAGGGCATTGTTATAGTTGACATCCACATCAATAAGCATCTCTTTCTTGAACTTGATTCTTATATTTGACATCCCACTTTGATAAGCAATTTTGTACTGAGCTTTTCTAGCAAAATAGCTCATCATTGTTTTGACTTCATCTTCTTGAATCGACAGTGCTGTGGTGGGATTCGATGAAATTTAGGCACTCTTTTTTTCGAAGTTTGTTCTTTATCGAAGTAGCTGTTGCAATATTTCTTTGCCTTCGTTGGGTTATGGAACTTAGGATCTAGATGCCACTACTCAGTCATTTTGGTTGGTATCTGCTAGTATTTACGATCTGTCCTTGCTGAGAAGTACTGCAAATTAGCACATTGCCTCCCTGATAAGAAGTAATAACCTCCTGCAAGCTTGGAGGAAGTAGAATTTATCTCTGATCCAGTAGTTGATGTAGAAGATGACTAAGTTTTTTGTGTTGGTCATTACCAATTTGATTTCTGTCTGGCCATGTTTTTGCATTTAACTGAATCTAGAGTCCAGTCTGGCAAGTGACTTTGCATGTTTGATTGATCCAGTGATGTCTTGATTGCTGGATGTATACACTTGCTAGACTTGTTGTTGGCTCTATAGAATGCCCAGTGAAATTTTACTTGTCCATGTGAAGGTGATCTTCACATATCTAGTAACTGAAGAGTGTGTAAGGCCATTCAAAGTGTGCATGAACAATGGTTTCCAGTCTTAATGGAGCACTACTTCCCCTACAAGAACAACTTGGTAGATCTGAAGTTATCGTGCATGTCAAACTCCAGTAGAATTCGAGTCCTTCATCAACCATACAGGTGGTAAAGAAAACAACAATATGTCAATGAAATTTGATGAGATCAAAGTACATACAAATGGTTTTGCATGCAGCTTACATATGTCCCGTGTTTGTTTATAATGGTGTTGTGGGCTTTTGCATAGTGTCTTTAGCAAATTTGGGCATCTGTCTATGCCTACATAGCAAGTAACTCTGAAAGCCAAGGGCTATTTATTAGATGAGGATTGTAGTTCTTCTGAGTAGCAGAAAAAAAGTGTGAATGCTGCATAGTTAGAGACAGCTTGATGATTCAGTTGTCCGGTCCTGCTCTGTCTCGCCTGTCCTGTCTGACTATAAATGTAACCGGAAGCCAGCATGCCAGCATAAGCACCATGAAAATAGAGGACGCATGACCAAGATAAGCTCTGAAGTTGCTTGATTCAATGATTAGTGCCATTCGTTGATGATTATCTGAAACTCTCTGGAAATGACGTTAGACAGCAGTACTTGCATGGGGAGTACTGCTTATAAAGCCTTCATGGGCAAGCCTAAGAATGTGAGAGATTGATATGAGAGATTGACTGCTGATCATGGTAGAAATTTTTCATGTGATTTGAGTCCAAATTCTATTACGCATCAGTGAATATGTGTGGATTCTGATGAAGACATTGCACCACAGGTGAAGAAGGCTCCGATTTCATCCTCCATCTTATTCTTCCAGAAATTTCATTTTAAGGCATCGTGAGATAGGATCAAACCCTGCTTCGCGTAGGGTCAAGTCTTCTTGTTTGCAAACAGGCCCACGACCTTCTTGATTAATTGCCTTTGATTTCGGTTCTGTGTAAGCTCACTTGACTAGCTCAGTCTTTCGGTTTTGATTGACTTGACTTTAGTCAAGTTCAAACGATTACTCAAATCACAGGGTGCTTTTGCATAGTGTCTTGCCCCTCAACACGTACACGAAAATGTCTGGTAAGGTGACCATCACGGGATTGTTTAAGGTCCATGTGGTCTCCACGACTTCCTGCGATTTGAGCGTGTATGTGTCGAATAGTACAGTGGGGAATCAACAGTGTAAGTATAAGACCAAGTTGTAGTCGATTGATGTTTATGTTGGTTGCTTCTAGGATTTTATGTTGCACACGGGTCTCTGTTTCTTGGGCCTCTTTTACACTCTTTTTTCCGGGGGGATATTTGTTGGGATAAATAAGTTATGAGGGTATGGAGATTTTGTGCATATTCCAGATTCGTATTAGTTGTTGTTTTGCAATCCATGTCTCCCTTGCCTCCGGGTATATCAATGTCATACAGGATGTTTTGGCATTATCTGCGATGTCGAAAGTTGCTAGATTTATCAGATGTACTTGAATGCAAACATGCAGTTGCATTTGCAATGCACTGTTTTTGGCTTATATAGACAGTTATGAAGGACACAAAACAATATACTGGATACAGGTTTCCTTTGAGTGCTTCAGTGAAACAATTTCTCAAATTATGTTCTTGCTGCTTAGCAGTTAAAGAAAAGAATTTTGGAACTCAAGACAATTGCATCGAATTGTTTTGTATACGTTACCAAAGGTAACTTTGATTGAGCTGCGATGTCCTATTTTTTGAACCAAAGATAACTTCCAGCATGTAATTTGGCTATTATCATCAATTAGCATGGAAGGGCATGTTTTTGTGTTATGTCCCTGAATTGCTGATATTCTATATATCTTGTCTCATTAATGACAGATAAAAGAAAGTTGTTTGATGTGTGACCCAAGTGTTGCTTTTTCTTATCTTGGACTGAAACGAAAATTTAACTCATGATGTTATGGACTTCATAAAGAATTTACATCTTGTGTTTGTGTATCTTTAAGATGTCAGTTTGCATGATGTAAATCATTTGTTATTGGTCAGTTATGTCCAAGTTGTTCAAACAGTGGAAAATGCTAGGTGCCAGAGTGTACTTGTATTCTTTAAGGCAAAGAAGATAATAATATGAAGATTCTCAACAGGTGAATAATTTTATATTAACAGGATACAAGGTGAATCTGACTTATTTTTTGGAGTGCAAAGCGATGAGACCAGGGTGATAATCTGTAAGCATGTCCTAGATTGAAACTTGCAGCTCTGTCCAGCTAGACCATGAGAATGTATATATTCAAGTGTTTTGATCCGCATATTTGTTTTGTCAGTCAAAGGTGTTGTAAAATCATGAAGCTTTTTAGTTAATCCATTGATTGCTGTCACCAGTTGTTGAATGGAATTTGACACCTCACAAGGACAAGCTTTATTCTTATGTATCTTACTAGTTTCATTCCTAAAATCAATAAAACAAATATTGTTTGTTGTCTAGTTGCTATAGCAGGGCATTGTTATAGTTGACATTAAGCATCTCTTTTAATCTTGAACTTTATTCTTATATTTGACATCCCACTCTGATTAGCATCTCTTATGCTGAGCTTTTCTAGCAAAATAGCTCATCACTGTTTTGACTTCATCTTTTTGAATCGACAGTGCTGTGGTGGGATTTGATGAAATTCAGGCGCTCTATTTTTCAAAGCTTGTTTTTAATCAAAGTAGCTGTTGCAATATTTCTTTGCCTTTGTTGGGTTATGGAACTTAGGATCTAGATGGCACTTCTCAGTCATTTTGGTTGGTATCTACTAGTATTTATGATCTGTCCTTGCTGTGAAGTACTGCAAGTTAGTACATTGCCTGCCTGATAAGAAGTAAGAACCCCCTGCAAGCTTGGAGGAAGTAGAATTTATCTCTGAACCAGTATTTGATGTAGAAGATAACTGAGTTTTTGGCGTTGGTCATTACCATTTTGTTTTTTGGGTGGCTCTGCTTTTACATTTAACTGGATCTAGAGTCCTAGCTGGTGAGTGACTTTGCATGTTTGAATGTTCCAGTAATGTCTTGATTGCTGGACGTGTACACTTGCTAGATTTGTCGTTGGCTCTATAGAATGCCCAGTGAAATTTTACTTGTCCATGTAAAGGTGATCTACATATCCAGTAACTGAAGAGTGTGTAGCACTAGTAAATTTAAGGCCATTCAAAATGTGCATAAAAAATGGTTTCCAGTCTCCATGGAGTACTGCTTCCCCTCAAACAACATCTTGGTAGATCTGAAGTTATTGTGCCTGTCAAACTCCAGTAGAATTCTAGTCCTTTGTGAATCATACAGGCGGTAAAGAAAACAGCAATATGTCAATGAAATTTGACGAGATCAGAGTACATACAAATGGTTTGATATGCAGATTCTATATGTCCCATGTTTGCTTATGATGATGTTACAGTAGACCATGCCGAGGACATGGTGAAGAGGAAAAATCTGGGCAACCCCAGTCGACAAAAATGGCAACATTCAGATCCTTACTTCTTACACCCTTCGACCAGTTAGTTTTGCTGTGTTACTTCTTTGCTGGTAGGATTTGCTTAAGACGACACAGACATTCTCATTCCCAAAAGTGGGTCAGTCACCTAAATTTGGAGGAAGTAGCTTTTACATAACTTCATGCGGAATTGTTTGGACAACATGGATGCAAGAGGGAAAAAAGAAAAGTGTGCCGCAATTTGCCTGGCAAGTTTTGTTTCAGCACTGTGAGATTAACGATCTGCGTCGGAACTCAGGCACTCTTACAAAAGCAAAGACATGGTTGGATCCAAATGGCCTCTCCTAGGAGGATGAACCTTGAGACACTGAAAATGATGTGGTTTTTGGCTTCCCATTTGCGAAATTCTTCATATGGTGGTGGAAACATTTTTATGTGATTCTGCATTTGGAGGTTCTTCCGTGGAAAAAAAACATTAGGTGGTCGGAGTCAACTTTGGTAATTGGTAAGTCAGGTGTGATCTTGAAACCGATCATTTCGAATAATCTGTGGATGCCAGTGAGTCTCGACAGTGTATATCTCGTAATTGACTATAATCATTGCTCGTGTCCAAAAAGTCTGCTTCGGGAATGTCTGATATTTCCGCGTACCTTTATCTGATCTTAAGCTCATATGGAGGCTGATTTTAGAGTGCCTTTTGCACTTGGTGCCGGTTGCGATCGGAGGACCAGGACTGGCGCCGCGTGTCAAGTTCCGCCGGGATGTGGCCAAAGCCGGGCTCACCAAGGTCGCGGCCACCGTGATTAATCTTCACGGATTCAAGGCTCCTGGCAATTATGAGCCCACCCTCATCAAAGTTGTCGAGTAACTTAGAGCCTTTATGGGAGAATGATAACAACTTGAACAATATTTTATGGGAGAATGATAACAACTTGACCAATATTGGATTAAATGCAACGGAAAAAATAATCTCCGCTCTTATGTAAAACTCCTAGAAAATGATATTTAGAATAATATAAATATCAAGCATGCAAATATAAGGTGATTTTTTTACATGGAAAACTTTTTTGGTGTGAGGAGATCAAAACTACAAGACCGAAATCCACCCAAAAATCTTCACTGTCGATAAAATTGGATGAGCAAAGTTCTTCTCTAGTAAATACTAGAGGTACATACGGCAAAGACTTCAAGAATATTATTCTTAGCAATACATATAAATTTTACAAGAGATCAAGGATAAATCTCACAAAAAACGTAGGTTTTCTTCAACCCATGAAAAACCTAATGTAGGGAATTTCAAATGAAAATCAAACCATTCAAACTCAACAAGAGTGTGCCACAAACATGATGACAAAATCTCAGTTCAATCAATCACGAATCAACTTCAGATGCCAGCTTGATGAAAATTAGGCTCTACCTTCAACTTAGATTTTCTGCTTTTTTTTTCTCTCTTGTTATTGCCTCTTAACTCACGTCGTTAACAACTACCATATAAAAGATAGTAAGAAATCTTATTTTTCCATATGACTTATCATATTTGCTCAAACTCATATAGGAGTGAACCTAACCAAAAGATAGAGAGAAATCTTATTTTTCCATATAGCTTACCATATGGGCTCAAACTCACATGGGAATGAACCTAACCAACAAGCCTTTCCAAATTCAAACCATAGAGCTAATGTGCAGAGTTTTGTTTGTAAAAGTACTTTATTGTTCATGGTAAAAAAAAGCTATTTTCACCCAAGTGTAGGGAATTGTTTTGGAGCCTAAGCAGCGTCTACTGTTTAGCCTCCGGTTAGCCATGTTTAGCAAGTTAATAGCAATTAATAACGGCTGATTAACGGTGGTCCTATAAGATAAAAGAACAGATTTCTGGATATCTCCTTCCATCTCATGCATCTAAGGTTGACTTAATTGAGAAAAAGTCAAATTCATTCTCGTAAAGTACGTGTACGTGTATGTTGGGTAACTAAAGAAAATTCATGGCATGGTGGATATGTCGTCGGGTCGTTTTCCTGTTCGCATCGCCATGTCCTATTATCTTAATTATCATTTTCGTGTTGGACTAAAGTTTTTACGTACACGCAAGTAATGCCACGTGCTGTCTTCCATGTCCTGTATTGGGTTTTGAGTAGTGATTTGTTCTTCTCTTTCAAGCAAAGGACCCCAGAGATCCACCAGAAATGATGCACAGAGATTTTAGATAAAATTTCGGACAACAATGATGGATAGGGACTCCAGCCTCTTTTATACCAAAGAAAAAAAAAGTAAGGCCCTATTTGGTTCGACTTTTCAAATAGGCTTTTGAGTTCGAAAGCCCCTTGGCCAAATGCAAACGCGTTTGGTTCGGTTTTTTGGGCGACTTTGGCAAGATGCAATTGCATCTCCAAGTAGCTCTAAGGGCCCTTAGCCCAAAGCAGGTCTGGAGGTACTTTGGCAAGTTGCATTTTGGGAATGCAAGTTTAGGGTTACTGTTCATCTTCTCTGGAGAGGTCGACGACCGCTGGCCAAGGGGTCGCGCGTGCTGGCGACGCACCGGCGACCGTCGCCCGAGGGTTGCCCGAGTCTAGCGACCGTTGCCGGACCTCAAGCAACGGTCACCGGGGTCGGGCGACCCCGGGCGACGGCCGCCCGGGTCGCGCAAACCTAGGTGACCGGGCGACGGCCGCTTGAGGTCGCATGACCCCGGGCGACAGCCGCTTGGGGTCGCACAGCCTCAGGCGGCCGTCGCTTGGGGTTGCTCGACCCTGGCGACCGTCCGGGGGCCAAATCCAGCCATCTTGCCACCGGATCTGGCCCTCCAATCGTCGGATCTGACGGTACGACCACCGGATCCGGGCACTTCAAAAAAAATATATAAATATATTTTTGCTTTTTTAATTTAATAAAAGTCAATTACAAATGCAAATTTTACCAAACGGTATTTTGGCCAAAGTTGTTTCTCAATGCAAATTTTACCAAATGATATTTGTATTTCGGAAAATCCCATTCACCCAAAAGTATTTGCATTTCTACAAATGCATTCCCCAAAAGTCGAACCAAACGGGCCCTAAATGACGCTTGGGAGAGTAGATTTGATTAGGGATGTGCAAAAGAACTAGGACCCGCCCGGACCGCTCGGAATCGGACCAGAACCGCTTGGAACCAGTGATTCTTAAGGGAACCGGTCCGATTCCCAATTCCAATTTATGGGAACTGGTGAGTACTAGTCCGGTTCCTGGTTCCATAGGTGGATCCGCCCACCCGCCTACCCAGACTGGATTGGTTATATTATAATAATATATTAATTTTTAATATTAAAAAAATTGAAATTAGCAAATCTAAAATTTAGGGCTTCAATCACCATCTTGTTTCAATTCACTACTCTCCTACTCCATCTCGTCTCTCTCAGTTCAAAATCTCCCCGAGCTACCTCTTCCTCTCCGATTCACCTCCGGATCTACTCATCTCCCTTTGAGTCCTAGTCCGAACTCGGCGAAATAATAAGTTAATTCTCTTTTCCTCCCTCGAACTTGAACTCTCTCTGCATGTCATCACCACCTCTGCATTCACTGTCACTATCGTCCTCTTTGTTGTTGGGCTTGTCCTACTTCTACCTCCCCTCTTCCTCCTCCCCCTCCTCAGGCTTCTCCCCATCATCCTCATCTTTGAGGACGGGCAAACTCTAGGTCTAAGAACGGCTCATCGTCCCCGTTGTCCTCCTCATTGTCGGTCTCGAGGGAGGAGTGGGAGACAATGGAGGCGGTGGCCAAGATGGTGGTGGTGGCCGAGACGGAAGCGGAGCGAGAGTCGCAACCGATTGAAGGCGAAAAGGAGAAGGCGTGGAGGTTGGACCGGTTCTATGGATCCACTTGAGAATTAGACCGAACCGACAGTCCGGTTCCCGAGTGAATCCATGCATCTAGCGGACGGTTCTCGGTTCCAATTTTTTGGAACCAGTTCTTAGCGGGTGGTTCCCGATCCGCCTGCCCGAACCATGCACACCCCTAGATTTGATGACCGTTCATATAAAAGATATTTTCACTTTGAGATTGTATTTTACATAGATAGTGGAAAGAGATTGTTAGATCTTATTGACATACAATTCTATCATAAAAAATTTAAAGAGAGTAAAAGATAAAAAATTGCACATAAAATATTATAGTGGTTCGGCTTTTACAAACTTATGTCCACTCTCTCTTGCAATACATTTTATTAACTGGATTCCACTAAGGAGAGCCAATAAAAGGTTACAAGATCCGAGCTATATAATTTGAAGCTCGTGTGTATCACTTCTCACACAATCTCAACATGTAAAAGATTACACAATTAAGCTCACAGAGATGAATAAATTTGATCATAGAACACTCATTAGAATTTTGGAATTGCAAGCTTCAATTATCTTAAGTGAGGGTTCTCTTAGCTTCAAGACCTCTTCTTATACTCCTTCTAGTGCAAGCTGACCATTGGACATATCTTCAAGAGGATAATTCAATCAATCTACGCATTGGCCTGGATCTCGTCAAGAAAGTCTTACCTACCTGACAAGCTTTGCTAACATGTCCTCCACCACAAAAATCACATGTCAAATTTTGAATTTTCATGGCATTATCTAGCTTTTTGTTGAGTGCTTCAAATTGTGCAGTAATTGCAGCAAAAGCATCCACTTCGTGAACTCCACTAACTTTTCGCATTGGTAGTCTCTCAGTAGGCCACTGATAACTATTTGATGCCATCTCCTCTAATAAATTGTAGGCTTCTTATAGTGTTTTATTATTTAGAGTTCCTCCTACAGCTGCATCAATCATAGAACGAAGATTTGTACTAGAGCCATTATAAAAAGTTTGTATCTGCATCCATACGAGTAGTCCGTGATATGGACATCTCCTAAGAAATTCTTTGAATCTTTCCCATGCTTCATATAATGATTCTTTGTCCATCTGCATAAAATTAGTAATATCGTTACGCATCTTCGCAGATTTTGCAGGTGGAAAGAACTTACCAAGAAATTTCTGAGTCATATCATTCCATGTAGTGATTGATCCCACAGGAAGAGAAGAAAGCCAACTTTTAACTTTGTCTCTAAGAGAGAATGGAAATAATCTCAATCTAATAGCATCATCTGTAACTCCATTATATTTAATGGCGTCGCAGATTTCAAGAAAAGCATCGATGTGAGCGTTTAGATCATCGCTTGGTAGCCCACTAAATTGCACTGATTGTTGAAGCATCTGAATGAGTGATGGCTTAATCTCAAAGTTGTTTGCTTGAATTGCAGGTCTTCTGATACTTGATGTGGCGCCTTGAACCGTTGGCGTAGCATAATCTCTTAAGAGTCTACGTGGATTTTCATTATCACCGTTTGCCATCTTCTTAGCGTGATTTCTCTGTTCTCTCAGTCGCCTTTTGAATGTACGCTCGATTTCTGGATCAAGCTCAACAAGTTTCCCTTGTTGGCTACGTGTCATAAACCAATGTACACCCTGAAAAATAAAACAAAACGAAAGCTAGATTAAACTTAGAATTATCTGGTATCAATATTAATTAGTATTAAACAAACGATCCCCAGCAACGGCGCCAAAAACTTGTTGATAAAATTCTAAACGCAAGTGAACATGTCGAACAAATAATATAATGATGAGAAAGAATATCGTCCCACGGAGATCAATGATTAATAAACTAATTAACTACTAAAATAGATTAATTAGAAAATTTATCTAACAGATCAAAATATAATTGAGAATAAATTAAAAACAAAATTTGTAGACTAAATGTAGTAAATCGATAAGATAAATATGTTAGAGCATCCGATTTCACCATAACCACTAGATATGAATTTCAGATTATTGTGAATACAAGAACGATATCAAACATGTGATAGCGGAATTTCCTAACCTATTTACTATCCTATCTCTAGGTATAGCAAACCTACTCAGTTTATTAATCCACTATATCTCTATGTGAATTAAAATAAACATAAGTGCATTAAAAACTATGAATATTCACGGCTTACAATGAGTCTTTTGGATCGTCTTATTATCGAAAGCTACACAAATAACGCGGTATATCTCTATCCACGTTTAATTCATGGTTATATATTATAATGAGCAATTTCATATCATCACTTCTCAGTCTCAGACATGCACATCATATCATTCAAGTGGTGGCTAGTCACTCAAAAGTATTATGCACAATAATATATAACTCACATGAATGAAATCAATTATAAAACATAAAAATCATGAAATTCACATCATCATGGTTAGGCTACATCGTAGCCCTAACAAAAGAAAATTAGAACATAGTAGATGAATAAATAAAAATATAAATTAAATTCAGCATCTTGAATCAAAGAACAAAGAATTTTGTCATCACTTTTGTCTTCTCTTCAAAATACTTGAAAAACGATCTGAACAATAAAAAACGATCTAATAGAAAAACTAGCTAAAACCTAGTTGCTCTCTCTCTCTCTTTATTCTCCTCTTCATAGGATATATCCAAGATCCTTATCTCCAAGCAATTGCGCACAAAATCAGAGGATTTTGATTTGATATATATCTCTCACTGCTGCTTGATTTAAATTCCTCGATTTTGCCATCTTTTTCCTTATCTTCTCCATATATCATTATTCTGCATAAATAAGAAAAATTCAAATAATCAGAAGGAAATTCAAATATTTTCTCATAGATATTGCATTAATTGTTGCCTAAAATATGTAAAATAACTCTATTTTTATAGAGTTATCAAATTGTTTTGTATACGTTACTGAAGGTACCTTCAAGTGGGCTGCTCAGTCCTATATTTCAACCCGAAGATGACTTCAAGCGCGTAATTTGGCTATTATCATCGATTAGCATGGAAGGGTGTGTTTTTGTGTTATGCCCCTGAATTGCTGATATGCTATATAGTTGTCTCATTAATGACTGATAAAAGAAAGTTATTTGATGCGTGACCAAGTTTCGCTGTTTCATTTCTTGGACTGAAACAAATTTAAATTATGATGTCATGGAATTTATAAAGATTTTACATCTTGTGTTTGTGTATCTTTAAGATGCCAGCTCGCGTGATGTAAATCATTCTGCTGTTGGTCAGTTTTGTGTAAGTTGTTCTAACAGCAGAAAATTCTAGGTGCCAGAGTGTACTCATATTCTTTAAGGCAAAGAAGATATAAATATGAAGGTTCTCAACAGGTGAATAATTTTATATTGACAGGGTACAAGGTGAATCTGACTTATTTTTTGTAGTGCAAAGCGATGAGACCAGAGTGATAATCTATAACATGTCCTAGATTGAAACTTGCAGCTCTGTCCAGCTAGACCATGAAAATAGCTATAGTCAAGTGTTTTGACTTCACATGTTTGTTTTGTCAGTCAAAGGTGTTGTAAATTCATGAAGCTTTTTAGTTAAACCATTGATTGCTGTCGCCAGTTTTTAAATGGAATTGACGCCGCACAAGCACAAGCTTTATTTTCATGTATCTTGCTAGTCTCATTCCTAACACCAATTAAACAAATATAGTTTATCGTTTAGTTGCTATATAGCAGGGCATTGTTATAGTTGACATCCCACATCAATAAGCATCTCTTTTAACCTTGAACTTGATTCTTATATTTGACATCCCACTTTGATAAGCAATCTTGTACTGAGCTTTTCTTGCAAAATAGCTCATCATTATTTTACTTCATCTTCTTGAATCGACAGTGCTGTGGTGGGGTTCGATGAAATTTAGGCACCCTTTTTTTTCAAAGCTTGTTTTTAATCGAAGTAGCTGTTGCAATATTTCTTTGCCTTCGTTGGGTTATGGAACTTAGGATCTAGATGCCACTTCTCAGTCATTTTGGTTGGTATCTGCTAGTATTTATGATCTTTACTTGCGGCGAAGTACTGCAAATGAGCACATTGCCTGCCTGACAAGAAGTAATAACCTCCTGCAAGCTTGGAGGAAGTAGAATTTATTTCTGAACCAGTGGTTGATGTAGAAGATGACTGAGTTTTTTTGTGTTGGTCATTACCATTTTGTTTTTTGTCTGGCCATGTTTTTGCATTTAACTGGATCTAGAGTCCAATCTGGCAAGTGACTTTGCATGTTTGATTGATCCAGTGATGTCTTAACTGCTGGATATATACACTTGCTAGACTTGTTGTTGGCTCTATAGAATGCCCAGTGAAATTTTACTTGTCCATGTGAAGGTGATCCTCACATATCTAGTAACTGAAGAGTGTGTAGCACTAGTAAATCTTAAGGCCATTCAAAATGTGCATGAACAATGGTTTCCAGTCTTAATGGACCACTACCTCCCCTAAAAGAACATCTTGGTAGATCTGAAGTTATCGTGCATGCCAAACTCCAGTAGAATTCGAGTCCTTCGTCAACCATACAGGTGGTAAAGAAAACAACAATAAATCAATGAAATTTGATTAGATCAAAGTACACACAAATGGTTTTGCACGCAGCTTCCATTTGTCCCGTGTTTGCTTATAATGGTGTTGTGGGCTTTTGCATAGTTTCTCTAGCAAATTTAGGCATCTGTCTATGCCTACATAGCAAGTAATTCTGAAAGCCAAGAGCTATTTATTAGATGATGATTGTAGTTCTTCTGATTAGCGGGAAAAAGTGTGAATGCTGCATAGTTAGAGACAGCTTTTAGGATGAAGTTCTTTTTTCCCGCCGAATGCTCGCCAAGACAGCTTTTAGGATGATTCAGTTGTCTGGTCCTGCTCTGTCTCGTCTGTCCCGTCTTACTATAACCATAACCGGAAGCCAGAATGCCAGCATAAGCACCATGAAAATAGGGGACGCTGACCAAGATTAGCTCTGAAGTTGCTTGATTCAATGATTAGTGCCATTCGTTGATGATTATCTGAAACTCTCTGGAAATGAAGTTAGCAGTACTTGCATGGTAAGTAATGCTAATAAAGCCATCATGAGCAAGCCTAAGAATATGAGAGATTGATATGAGAGATTGACTGTGTCATGGTAGAAATTTTTCATGTGATTTGAGTCCAAATTCTGTTACACTTCGGTGAATATGTGTGGATTCTGATGAAGACATTGCACCGCAGGTGAAAAAGGCTCTGATTTCATCCTCCATCTTATTCTTCCAGAAATTTCATTTTAAGGCATCGTAAGAGAGGATCAAACCCTGCTTCGCGTAGTGTTTAAGTCTTCTTGTTAGCAAACAGGCCCACGACCTTCTTGATTAATCGCCTTTGATTTCGGTTCTGTGTAAGCTCACTTGACTAGCTCACTTTTTCGGTTTTGATTGACTGACTTTAGTCAAGTTCAAACGATTACTCAAATCACGGGGTGCTCTAGGGGGTATCGAGGAGCTCGGTTTGAATATCAACTTGGAAGAGGGATAGTAATTAGATCCACCGCCAGCTTGACGAAATTTTTACTCACTATTGGATGATGAAATATCGGGAAAAGTACCAAAAAAGTCATAAACATATTGCATTGATATCAATTCAGACCTAAATTTTTCGATTGGACCAATTTAGTCCTAAACCTTTTGATATTAGTACCAATTCAGTCAATCCGACCAATTTTGGCCGGTCGGTCTTGTCTGGCCGACGCCGACGTGGCAATTTTATGATTTTTTTATTAATTTTTTTTTCCCTTTTCCTTTTTTTTCCGGTGGTGGCCGGCGAGCCTCCAATGAGGCTCGCTGGCCACTGGGCAAGGGCCGCAAAGCCCTCGCCCGATCTCTCCTAGGGTCGCCGGCGAGGCCATGGCAGCCATCGCCAGGCGAAGGCGAGGGCCACGAAGCCCTCACCAGCCACCGGCGAGGGTCGCGGCCCTCACTCGGCCTTCGCCCAGCGGCAAGGCCGGGGCCTCGCCCGGATCCGGCGAGCGAGGGCCACGAAGCCCGGATGGGGCGAGGCCGCCCACCGGCGAGAGCTTCACGGCCCTCGCTCGCCCTCGCTCGCTTGGATCTGGGCGAGGCCCTGGCCTTGCCGCGGGCGAAGGCGGCCTCGCCCGCCGCTGGTGAGGTCATGGTGGCCATCGCTAGGGCGGAGGCGAGGGCCGCAAAGCCCTCGCGAGCCATCGGCGAGGGTCGCGGCCCTCGCTCGGCCTTCGGCAAGGCGAGGGCCACGAAGCCCTCACTAGCCACCGGCGAGGGTCGCGGCCCTCGCTCGGCCTTCGCCCCCGGCAAGGCCGGGGCCTCGCCAGATTCGGGCGAGCGAGGGCCACAAAGCCCGGATTTGGGCGAGGCCGGCCGTCGGCGAGCTTCGCGACCCTCGCTCGCCCTCGCTCGCTCGGATCTGGGCAAGGCCCTAGCCTTGCCGCGGGCGAAGGCGGCCTCGACCGCCGCTAGCGAGGTCATGGTGGCCATCGCCGGGGCGGAGGCGAGGGTCGCGACCCTCGCTCGGCCTCGCCGGGACCTCCGCCCCGGCGATGGCCGCCATGGCCTCGCCGGCGGCCACGGGAGAGGCCGGACGAGGGCCGCGACCCTCGCCGGCGGTAGGCGAGGGCTTCGCGGCCCTCACCAAGTGGCTGGCAAGCCTCACCTTAGGAGGCTCGCCGAAAAGAAAAGGAAAAGGAAAAAAAAAAAAAAAAAAAAAAAAATTAATGTAAAAATTCGAAAAAATAATTAAAAAATCATAAAAATTGTCACGTCCACGTCCGGCCACTGGCCGACGTCCACGTCAGCACCGGCCGGCCAAAATTGGCCAGATGGACTGAATTGGTACTAATATCAAAAGGTTTAGGACTAAATTGGTCCAATTGAAAAGTTTATGACTGAATTGGTACCAATGCAATAGATTTATGACTTTTTTGGTACTTTTCCCATAACTACCGTTTGTAAATATCAACCTTACCCTTTTTAGAGCATTTGAATATCAAGTTGCGCATCACAGATCATGCATGCCAGGCTATGGCTACGTCCATCTCTTTGCTGTCGCCTATTTCCATAGGCCACTGCCGTGGACCAGCAAAGTAGCATTGTCGTGTATACATTGTATTCCTGAAACACGTTCTCATATATACAACATGCTCTCGAACAGTTTGGTAGGTGATCGGGTGCATTCAAAGTTCCAACCTCCCACCGCTCCATTAAAACCTCCCTTCATGCGCGTGCATTGTGCAATGTCCTTTGTCATTCTCTTTATATCCCATCATCTCTCTGCCTCAGATTGTTTCCCGTTGTCATTTCTACTCCCAACCTATCTGTCTCTATCTCATGAGCAACAAATACCCATGAATGAGCCATGAACACTGAAAAGGACGACCAAGGTCTCCCCACCGAAGGCCGAAACTCCATCAGAGGACGACTTTGCCTCGTATTCCTGCTCGCAGTGCCTCTCCTCCTCTTCCTCCTCTCCGTTGTTGCTCTTGTACTCTCCCTCACCCTCCTCAAGCCGAGAGATCCCACGATCAGCGTAACCTCTGCCACCCTCAGCGGCATCTCTCCGCGAGTCACCTTATTTCCTGTCCTGAAGGTCGAGCTCAACGTTACCCTCAACATCATCCTCCTTGTCCACAACCGCAACTACTTCAGCTTCAGGCATGGGCCCGGCAAGAGCATCATCTTGTACCGAGGCGGACAAGTCGGTGAGGCAGAGCTGCTTCCAGGGGAGATCCCGGCAAGGAAGTCGGCAGAGATGCCTTGCAGGCTGATGCTGGAGGTGGACAAAGTAATGGCGGAGGACGTGGCGTCGCTGGTGAGGGATGTTTTGGGTGGGGAAGTCGTGGTCAAGAGCAGGACAAGCATCCCAGGGAGGGTGAGGCTGTGGAAAGTGTTGAAGAGGCACGTGGTGGCGACGTCGGAGTGCCAGTACACAATCGGAGTGCCGGCGATGACGATTCAGAGCCAGGATTGCAAGTACGAGACCAAGTTTTGACTTTGTTAGAGCAAGAGTTTTTGTCTGAATGGATTAGTATATACATCGGGGAAAGAGGGTCATTCGTCATGTATGATCTCTTTGTCGTGTTTAATTAACTTTACCCTGCAGATATTCTCTTCCCTCAGTAATTTAAAATTCTTCCAATGGCACTCATTACAACTCCCTAATAAGTGATAGAGGATGCTCGTCTTTCTCATAAATGAGTTGTACGATCTGTCAAGTTATCATAGATCCTTCAAGTTATCATAAATCATACAAAGTAATTACATATCGAAACGAGTTTGGTTTCATACGTCATATTGGCTGTTTTACAATAAAAGATAAGGATTGGCATGTTAGCTCTGTCCCACATTCTAACTACTTCCTGAAGCAAAACCTGACTTTTAGAACTAGTCACTGCTCTCGAGTCTTGACACGAGACAGAGAGGGCTTTCAACAGAGTCCAGAGGCACACGCCTTTGTTCATCATCGATTCAGTAATGGGACCTGTAACTTCAGCAAAGTCACATTTTCGCTAACCAAACGAGGCGTCTTTTCAAAGCGATATCTACGCAGAAAGATCTATACTCTGTAATCACCTAAATGAACTATCCATTAAGTAATAACACGAAAACATTAAAGGCTAGTAAATTCAGGTCTGATATAAATTCAACCTCACGCGACCAGCAAAAATGATACTTGCTGAAGAACAATCACACGATGCTATACTTAAATGAAAAGAGCAAGTTTGCCAGAATGCAATGCCAATAACATAAGTTAACTGTACAACTAAGCAGCATAAGCATATATTGGGCAAAGAGTAAAGACAGACACGTTATTTGATTACGACATCTTCCTAGAACAAAAAGCTACTGGAAAAGCTGACAGATTAGAGTTTCACAGTCAGCACATTTACTTAATGAAGTTAGAACCGCTGTTAAGTCAAGCCTGCGAGAGCCGGATAGTGATCAAAACTGAAGCTTTCTGCACGTGCCCAAACTGGTATTCCTCGATGCCATTGAAGCCTTCATGGGAGCAGCAGGGCAGGTCTCAGCAATGCCATTCAAAAGGGGCGGTGAATGAGGAGTCTTGCATTTAGAGAAATCCCAGTCTGAAATGCTAGCAGAAACTTCTTCCATCCGGTTCATTATAACAACTTCCAAGACGATATTGTACACCGAATCAACAATCTCTTTGTCGGATGGAGTGCACGAACAGTCCGCGTCAATTCGATCTTCCAAGCTACTACCGAAGCCACCGAATTTGAGACGGCGCGCGACGCTGCTTCTCCATTCATCGAGGCGCTTATCACATCGGGGTGCCAGCAACAAATTTTCCGGACCAGGTGCAAATGGGTCAAAGACGTTGTCTTTAGGCGTGTGCGGGCTACTGGTCTGATCGACATGAGGAAGCGCTTGATCATCGTTTTCCCTCAAGGAATCGAGGACGTCTACTTCCGAGGTCATCTCGGGCAGAGTAAGGGGGTATTTGAGGCTCACAAAAGTGTCCCCATCCTCTCTGTCCGTATCAGGAGTATTCGGCCCAAGATTATCTCCATCCTCGTTGCCGACAGCAGCAATTTGCTTCAAGACCTGCTTATCAGCATCGATAACTCCTAAAAGATGGAACTTTTTCGCAGACTCTCCACAAATGAGGTCTCCACAGTCCCCAGCAAAATCCGCCGTTCCTCCAGAACCCATTCTAACCCAGAATGAAGTAAACAATCGCTGCTAAAAAAGCACAAAAAAGGGTCGCATTAGCTGAACATCAAAGTGCTCTGCTCCTGGAAACTAAGACACCGAAACCACGAATTGCTTCTGTCGCTATGGAAACCCTAGTTCTCTTCTACCCACACAATAGAACCAATAGCAACACAGATTACCCACCAAAATTTAAAAAAAAACGCAGCAAAAAACAGTTCTTTTCGAAAGAAAACATCAACCCGCGACGGGAAAGCTCGAACGGCGCGCGCGCAAAGGGGAAATTTCGGAACTTGGTACGAAAGGTCGAAGCTTCGCGAACCCAGAGAAAAACCCACCAAGAGAAAACGAGGAGTGGTAATCTCCACCCACTCAGCAAAGCAAGGAGAGAGAAAGAAATCAAAGGAAGACGTACCCTCGTTCTCTCTCGGGAACTCGACCGAGACGGGGAGGGTTTTTTGGAGGGGGCGGGGAGGGGATCGCCTTCTTCTCCGTTCTTGCGGGAGTTTCGAAGCAGCAGCGCCAACGCGGATAAGGAAAGCGTCCACGGCCAGCCCAGCTCGAGCAGCAAAAGACGGGTCGAAACTCGAAGGCGGGCTGTGCTCCCCGCTTTGTCGTTTCGGCAGCGAGCGGGAGGAGGAGGCGGAGGAGAAAACGTACACGGCGTGCCTCCCCCCCCCCCGGGGTCGATTCTGGTCCGTCGGATTCGAATTTCCGTGCCGACCGATCGACGGTGAGGATGCACGAAAGGTCTGCGGGGCACGCGTTTCTTGGTTGCCGCGCCGAGTTCGGAGAAATTCAGGAAATCCCGTTGCCTCGGGTTCCCTTCTTAGGTCGGATGATGTAACGTGATGCGTCGCCGATGCTGACCATTTTGCTCATTCGGACCGAAAGCTTCCGTCGTCCGGAATTCAAGCGATCATGGGGCCCGGCGCCGTACGGAGATCTTTTTGATAGGCTTGGGCAGTGGCATCCGGCGAGAGAAAGTTTAGCTTAGCTGGACTCGGCTCGGCCCGAGCAAAACCGGCCCGGTTCGAAGATCTGTGTACGTTCAAATTTTATTATGATGGGCTCGGAAAAAGATTTAGCATCGACTTAAAATCCCGGTTTGATCTCGCTTAATGATGACCGCTAAATAATCTAACTTAAATTGAATGATCGGTGGAAGGGGAAGAAAACCGACGGTTAGGAATGTTCTCGTTGGGTCCGCCTCCTGCTCGAATATTTCTTCTTTATACTTTATAAAGTTGTTCGTCTTCACATATTTGTTCCTTCCGACATTATCTCAACTTTTTATTTTCCGATGACGCGACCTATTTACATGACACGCTCGATTAAAATATTTTCACAAGTTGACAAGGAGTTGACAACTTGGCAAATGATCTCTTCGAATCGGATTATTTTTATTCTTTCGCGCTTTCTAGTGTCGCGCACATAGGCATGGGTCAAATGGGGTGAGCTTCATCGGGTCAACCGGTCGCGGCCGGTGGAAAATTGCTGCTCCTATATTAACGATAGCTATTCGGGTGTACGGGAACCCAATGGGGAATAAAAGATAAAGAGAATTCAAAGCCTTGGATCTCAACGAGAAGCGGACTTTGTCGTGACAACCCTTCTGGAATCTCAAACTCTTGACTATCCAAAAGCAAATTGAATGCTTTACGGTAGCAGCGGAAAATTCTTTAGCACACGCGGTGAGCCCGGATTCATGTCCACGGGCGGGGTTCACGTGGTCCCATCGGAATCGGGTGCAATGATCAACGTGCGCGTAGAACTTTCGGAGGAAACTGAGGAACCCAAAACGACTTTAATGACAGCGAAGTTACCCGAGAAAAGGCCCAAAACGAGTACGCTCGCCGTTTCGAGGAAATGAAGAAGATGGGTCAAACGCGTCGTCGTACTCCCACATGGCCATATAAGAATCCCAGCTTTCAACGGCACGACAATATGCACAGACACACCCCACGATCCATCATCGTCCACCGGCCACCGTTCTGCTCCTTAAGAAACTGAGCTCCGATCATGGACACTGCTCCGACGACCGAGACCAACGGCTCCTCCTCCGCCTCCGCCTCCGCTCGCCGCCCCGCGCTCGGCGCCAAGTCGGCCTCCTTCCGCCTCCACTCCCCGAGCCTCAACTCCCTCCGCCTCCGCCGCATCTTCGACCTCTTCGACAAGAACGGCGACGGCCTCATCTCCGCCGAGGAGCTCTCCAAGGCCCTCGCCCTCCTCGGCCTCGAAGCCGACCTCTCCGACCTCGAGTCTATCCTCCGCTCCCACATCAAGCCCGGGAGCGACGGCCTCCGGTTCGACGACTTCGTGGCCCTGCACCGGTCCATCGACGACGCCTTCTTCGGAGGAGACGAGGCGGAGGCCGCGGGGTCGGCGTCGCGGGAGGAGGCGGATCTGAGCGAGGCGTTCAAGGTGTTCGACGAGGACGGCGATGGGTTCATCAGCGCTGGGGAGCTGCAGACGGTGCTGGCTAAGCTGGGGCTGCCGGAGGGGGAGAAGATCGGGCGGGTCGAGCAGATGATCAACTCCGTCGACCGGGACCACGACGGCCGCGTCGACTTCTTCGAGTTCAAGGAGATGATGCTGACCGTCCTGGTGAAGAGCTCTTAGGAGCGCCCCTAGAAGTCTCAATCCTTCTTCTTCCCGTCGTAATAAATGCCTCCGCCTGTAATAATCGGCAAATGTGCCAACAATATTTTATCTTTCTTCCATCGTGGAAAACAGAATTCACAGAACCAGTTAGGTTTGTCGCTCGATCTTGATCTGTCCATGGTTACCCACGTTGGATTCTCTTCTTGTTTTCTTAGTTCTGGTCTTTTCCGTCGGCGATTATAATTCGTTCTGGTAAGAGCAAGTTCGTGCGTTGATCAGAAGAAATGTCTGCTGCTTTTGACGAGTAGAGAGATCCGTAGGGATTCCGAAAAGATCGTTGACCGAACGGCCTCTTGACTCTCGGCCGAGCTCGTGGTGTGACTGAGTTCGGCGGCGGATTTCAAAGCCGAGCCGTGGAAAATTAATGGTGCGTTGAATGATTCCGGCGGAAGACGATGGCCGTCGTTTTCATTCAACTACCGTGGACGGTGAAGAAAGTGGGAGAGAGTGGAATTAGCTAAAATTCCTAATGGGTGATAAATCTCGTTATATTTCTTTCCAGGGTAATAGTAATTTTGCGATTTTCAGATACATTATAGTTCAATCGTAATCAAATAATAGTAATTGGTTTCCGCGTGGGTTGAGTTTGTTCCCACACCTAGAAATGGGAACCGGACCGGATAGAGTGAATTCCTAGTTTGTGGAACTGAACTTGGTCCGATTCTAGGATTGGTTCTGAAACTGATGATTTTATTTTATTTTTTTGTTTCTTCTATTCTATAAGGGTGAGTTTCCTAATATTAAAAGAAAAAATAATTTAATAATTAGGATTTGCCTCAAAGTAAAAATTTAAAAAAAAAAATTGAAAACCCTAATCAATCCATCGATTTGATCCAATTCTTAAGTTAAACTAAAATCAATGCACACCCTATAGTCTAGGAGTTGCACAACTTCTATTTGAAAAAAATACTGAATATGATCAAGACAATCCTCTTGCTCTCGAGAATATTACCTCCCATCGTGTTAGAAAAAGCAATTGTGAAAATAAGCTGAAATAGGCCTCGGTCCACTCAATTTTGAGAATGGACCGATATGTCCAATCCAGTTATAAAATTGAACTCAAAAACCGGTGATTTCAACTTTTATTTTTTGGTTTTTTCCATTCCTTACGAGTGGGAATTTCCCAATCAAAAGAAAAGCATAATTTTTTAATAAAGGTTTGCTTCAAAATAAAAAATAATAAAGTATAAGAAGCCTTAGGCAGTCCTATCGATCTAGTTTCTTATGTGAAATTTGCCCCCCTCAAAAATCTCCCGAAATCATCTGATTCGGTCCGATTCGGTTTGGTTTTCAAGTTGGATCGGGACCTGTCCACACCCGTATAGTCTACAAGTTACGTAAATCTATCTGGACAAATACCGAATGCGATCAAGACAACCCCTAAATTGCCCTACCTATCTTTATTTTTGAAAAAGTGATCGCGCAAACAAGCTGAACATCGTTTTTTTCAAGCAGCAATCCCGACCAGTTCCGTAAGTCAACTCCAGAGGCCACATGAACATTTAGTGCTGGAAAATTGGAACGTTGATGTTGTCGTCTCTCCGACAAAAGTCGGTGTTTGTTCTTTTCTGTTTTTTTCGCTCGTTTGAAACGTGGGATGTTTCTGGTCCGTAGGTTGGTGCTAAAGGCACACAAGGCCCATCCGTGTCCGTTGATTTCTACACGAAATTTTGATTAATCCGAGGACGAGAAGAAACGCATCACTTTCCTCACTCCTTCGGCCTAATCCAATCGGCCAAGCCCAATCCATTGAGATTGCCGGTTTTACTTGATAAATGACATCTCGTTCGATGAATCGCTCAAATTAAAGTCGACAACTTCGTGCAAGAATCGGTGAATTTTGAGGCATAATTAAGAAGTGTAAATAAATCCTGGTAAGGAATAAGATAATTTGGTTATTAAAAGAAATAATTTTGTTGAGTAACTCGATTGAAAGTTGATAATAAAAGAAATTGGTCAATAGCTTAACCAGAGAAAAGGTTAATAAAATCACTATTGGTAATTTCTACAACCGTTGGTATATCCAAAACGTTGCTAAAAATTGCAAACAAAGCTTCATGAGGGTCCATTCATTTGGAGAAAATATGACGTTTTTTGAAAAATATTTTCCAGAAAGCCAAGAAAATTACTATATTTTCATTGTTCGTTATCTGATTTATTTTTTGGGAAAATTTTCATTTTTTTGTAATTAGATAAAAAAATTATTTTTAATTTTTAATTTTTTTTTTTAAAAAATAAAATGTTAATTATTTTTATTTTTAAAAATCGAATATTCATTTTTTTAATCTTTCTCTTTCTCTTTCTTTCTTCCTTCTTTTCTTTTCCTTCCTCATTCTTCCTCCTTCCTCGGCCGCCACTTACCTCAACGATGGCCAACTACCTAGCAACCAACCAAGATGTGGATTGCCGGATCCAAGCGAGCCCTAGCTCGTTGAGGCCAACAAGCTCAAAAGCCTCGCCCTCTCGAGCCTCGCCCTAGTCGGATCTAGTCTTGGGTGAGGCGAGCCTCCCGTACCTCGCCACGGGTCGGCGAGGAGCTTGCTAGTCTATGACAAGGTTGGAGTTGGCTTGTGGCCGGTTGCAAGCCACTGCTATGGTCTACCAAGGAAGAAGAAAAAGGAAAAGGAAATTATTGAAAACTCAATTTAAAAAATAAAAAATAAAAGGAAAATGTGTCTAGTGAAAGAATATGAGGTAAAAGAAGTTATGGAAATTTTTTTCCATTTTCTAAAAATGGAAAACACTTTCCTAACTTTTGAATGTGTTTTTTCAATAGCGGTAAACTTTTTCTTTGACTAATTCATTTTCCATGAAATTAACGTCAAAATATTTTCCCTAAAAGTTATTTTATGTGAGACGAACGAAACTTAAGTAATAGGATTTTGTAATTTAAAAATATTAGATAAACATCGACAAGTTTTTTTTTTTTAAATTTGGTAACACAATACTAGTTGATTATTTAATGGGACAAAAGTTGGCGTTAATTTAGTTCGATATGTGGAGAAAAAAAGAAGAGGGAGTTAATAAATGTAATGGGCCGCTAATCAAGACAAAAAAAATTGACAACTCAATAGAGAAGTTGATAAAACATAACAAAATTGTGCAAATTGTGGTTAATAAATAAAACTAAAGCTGATGATCCGAAAATAGTCGGTAATTTAATCCGACAAAAGTTAGTAAGTCATTCTAATCCTGGTAAGTAATTGGTACATACGACGGTTGGTGAGTTATATAAAGATATGTGGGTAATTTAGCACAAAAATTACTAATTTGTAGACTACATATAAAAAAGGTAGTTATATTAATAAAGCAATGGCCCCTCAACTGCGGCGTTTAAGGGAAATAGAATCTTTTTTTATTATTTTAGAGTTCTAGATAATGACTTCGGGTTGTCCGCTAATTGAGCTGAAGGATTCGGTCGGTGCAGTCAATCTCTGGGAAATACAAAGTTAATGAGAGAATCCAAATTCACACATGACAAGACGAGCACAAGATGCGATCCATTTTTATATCATTGCTTGTTTCATAATTTAATACTTGCCTAGTCGATGAAATTATTGCGGTTAAAATATGAGTTTTTCTACCTAAAATCAACACGCCAAGAAAAAAACAGAAAAACAAATGTTTGTTATTCGGGAACGGCCGGCTCCATGGGATAAAAAAAAACGGAAAAAAGGGTAAAAAAAATAGTAAGATATTTCAGGCATCGCCTGCTTTCCTAGCATCGGATGCACCAAACCCTTTAATAATGAAAGGAAATGGTAAGATTATTTTATAAAGTGACATGTCAATTTGACATAAAACGACTTTTAGTCAAAATCCGAGGTCGCTCATTATCAATTGCTTGCCATTTCAAGATCAGTTTGCACAGAGATAGAGAGAGAGAGAGAGAATGGAAGGATTCTTCCTGATGGAGATAATTTGGTCCTTTGGGGTGATGATTGTATGCAGCCTCGTGCTTCACGGGTGCAACATACCGTGGCTGAATCACAGGAAGCTGAGGAGGAATCTCAAGGCACAAGGCGTGACCGGACCGCCGCCACACTTTTTCCACGGCAACGTTGCCGAGATGCGAAGCATCGCAACCCGGTGCAAGCCGGAACCGCTCCCCCGAGGCCAAATCTCCGACGACTGGACTCGCTCCATCTTCCCGTATCTCCACCACTGGGCTGGCCGCTACGGTAATGCCTCGCTGCTCTTCGTCATGGACTTTATTCTGTCATAGTTTACGGCGAGCAAGCACATGTTGAGTCGGTCAGTCACGGGCCCTTGTTATTTTCTGCGCCGCCGTAGATTCATGGATTCATTTCTGTTAGAACGATTTGGTATAGAGTTGTCATCTCCGCTGACCGGAGTGCGTTTTCTCGCGAAATGTGGCTACTTGTATTTTACTGCAAGTCTGTGAGATGAGATGGCTCCTGTCTGAAACTAGACTGATGAGATCCGACAATTCACTCCATCACGAGTTTGCGCTGTCCTCAAATCGACAACAACTATATCTACCTTGGCATGCCCACCAGTCGAAGCACTGCCATGACGACGATGAACTTAGTATCACTCAATGCGGCAATCACCCAGTAGAATATTGACCATACCTAGATAGGTGATCTAGAGAATCGTATAACTTTTAATCAACTCTTAGACCGCGCTTATTTCATTTACCAGACAAGAAGATGATATCCCTGAATTCGTTGCTTGATTTCATTTACTACTCACTCGTTTTTGAAGCAACGATGTCCTGATGTTTTAACCCATGACTGCTTGCTTTAGCCTTATAATTATGTCAGACAAAGCTGCGCTATCACACAAGCATCAGTAGATCACTTGAAGGTCGTTGGTTCTCTTAATGGTAATACGGATGGCCATATTCACTGGCCAGTGAATTTTCAGATACACCATTGATGTAATTGATGGATTTAACATTTGAGATTTTACATGAATTTTCCTAACATGCCGTAGTGTCCGCTCTGATGAATTCAGAGGGTGGCCTGGAGCTTGTTGCATCCCAGGCTTACGTACTGGTTTTTCTATGTAGGCTCGCTGTATATGTACTCGACGAGCCAGAAGCTGAATTTGTACGTGAATAGGCCGGATTTAATTAAGTTTCTGAACTTACATAAGCCTTTGGATTTGGATAAGCCCTCGACCATAGCAAAGACGCCAAGTCCTTTATTCGGCCAGGGCATTCTGAGGGCCTCCGGACAAAACTGGGCTTTTCAGAGAAAACTAATTGCTCCCCAATTCTTCCTCGACAAAGTTAAGGTATAAAGATACTGACTTGAGCTCGGTCTGTTCAGTTGGTGTAAACGGGATTTGGTAATGAGGTATTTTGATGTTCGACCACATGTGTATGATGATCCTATAGCACAAAAATATATTTACTGCTGCAACATGAAACGGGAGATGGTTTGTATGCAGGGCATGATGGATTTGATGGTGGACTCGACCGTGGCAATGATCGAGAAATGGGAAAGTATGATTTTACGGAGTGATGGGACAGTGGCTGACATGCATATAACTGAAGACTTGAATAGTCTGTCCGCCAATGTCATCGCAAGGGCATGTTTCGGCAGTTCTTACTTGGAAGGTAAGCAGATTTTCGCTAAACTGAGGACCCTTCAGCATGCCTTAGCGAAACCTGATCGATTGTTCGGATTCCACAATCTTGGGTAGGTAGTTCTCTTGATGTTTGGTCTCCTTGAACTAAACAGATGAATTGTATTGGTAAAGGATATTCCCTTTTACGGCATTCTCTAGATTTCTTCCTTCCAAGGCGAACAGAGACTTATGGCGGATAAGAGAAGAGGTCGACTCGCTTATACTGAAGATGGTTAGAGCTCGCCAGGAAGAAAACCGGAAGGCTCTAAAGCCTGAGAAGGACCTGTTGCAAATGATCCTTGAAAGTGCTGATGCCGACGGCGCCATGAATGAGAAAGCACGCGATAGTTTCGTCGTGGACAGTTGCAAGAATATCTACTTTGCAAGTCACGAGACGACAGCCACGACCATCTCCTGGAGTTTGATGCTGCTTGCGGTGCACCCTGAGTGGCAGGACCGCATCCGTGCTGAGATCTTGGAATTCTGCGGAGATCGACTTTGTCATCGTGGTTCCCTAGACTTCGAGATGCTTCGGAAGCTTAAAGTCGTAAGTGTTGTATGATTCGGCTTTTAGACCTCACACAGGCTCGGCCTAACGTACTGGGAGCCCTGCAAGAACTCAAATCAGCGGATCAGTTCTATACTTTCCATTTGAAAACCTTTTACACGTTAAATTACCACATCTTAAAGATTGAACACGGCCGCCTTAACGGTCGATGATTAGTCCTCCTTCGTGGCGTTATCATGACTCTTATGGCTCATTTCTCTTGGTGAATTTTGTTGTGCAGCTGACCATGGTGATTCAAGAGACATTGCGCCTCTATTCCCCCGGGATCATACTGCCGAAAGAAGCCATGACAGAGATCAAGCTGGGAGAGATCGTCGTGCCCAAAGGCGTTGTCCTCTGGACATGGATCCCCGCACTGCACCGGGACCCCGAGAACTGGGGTCCGGACGCCCACGAGTTCAAGCCAGAGAGGTTCAAGGACGGGGTGTCCGAGGCTTGCAAGCATCCTCAGGCATACATACCGTTCGGGTACGGGAGCAGGTTGTGCCTGGGACAGACTTTCGCGATGCTGGAGATGAAGATCATCCTTGCCCTTGTCCTGTCCCAGTTCTCCTTCTCGCTGTCTCCCGAATACCGACACTCCCCGGTTTTCAGGATGCTGTTGGTGCCGGAACACGGGATGAGACTCGTCGTGAGGAAAATCTAATGTGTCATGGATACTGGATTGAGGTTGTCCCCAAACGCTTTTCTTCTCAAAGATTTTCCGATGCTTCACTGTTCCTAGGACCGGATTGTTTGCATTTAGATTCTCTGTGGCATACGGACGACTCGAGAGCCTCTATTATGAGATTACAGCATTATACTGTTGAATGACAAGAAATAATAGGGCCCTGTTACCTCTATTACCTGGTTAACCAGCGGGCCTGCCTTGGATCATAGGTATCGATTATAGGATAACCTCACCAAGATAGGGGTTATTTCCAACAAACAGAAGTTGCCTGTGCTTGTCCTCCAAGCGAGTTGCAAGGCTACATTCCTTATTTTAAAGTGTTGATGACCGCATGCCTTGCTCCTCCCAATTCCCCTTTGTATCTTTTTCTTCCTAGGGAGGAGGGAATACCCTCTAAGTGTTTTACATCCCGGAAGTCCCAAACCTCTCAGATATTCGAGTTTCCTTAACTCCATCAAATCCTCAAAAGGATCCTCCTCCCTAGGGAGAATCTCAAACCATTTCCTTCAACAGTGGATTCAGCGAGGATACACCATTTGTTTGACAAAGCTTGTCAGAAGCCTAAATTGCAAATCTTTCTACCAAAGATACCTAGATGGAAATTCTTCTTTCGTCATTTTTTATTTCTAATCCTATCAGTCATTTTTACGACAACAGCACCTACTAACAAATTCAGGTAAAATATCCCATTTTGATAGTTTTGAATCTATTGATCTGATAGTCATCAATCAGATGATGAGATTCAAATGAAAGCAATAGCTCGCCATCTTCGATTGATGATGAGATGATGAACATCAAAGAGAACCGTGTTGGTGGCATGTGTTTCTTCACCGTGCCATAGAAGTATCGAGATCCAAGACCCATCTACAAAACAAATGGTTACTTCGTCCCGATTTCAAGATAACTGGCTTAAAAGAAAAGATTCAACCGACGATGTCTTTTATACGAATTATCCTAGGTACGAGATTTTCGAATTCTTACACGCGTGGCAGGAAATGGAGACCCCATTTTCTAAATTTCCGAACTCTTTATTCGATTGAACTCTGCCAGTAATTACCTTGCTCAACAACGTTTTCTGGGTGCCGCTATTCAGCTGAAGCTTTGGGTTCGTGCTGTCAATTTCTTGGAAAAAAAATACGAGGAACACGACCTCGACGATGTATATTCAATGAGAGATTCGAAACTTGCACAACAAGAACCCAACATGGTCAATAACGACAAAATCCATTTGAACTCATTACTCATACATTGCCATTTATTGTATTCACATTATGGAATGGCTAAAGGACAAGTGCGCTCTGATGTCGATTGCATACATAGGACGAAACCATTGCGCTTAATGTACGAGATTCCACCTAATCAAACGGACCAGTTTGGAAGTTTTTTTTTCTTTAACGATCGGGTGGTGTCAGGATCGGTTCTCACGCACCTCGATTGGTCTCTCTTCAGGCAACTTTAAGGGCGTGCTCTTCCACATCGGACCCTAATGGATTTAGGGATCTTACTCTTGCTCCCGACAACGCTTGATCCCGAGAGTGCAAAAGCAGAAGCAAACTCTCTTGCTGTCTAGTTTAGGCATTGCCTGCTTTCCGAACATATGCTGGACCGAACCCCTTATTAACAAAGAGAAATGTCAGACTTAGATCAATTTACAGGATTGGTTTATAAAGCGATGCGTCAAGACCGTAACTAGTTTTTTAATATGACTCGTTTGCTTAAAGAATCGCTGATTTTCTGACATCAATTAGTAAATCAATTTTTATAAATTCGTTTTGTGAAGTCCACCGTTGCTCGTTAGTAATTGCTAGAAAAATGGAACGTTGATGTTGTCGTCTCTCCAACAAAAGTTGTTGTTTTTTTTCCCCCCTTTTTTCGCTCGTTTGAAATGTGGGATGTTTCTGGTCCGCAAGTTGGTGCTTAAGGTAACACAAGGCCCATCCGTGTCCGTTGATTTCTCCACAAAATTTTGATTAATCCGAAGACCAGAAGAAACACGTCACTTTCGTCGCTCCTTAGGCCTAACCCAATCGGCCAAGCCCAATCCATTAAGATCGCTGGTTTTACTTGATAAATGACATTTCGTTCGATGAACCGCTCAAATTAAAGTTGATAACTTCGTGCAAGAGGAGGTGAATTTAAGGCGTAATTAAGAAGGGTTAATAAAATCTGGTAACGAATAAGATAATTTGGTTGTTAAGAGAAATAAGTTTGTTGAGTAACTCAAATGAAAGCTGATAATAAAAGAAATTGGTCAATAGCTTAACCAAAGATAAGGTTAATAAAATCGCTCTAATTAAGACTGGTAATTTGTACAACGGTTGGTAAGTTGCTAAAAAATGCACACAAAGCTTTATAAGTAATAGGGTTTTTGTAGTTTAAAAATATCAGATAAACATCGGTAAGTTATTCTAATTTGGTAACACATATACTAGTTGCTTATTTAATGGAACAAAAGTTGGCGTTAATTTGGTTCGATATCGAGAGAGAGAGAGAGAGAGAGTTAATATGGGTTGCTAATCAAGACCAAAAAAAAAAAAAAATTGACAACTCAACAGAAAAGTTAACCAAAATTGTGCAAATTGTGGTTAATAAATAAAACTAAAACTGATAATCCAAACATATTTGGTAATTTAATTTGACAAAAGTTGGTAAGTTGTTCTAATCCTCGTAGGCAGTTGGTAAATTTGACGGTTAGTGCGTTATATAAAAATATGTTGGTAATTTAGCACAAAAATTACTAATTTGCAAACTACATACAAAAAAATGGTTGTTATATTTACAAAAAGTATTGGCCCGTCAACTTTTGGCGTTTAAGGAAAACAGAAACTTTTTGATTATTTTAGAGTTCTTGACAATGATTTCGGGTTATCCACTAATTGAACTGAAGGATTCGGCCGGTCGGTGCAATTGATTTCTGGAAAATACAAATTTAATGAGAAAATCCAAATTTGCAAAAGACAAGACGAACACAAGACACAATCAATTTTAATATTATTTCATAATTTAATTGTACTTGCCTAGTCCAATGACTAAACTATAATTAGTGGACGAAATTATTGCGGTTAAAATAGTGAGTTCCTACCTAAATCAACACACCAGAAAAAAACAGAAAGAAATGTTTGTCATTCTTTCATAAAATTTGTTTTTCAAATGGTCGGATCGTTGCCACGTCAGATTTCGCACAACTCAATTAAAACACCTCTTGAGTTATTTTTAAGGGCGCACTCCTACACATGGACCATGGTCCGACGCATTCAAAATTTTACTCTTATTTCCAACCAGACTTGATTCCAAGACCATAACAAGAGAAGCAAACTCTCTCGCCTTGCCGGTTTTTCTTTTAGGAAATTTAAGAAGTAACGATATTTATGCATTCCGGGCGGTCCAAAATTAGGTAGGAACAGGGCATCTTTTCGCTTTCCGAGGACACTATCAGGAGCAGCCGGCTCCATGTGATAAAAAAAAAAAAAAAAAAAAAAAAAAAAAAAAAAAAAAAAAGGGTTAAAAAATAGTGAGATTCCAGGCACTGCTTGTTTTCCTAAGCATCAGATGGACCAATAAGACTATTTTATGAAGTGACATGTTAATTTGACACAAAGTAGTTTGTCTAAATCTGAAGTTGTTCATCATCAATTACTTGCCATTTCAAGATCAGTTGCAAAGGTAGAGAGAGAGAGAGAGAGAGAGAGAGAGAATGGGACGATTCTTCCTGGCGGAGATGCTTTGGTCCTTCGGGGTGATGATCGTATGCAGTCTTGTCACTTGTGCTTCACTGGTTCAACGTACTGTGGCTGAATCACAGGAAGCTGAGGAGGAAGCTCTCGGCACAAGGCGTGACCGGACCGCCGCCGCACTTTTTCCATGGCAATGTCGCCGAGATGCGAAGCATCACGACCCGATGCAAGCCAGAACAGCTCCCTCGAGGCCAAATCTCTGACGACTGGGCTTGCTCCATCTTCCCGTTTCACCACCACTGGGCTGGCCGCTACGGTAATCCCTCGTCGTTCTTCTTCAGGGACATCTAGGGAAGAACTAATTCGTACTTCTATTTTGTCACATTTTACAAAGAGCACAGGCTATTGTTATTTTCTGCGCCACCGTTGGTTCATGGATTCATTTCTGTTAGAACGATTCGGTATAATGTCGTCTTCTCCGCAGACTGGACTGCGTTTTCTTGTGAATGTAGCTTTCTTGTATGTTACTGCAAGTCTGTGAGATGAGACGGATCCCGTCTGGAACTATACCGATGAGATCCGCTAATTCACGCGGTCATGAGTTTGTGCTGTCCTCAAATTGACATCTAATCTATATTGGCATGCTCACCCGTTGAAGCATCGGCACGTCATCGACAAACTTAGTATCCCTCAATGTTGCAATCACCCAGTCGAATATTAATCTTACCAAGATAGGCGATCTAGCAAGCCGATAACTTCTAGTCAACTGTTCGACCACGCTTATTTCATCTAGAAGCTCGAGTTATGGATAGGTTGATAATGATAGTATAGATGGCCATATTCACTGGCTGGTGAATTTTCAGATGCCATTGATGTAATGGATGACTTTGATAAGTGAGATCTTACATGAATTTTCCTAACATGCCGTAGAGTCCACTCTGATGAATTCATAGGACGGCCTGAAGCTTGTTCCATCCCGGGCTTACGTACTGGTTTTTCTATGCAGGCTCGCTGTATATGTACTCAACGAGGCAGAAGCTGAATTTGTACGTGAATAGGCCGGATTTAGTTAAGTTTCTGAACTTTCATAAGCCTTTGGATTTGGATAAGCCCTCGACCATAGCAAAGACGCCAAGTCCTTTATTCGGCCAGGGCATTCTGAGGGCCTCCGGACAAAACTGGGCTTTTCAGAGAAAACTCATTGCTCCCCAATTCTTCCTCGACAAAGTTAAGGTAAAAAGATATTGATTTCAGTTGGTATAAATGGGGATTCAATAATGAAGTATTTCGATGTTCAACCGTATTGTATGACAATCCTATAGCACAAAAATGTATTTACTGCTGCAACGTGAAACGGGAGATGGTTCGTATGCAGGGCATGATGGATTTGATGGTGGACTCGACCGTGGCAATGATCGAGAAATGGGAAAGTATGATTTTACAGAGCGACGGGACAGTGGCCGACATGTATATAACTGAAGACTTGAATAGTCTGTCTGCCAATGTCATCGCGAGGGCATGTTTCGGCAGTTCTTACTTGGAAGGTAAGCAGATTTTCGCTAAACTGAGGACCCTTCAGCACGCCTTAGCAAAACCTGATCGATTGTTCGGGATCCACAATCGTGGGTAGGTAGTTCTCTTGATGTTTGGTCCCCGTGTAGTAAACAGATGGATTATATTGGTAAAGGACATTCCCTTTTACGGCATTCTCTAGATTTCTTCCTTCCAAGGCGAGCAGAGACTTATGGCGGATAAAAGAAGAGGTCGACTCACTGATACTGAAGATGGTTAGAGCTCGCCAGGAAGAAAACCGGAAGGCTCTAAAGCCCGAGAAGGATCTGTTGCAAATGATCCTTGAGAGTGCTGATGTCGACGGTGCCATGAATGAGAAAGCGCGCGATACTTTCATTGTGGACAGTTGCAAGAATATCTACTTTGCAGGTCACGAGACGATAGCTACGACCATCTCCTGGAGTTTGATGCTGCTCGCAGTGCACCCGGTGTGGCAGGACCGCATCCGTGCTGAGATCTTGGAATTCTGCAGAGATCGACTTTATCATCATGGTTCCCTAGACTTTGAGACGCTTCGGAAGCTTAAAGTCGTAAGTGTTGTATGATTCGGCTTATAGACCTCATGCGGGCTCAGCCTAATGGTCGGGGAACCTTGCAGGAACTTAAATCAGCGGATCAGTTCTATACTTTCGATTTGAAAACATCTTGCACGTTACATTACTGCATCTTAAAGATTGAACACAGTCGCCCTAATGGTCGATGATCAGTCCTTCCTCACGGCATCATCATGACTCTTATGGCTATCTCTCCTGGTGAATTTTGTTATGCAGCTGACCATGGTGATTCAAGAGACGTTGCGCCTCTATTGCCCCGGGATCATACTAGTGAAAGAAGCCACGACAGATATCAAGATGGGAGAGATTGTTGTGCCCAAAGGCGTCATCCTCTGGACATCAATCCCCGCGCTGCACCGGGACCCTGAGAACTGGGGTCCGGACGCCCACGAGTTCAAGCCAGAGAGGTTTAAGGACGGGGTGTCCGAGGCTTGCAAGCATCCTCAGGGGTACATACCGTTCGGATACGGAAGCAAGTTGTGCCTGGGACAGACTTTCGCAATGCTGGAGATGAAGATTGTTCTCGCCCTCATCCTGTCCCGGTTCTCGTTCTCACTGTCTCCCGAATATCAACACTCCCCGGTTTTCAGGATGGTGTTGATGCCGGAGCACGGGATGAGACTCATCGTGAGGAAAATCTAAATGGGTCATGGATTCAGGTTGTCCCCAAATACTGGAGCCAAGGATGTAAATAGTAAATAAGCACCGTTCTTCTCAGAAATTTTCTGATGTTTCACATGTTGGACGCAAATTGCGCAATCCCAAGATCTCCATAACCAGAACAAGAACATGCATAATTGAGTAGAAAGATTAACGCACCTGTATTGGAATCCATTGATCTTGAAGCGGAAGCGGAAACACAATGTTCCACGCGCAAGTCCTTCTCCTCTATTGCCCTCCATATCACTGGCTCAATGAGGCGGCCCCCCTCACGTTTAGCGTTAGGTAAACGCCCCTTAGGTGAGGATACATGTGAGAATTAGGGTTAAAGGAGAGACTTAGCGCTATTTATAGAGTTTCCAACTAGGCCCCCTCATTACGGGCCAGGCTCAACTCGGCTCACACTAGCCAGCCCATATTAGACTAATTAAGAAACCTTCTATCTCACCTTAGACCAATCCCCGTAAAACGGTAAACGTTAAACGGTAAATTACAATATCAATTAATGTAGTCCACTATTAAGAAAACTCTTACATTCTCCCACTTGGACTATATTAATTGAAATCGTACTGTATGTGCGCACATTGGTCTAGAGATAATTCTTAATAGTCAATCCTATCCCATAAAGTCTCAAACATCGAATCATGGCGGTAAGCGCATGTATACACAGAGCCTTCCATGGTCACGAGTGTTCTTAACTCTATTGATATGGATCCAATATGGTAGTGTGTCAAATGGATAACATCTCTCATAGAGAGATCTCATTTGTCGATCACCATTCTCTTACCTTCAGCGTCACAAAAACTTGTGCCACTAGAGAATGTCCATTCTCTTACCTTAAGCGTCACAAAAAACTTGTGCCACTAGAGAATGCATTTATGGTTCCATGAACCCACATATGTCTTGTCCTTACGGTCAACCATTCTTTATGTATAACAAGACATATGGACAAGGCTAATAATCGGATGCCCCTAGCCTTCACTCAAGGTTTATACAATACCTTGAGACTTTAACAATATATATATATCAAAATGTTATTAAATTGTAACAAAAAACAGATGTAAACATTATTCAAAGAAAAATAAAACAGCTCCCACTAAATAACAGCATCACAAGATGCTCCTAAGCCCATGCTAATGACATGTCGCTCAAATATACATGGACGTAGACCTTTAGTTAGTGGATCTGCAACCATATCATCTGTTGGAATATAATCTACTTTTAAATGCACTGACACAAGGTACACCATTTAATTAGATTTTCTCAATATCTAAATAAGGACAATGTGATAGATTCAACCCATCACCCTTAACAACAGGAGCAATTCCTGGCTTGCAATAATGTATATTGAATATTTCCAATATACAATCAGCAAATGTCCTCCGAGAAAATCTAATATAATATAACAAAAAAAAAAATTCTTACAGACCTTAGTATAAAAGATATAAGATGTCTCAAGGTCACAACTTGTAAGCAAAGTATCATGTACATAGAGTATAAGAAAAATAAATTTTCTCCCACTTGACCTTGCAGTATATTGAATTACTTTGTTCCCAATTGAACAAAATAATAACACTATGAAACTTTAATAATATTGCCTGGAAACTTGCTTAAGACCATGAATTAAGACTTTTCAGTCTACACACAAGTTTACTTGAATCTGCTGCAAAATTCTCCGGTTGCACTTATATAGATTTTATATCTCTTTGATGTAACTCCATATAAAACTATCAATGCCACGTTCACTCTGAAAGAATTAGTAAAGAAATAATTATTTCTTCACTAACTATCCACCCCTCTTTCAGAGTAAAAATATTATTATCCTTTTTTTTTATGGCATCTAAGCACATACTTAATTAAGAACAAGAAACGACATTTATATATGTTGCTAAAACAACCATGTAATGGATATTGTAATCATGCTCTCACAAATAGACTATATAGTCTGATGGTATAACTAATTGTCTTTCCCTAACAAATCTCCTTAATAAAAGCTGCAACCACTTCATTCTGCACTTGAGAGGTTTAAGAAATTTCATTATAAACTATATCAAGAATAGTACCTTAAACCTCAACAAGTTTAGTCTATGGTACAGGAGATTCCATAATTATCGTATAGATAAAGACAAAAACACGGTAACCCCCATCACACTATTATCTTTAATAGTCTGAGAGCATCTATCCTTTACAATTACGTCGATCTTAAGAAACTTTAAAATATGTGATTCCATAATTCTTGTATCTTCTTTAGGGTCATAAAATTAATACCCCTTTTAACAATCTAGATAAGATACAAAATAATTTCGAGTGAATCTAAATTCCAACGTACTTAATATTGGATTAGATAACCTCACTCATGCATGACACCCATAAATTTAATATGATTCAGGTAATCTATGTCCAATCTAT
Organism: Eucalyptus sp. ANBG9806169; assembly: GCA_014182395.1. NCBI lineage: Eukaryota > Viridiplantae > Streptophyta > Magnoliopsida > Myrtales > Myrtaceae > Eucalyptus > Eucalyptus sp. ANBG9806169. Next base: position 12,482,381 of record CM024583.1, on the reverse strand, counting down.
AACTCAAAAGAAGTTTATAAAACAACTTTGATAAGGACATTCTTTATCTCAGTCAATTTTACTTTCACAATAATCTATATAAGTCTTTAGATAACCGTTAAGACTAAATAGAAAAAAAAAAAATTGGGAAACAACTTTTTCATCCTTATATGAGATGTATATATCATTAGGACTTAAACACAATCTTTACAGATATGTCCTAATTTCAATATCATACAAAACATAATTTCAAGCAACTAAAGCTTCCATCATCTTATAGCAGTGCAGTTTGCAGACAAACCTCTTTTCAAGTGTTCCAGAATGAAACGCTTCATGGACAGTAAGAAAATTTTATTACATTCTCAAACAACAAATCATATGTCCACAATTTAAATTTTGAAGCAGTAAAAACCTCAATAATAGTGGAATTATTAATTACAGAAAAAGTGACTAAAATAACAAGCAATGTATATAATTAGCATCATGTGAGCAATGTGTAACTTGACACACAAGTACACATCCAGAGAGTTACATGCAAAATCACATAATCACCTTTGGGCATAATACATGATAAGCAGTTGTAAACTCCCCACATGATAGTGGTTATGAGAATATATTCCAATTTTTCGTGAATTCATCACCTTTGGGCATATGAATCACTAGAATCAGTCACTCCTCCACCACATAATCATGTATCCCTCCATGAACTAATATATAATCACCCCTTTGGGAGTATGACTACACATTAGAGCAGGGAGACATCCCAATCAATATACGAGACCGAAATTTCTCAAACCCAATCAAGCGTGCCACTTTGGCGGTCACTACTCAATTGAATCCTTGAAACTCTCTCATACCAGGGATATAAATTTTACTCCTCACATACACCATATACATGTGATTTTAATTTTGGTGATAGGGACATCATATCACCAAAATCACATATTATGCTAATTACATTGCTTTATTCATTAATAAAAAATAAATCATACATATATATATATATATATATATATATATATATAAATATATATATAGCAATATATCTATAGTGAACCTGAAAGACAGATTCCAATTAGATCAACGATCACAACATCACAAGAAAATTCTCATAACATAAAAAGCAATCATCTCTTGTGTACCCCGATTACAGATTACCAAAATCAACATAAAAAGAATGCTGATCTAGAAGATCTTTCATAAGTTAACATCAATAGCAATACAGGATACCCCAAATCGACAAGCTTGACAGCTGATCCATTATCACTCATGAGTTCATAAGGCAAAACATGACTCCAATGCCAACCGCTAATTTATTAGCCAATTTTTAAGTAACAATTATCATTGTAATCAACCAGTGGCCTATTAATTGAGTCAAACCAGAGAACCAAATATCTAAAATTTAACAGTAGATATTATTGCTCTGCGTAAATGTTGTCATACTCCTTATCCATAAAAAACATTCAACTTGATAGACATTAACAAGTGACCAGATGAGTTGATATACAATATGCAATAACTTAACTGACATGCATTACCCACATTCAACAGATGTGTTAATCAATACAATTAATTTGGTCACGAATTCTTAAGACATCCATCATTCAAAGATTATCAGTGTGTAAAGGAATATGCTTAAACAACAAAAAAATTTATAATCAATAAATAACTCAATTACTATCCCATAATGGTTATATCTCATTAAGCCAACTTCAGTTCACAATAAAGTTTAATTTTTTATTAATGAATCACACGATTATAATATTTATGTGATAACATACCTGTAACCCAACACTTATATTTCCAAAATCACAGAAAATATAAGAAAAATACTCAAAATACACTAAAAATACACGTATTTAGGGTTCCATATGTATTTTCACATCCATAAAATTATCAAACATGTAATATAAATACACCACGATGTAGAGGATGAAGATACGAGTCCAACACTAACGACCACGCGCGAAAAAATATATATATATACAAATACAAATCTTCACAAACCCCATCATCCTCGTCGCGAACGAATTCGACATTGACTAGCAGCTGCGGGCAAACTTACCACGGTAATAGAATAAAACCGCCAAGAGGAGAAAGTCAATTCCGAAATCAGAGACGGACGAGCAAAAGAGTGCGCGCGATGATCGACAGTTCATAATTCAAACGACACGACGTGATGTAAAAAGTGGAGAAGAAAAACGAAGGTAATGCTAGAATGTAACCTAAAATTCTAGAACTTTTTCTATGTATAAACCCTAGAATTTCAAATTTAAAATTCTCACTCAATTCTCAACAAAATTATACAAATTATATATGGTTGGAAAGATCTCGACATGTAGAACAAAAACCCCATGGTTTCAGAATCATTGGAATTTGTGATTTTATTTTATTTTTATTGAACAAAAAATCTCGAAAATCACAAATTAGGGCAAAAAACTTATGCGTTCAAGTTCTAGGGTTATGGAGGCTCTGATACCACGTGTTGGACGCAAATTGCGCAATCCCAAGATCTCCATAACCAGAACAAGAACATGCATAATTGAGTAGAAAGATTAACGCACCTGTATTGGAATCCATTGATCTTGAAGCGGAAGCGGAAACACAATGTTCCACGCGCAAGTCCTTCTCCTCTATTGCCCTCCGTATCGCTGGCTCAATGAGGCGGCCCCCCTCACGTTTAGCGTTAGGTAAACGCCCCTTAGGTGAGGATACATGTGAGAATTAGGGTTAAAGGAGAGACTTAGCGCTATTTATAGAGTTTCCAGCTAGGCCCCCTCATTACGGGCCGGGCTCAACTCAGCCCACACTAGCCGACCCATATTAGACTAATTAAGAAACCTTCTATCTCACCTTAGACCAATCCCCGTAAAACGGTAAACGTTAAACGGTAAATTACAATATCAATTAATGTAGTCCACTATTAAGAAAACTCTTACATCACAGTTCCTAGGACCGAGTTGGATTTGGCACCAAATTACTTTGCATTTAGATCTCTGTGGCATGCGGACGACTCGAGGGCCTTAATTATAAGATGACGGAATTATAATGTTGAATGACGAGAAATGCTAGACTTAGATCGGTTTACAGAATTAGTTTGTAAGGTAACATGTTAGATTGTTATTAGTTCCTGAACATGACATACTTGTTAAAAAAGCCGCTTATATTTCAACATCACTTCATAAATCAATTTTTATAAATTAGTTTTAGTAAGTCTACCGTTGCTCGTTATTAATGACTCTCCATTTTCTTTTTGCTTTATACACAAAGCAGTAATAAGATCAGTTGCTGAAAGAGAGAGGGATAGAGAGAATGAGGAGACTCTTCTTGGTGGAGATAAACTGGTCTTTTGGGTTGATAATTGTATGCAGTTTAGTGCTCCATGCGTGCAGCATACTGTGGCTGAATCTCAGAATGCTGAGAAGAAAGCTCTCCGAGCAAGGCATAACCGGACTCGCAGCCGGATGCAAGCCCGAACTGCTTCCTCGAGGCCAAGTCTCTCACGACTGGGCTTACTCCATCCTCCCATATCTCCACCACTGGGCTTGCCGCTACGGCAACGCCTCTCCGTTCTGTCTTCTTCTACTTCTACGGGAAGAACCAATGCATACTTTTTGTTTCATTTTATTCTTCAACGGGCAAGCACTTGGTTCTGACTTCATGTTTTTTTCTGTGCCGTTGGTTCATGGATTTCTTTCTGTTAGAATGACTTGGTATGTTTTCATCTTCTTTCCAGACCGGAGTGCTTTCTCTTGTGACATGTAGCTTCTTTGTATGTTGCTGCAAGTATGTGATGTGAGATGGTTCCTCTTTGTAAAAAATCGGCTAGACTGATGAGATCCGATAATTCATGCAGTGAGCAGTTGCATTGTCCTTGAATCGACATCTACATGTACCTTGGCATGCTTACCAATTGAAGCGCTACCACAATGATGAGAAAACTTAGTATCAATCGATATAGCAATCGCACAGTCGAATATTGTCCATACGAAGATAGGTGATCTAGAGAGCCACTGTTTGACCATGCTTATTTCATCCAGAATCTCCAGGTATAGATAGGTTGCTCGTGATCTGGCATAAATCCTCATTGTACCTGTTGATAATGATAGTACATATGGTCATATTCACTGGCTGGTGAATTTTCAGATACCAATGATGCAATAGACGACTTTATTAAGTGATCTTACGTGAATTTCCCTAACATGCGAAAGGCATCTGCTCGGATGGATTCAGAGGACAGCCAGAAGCTAGCTCCGTCACCAACTTATGTACCAGTTTTTTCATGCAGGCTTGTTGTATATGTACTCGAAGAGGCAGAAGCTGAACTTGTACGTTAATATAATAAGGTTTTTGAACTTACATAAGCCTTTTGATTTGGATGAAGCCATCGGCCCTGGTAAAAACACCAAATCCTTTATTCGGCAAGGCAATTATGAGAGCCACCGGACAAAATTGGGTTCTCAGAGGAAACTAATTGCTTCCCAATTCCTCCTCATCAAAGTTAAGGTAAATCGATATTGATGTGAACTCAATCTGTTCAGTTTGTATAAGTGGGGATTCAGGAGGAAGGTAATTTAATGTTCAGCTGTGCTGTACGACAATGGTATCGCACAAAAATCTATTTACTGCTTCAACGTGTAATGCTAGATAGTTTATATGCAGGGCATGATGGATTTGATGGTGGACTCGACCATGACATTGATCGAGAAATGGAAAAGTATGATTCTAGAGAGAGACGGCATGTTTGCACACAAGTATGTACATGAAGACTTGAATAGTCTGTCTGCCAATGTTATTGCAAGGGCATGTTTTGGCAGTTCTTACTTGGAAGGTGAGCAGATTTTCGCTAAATTGAGGACCCTTCGGTATGCCTTGTCGGAACCTGTTCGGTTGTTCGGATTCCACAATCTGCGATAGGTAGTTTCTCTTGACGTTCGGTCTCCCTATGTACTTAACAGATGAATTATATTGGTAAAGGATTTCCCTATTCGCGGCATTCCCTAGATTTCTTCCTTCCAAGGTGAACAGAGACTTATGGCAGATAAGAAAAGAGGTCGACTCGCTGATATTGAAGGTGGTAGGAACTCGCCAGGAAGAAAACCAGAGTTCTCTGAAGCCTGAGAAGGACCTGTTGCAAATGATCCTTGAGAGTGCTGATGTTGACGACGCCATGAATGAGAAAGCGTGTTTTAGTTTCGTTGTGGACCCTCGCAAGAATATCTACTTTGCAGGTCAGGAGATGACTGCCATGACCATATCCTGGAGAATGATGCTGCTCGCGTTGCACCCTGAGTGGCAGGACTGCATCCGTGCTGAGATCACGGAATTCAGTGGAGATCGACTCTGTCATCGTGGTTCCCTAGAGACGCTTCGGAAGCTCAAAGTCGTAAGTTGTATGATTTGGCTTTTAGACCTCATCGCGGGCTTGGTCTACTGGTCTAGGAATCTTTCAGGAACTCAGATAAGAAGATCAGTTCTATAGTTTCGTTTTAAAAATTTGCTTAGACAATGAATTACCGCATCTCAAAAGATTGAAGGCAGTCGCCCTAGTAGTCGGCAATTAGTCCTTACTCACGGCATTGTCACAACTCTCACGGCTCATTTCTCCCGGTGAGTTTTATTGTGCAGCTAACCACGGTGATTCAAGAGACGTTGCGCCTCTACCGCCCTGCGATCATACTGGTGAAAGAAACCATGATAGAGATCAAGCTGGGAGAAATCGACGTGCCCGAAGGCGCCATCCTCTGGACATCGACCCCTTGGGGCACCGGGACCCTGAGAAGTGGGGTCCTGCCGCCAAAGAGCTCAAGCCGGAGAGGTTCAAGGACGGGGTGTCCGAGGCTTGCAAGCATCCTCGGGCGTACGTGCCATTTGGGTACGGGAGCAGGCTGTACTAGGGACAGACTTCAGCGATCCTGGAGATGAAGATCGTCCTCGCCTTCATCTTGTCCCGATTCTCGTTCTCCCTATCTCCCGAATATCGACACTCCCCGGTTTATCGGATGGTGTTGGTGCCGGAACACGAGATGAGGCTCGTCTTGAGGAAAATCTAGATGGTCATGGACAGAGGCTGTCCCCAAAATTTTAAGTCCCAAGGATATAATAGTGTACAAGCACTATATTCTTCTCAGAATCGAGTTAGGGGTGCATGACAACCACCAATTTTTGTTCCATAAACAATTTTTATATTCCAAACCAATTTCTGAAACAGAAATCCGTTTGATAAACTTATTCCGTTTTTCTATTTCTTGAATAGATTTTTATTCCAGAAATAAGTTTGGAATAGAAATCAGAAATTAAAATTTTCTACTTCTAATTTCTGGAACATAAATGAGAAATAAAAAATTTTCTCATCGTTCATCAACCGGTCCTTCATCCGTTGCCGCCGACCACCGTCCGTCAGTCACCGACCGCCCCCGCCGCCCCGGCCGCGGTCGCCAAATAAATTATTTTTATAAATATCATTTTAAAATGAAATTTATTCGAATAAATAAAATGATATTTATTTTTATTTTTACGAATAAATATTTATTTTACGAATAAATTAAAAAATCCTTAAAAATAAATAAATATCATTTTAAAAATAAAAATTATTATAAAAATATCATTTATTCATTTTTATTTTTAATTTTTATTTTTATTATAAATATTATTTTTATTTTTAATAAATAAATTTAATCGAAATAAATTTATTTATTTTTAAAAATAAATTTAATTAAATATCATTTTATTAAAAATAAAAATAAAAATATTCATTTTATTCATTTAAAAATAAAAATAAAATTAAAATAAATTAAAAATAAATTTATTAAAAATAAATAAATTATTTTTATTTATCATTTTATTTTTAGTTTATTAAAAATACATTTATTAAATTTATTAAAATAATTTATTTTGATAAATAAAAATAATTTATTTATGATAAATAAAAATAATTTATTTATGATAAATAAAAATTTTATTTTGATAAATAAAAATAATTTATTTATGATAAATAAAAATAAAATTTTTATTTTGCCAAATAAATTTTATTATTTTTTTATTCATTTTAAAATAAATTTATTCGTAAAATACAATAAAATAGAATAAATAAAATAAATTTATTTTTAAGGATATTTTAATTTTAAAATAAAATGATATTCTTATTTTATTTTTTGATTTATTTATTTATTTATTTATTTATTTTTGTTAATAAATCATTTTTATTTTTATTTTTTATATTAAAGGTCGCCGGTCGTTGCCACCGCCGTCCAAAAGGAAGAAATTTTGTGTCGATATCAAACGAATTTCTATTTTTAGAATAGAAATTTTGTGTCTTTATCAAACGGTTATTTTTGCTTAGAAATTCTTTTAGAAATAGAAATAGAAAAATTTGTTGGATCATTTGCTTGTAAATTTTGTCATGCTTGCCCTTCCCGGTCAAAATCTATTGGATCATTTGCTTGCCCTTCTGCCCCGCCGGACGCCGCGCCGATCCCTGCCGCCGCAACCCGCCTCCTCCCGACGTTCAGCAAATCAACTCCAACGCCCAGCAGAACCCCTCCGACTGTTCCACCAACCCGACGAAGCTGCCTTTATGCCGATCCGCAACAACCCCGACGCTGCTCCCGGGTCCTGTTCGTCGCGGTCCACTGCCAAAGCATCCTTGATGCCAGCTTCGTGCCCCCTGCAGTGCCCAAGTTCCCCTGCAATAGTCGAGGCCTGAGCCCTCGCTTCGACCCGCGACGTTGCTTCTGCTCCTACTCCGCCCCCGTTTGCCCATAAGTCGCAACTCCACTGTACTCCCTCGTTGTTGTCTCAGCCTCTACCCCGATGACCCGACACCAGCAGTCACGACACCTGACATTGTTGCCCTGAAGACCAGTGACCGACGTCCCTGCTCAGCGTCTGGCGTCCGCTCCGCCTCTGCTCCAACACCGCTGCTGTCCTTGCGACGCCCGCTCGCCGGTGCCCTGCTCCGTCGGAGTCCCTCGTCGCCGTCTACCCTCATTGCCCGTGCGGAACGAGTTGCTCACTGTTCCGAGCTCCAAACGACGTCCGAGATTTCCTTTTTAAGAAAAAAATAGAAAAAAAAATCAAATTAGGTATATTTGCTTTATTTTATTAGGCAAGTTTATCTTATTTTTTATTTTATTTCTTGTTTACTTATTTGGAATATTTCCCTAAGCATAATTGGAAATTCTAACATACCGGGTGATTCGCAACCGCACTGGTTTTTTTTTTATTTCATCTATAAGGCTTTAGATGAAATAATTAATTAAGCGGGAATAAAATTGATATTTTGATATTTAAGGCTTAAGATCAATTTATCGATTTTATTAGCGAAATATTATCCCTTGATCTCAACAATGTGTGATATTTTTGATGATTTTGAATGGTCTGTCTTGTCTTGATTGCTTTATTTGTCTTGGAATATGTTTGAGTTAGAATATTGCATGCTTTAGGGTTATTTCATATTTAGTTTAAGCGTTTTATTTATCATGAATTGTCGAATTAAAAAAAAAAATTAAAAAAAAAAAATCTAGGATGTTAGGTTTTTGTTTCATTAGCTTAAATTGCATGTTTAATTATTTGATTTTTTTTTAATTTTCGAAATTAATAAAAAAAAATTATCATGCATATATCATGTAGAATTAGGGCATCATTTGTACATCATTGCATGTTAGGATAAAATTGCATATTTCATTTTAAGTTTAGATTGATTTAGATATATTGCATCTTAGGTTAGAAATTGCTAAGTTAAGATAATACCTTGGTTTAAATTAGGGTTTAGCCTGACCTAATCCCTCATATAAGTTGGATCGAATCTTAATTTAGTTAGATAATTTTTACATTTTATCTAATTCCGAATTTCATGAAAAAAAACCAAAAAAATGTCTTAGAATAAATTGGTTTTATTTTATAGGATGAATTGCATTCTTTTTAAGAAAAAAAAAAAGAAAAAATATCATATGCATGTCACTAGGATTAGATTCATGAAATGCATGCCATTTAGTGGTCATTGCTAGGTTCATTCAATTAGAAATTGCATGTCATTAGAATTAGGTCATTTAGTTAATATTGCATGATTGTCATTAACTAATTGAAAACAAACAAAAAAAGAAATTGTGTGTTAATTAAAAATCATATCTAGGGTTGCTGATGTGGATTCTGATCTAACATTGCAAATGCTTTCGTTGCTATGAAGTAAGTTTTGCAATTTATTCATTTGCTTTATTGAGTGTTAAATTGGTGGTTTGCGTACCCGTATGGTCACATCACATGTTAGGGAATTAAAGTCAATTCAAGCTGCTTGCCAAACATTTTTCGAAATAAAAGAGAAAGGTATTGAAAGGGCGTTAGAGAAATCTAGCGTAACCAAGTCCCCCAACTAATAAATCTCTATTCGTAGGAGTAAAGTAAATCTCTCGTTATTTTGCTTGGGTTTCTAATCGACCCACCAAAAATAGATTAGTGGTGACTCCTAATTGAAAAATCAATTGTATGTTAAGAATTTGAACCTAAGTCGCGAACTGATATGGGCTTGGGAGAGCCCGAGCTAAGTCTAGGCTTAGCAATCCATTAGCCAAACCCTAGGTGGTTCACACCCCAAAAATTAGGTCGTGACACTCTCGTGCCTCACTTGGTTTCTAGCCGACTCCAATAGGTTAGTGGCGACTCTTTTTGTGCAAAATTCTTAAAAAATATACCAATGTCACGCGGGGTATGGGCTTAGGAGAGCCCGCGCCTAATCATGGGCGTTTGGCTTATCCTTTAGACAATACCCCTAAACCTGTTCCATGCCCCCAAGGGTAGGTCGCGACAATCCCTAACTTTTATTATAATCCTAGAGGTGACACTTGATTGCAGTCGTGGGGCCTTTTAACAGCAAGTCTCTTCCTAGAACATTGTTCATGTGCTAGTACTGCTGTGGGCCTAGACTATGAACCTTGACTACGTTGGCATAACCCATATGAAGCTTCTTCAATGTGGCTTCATTTTTTAAGCAAGATATCGAGGAAAGAGTATCTAGAGAGAAGAGGAACAGTATCTTGGCGAATGATTAAGTAGTAATTATTGACAGGAATGATTTCCATGCAACAAAAGATTAAATTCCTCATAGAAGAATGTCGGGTTTTAAGGATGATGCAACAAATCATCGATCACAACCCTTTTGATGTTTGCTTTACATTTGTGTAAACAATCTCCAAAGGATCCGTGGCACTTTGCTGCGCTAATTTCCAATCTCCAACCAATTTGCGAGATATTTTGGAGAGTGTTGGATGGGACTTAGTAGTTATGTCATTTTTCCTTCTTTAATAGTTAGAAATCTAAAGGTTCATACTAAATATTTCTCTACACTGTGAACATCAAATAACATAATGTCACAAATTAAATCAACTGTAGAGCTTGCTAAGTTCTTTCTTGCTATAACCATACCTAATATAATTGATAGATCTATTGACCTACCTTCTTGATGTTTTGGTCCTTCTTGTTGTTATCAGCAAAGGAATAAAGTATTCTACCACTTAACCGGCAAAGAGAGTTACGTTAAAGAAGCACAAATAGTAAAAGAGAAAGGGAGTTGTGATAGGACAGTATCATATAATGTCACATTTAGAAATTCTTATGAAAAAGTGAAAAATTAGTGGGCCCATAGAAAAGAAACCCAGTCTCTCCTGTCTTGAATAATGACACTTCGGTGCCAAGTAAAGGCATAAAGAAGCTGTTCAAAAAAAAAAAAAACATAAAGAAGGAAAAGAAAACAATAATGAAAGAAAAGAATAAAGTTATGTGTGCTTTCCATGTGTGTATTTCTTTTTTTATAAATGGACAATAGGGGAGGTTTGTTTCCATGCTTCTTTTACTTGCCATGAACACCAATTACCTATTTGGAAAATTTCAAACTATCGTGTCATTCAAATACTTAAGCAACAAATCATTCTCCTAAATTCTTTGATTCTTATTCCTCAATTCATTAGGAATCTAAAATATTTCTCCAAAGTACTTTAGTTAACTGTTTTAACTTACCGTGCTTGTTTCTTTGTTCATGGAATAGGTGAAGAACTTCAAATCATTAGCAGATATTCAAGCTGAAAACCTTTTAAATCTTGATGACATATGAGTTTAAAGTTTTAGATCACCTTGGAATACGCTTAATAGCCACTCCTATAGGACATTATCGATCGGACTGGTGGTTACATTATCAATGACCGGGCCAAGCCGGGTGAGCCTGAACACTTTGTGTCCTCCTTTTTCTTTCACTCCTTCCGAGAAACCCTTACTCAATTACGTATGAGGGTTGTGTAACTTTATATACACCGCAATTTTATTCGTCCTATGACCTTGGTGGTGATCATTCAATTCCTTGTGATTAGCGTCGGATTGTGTTTTTTTTTTTTTTTTTTTTGGGTGACTCAAGGAACTTCATACAGCCGGCAGCCGACGAATAAACCTTGAGGTGACACTAAAGAACCACCACCCTGACACCACAGGTAAGTCCATAAATGACGACGCTGGGATTTAAACTTATCCCCGTCGTGAGAAGGACAAAGCCCGAACCAATGCCGCCGCCACATGGGGTGGTTACATTTCCAATTACTGTTTGTTCTTGCTTCCTTGCATGTTTCATATTCGAGGCTATTTCACTCTGTGGCCTATTGGTTTTGCCTCTGCAATTTACCTTGATTAATCTTATTTTACCTAGAAAAAGTGTACGTACTCTTATACTCTCGAAAATTACTTAAAAATGGAAATGTTGATCATTCTCTTTGAGAGGTTTCTTGCACTACCCCCTTCATTTTTTTTTTCCCAAGTAGGACTCTTCCCTCTGCTAAGGGCTTACCTCATTCAATGCCATTGATTTCAACGAATTTATCGTATCAAAAATTAGTAATGTAACTCCTACAATAAAGTATTTTCCTCGATAACTTTTATTATTGTCTGTCATTGTTACTATCGTATTATTGATTACATGAATTGTGACCCGACATCATGTAGTAACCATGATTAGGAATTTTTAAATATTATCAAGTCCTTGCATTTTACATCAATATGTTATGTGAACTAAGAATTTCGCCTTTTTGTCCAAATATGGAAGATTCACATAAAAAGAGATATCATTTAATGCATTATTTATATAAAATACATATTTCGATCTCGATACAAATGAAAAGATTCATGTCTATGCAACGCACCTATGCTGCTAGGTAACAGAAGAAAATGCAACCAATGACTGAGAAGAAAAACGAAAGAGATTCATTCCTACTAAATATCAGCTAAGAAAAAAGAACATAATTTCCTATAATCCGAAGGATAATTGGAGGATTTCTAATCTCACCATATCCTATCATATCAAATTTGAATCCAAATTACCAATTACTCTATCTTTTTTTAGACTTTAGAGCATGTAACAACATCATTTGTTTATTTGTGCTTGTAGCCTTATCGAGAAGTGGAATTAAGGGTCACTCTCCGTTTATTTCGTGAAAAATAATATTTGGAAAATATTTTCCAATAAATGATTGTTTGGATCACTTACAACAATGAATGAATGAAAAACAAAACATTTTTATCATTCATAAAAAAATTTAAACTTAAATTGTTATAGATAATAAAAAAGTAATTGATTAATTATTTCAAACTGTACAATTGATGATTTTTAAGAAAAAAATTTAAAATTATTTATTTTTCATGAAATAAATAGATGGATGATTGATCTAAAGAATAAAAATGAAACGAAAAGAAACGCAGAGGCATTATTCCAACGAAAATCAAATAATAAAGGAACTCAAAAGAGATACAAAGTTATAGTCGATTGGGCTTGGATTTGTGGGCCTTGGTGGCCCATAGCGAGCCCATCTCAAGGTCCACTGAGTGTTAAATAAAAAATATGATCTTTCATCACAACAAAACTCGTGCTAGCAAAAAGAAATGATTTTCTTGAACAATAAGCTTTAATCACACGCTTAGATTACTCAAGAAGCAATAGATACCTTGTTGAGAACGCCTGTCCGGGCACCATTTAGAGCAAACATTCATAATTAAACAACTACAAAAACTTAACCGATTTCTAATTGAATCGAATTTCAGTTTGCCTATCTACAGAAGAACAAAGGTACATATTAAATCCATTGGGGTTTGGATATGGGTCAATCATAAAATCACGTGAAAATCAAGGCTCAATGCTCTATATATACAATTTTTTTTACACAAAGATCATTTTTTTTTTTTTTTTAGAGAAGAATAGGGGAACCAAAGCTTCTTCAAAATGCTCGGGAGCTAAGGACAATTATGGTTCGACCTAAAAAAATAGGGACAATTATGAAGCTTCCGACGTCGCTGTCGCTGTCAGTGAGAAAAGGCCCGGGTACGGCAACGTGGTCAGGGTGGTGCGCGTGGAGTGGGCCCGGACCCAGCCCGCGACAAAAAAAAAACAGGGGAAATTGCCTTTCTTTTGTAGGATGTTACACGTGTCCCTACTCTACTCGTGGGGAGTTGGAATTTATGTATTTACAAACAAATGAACAAATTCAAATAAAATGAAACGGGTCATTTTTAAATTCAATCCATATTAATTTTCACTACACTTGGCGTGCCTTCGCGATGTCTTAAATGTGTTACTTAATACTTATGAATAGACCCATCCGACAGATAAGACCAAGTTTGGGTAGGATTGATAATGATCCAACTCAAATTGATTAATTTCCATGTAATATAGATTTCAGACTCTATTTATAATTAAAATAATAATATAAATTCAGTAATATAAATAAGTTGAAATAAATTCATTTAATACTTATATTATTTTAGATTTTACCATTTTAAATTTATTTATGGTTCATTTAACTAAAATAACTAACTCATATAATAACACAACCAATCATATATAGATCGAGAAATAAATCTATGGTCCAATTTGATATGTCCATCCATCAATCACGGACAGGATTTGAATCGACTTCTTTTGAGCGAAAACAATTTCTTTTCGGATCACGGCGGTGGCGTGGCGATGAAGAAGAAAGAGCAAAGCGACCCTTCGATGGAGGTCTACAAAACGAGACCTTAAGAAACGAAAAGGGAAGTGGTGATGTGGCCGCAGCGGGAAGTGTTGATGTGGCCGCCGTCAGCGTCGTTTGGTTGGATTGGGCAAAGGATCCTCGGCGCAATTCCTGAGTTCACACTTCGTGTTTCCATTTCCACTCGGGCCATACCGCCAAGCCCCAATGGAGCTTCAACACGAGTCCTCAATTGACCAATCACGGATCTTTTCACGTCACGTCGAACGAAACAAAAATAAGATGGAAGATTACTTGTCCGCTACGCATTAGGCATCAGCACAAACGGACGCTTTGAAAACTCGGAATGGCCATATCTTTAATTTGTTTCCGTTTGTATCTTTTCATGTTTAGTACCTAGTTATCTCCAATTTTAGTTTTTTTTTAATCTCAAGTGTCGAATAAGTAACTTAGTTTCAGGTCACATCGATGGAAATGAGCTGTCATGTCGTGTCCAAATTTTTAGTAGAAATGATTCTCATCTCATGACATCATTTCACCGTGGAATTGTCTTGGATTAGTACGCATTCTATAAGATGGAGAGTGTGAACTATCGATGTTCTTTTATCTTTTTCTATATTTAATTTCATATGGTATACCCAACAACAAGTTAAGTATCTTTTAAGAGAGACTCTTAAAAGTTGGCGCTTCTTTTTTATTGGAGATTTGATCGGCCGGCCCAAATGGATGCTTTGATGACTTGTATGCCCATTTTTTGTTTTGTTTTCATTTGTAATTTTTCATGTTTAATATTGAGTTATCTCCGATTTTAGTTTTTTCTAATCTTGAGTGTCAAATAATTAGCTTCCTTTTCAGGCCACGTTGATAATAAAAACAAGCCGTCATGTCATGTTAGAATATTTTTTGTCGATGATTTCTCATTTCACGGCATCATTTCGACAAAGAGATATCTCAAATTAGCACACATTTGGAAGGATGGTGAGTGTGAATTATCGATGCTCTTTTAATTTTTTCTATATTTAACCTCATATGGTATACCTAATGACAAGTTAAATATCTTTTGAGCGAAACTCTAAAAATGTTATCACTTCTTTTTTATTTTGGTTAGAGATTTGATCCATCAACCCAAATGGATGCTTTGATGACTCATATGCCCATTTTTTGTTTTGTTTTCATTTGTACTTTTTCATGTTTAATATTGAGTTATCTCCAATTTTATTTTATTTTAATCTCAAGCGTCAAATAATTAGCTTTTTT
This sequence comes from Eucalyptus sp. ANBG9806169, assembly GCA_014182395.1. Taxonomy (NCBI): domain Eukaryota; kingdom Viridiplantae; phylum Streptophyta; class Magnoliopsida; order Myrtales; family Myrtaceae; genus Eucalyptus; species Eucalyptus sp. ANBG9806169. Next base: position 12,467,148 of record CM024583.1, on the reverse strand, counting down.
TTTTACCACGTCGATAATAAAAACGGGCCGTCATGTCATGTCCAGCTTTTTCTGTATATAATTTCCCATCTCATGATATCATTTTGACGATGAGATGTCTTAAATTAGCAGATATTTGGGACGATGGCGAGTGAGAAAACACTTTTTTCTACATAAGATACTACCTCAACAAGGTGAGTCAAATTATCTTCGAGTGAGACTCTTGTTACTCGCCGCTTTAGAAAAGTTGCTGTTGCATATCACGTCTCGCCCTTAAAAAATGCTTATTTGTTTGGAAAAATGTGCATTGAAGTGATATCTGTCTTATTCTTAGACCCCATCCATGGAATTTCAAGAGTCATCATGTGCTAGGAGCCAAAATCACTTGGCCCCTACCCAATGAAAAATGGAATAAGTGCCCCACTCGATTTTGCAAAATTAGTGATGTTCAGATTGCCTCCGTTACTTTATTGAAACCAAATCCGCCGCCTAGGTCCCAATTTCAAAATGGTATCCGCAAAGCCATGATGATCACTTAAAGGAGACGTCGAAGCAATAGCTAACTCGATCCAGCAATACCCATTTGTCGCGGGTCTATAGAATCAGTTCGACGGTCGGGAGAAAGACTCGTATGTGCAGCTAGATGGTGGAACAATACAGGTTCGTTCCCTCGCATCGACGTGCATGTGCATCAACATCTATGCCTTAATCACGTGTCGTGCGCAAACCGGCGATCCCGCCATAGAAAGGGATGGACGGGAATGCCTTCCACGTATCGATCCAAATTGTTCGGAAGGTGCATCACGCCTCTCTTTTCTTTTTCATTTTTTTATCCCAAAAGCCTTAAAGCGAGGCTGTCCCTTTTCGCATAAATGAACAACACGACCGGAGTGGGAGAAGGCTATTGCATCTTTTGGTGACGTTATAAGGTTTCGAAATTGGATCGTGATCTTGCGAATGACATCATTGCGGAAAAAGCTACCACGACAATTATGTAGGGAGTCTCGAGTATCAAGCAAAGCCCAAGGGAAAAAGTGCAGGAAAAGTTCATGTGGTCATTTGGACAATTACCTCCAATCCGATCGAAAGGAATGCTCCAACAACGTTGGGCAGCCTTGCAAGCACAAGAGACGACTCCTATAATGTCACGTTTACTTTTTGTACAATCAGTTAGCGTGTTCCTTTGATATTGAATTGACCTGATTAGATTAGTGTGGTTGGATTTTAAAAGATGAATACGGTCGCATCCTCAATTTGTCTTTCCTATTAAAAAGTCACGTCCTAACTCAATCTCATGCTTAGAGGGAGTAACTCCACGATGGTCAAACCTTTTTCTTTTCTTGGGACATTTGGTAGGATCACTTTGTAAAATCAATTTTCATGTGTCATTGTCAGTTTTTTTTTTTTTTTATAACCCGAAAACCACCATACAACCGGCATCCGGCGACGTAAACCTGGAGGCAATAACGTGGGGGTCCACCTCTCACGGCACCCCACTTAAGTTGCGCAATGGAAGCGAGAGGTTTCGAACCTCTATCCTTCTGGATGAGGGGTCAAAGCGCGAACCAACTTGTCTATCGTGGGGTAGCGTTGTCGTTAATTGATTGCGAGGTAAAGGCCAAAAAGAGCTACCTTTGCATAGAGAGAGATCGTGCTCCTTCGGGACAGCCTTTGAACAGACAAAATCGTCCGTGCATGGACGCCACCAACGATGGATTTCATCGCAAAAGTATAAAGAGTGAAAAGAGCTCATTAGCATGACGTCATAATTAGAGTCAGACCTCATTTCAACAACGCTTGGACCCATTCAAAGGACAAGATCAAAGAAAGATCCTCGTTACGAAAATGTGGAAAATGTGGGGGCTAATTTCCTAAAAAAAGTCTCCAACTTTAAATCTAATCTCAATTCTTTGTCAAATCTTTTTATCTCATAAAAAATTTCAAAGTTTATGTCTAATCCCAAATGTGTCATGAACTTTTTTATCTTAAAAATAACCTCAAACTTTAAGTCTAATTCCAAATTTATCCCGAACTTTTTTTTATCTAAGAAAAAACCCAAAATCCACTCCCAAATCTATCCTAATTTTTTTTTGGTCAATAAGAAAACCATCAATTTTTATTGTAGTCTTAAATTTTCCCCCATTAGCCTTCTGTCCAAGGTCATAGTTAGTTGCTCCTAACTTTTATGTCCTATGACATTTTATTTTGAAGATAATTTTTAATATCGCCTCACTAATGTGTATTTATTATCAACATGGAAATGTCACATTAAGTTAGGAATGACCACGGGGTAGATTTGAGAATGGATTAAAAGGTGGTGATTTTTTTTTTTTTTTTTTGACAAAACAAATCTGGGGCATATTTGAGACTAGATCTAAAGCTTATGATTTTTTCTAAGACCCCAAAAAAAAAAAAGTTTAGGACATACTTAGGATTAGACCTAAGTATTAGTTTGAGATTTCATATTTCATTTATTACAATTAACGATTTTTTAATTTTTCGCAGATCAATTTAACTGTACCAATTTGTTATTTTTGGTAGTTAACAAATTTATTTCAAGTAAATTTATCATAAATGGATCAATTTGAGATTTTTAATGATAAAAAAATAAGTTTGGAAGTAAATTAATCACAAGTACATCAATTTGAGGTTTTTCATAGCATTAACCTAATAAACATCTTAGATCACATTTTTTTATACCGAATTTACTTGGCTAGATCTCCTTAAAATAAGTTATGCTTTTGGCTGTAAACCTTCCGTGATTTGCACAGCAAGCTAGGGCATCAAGAAATTTCCATCTCAAATTATGAAGTTCGTCTATTCAAATTCTACAAATTGCGTGCAAACTATTTCAAATCGGATCGACATGTACATATCAAGGGTTTAACTTTAATCGGTTTAGGGAACTATTAATTCATTCTCTGGGTCTTGGAGTAGGACGGGTTTCCATGCCCGTTTCCTTCCATTAGTCCCATTCGCCAGCTAAAATCATCGGGTGAATGCGAACAAGCAACTCCATGTAATTGAGCCTTCGACGCTTTGGTAAGACAAATTGGCCACGTCCGCGAGCCATCGTTTTCTCACGGTCGACTCGTAATCAAAACCTAATCAACAATTAACACTTAATTAGTTTCGAGATTAGACCTGACTTTGCTTGGACTGGAAAACAGCACTCGCGCACCTTCCCCTCTAGACGGCGATCTCTCAAGTCGAAGGTGTCCAAATTGCATGATCGATCGGAAGGCTTCCACGAAAAAAGGTCGCATGAATTAATTGACACAATTCCAATCGTCTTGCCTACTTATCAACTTTCAACGACTTAAATTTAACAAAATAATAAATAGTTTAAACATTCGGCGAGAACGGGCTCGCAATAACAAGAGCATGTTGAAATGATATTTGATCGTGTTGAATGAATGACGAACGACCCGAAATCAAAGCCGGGTTGTTAGGATTAGTCGGGAGCGAATATTACAACTTTCCTAATACGTATTACCTTGAGCTCCAATGATCGATTTCGATCGTGCACCAACAGACTCTAATTTTAAGATAAATGATTTTTTTGGGCATTTAATTAACTTAATAATTTAGGGTTAACTTAATTAAATCCGGAATATCAACGATCAGATCTCGGGCCAAGAAAAGCAATGATGAAATGACAACGAAATGTGCGGTGGTGTTGTGCATAAATTATTGTCCACAGCGGTACAATTATTCACTAACTAATCAATTGCTAAAAAAAAAAAAAAAACTAATCAATTGCTAATTTTTTATATTTTTAATATTTTTTGGCTTCGTGTAATGTCACATCACTTATCAAGATGACCAGAATAAGTGGTTCGAGCCAGACAGGTCACCAAAGCAACCGCTTATCTGAGAAGTCCTATTTTGGCTTTTCCTAGTCATTTGCAATCGTAGGTAAAGAGAAAATAATTTATAAAATTACACGGTCCAATCATCACATGGAAGAACTGACCCAAAAAAAAAAAAAAAAATCATCACATGGAAGACAGGTATTGAATAAAAAAGGCTGACAAGGGAGCTCGTTTAAAGAGCTATTTATGGTGAATTTTTAGGTCCGATCTACTTTAAACGAATTGCGTGTATTTTTTGTGTCAATAATACAACAAAGATATTAGACGGAAACTAATAGACAATTGATATGGCAAGCATGATGAAAATTAGATCTAGATAAATATGTTGCAAATTACTTATTCGAGATTTTTATAATATAAAAATTAATTTAAAATAAATATGTCGTAAATATATTAATATCGGACATTGCAGTTGTGAGGACCGGTGCCACTGTGATCAGATATGACATGTTGGGCGGCGGAGAAAGATTCCCTTTGAATTATAAGTACGGAAAACTTATGATAAGCATCAATCATGAAGCCAAACTAGAGATTTAGTTCAGAAAAAATGAAAAATGAAAAAAAAAAAAAAACATAAAAGAAAAACCTGCGAAACTTAGGCATCGAAGCAAATGATCTACTGGAACGTGATCCTGCACTGTAGCATCAGCTTCAGATCGTGCGCATGGTCAAGATTCTGATATATAAACGCCAATAATCCTTATGCTAAGTGACAATAACTGATACTAATCAAAACTAATCTTCCTAGGTATCTGATTTTCTTAATAATACTACTATTTGAATAATGGTAACCCATTTTCTCGTGCATTATCTATAAATAATTATGTAATATGAATGTATTTCTTAAGGATTGCTTCTAAAATCGATACGTAAGGTTCTGATTTACAACGGATTTATCTTGTTTAATTTTTTTTACAAGAAATGAGTAAATTTTCTGCGCTCTCCTTTTATTTTGCCGCCTATTTAGTACCCTTGCCTCTCTATCGTTATTTCTTATATTCCAATGGTAACTACTTTGTATTTAAAAAAAAAAAAAGCTTTCCCACCTCGATAGTAACGTGAATTTTATATCTATTTATGCAAGTTCGTTTGCTAAAATAAAAATACAAGAGTCGCGTTGTACTTAAGACGTGATAAAGAACAAACAAAGATTGAAAGGTTAAAATATTACTTTAATTATTTTACAGTTCAAAATGATTAAAATTATGTTAGCATTGAGATATTATGAAATAGATATGTTAATATGAGGTGGGAATCTGATTTAAACATCTGTTGCTTGATGGATATTCACATCACCTTGTTGAAGTCAGAATTTGATTTTGAGATTTTCCAAATTTTGACAATTTACGTGATTCAGAAAAATGAATCGATAAGAAGTATTTTTATAATCGATAATAGTTTATGCCTCATTTTGCTAATAATGAAAAAAAATTCCACTTGTTCACTTTTCAAACAATACAAATGATCAAAATTAAGAAAAACTATATATTTTTTTTTGTAAATTTAAGATTTTCATGGACAAATGAAGCTTTAAAATTTCAAATCATCTCTATCCAAATCCAAAAATCGAACGGGGTTCTTATAGGGTTGGTATGCACCCTATCCCCAAAACCCAAGTCGGCATCCTTAGGCCAGTAGCTTAAAGTGCATTAGGTGATAGACAGGCGATGTGCCAACACCTTATGAAGCATCGCGAGTCTGGGTTGATTTAAGATTAGAGTTTCGAGGTTGGTTCTCAAATGAACCAAGTAAAGTCACGGGTAAAAATACCACAGATGGACCGGTCTTGAAATCGGCTTTTAATCTATATCCATTTTATTTTTAAAAAAGTTGTAGAGAAGAAGAGATTCGATCCGAGGTGGTTAAAGAAGCTTTGGAACTCCAAAAATTAAGTTTTTTATACTGACAAATCGACAAAAGCACCCGCAAACTGGTTCTTGGGTCTGCCTAATCAGTTTCAGTTTAATGCCTTATAATTTGAAAAGAACGGACGGTTTTGTTCTGAGGTCTATCCAATAATTCTTGGTCGATTTCATGCCTCAGCCGCTTTAATTCTTGATCGATGGAGGCCCATCTCGGAACAGATCACCCCATTGTGGTCGAGAAGACTCTCGGAACGAACGCGGCCGGAAATCCGGTCCCACTTTCTGCCGCGGTGGGGGAAAAAAGGGGACGTGTCCTCCGCGCGTCTCTTTCTCCCCCAACTACCATTTTGATAGGTCGGCAATACGCCAGGCGACCGACAGGTGGGGAAAAGTAATATTTATTTATCATTAAAAGTGCATCGGTTTCATTTATCTTTCTCTCCAATACGTGACTCCCTCCTTTCTTTTTTAATATATCTTGATTTCTGCTAATCCCTAGGTAACATTAAATGCTCGGTACGTGACATCCGAGAAATTCTCAGGACCGAACGAGCGCACTCCGATGGACAATTTACTGATGACAAGCCAAAGCGACCGATCCGCTACCCGGTCCAATCGATCGATCGGATGTGCCCGTGGTAAGACACGAATAAGTGATGCCAATACATGCGCGACATGATATATCGATATGTCATCTATTCAAAAATAAAAAATTTAACACGTTGAGACACGTTACATATTAAATATTAATCGATTATTTGTTAATATCATTAGTTGTTTTGATTTGATAAATTAAACTCAATTCCAATAATTCCTAAAACTTTAAAAAAAAAAAAACAAACAATCCATATTCCGAACTCGCATGTCTGAACGTATCAAAAGAGAAGAGAAAAATACAAATTTGGGAGGGTGAATTGTGTTATATGAGAAGTGAGAGTCAGAAAAGAAGAAAATATTTTTTTTTTTTTCCTTTTTATTAATTTTATTGTTTTTTATATATTTACATTTTGATATCTTATATATTGAAATTTTTTAAAATTGACTTCGTATTTGTCGAAATTACGTGTCGGAATTCTGAACTCGCATGTTAAAATTATAGACTTACACATCAGAGTGTCAGGAGAGTTAATAGTATCGGACACGTGCATGAGTATCAAACACCACATGAAAGCTCCCGAACAAGTGTAGCACAATACGATCTCGTGTTCGGGTTGGGTCGGCTATCGAGTCGGCTCACACCGCGTCTTGCGTATTTCCTCCGGTACGATGGATTTTAGTCCATCAGGGTTGCCGTGAGTTGCTCGGGGTTCAATCTAGAATGAGCATCCTTGTCCCTTGCTCCTTGCGGGTGAAATCTTAGAAGGGGAAGAGGTGATTTCATTTCGGGAGTGGTTATTGTCTAGTGTTCGACAAAAAAAAAAAAAAAAAAAAAATTGAAGAGTTCTTTAGTCGATTTTTTATGTTTTTGGGATATGTGAATTTATCATTGCTTGATTGGTCGATGATATGCATTTATCCTTCATTGAGGTTCCATTCCATAATGATTCAGTCAAAACAATATTATTTTTATTTCACTTAAATCGCGTGAGCATCATGTTATACTGTTTGCTTTCAGACCTCCATGTAGATAAATTTTTAATGGTGCTTATGGGCAAACGTATCACATAAACAGAAAAAAAGTTCGAGATAAATACGCAGTAATCAACATAATTTTGGAATTTTTTTGGGTGATTTTTGCACTCTTAATTTTACCCCGTCGTTTTCCTCCCAAACAAAAACCCACGAATTGTACTGAAGCTGCTCGGATTTCGCACGGTGATTTAATTTGATTTCCATGGGCCCCGTTAATCAGCAAGTCAAAGCTTGGATGTGGTTCCTCGACCCGAGAAGTCAAATCGGATTTCGAACAATCGCAAACATCATCATTTTTATTTTTTTTTTTTGGTCGGTGCAAACATCATCATCAATAGATATAAATCTGGACAGTTCCATTCGGATAAGATCAATCCCCTCCGATCACTAATCCAAACACAAGACGAATTCCTCGAAAATTCTCGTACCCTAAATTTATTTTATTCTTTCTCCACTGGAAAATGGAAAAATTCAATTCACGAAACCGTCGAGACATCGATACCAATCATGGGATTCCTCGAATCCTAATTCGAAAGAGGGGGGGAGATTTTATAATAACGAGAGGCCGTCGCAGTAGAAAGAAATTTCTTCGATGCTTCGTATGCATGCAAAACTCAATACGTTTAGATTCACATGGATCGAGAATGATATGTATTGGATTCATGTGCATCAAATCTTGCATCGAGTAGACGTTGGACCACGAAGCCTGCATGAAATCTGACTCGGGTTTTTTGCTCCATCGATAATCGAAACGTGCAGGCGCACGGAGACAATCCCCCCCATGTCCGAAAGCGAGGGGAGAGTTGCCCCGAAATTTCCCGTTGGTACGGGCGTTTAGTACCCGCCAGGTACGTAGCCGACAAGGTTTCGGGAAAATTCAGGAGATGGCGAGGTCGCGTTCTCGCGTTTCCATTCCATCCCCCGCCCGGGGTCTGTCTCGAATTCGAAATCGGATGCCACTAAGGCACTGAAATCTCTCCATTAGATCTCGAACACTACGAGAACACGACGCAAGTGCCGATACCTTGCCGATGGTTGTGGTACGATGGTACGGGTCGGTATTTTGCGATCGACGAGGTCACGGGAGACAAATAACACATACATTTTGGCTTCGTGCGAGAGTTTCGAATTTTTAAATGTGCCTCGACACGCTTGGTGCGACAAAATCGACAATCTCGGGTGTTCAGGTCATTATTCGTGCCCGAGTTGCTTTCCATTAAACAATATTCATCAACAAACATAATATCTAGGAGTGAGTAAAAGGAATCATTCGAATCCAGAACTGATCAATTCTGGGCGGTTTCCAATTCCATAAAATTAGAAACAGTGAATTTCACTTTAGTTATCAATTTCAAGGGTGGAAATCGTCTAACTAGATCGAATCGGTTATTTTATTTTATTTTTTATAATTTTATTTTTTATAATTTTATTACTTCAAACTTGAGTAATGCATAATGTAGTTCTTGAGTAATGCATAATGTAGTTCTCAACTACATACTTTTGAATTGTTTCTTAACTTAGCGAAGAAGTTTAAAAGATTATATAGAGATTTTTGTTTATATAAGATGGAATGGAAGATGTAACTGTTGATAAAAATGTCAATATGATCGACGTTGGGACTTTGAGGATGGACAAGGGAAAATTTTTCCCCTCGGCTTTGTAGGAAAGCGTTTTATACTCAGATGCAATTGATCTCAAGTGAAATTTTATCCATTCGGAAGATAGGTTCCTATTTCCTCATCATAATTTGGACCGTTTGAGAACTAACCACCCCTAATTACGTCAAATTGAGTCATCCCTTCTTGTTCCCTCTACTTTCCCAAACTCATGCGTTTCGGCATTGATAGTAAGGAATTTCGGATGCCCACCTGGTCGTTTGACGTAATCTCCTAGTGAAACTACGTCACGCCCGGTTCTAGTACCTTTTAAGACACTAATTAAAACAACTACACGAGTCCAGAAAGTGAATTTTTCTTCCTTTCTCGATCGTCTCGAAAATCGTGGAAATTACACAATTTTTAAAAGCGGTTAAGGACAAGATGGTTAATGTCTTTTGATCCCTCGTCAGAATGTCACACCGCAGGAGTAAGACCGCAATTACAGTCAATCCCTCCCTCCCGCCCCTCTCTCTCTCTCTCTTCTCTTCTGCGTTGACGGTCGGCCGAGGTAGTTTTTTGTTTTTGGTCGGCCGAGGTAGTTTTTATTTTGGAGCGGGGCATCCTGCGAGATGCCGCGCGCGACCAACCGGCAATGCACGCACCTTGAATGGAAGACGAGCCGACTACGAACCCAAAAAAAAATAAAAAAGATCGATTTTTGAAAAAAGATTAATTGCGTAAAATTAGGAAGAAAAGAGGAAAAGTCTTCTTTTTCCATTTTCTCGATCCCTTATTTAAATCTCGATTTCGACTTACGGAGGACATAGGAAATTATTTTGTTTTCCGCTCGCATGCGTACCGGGAGACCGACCCCCCTTGAAAAGCTTCCCGTCGGATCAACCCCGATTCTTCCTCATCTACCATTCCCCCCGCACGAACGCACCTGCGCGCGCGTACGTATACCGTTTCCCCTCCGTCGTCGTCTCCCTTCGTCTGCTCTGGTTCGACGCTGCTTCCGGCATTTTCCCCTTCGACTTCTCGATCTCGGGTAACGCGAAAGATTCCATTTTTACGCGTGTCTTTTTTGTTTGTGCCTTTCTTTCTTTTTCGGGGAGTTCTTCTCTCGCGAGTTCTGGTGCTTTTCCTTACCGGTTCACGTGGACGGCGGCGATTTACGGGCTGGGGCTGCCCTGCCCTTCACGGGGCCGCTGTTGCGCTGGTGGAAGATCTATGGACGATGATGGGGCGGGCATGTGAAATTTTCCGCCTTTTTTTGCTTTCCGTGCGCTTAAATTCGTGTCCGGCGCCGGTTTGATGGTTTATCGTGCTGGGTGGGGACGCTCTGGTTTTGGGTTTTCCGTCGTTTTCGGGTCCGTTGATTATTGGTGCTCGGGCTATGCGTTCCTTTATTGCTTTTTGGGCTCGTCGTTTTGTCTTCCTGCATTGTCGAGGATTCGAGTTCTTCCTTTTCGCGTGACGCGTTTCTGTTTTCGTCCTTGACGGTGCAGACTTGAGGGTCGACCGAAATCGGTGAACACGGCGAGGATTTGTTCCTCGGATTGAAGGAAGTCTCGAACTTCTCGGAATTCGGACTCGACGGTTCGCATTCGAGAAGGTTCGAGCTGAATTTTTCAACGAGGACTGGAGGCCTAATCAAGCTTGATCGTTTGTCGTGAATTGATTGCTCCTGAGGGTCCGAGGCGGTACCGGTGAATGTGCAGAGGGAAAGTCTCCTCTGTGAAGGGCGGAGAATATGCAGAGATTTCTGGCGATGGTGCCGGAACCGCAGGTCGGGGGGGAGTCGCTTATGGCGACCATCAAAATCGCGGTGCTCCCGATTGCGAAAGTGTTCACCATGTGCTTCTTGGGCTTTCTGATGGCTTCCAAATATGTCAACATCTTGCCCGCGAGTGGGAGGAAATTACTGAACGGGGTAAGCTGAATCGTATGCTTGTTTTCGGTTTCCTCTGTACAAGCAAATATGGAAAGATTTAGTGGAGTAATGGCGGCTGATTCTCGTCGTCACAAGAACATGGATTTTTCTCCATAGATAGTGACGGTGATTTTTTTCTTTGTGTGTTTATTGTGTTGTGCAGCTGGTCTTTTCCCTTCTGCTGCCATGTCTGATATTTTCTCAACTTGGACAATCCATCACTTTGGAGAAAATGATCGAGTGGTGAGTGAAATTCGGCCTTCTTTATTGACAGTGCTACTTCAAAGGAAAAAGGAATTGATAGCTAAATGTTGATTTCATCTTCTTGCAGGTGGTTTATTCCAGCTAACGTTGTTCTAGGAACCATATCGGGATCACTTATTGGTTTAGTTGTGGCGTATATTGCCCGGCCGCCTTACCCTTTTTTCAAGTTTACTATCATACAAATTGGAATAGGTAAGCTACTGTTTTTGAGAGAGAGAGAGAGAGAGAGAGAGAGTTTCCGGAAGCTTTATCGCTTTTCTTGTTCATTCACCATGGACAGTGGCAAGATTAAGCTAAAGTCTGATTAAAAATACTTGACTAGAGAGAATTCTTATAAGTTTGATTATCATGCCCATTTTCCAATGACAAAATTTGTGGAGTATGGTCTCATACGATGCTATGGTTTCTGGACAGTGTATAGTCTCTTGATTTACATTTTGCAAAAAAAATGACCTACTTATGTTGCATTGGCATATAAATTAGTTAGTTCCCTTTCATGATATAGCTGTTGCTCGCAGGGAACATTGGGAATGTGCCACTTGTCCTGATTGCTGCATTGTGTAGAGATAAATCCAATCCATTTGGAGATTCAGCAACATGTAGTACAGATGGGACGGCCTATATTTCATTTGGGCAGTGGGTAAGTTTCATGCACATTTCTTTTAACCATGAAATTTTGCTATGAATTTACATGAGTTGCCAACATAACCTGTCAGATTGGTGAACTTCCCTCGTATGGGTCTTGGTCATTTATTTATGTTGTGACCTGTAATGTCATTACTTTTGACAAACTAACTCTTAGCGGTTAGATTTGATTGCGTTGAAGTTGCCACTTCTACATCAATAATATTTACATAGCAGTACAATTGATTCAGTCGCATAGATGAATTTTGTGCCTGTGGTCTTTAATCTTATTCTGGTGGTGAAAGAACACTGATAACAAATCAGTGTGCACCATTGCAAAGCTAGTCTTTAAGCGATTGAGTGCTTGGCAGACCATTAAAGTGTTCTAAACAGATGATGGTATGGGAATTAAATAGGTGGTAGAAACATCTTAAATAGTCAAGATGTTGACATACAAATAATGTTCACATCCTATTTCAGTGGACTGATTACTATTTGAATATCTGACCTGTTCATAAGACAGGTGGTTTACGACTTTGAGTGGTGAATACAGCTGGAATCGATGTTGAGTACATTTTTTGTCATGGGTAACTCTTTAAATACCAAATAATCCCTGTTGTGCATGTGGTCAGGTTGGAGCAATAATCTTGTACACATATGTTTTCAATATGTTGGCACCCCCTCCAGAAGGAACCTTTCACATTGAGGAAGCAAATCTTCCCATAAGGGACCCTCCAAAAGATGGTGCGCAAATCCCTAAAGATGATTCTCCAGAACAAGTTCCACTGCTTACACAGGATGATTTGCAGTCAAATTCAAATCCTCAGAAGAATGGAAAGGTAAAAGCTTCTTGTTCTGCAGATGAACTTTTGTCGTCATATGCCAAAATATGTGAGCCACGAATGAGCAAAGTCTTTATTTGTTGTTTTGTATGTCCAAATATGCACTTGAAAACACTGTATTAAGTTTGCTTGAAGACCTCTCCTATATTGTTTTTGCCCCTTGTATTCTGATTTGTGAAAAATCAACAACGTAAATGGTAATAAAGATTTTCGTCCAAATTTTTTTTTTTTTAATAAAGATGTTTGGCTACTCTTCCCCTCAAAAGAGGTCAATAATGTTGAGGTGGGGGCCTCAAATTAGGAATTGTGTAGTGGGGTCTAACAAGAAAAAGTCCACAGTGCAATGGACAAGAGACCAAGTATAGAGTAGGAGTAAGACATAATGATATGGGGAAAGTATTCCCGCAGCAAATGAAGCAGCATTTTACCGTGACATGAATCAAAATGCATATACCTTTCAGCAGTGGGTGAGGTAGGTCTCAACCCCGTTCAAACCCTTTTCTTCGGAGCATAAAAAAAAAAAGAGTAGGCTATTCATCATCTCCAATTAGAATCAAACTGGAAGGAATGGTTTTTGGCACACTTGCTTGTTTTGGCTCGCTGTACTCAGCCATGGAAACTGATGGGTTTGTACAAGAAAAACTATGATGACAAAGAGTATTTCTAACTAATTTACAATCAAAAGTCACGCAGGATAGGCTTTTCTTGACACATCAATGTCATGATATTGGATACATGTATCCTTGCAGTTGCCTTCTGGTGAGTCTTTGGTGTATAGAAATTGAGTTAGATTTGGATTCGTATTTCCTTAGGTGTGAGAATGTGAAGAAATTGATTACAAGTTAAAAAATTTAAGTTGTGCTAAAATTTCATGAATTTTAAATCAGCAGCTTGAACTCTAGAGAGCAGTCAGGAAGGGCTTAGTTCCAAGTCGTTCTTCTGCGTTGTTAAGACTTGAGAGTACTAACCTTTTTGTATGTTTCTCATTGCAGATGAAGCAACTCCTTGTTTTCCTATATGAGAAATTGAAGCTCAAGCAGATTCTTCAGCCTCCAATCATTGCTTCTGTAAGTTATATTCTACTTTTGTTCGTCATTTATATCACAATTCCATATTCTTATTGGGAATTGATGGTGTTCACTATTTCATCTTATCACTCTTGTTTCCGAATCTTCTTAGTATGTTTGATTTACGCCTAGAAAATGACAAATAGACATTGAGAAACTACATGGAATTGTACTTTCCGGTTCAAAGGAAGAAAGGAGAGGCCAAAATAAATTTGATCAGAGATCCTGTAATTGTACTTCTGGTGGATCACCCTGATTTTGCAGGGAGATCTGGGTCATTAAATACTAAGCACCATCACCCTTTTGCCAATGATTTTGTGTCTATAAATCAATCATGACCAAATTTTCTTCCATATTGAGGTTAAAATTGAGTTGGTTTTGGTGTTTTTTTGTTTTTTGTTTAAATTACTTTTCCCTTATTTTAGAGTTTGAGTTTGGGCCTTTATTTAACGAGCACAGCTTGAATCTTTGAAAACATAAAAATAACAACGTTTAAAGTCACCTTTAGTTTTGTCTTAGTTATTCTTACATTTGGTGGGAAGTTTGGTGACTTTTTTGTTTGGTCAACCGATTCAGCAATAGAAGAAAGAAAGAAAGAGGCAAATCATGAAGAAATGTCTGTGTTGGACTGCCATTGCTCTTCAATATGTACTCTTTAGAATCTATAGGCCAATAAAATGGAGAAATGTTGCCTGCTAACGGAAAATGCTTAACATAACCTTGTTGAGATGGCTGAGATGCTAACTTTTGGATTTGTTATGGAGAATATCTATAGAATAATCAGACGATGCTCTATTTTTCTTCTCTCTTACCACACGGTACTGCTTTTTGTTAGCTTATGTGTGTGATTGACATTTCCCACCACATGCAGATCTTGGCCATGTCTCTTGGAGTGATTCCGTTTTTCAAGAAATTGATTTTTACATCTGATGGTCCACTTTTCTTCTTCACTGACAGCTGCATTATTCTTGGGTACGTGTCTTATATGCTACAGATTCTTTCTAATTTTTCTGATACCTGCTGATCAGAACTTCCCTCTTGTATCTTTTAGATCCGAGTAGCTGTAGTGTTATTCTCCAGTTCCTGTTACTGCTTTTATTGGCACAGTGATATCCCATGATTTTGTTGATTGCAGTGATATTTGAGATATGATATGCCAATTATTGCTTTCACCATTTTGGCAAGCATGGCTGCTTTAAATCTAAAAATTGCACCTGTTCTGGAAGCTGAGACTAGTTTCAGGGAAACTAAAACATATATTTTTGACATTTATGTAGTTATTTATGGGTTATATATGGTTTGTAGTTTCTCAAAGACTATTATATCTCCTGTGAGCCTAATTATTTTCTCATATCATAAAGCATGTTTTCTTCTTAACATGCTCAATTTCATGAGTTTATGATTCTTTCACTTTCTATCAGGGAGGCCATGATTCCATGTATCTTGTTGGCATTAGGAGGCAACCTCGTCGATGGTAAGTGAAGTTCCTGGCCACAGTTGCATGCATATTGCCTTGACAACTTTACGTTTGGGTTATGGACCTAAGTGATAAAGGATAGTTGCATTCGCCATTCAGGCATTTGATTATAAGTTCTTTTGAGCTTGCAGGTCCTGGAAGTTCGAAACTTGGTCTACGCACTACAGCTGCAATTATTTTTGGACGTTTGCTTTTGGTGCCTCCAGTAGGTCTTGGTATCGTCACGCTTGCTGATAAACTGGGCTTCCTCCCAGCTGGCGATAAAATGTTTCGATTTGTCTTATTGCTGCAGCACTCAATGCCAACTTCAGTCCTCTCTGGTAAAGACCCAAACTCTTATCTTCCAGGCCTTATTTGTTGTAAAATGAAAGCGAAGTTGATAATTTCCTTGCCATCGTCAAAGGCATTTGGTATCTTGGAAATTATGATCTGGCATTAGATCACTGCTTTCGGATAATTCAAAAATAATCTGGCATTACTGATTTCGGATAATTCAAAATGAGGTGATGATGTGGCATTGGATCTTACTGCTTTTGGATAATTCAGTCCATCACATCGATACGACATTTTCATGACCTGTCCAAAGTAAATATCCTCTAAATCTGTAGCTATTTGATCGATACACACTTAGCAAGGACTAGTTTAAGACTTTAGCATTAGGAATCTGATTTCTCAAATACTTTGGAGGTGTGTAAAGAAAACCACTCACTCGTATCTTGTCCACAGGTGCGGTTGCCAATTTACGCGGCTGCGGTAGGGAGGCGGCGGCTATCCTGTTTTGGGTTCACATATTCGCGATCATCTCTATGGCCGGATGGATCACTCTGTATCTTAATCTACTGTTCTGAAAAGCCCGTTACTTTTTCGCTTGTTCTGCATCTCCAAATTCAGCTGTCATGCGAGCAGATCAACATAGAATTGAGAATTCTTTATATGGAAGAGAAAAGCAAGAAAGGGTGATGATACGGTCGAGGAAGGCGCGTGCAAGTCGTTCCGATCTCCGATATATATGTATTAGTTATTGATCATCATGTATTAGTTATCCTTTTCTTGTTTCTCTTCTTTCCATTTACTAATTATTATTATATCAGGAAGTAAAAAGGGCTGTTAAGAGCTCATGAGTTAAGAAGTTGGCCCGGTTCCATTTATTCGTTATAAAAACGTTAGTACAGTATCACTGAACAACGAGGTGGCTTAGAGTGTTAATATAGTCTCCGTTTCTTTCGTGAAAATGTGATTTGGAAAAAGATTTTTCAGAATGTTAGTTTTCAGAAAAATAAAAATATTTTTCAGTGTTAGACTGAAACTAAAATATAAATAAAGAAATATTTTGCTGTTTGGTATGGATAAATTCATTTAATTTTCTTCAAAAAATCATAAAAAAAATTGATTTTTTTTTCCTTATTCATTGGCCTAC
Source organism: Eucalyptus sp. ANBG9806169 (assembly GCA_014182395.1). Taxonomy (NCBI): domain Eukaryota; kingdom Viridiplantae; phylum Streptophyta; class Magnoliopsida; order Myrtales; family Myrtaceae; genus Eucalyptus; species Eucalyptus sp. ANBG9806169. The sequence goes on along the minus strand of CM024583.1, from coordinate 12,450,575 downwards.
GGGTGGTTGGCCATAGGCAAGTGTCACGAGCCCGATTGATTGGGATCGTGACCGCACGGTGATTTAGACTTTTGGATCGCCTAAATCAAGCCTTACTCAAGTCTTGCTCGATCGATCACACATTCACTCTCTCACCCGGATCACCTAGATTTAGAGAGAAAGAGAGTTTCTAGAGATAGGAGCTTGGGAAAGAAATAAGCTTTGTATTGCTTAAATATTTGGATGGATACAAATGAGGGGAGGGTACCCCTTCTTATACCAGAGGCCTTCAGATTACATTCGTTGATCGACTTTTTATCCGGCGGGCGAGATCGCACCGCCATATCTACCAACTACCGACACTTATGACAAGAGACTTCTAAAATTTGGCATAATGATCGTATCGCCCACCATTGGAAAATTCTGGAAGAAGTCTTGTTGGGAATCCAAGCGAGCACAGGAGGTCGTCCGCTCGCCCGTGGCAAGGTATAGTCCTTTAGCTACCGAAACCTCTTGGCCGTGACACAAGCAACAAGCTCACCTTAGGCCATTTGCTTTGATCTAGTGAGATCGAGCTGCTCGAGCGAGCTCATCTCTCGCCTATGGTAAGCAATTGACCTAGGAAAAAGGAAAAGAAAAAGAAAAAGAAGAGTAAAAATAAAAAATAATTAAAGTCATATTTAAAAATATATATATTTATAACAGCAAACCTTTCATTAACCAAGTACTTGAGCTCAAGCATTGAGGATTCGGGCATGGGTGTCAATGGCCAAAGTTTGAGCATGGGGGACCCAAGTAGAGTCTTTATGGACCCTGGCCCAATTATCAGGGCATCATCAAGCACAGGTACTAGGGCTTCGGGCTTGACCTAGACAAATCTGAGCACTAGAGACTTGTACCTAAATGACGGGAACTAGTGTTGAGGTTTTCATACTGAAGTATATAGTTTTGGGTTCACATGTCAATATCTAGTCATACTTTGAAAAATGTGTTTCGATTTTTTAAAGAAATGAATTTGAGCTTAGATTTTTTGTTGATTAGAAAAATATTTTCTATTGATTCATTTTCCTAAATAATCTAAAGGCCGAAAAATGAAAAAAATATTTTTCGTGAAATATGTGATGCATAATTCCTATTCCTATTCACTTGCTTTAAAGAAGTACTAGTTCGTTTGCAATGAGGGGTTTTTGGAGAGGTCCATTCGAGGGCACTTCAATTCAAGTGATTTTTGATCCCAAAAAAAAAAAAAAATTCTAAGTGCTTGAATTTTTTGAACGTATTTTTATTTTTATTTTCATTTTTATCGAATGAGATTCCCAACCAGTCCATTTGGTCGTGATAGTGTAATCAAGTTGTAATGTAATCATTATCATGCCACATTAAATGATAGTTGTAATAGCTATTATACAGTTTGGTTCAAGTGATGTAACATCGTTCACACCCTTTGGTTTCATGAATAGTAAAAGCCACCATAAATCTTAAACTATATCCATTTAACATATTTACCCTAAACTTTTCTTTTGTGATACCAAAAATCCTAATTTTTTTCTAAGACACTAATTTTTTGGGGTAAATATATTACATGAATATAAGTTTGGGATTTTTGGTATTACAAAGAAAAAGTTTAGATTTTTTGTTATCACACAATTATAAGTTTGGGTTTTTTGGTGTGGAAAATTTTTTTGATAAATATGTCACAATTGGTAAAATTTGGGATTTTTGATGGTTTTTTCCTTATATATAATGCAGAAAGAATAGTACCATCATTTTATAAAATAGACAAGATCAAGGATGTGAATCGATGAGTTTTGACACTCTACAAGTATCATTAGATATAATTTATAGTATCAAATAAGCTTACTCATTTTCTAAGAATTTATTTATGATCATCATTAAAAAAAAATTCAGATGATGTATAATTATATTGAAATTAATATATATGACAGGAATAATTCCTTCAATAACTAATTATGAATATAAACTGATAAATATATAAAAAAATATTATATTTACATACTATAGTTGCTTATTAAATAATAGTTGATAGTTCTTCATATAATATGTGATTACTTTACAATAGATGTGACATTTATTACATTATCAAGGGTATAATGGAAATAATTAAGTATTTGGCTATTTAAATGTTAATTAAAACAGTTTCTAATAAGATAATCATTATATTTTCTATAATATTTTATTGAGTAGTGAAAATTATGGATAGTCATACCTAATAATAAGCAACTTATGTTATTCTAGTTATTACTTTATTAATTTCGATATTAGCAAGACAACATGATTTATTACTCAATTTTCACTTATTTTTTTATACTTCATTTATGATTATGATTACCTATCAATGTGATTATTGGAGGATATTACAATCTGTTATCACTATGTTTATAATATAAAAAAAAAAAAAAATTGTAATTATAACAATTTCCCTCATGTTTATCGTATCTTCAAATAGGTAAAAGCAAGTGAGAGAAAAGAAACAAGGGTATGCTAGAAATAGCTGCGATAGCTTTAATACAAAAAGGGTCATGTAATTACTCCGCAATGGGCCTATAATGTAATAGTAATTACCGCAACCAAAAGTCCGAAAGCATCTTTTCACTTTGACCTTTAAAGATGAACAACCGAGGAGAGTCAGAGAATACATATAATGAATTCATTTTGTGAAAAAATAAACGATTTTAAAAATTATATTCTTAAAAATCATAGCTTATATCAATTATAGAAATGAACAAACAGAGAAAAATTTCATCATCTACGAAAATGTCTGAACAAACGTTGTTATTTTCACGAAATAAACGAAGCGTTAAGTTTCTCCCGACATGCATGGATTTATGGCCCAAGTGATCACATCTTGAAACTTCGGCCAACAGAAAAAGGGTGGCTCATGAATCATTTCCATTCGTTGACATAAATGACCAGACCCCGATTTCCCATGGAGAGAAAAAGGTTCAGGCCGAGAACACCTGCTTTTGACCTTCAGCGCAACAATCTGGATGCTGAACCCAAAATATAAGACATTATACTTCAATCCGAAACCAGAAAAACCAACCACAAATTGGTGATCGCTTTGACAGCAACGGCCCACCTTGGAAGTTGCTGCATCACCTAAGACAACATACTTACATCTCCCATAGCCAAGAACATTCTCAGACTTGCGATGCTAGGCGGCAAGTTAACAATTGATCACGAAACCTCTAATCCATGGAAAAAGGTTCTGATCAGCACACGTTCAGAATCAGCGGAACGAATATTTCACAACACGATGCCCGCTTAAAATAAGATTTGATAACTGAATTAGCTATTGGAATGGTTACTCCATCACCCGGAAACACATTAAAAGGGGAACCACCATCTCCTGTTTGTGCGATCACTTCTGTTAGATGCAGGAGCTCCAAAACCAGGAACCCGGCGTAAATGCCCTTCGGTGAAGTTGTGATTGTTAGTTGCTCTTCTCCTCTGAGCAAGAGGATTCCCCAACCACAACACGAGAGCCACACCAACAAGGCTAATAATTGGAGCAGCAGCAAGGACTAACCATCTGCCTCTTCCAGCCTCTCCATCAGAACCGTTAACACGAGGATACCCTTCTGAGACGTCTCCCTGCTCCAAAATACTTTGGTTCAGTTCATGCTCTTCGTCTGCTTCAGCCCCATCTGAGGAATTGTCGTCAATTGCTCCTGTCCACCTACTACTATCATCAATCTGCCTGCTCCTACTGATGTTCTGTTTAGCCTCCTCATAGTCTCCATCGTCAGTTGGAAGTTCGTAGCGACAAATGGGGCATGAGTTGCGTGTATTCAACCATGGCAAGATACAGGAGGGGTGATAAAGATGACGGCATGGAAGCTGGTTTGCTTCTGTCCCAACTGTTAAGATGTCCTTGCAGATTGCACAGGCTGTCTCGTCATTCTTCAAATTATCCTCGTCAATGACAATGAGAGGTAAACTATTTACAGAAGAAACTGCTGCAGGAGGAGCTCCTCGACGCGAATTCTCATTATCTGCAAGATACTCAAGCAATTCTTCAAAGCTTCTTGCATCCAGATAATCTCCCGAATGGCCAACATCTGATGGCAACTGTGATTCATCTAGATTAGCAAGGATGTCACGGAGATCTACTCGCCTACTTCGCCGCATTCTCCCACGTATCATACCCTCTCGGGGAAATACAATCAAGTGACTCCAGTCAGGGGGGCCACTGCCTTCGGCTGGACTTGAATTAACAGAAAATCGTATCTGACCATGGCCCTCTGCCGATTCAGGTATGTCTTCCTCTGCATCTGTTTCTTCCCATTCATCTTCTTCTGAAGAGTCTTCTTCCTGTTCTCCTTCATCTTCTTCTCGGTCAGGAAACCTCCAGTGGTTGATACCAGCATGCATTGGATCAATATCACTATCGCTGTCTAGATTACTTGCCTCATCTGGTTGAAAGAATACTTCCGCATCCATGATACTGTTACGCCCATCAATTGATGCGTCTGAGTCCCATCCATAAGCATTAAAGGAAACTCCATCACTCTCGGCAGGAAATGCCCTGAACCGACCAAAACCGACACTCGTGTCGCTCTCCACATAAGTAGAATCCATATTGTCAAAACCATCACTCTCTGCATCAGAAACCGCATGCCTCCATCTTCTAGAGCCAGTTGGAGTAGTGTAGGTGCTTGTCCGCTGCAATAACCTTGCAGAACTTTCACCATCTGAGAAGTTCTCCTCATGCATATAGGCAGTTGACTGGTTTTGCCTGATCAAATTAAGCATTTGTGAGAACTGTCGTGAGAATCGACTCTCCGTAGACTCAGAACTGCTGTACCTAGTTCTTCTTCTGCTAATTCTACTTCCTCTGTGAAATCTACCACGGGATTCTCCAATTGGGCTCTGAAAATCTTCAATTAACAAAAATTACAATCCCCACATATATTAGATGGTTCCTGATTGCCATTCTCAACACTATTGTGACAAATAGCACATACTGCTGGCTGGATCAAATTCTCTCTAGATAAAACATCAGCCAAATTGCCATTCTCTGTGGACTGGGGCAACTCCCCTGACACTAAGTGTAGGTCCGCATCCATTGCAGGAGGACCTAAAGAAAAGCAAAAGACTGAAACTACGATATGAACGAAAAAGCAAATAAAGAAAAAGGAAAAGAAATCAGAATCAGGGACCACATAATGGTCATGCAACAAATGTATTCATGATGTCCTCACAGCTTTAGCCAAAATTTCAAGGCAGTGATGGGACAAGAAGCATGGAGATACCCACAAGATACAAGTTATACGTTCAAGAAATTTGTAATAGCGCATTCAGACCGATTCAAGCAGTGTAGAGCCAATATAGGATTGGGCCACAAGCATTAGGATGCTGAAAGGAGAGAAGCACCACTATGGTTGGAAGTAGCAAATTCACAGGAAAAATTAGAAAGTCATTTGCAGAATTGACAGGTCAACCTTTGATCTTATAAATACATCGGCAAGACAAGAACATTACACATGATGATGATAACCACTGCAAGAGGCCTCCAGCTTGAAGGCATTCAAGGTGGAATTGCAAAACCCATCATATAGAAAAGATGAATAAGCTTCCCATTCAGGTTTTCCAAGATACCATGATAAAACATTTCCCGGAAGATCTGCCATTTGACCCGCTCGTCCCGTGTCATGAAAAACCACTAACCTGGAACACTGAGATCAACGATCTCAGTGTTCCAACACCACAGCTAAGCATGTAATTTGGTCTTTTAGCCGTGGATCATGTACTTTAGTATGGATATCATCCGAAATGAAAATAGAGACCGGGTCGTCATATCTTCAACTACCTCATGTAGAGGACCTTTCCCCTATAGCTACACATCTTAGTCAAAGTCAGTTTCCACATACTGATAAATCCACACTCCAGTTAACCTTGCAAAAGAGACTTAGGCAAGTAATAAACATAGAGTACATGAGGTAGTTGCTATAGGGGTAAGGTCTCTTTTGCACATACTGGTAGATCCACACCCCTGAAGGTTTATAAAGTTCTTTTAAAGGAAAAAGCCAAACCAAACCGGTTCCCTTTATGCCTCTATCCTGTGGAAGGGCTGTGTTACTCATAGCCTTTCTTATACGACCCTTTATTGCTACACAAATTAGATCACTCGTTCCCTCTAACCAAAAGTAACGCTTAACAGCAACCTTGCAGTTAGGATTCAGACACCGAAGAGCCATGCAGCACGCACATAATTCAAATTGCAGAATAACAAGGTATCGATCCATTCGCCATCATTTCCCTCGTATGCATTCACCGGACGCTTAACATAGAAATTCAAACTAGCGACTTGCCCCCACTTGCTGAAGCAAACCCATGATTCTCCCACACTAATAGCAATCATCAATCAAACAATCAAGCAAGACAGGTCCTCCGAACATCCTCCGGGCCGAATTAAGAACCGCAGAATTCTCTTCTCGCCCCTCATCCACACCAAAAATCTACCAGAACCCAACAGCCAAAAGGGCGCAACCGGCTCCGTACCGCGGGCGAATAACTCAGATGCCAGAAAAAGAGTAAATTCTAACCAACCCAACAAAGTAAAGACGAAAACGCTCGAACCGGAGCTCGTAAAAATTTACCAGGAGAAGGAAACACGGCACTCAGTACCCACCAGCACAGATCAACAGCGACGGCGGCGGCAGTGTCGGATCAGCCCCTCTCTCCCCGAAAGGCAGCGCGATCGACGATTTCCCCAAGTGGGTTCGGTCAATACCAGAGTCAATGCGAATTTCAAGAACACCCACCCACCCACCCAACCAAGTAACGAGCGGGTAAGAATTTAGGGTTGACGGGGCAAATGGACTTCGCCGGTCACTTCAAAATGAGCAGTCGCACCCCGACATGGCGATCTCGAGCCAAGGGAGTGAGCCAAGATACGATTTTTTTTCACCGTAGAAGGGAGAGAGAGGGATCAAAAGCGAAAAAGATGAGATTTTTTTCTTCTCCAAGAAGAGAAAAAAAAAAAAGAACAAAGACAGGTGACCGAGTCAAGAACAATAATTTAAGGTACGAGGGGAAAGAACGTGTGCGTGGGGATACACATGTAATGCATCCAGAGACGGAAAGACTAGGCGCATGGAAAGGGGCAGGACGATCGCCTTCATTGTCATCACCTACCCTCCTCTATTTTGGCCTAACCTCCCCTCTTCCCCTGTCCTGTAAAAAGAGGAATCCCAAAGAAATTGGGACACTTTACATGGTAAAAATTAGCCGGGTTTAATGAATTGTCCAAATTGGTCCATACCACAAAAAGTAAATGACATGAATGGTCCATCGACTCTGACCTAATATGTAATGCAATCCTAAATTTTTAATTTATTCAATATGATATTTGAATTTTCGATTTATTTAATGTGATCTCTGACCCTTTTATACATATTCAATATAGTCCATGGATTATATAAAAATATCCAATATTATCCTTGAATTGGAATTAATAAATAAATGATATTGAATATTTTCACGTAACAAGGACTAACTTGAACATATACAAAAATTTTAAGAATTACATTGAACAAATTAAAAATTTATGGACAATATTGCACATTGAGGTAAAATTCAAAGACCACATTGCATATTAAAGTTTTATTTATATAATTATCTCTAATATAAATTTGTACGCAAATATTCGCGTGCAACCCAAGTTACGATTAAGCAGGCTAGGCTTTCTTTTGTGAGAACATTAACCAAGTCTATCGATTTACTTTTCAGGCATCTTGGACCTAGGGCAGGCTGAGTGAACTGTTCACTCATTGATCACCTCTATAAACTAAGATAATGGTAGGAACGTTTCTGTTCCTCTGTTCTTTTATTTTTTTGCTCTCGAAACATAAAAAAAATAAAAATATGTTTGGTAACTTCAATTAATTTTTATATTATCCATAATATAAAAGTAGTCGGGGATAGATTTGGAAGAGAAACAAGAAGTAGAAAAAGTAATTTATTGTTACTGAAACAATTTCTAGAAATAAATCATTTTTTTTATTTTCTCTTTTTTTTTTTTTTTTCTTCCTTGCCACTCCTCTAGGGCTGCCATCCGCCAATCGGCTACTATTGACGATCAACCGCCACCATTGCCGCCCGCTGCTCTCCTCCGCCCATCGCGCACCGACCATTGTTGTCGCTTGATGGCGGTCGGTGGGTGGCGGTGGCGATCAAAAGTGATCATATTCTTTTTCTGAATCGTACAAAACAAATTCTTATTATTTTTTTATTTCAAAAATAAAAATTTTATATAATTACCAAACGCGTTGTTTTACTTGGAAATTATTCCGAGGAGAATAAATAAAAAAGAACTACTTCTAAAAAGAAATTGTTCTCCAGATCAGAAATGTTACCATCCGCACCCTAAAAGTCCTAAAACATGCATTGGAGCTAGCCATAAAACATTTCGACCGTGCAAAAGGTGTGTCGGCACAATTCGGAACTCGGCATGGGCAAACAAAAGAAAAGGGTGCATTTTTTCTCGAGCGATGAAGAAGTCGAATGACTTTTTTTATTTAATTTTCCCTTTTACTATATATTTTTGTAATATTTCGACACTGACGTAGTGCACAATACTCGTATGTTATCCTCGCCGCGTTTAGGTGAGAAATGAGAGAATAGCCCCATAAGCACAAAAAATCCAAAACGCATAAGCACTTTTGTCCTTATCGTAAACTCCATATTAATAAAAGGGGTGTCATGTGGCATTCATCAAATTCGACGATAAAAATATATTTTAGTGCTTTCATTAAAAAAATAATAATTTCTCATTATTAAAAGTTCCGGTCGGGTAGGTTAAGGTTTGAAGATTCCCTCTCCCTCCCCAATCCCAGCGAGCATTTGTCATCCATTGGCTGAGGTCAATTTCTTGTGACGAACGCCAAGGATAAAGGGTCCCCTCCTTTTTTTTATGTTATCTTTTTAAATGCTTCTAATTTTTATTCAAATTCTCTATACTTTTATATTTTGAAAATTAACTTTATTGACGTGACGCCTACTTTAATGTTACATCGGCACCAAGTTTCATAAAATAGACAACAACAAAAAATTCAACGTAGAGAATCATTTGACTTCCAGTCAATTAAGGCCAGCGGACTTAAAAGAAAAACACTGGTTCGCACAATTTCCGCGAGTTTTCATTGCACGACCCTAAAGTCTCAAAAACACTTAGGATATTTCCAGCCCAAGTTCTACGACTTTGCTGCATATATTCCGAATAGGCTAGTGCAGCTCTTTACTACAGAATGCCTCAAGTCTCCATCCATCACTAAATACGTGAGGAAGATCCGAGAATCAATTCACATAATATCGAGATAAACAATAGCAAATCATGATATTGCGTCGCAAAAACTCTCTCTCCTCGCCTAGAACTCAGACGTGAGTATTATTTACTTCAAATTTCGAATCCCCTATTGTCGCAAATGCGATACCTCAAGTTAAGCAGCCTATGAGATGAAAGCATATATACCTTAGCAGCCGGCACTAATAAGCATACACGTCAGTTCAAATGGGAAGAAGGCTTTCATTGATGAAAAATGGGTACAATTACATATGTTGATTGTTTTCTATGAAACATACTTTCTTCTATACCGGAGGTTAGGTACACTCGGCACAACATATGAACATATAGCCAGTTTACAATCCAGGGCTACTTCGATCAATCCGATTTTCTCAGAGGAACACTAATATGGGACACAGCAAGATATTGGAGGATCTGCCTCTGCGGTTGAAAAGGCCACAATAGGATTGTACCTGGGATTCGACTTCTTCACGAAACTCCAAGGCTTTTAACAATATAAGATCCTAAAATATCTGGAAGAACAGACTCGTCGATCCATCGCCAAATGATCTAAGATCTGCAGGTTTCACCAAAGCCCTGCACAGTGGGCATGTCCTTTCCCTTTCAAACCTGTTTGTACAGAAACATCGATAATGACACCTTAATCCGACAGAAAGTACACAGAAGAATATGATGGCAAAATACAGCACAAAGAAAAGAATTGCAACACATGATCAAAAGTGAACATGCATCCGCTCAAAGATGAGTGGAGCCATATTTGGCCTCATTTCCCTAGAGAACAAGGTGTATCAAAAGGTTATCTTTAACCATACTAAAAACTTCAATTTGCCCAGGCTCCAGCTTATACAGAGAGTCTAACCAAAATAAATTTATCAGTTTCGGTGGGGTTGCAACAAAACTTTTGCATGGTATTCATTCTTAAGAAAGAACTTCAGTACTCATCTTTCATTTTGTTCGACACCCAACTTTCTCTTTCTTCCCATATTGCATTGAGTGTTGTCAGAGATATTATTATCAGGGGAATAAAGAGTATTTACAGCACAAACTGATGTAAGTCTCTATCAGGCCTCATTTCTGAATAGTCCATGTTCTCAGAGATTCTTTTTTAACAGACAAGAAGTTGCACAATCAATTAAAACGAAAGATGTGCAAACGATAAGAATCTGTAAGCTGACATGTGCAGTTATAAGTGGCAAAAGCTACGTTCTCAGGGATGCAATATAGAAGAACTTCATCAGTTGAGAAAGTGTTGTTCTGACCATTCAGAGACACAATCTTCACAAAAGATGTGCTTGCAGCGAAGTAAGATGGGAGCATGCATCTTTTCCTGACAAATTGCACACAAATCTCCAGCCGCATTCACCTGCATAACATAAAGTAACTCTTTCAATGCATGGGAAACACTCAACTGGAAGAAAGGACAGAACAGAACTGCATGACCAATAGCTCAAAAGACGAGTACAAACATTGCACGCAACCAGGTATGTATGCTAGGCATCAATGCATGCTATTATTCTAGCTGCTGAGGTTTGACCATGTATATTACTGCCAGTAACGCCATATATAAAAAATCCTAGCATTGCTCTTGTAAGGAACAGCAGCATGGACATAAGACATGCAACATTCAGTTCAAAATATTAAGCTGAGAAGAATAACAGATGTAAGTCCAATAACCTGCTCGGAAGTTGCATAAGCCCCGTAGTGGATGTCCTTACGAGACAATGCCTTTAATGCAGTAAAAAAGGACTGTACCTGAGAACAATATCACAACAAAAGTATGAGACCATCAGGACATAAGCTTAAAATCAGCTTCCACAAAAAGGAGATGCAAGTTTCCTTGATTTCTACCTTCTCGACAACAGATGTGAGCTTGAAAGTCAGATACAATCCCGTCATCAGAGAAGAGAAAAGGCTTCCATACTCTTTATTCAAGAAAAACGGTACCAAACAGGTGTCGGCAATAACGCACGGTACAGCAAAAGCAGATACTCTACCAGAGTTAGCATTTGACCCTGCAAAACACATGATAATGGGTGAGAAAGCAATACTGAAACCTAATAAATGTCTCTGTGTGCATCTAGTACAAACCATCCACCTTTCCTGGAAAAATTAAGCAATGAGACAGCACCAGTAGATTGAAACAATGACAAGGCAACACATTAAACTCCATATACACCTGGAGCTTTTACTCTCGTGGAAAGGTGAAAGAGTGCAGGGAAGATGAAGAAGGCGAGAGTTGAGGGGTAAAAGAACCTAGAGATGAGAAACCTACATATTCTACTCTTCTAACAAGGCATTTCAAGAATCACAAGTTCAAATGGACAAGTGTAACAGTTCTCTAATTGACCTCACCTGCTTGCGATAATTCCGCCCTCGACTGTTTTTGAAATATATTAGCAGAAGACACTTGATCACCATAGCTGCTTGCCGGACCAAAGTATCTAAAAGAACCACATTCAGAAAATTCAGAAAACAGTCAAGGAATAATTCCCGGAATCTCATCAAGTAAGTAAGTGAGAAATAATGAAGAAGGCATCTCAAAGAAACAAGATTCAGAAAATTAGAAGAGGACTGAAACAAAACTTTGTCCGCAAACTATGAAGGATATAATGATACAGAAGGAAAAAAGTAGAAAAAGGCAAGTCATATGACTTGGATCACAATGATTACTAGATGAACATGCACTCTGTACATCATGTGCCTATGTTAAACCGACCAGCATTGGCAAAGATATATAACTTTCCATCTGTTCAAAATAAGCTTTGAAAAGAGAATGCAACATGGCACCTATCAGGAAAGGCCACTCTTGTTTTGGCTCCAGAATCCCCTGGCTAACACACGCTTCTATCACGCATTTCTTCAGTTGTGATTAATGCCTAAAAATAATAATGCTCCACTCCAAACGTTAAATCTTACGATCTACCAGTCGAAGATCAATATGACTGACATGCTACATCAAATATTAAAGGATAATCTAGTCATAGCTATAGCTTCCTACAAGGGTCATGAAGGATCTTCAATAATCCCACCTCTCTCTATTAAACCCATCCTTTCAAAAGTCTCTCCTGTTCCACATCTGAATCTTCCTTGCTAAACCTTCTCCTAGCTTTCTATTGAGCAACATCCATCTCCTCTCAAGTATATATCCATAGAGACCCATTATAATCAATTGAGTATAGGAGGCATGCCCAAGGGGCAGCGGCAACAGTGCAACAAGCTTTGTTCAATTGAAGGCCGCACAGAGCTCATGAAGGCAGACAGAAGACCAACCCACTGATCCCAAGAAGTGAACCTTTTCCAATCACTTAGTTAACCTTCTTCCACTGTCTTTTGCTATCCTTATCCACTCGAGTTTCCTCCAACTTTATTGAAACGTGACAAATGATATGGTTGCATGATAAAACTCTTCAGTCTGATGAATGCATTATGTCAAGCAATCTCTGCATAGTAGTACAACGGAGTCGAGGAAGAGAAACAATCCCTCCATTTTAGCAGTTGCCAAATTCAGCTCAAGACTGTCCAAATCCTCCCTTAATCTCGGCACGGAACACCAATCAAGGGAGACATTGCTTCACTCAAAATGGGCTACTTAGTTGGCTACAAGAAAGCTCAGACTCTTGTCTACATTCTCTCGAAACTTATTTCTGGCAACACATGACATAATAATAACTATAAGGTAAGTACTAATATGCAGGATATGCCGAGTTACTGATGTCTCTGTTCACCAACGGTATTATACTTCAAAGACTTCATACAGATGTAGCCTGCAGTTATGTCTGCTAACTGGTCATAGCTTTTGCTTGGTGGGATTTAATTAGTGCCCCCCACCAATGCAGTAGAATGTCTATTTATTTGTCACAATGATAAGGACAAAACCCTTCTTTGCACTGATTTGCAGTAGCCAAAGATAGGCTCCCACTCATCTAATACAGCATTCAGAGGCCTTATATAATTTATATCAGAGGTTGCGAGGGGGAGATATAGTCATAAAGGGAAAGTTTTCCATGGTTCCTTTTGGCTGTTCATGAAAGATTGTTGATAATAAGCCTATAAAAAGATATCATAGCGTAATTCAGCACGGACGATTCCTGAATGTTACATTCTAATCGATCCATCGCTTAAATATGAATTTCCCAATTCTCTTGCTCTTTTTAAATGCCATGTGAATTAGGAATAGAAGGGTTTTTTCTTTTCCGAATGGTAACATAGGCTAGTACTCAAGCACAGCACCAAAAACTGAAAAAAAATTGTTAGAGCAAGGGAAAGAAGAAAGTTACATTGGAAACAATACATCTATTATCATGGAGAAAAAGACATACCATTGACTACAATGACGAACATCGCGTGCCAAAAAGGGGGTATTCCCTTGGGAGGAAACATGATCAATGGATACAAGAGATCGTCCTTTCGGTACCACCAGTATACCCCAACAATATGAAGTGTGAATAAAAGTGAAATGCCGATAAGAGAAGAAATTTTCCTCTCCCCCTGCAACCACAACCAATCGCCCCTCTTAACCAAACAATCAAACAACTCCGAATAATACGGACTGCCTACAAAATTAGAAGTACCATATCTGTGAAAAATAAGCACCTTTAGAGCTGTTTGCTTCCGTAGGATATCATTTGACTTGAACAAGAAAGCGGCAATCCAAATGGTAACAAAGAAACCTGCAATTCCTTGCCAAAAAGAATTGTGAATCACTCAACATGAACTCCACTCTCATACACAAATTCCCTCCAGTTAAAAGGAAGATAATATGACATTTACTTCTACAGATCTACAAACGGAAAGCTATAGTGCTTTCAAATAACTAGGCTGTACTACAAATTAGTACTTCCGCAAGAAAATTCAATCACCATTTGCAATCTAAGGAGCCAAATCACATTGTTGCCCTGGGTGACCAAACATGGCAACCACTTTTGACCTCACAATGATTTGTTGTTTCCATATCCAAAAAATGTTTCTTTTCATTTTGGCCAAGCCAGAAATGATCAGGACTTTAACTCCTCCACAAAATTTCCCAAAAACTTAAAAATATCCATGCTGCATACATATCCACACTAGACCAGGAGAAACAACCTAAAATAAAGCATGTATTAACTTCTTAAATATAAAGTGAAAAGGTTAATAATTTACGATAATTCCATAAATATTTCGCAAGTTTTCGTGCCAATTGATTTTAACATTCAGCAGAAAGAAAATTTGATTTTAACAAGAGTATGCTTGAGAGAGGGCTACTCAACAAAAAAAGTTCGTGAAGCAGCTAATATACATAAACAGTCACAAAGAGCAGCTTCAACTATAACAACCAAACCTTGAATTATTAGTCACCCAAACTCAAACCTTCACATTTCTTCCTATAACGATTCATAATAACTTACAAATGATCTCTGGATCATCACTTCATTCATAGTGATCATCAATGTCAAATTGCAGCAGTCATCCATTTGTAGAATAATTTCAAAAGATTTGATATGGCTATTTCATGTTCGTAACCTATACTAGCATTTCCTTTTAACGCAGCTTCAAACTGCACTTTCAGCTTCTCTCTCATGCATCCTTGACATAACCAAATCAAAACAGGCACTGAAAGTTTTGGGAATTTTGTGATCAACCATAACATGCGATATCACAATGAGGTATAAGGACATCAGGGAAAAAATCCAAAAGAAAGTTAAAGCAGACAATTATCACTATGCATTTGGCCATTTGGAAGCTATCGCTCTCTCACGAGCATTCATCTCTAGCCAAACTATCAATCTCTTAATGGTGCAGACCACTAAATGCCAGGAAGATACCTTGCAAATGCTGCCGGATGAAGACCACCAGCAAGAGCAGTGAGAATGGCAGAATCTGCTCAATCCACCTTGCGGCCTGCTGAATATCATACCTCTGGTACGAAGACTCCCTGCCATTAGTTTCCCCGCCTTCTGAATCACTGCCTCCATTCCCCGGCTGCAAAGCCCCCTCACCCGCTCCACTCCTAGCATCTCCCTGACCATCGGCTGCCGCAATTGCAGCCGGCGATCGTGTCGACGCCTCATTAGTTCCGCCAGCTTCTCTCACCTGCTGACCCACCACTAATCCAGCCCTCTCCCTATGATGCTCCTGTTCTCCTGCCCCGATTATCCGAATCGAAACCTCCCCATCATTGCTCGTCACTGTAGAATCCTCCGCCCGACCGTGAAGACCTCCAGAGACCCCTCCATGGAACAAAGGCTCAGTCTCTAGATGGTTTGGCCTCGTTCTCAACAGACCCGAGTACTCCAGTAAAGTCGATATCGGCGCCTGTATGAGGTTCGAAGCCGATAATAGACTGTATCTTCTCGAATTACTACTGCTACTGCTACCACTACTCCCGGTCACGGCCGATCCTCTGTACGGGTCCGAATTGCCACCGCCGGACGCCTCCATTTGCCTAGACGCCGAAAACCTAGAAGTACCCATAAACACAACCACGCGCCCACGATCAACTATCCTCGAAATTCAGAAACTTGACCCACACCCACTTTAGAAAACCAATCAAGAAGACGCGAAGAACAGCGACGCCGCTTCCGACGGGTCCAACAAGCAAAAAAAAGGAAAAAAATGGGGTCGGCCGAACGCACCTTCGAGAGCGAAACTCCGTGGATAATCGGGGGAGGAATTCAAAGCGCGAGCTCGAGGCGAGGGACCATAACCCTAAGACCAAACGATTGCAATCGCGTAGAACGGAGATGGAGGAGGAAGAAGAGAGAGATACAGAGAGAGAGAGAGAGAGAGGAGGAAAGGGTTGCGCAAAAGTCAGCGACCCAGATATAATAAAAGCAGCGCGGATTTGACCGGACGGAGCAGGAACAGCACCAGGATCGGCGATCTTATACGCGGCCGCTGACACTTTTTTTCCTTCTCTTGAAAAACCCAGCAAAAAAACAAGGCAAAGAAAAGAGAAAAGAAGAAAAAAAACGAGATAGCGTGGGCGAAGGGCAGGCGTAGGGCGATCAAGAATAGACCCAACCCACGAAGAAGATCGATTAGAAAAATCCGCAAGAAGAGGAACAGGTCCCCTCTCCCTCTCCTCTGACCGACCCACTATTTCTTCTCCCTTTTCTTTTCACCTCTCTGTTCTCGCCGAAGAGAGAGAAAGAGAGACAGAGAGAGAGAGAGAGAGAGAGAGAAGATGAAGAAGGAGAAGGAGGAGGAGGGAGGAAGAAGAAAAGGACAAAGGGAAACAGTCCAAAAGAGAGGAATGGGGTCGTCCGTCCTTAGCTGGGATCTCGCCAATTCCTCTTTCCGCGTCGCATTCATATACAACTTGCCTCCTCCCTCCCTTCCTTTTTTATTTTTTTGGGGGTTGCTTTTCTGTACGTAAGCCATATGCTCTGTAAGTCTATGAACTCATCTCATCGTTCGACTGGTCCGTTCCATGTATTAATTTTCCATGATGAAATGGATTAACTCGGTCTCCCGAAACTATGGATAGAATGAGAACCATCGAGCGGTCCTCTAAGCATAAGTTTGACGACACAAATTCCATTACGACGTATCAGTAAGTTAATGTCGACTTCTTCTAACTCCAATAAAGTTTTTCGCCTTGAAAAGATGTACTCACAATGTTGGCCAACAGGCCTGTGGGCTCGAGTCGGTCGGATTTGGTGCGTGATGGGCGGCTTGATTGGATAATTTGCAATTTGCAAAGTTAGAAGGATTTGATTAGCAAAAAAAATAAAGTGTAAGGGCTTAGAAAGAAAAACCCCCGCGAAGGGAGAAGTGGGGGAGGGGGGTGGGTTTAGGGAGTTTGCCGGATTGAAAGTGCGAAAATGAGTCAATTATGTATTGTCGTTCGACCCAAAAAAAAAAAAAAAAAATGTATTGTCGATCGTGGGCCGAAGAAGATAGTGGTGTCATAAAGCCCACCCCTATGTGGCCGGCCCATTCATGGGGCCTTCTCTTCCCTATATCAGCGACTTGAGAAGCCCGACCGGCCCGGCCCAAGTTAACGAACCCAATTCCGACTCCTGTCCGGCCTCTTCTCTGGCACCTACACCTACTTAGTGCGGTAGAGTTTTACGGTCTTCTGGTTAAATATCCACGGCCCGTGTAATCCGTTCTTTACATACCTCTCGGGGTGAGCATATAGAACCGCCTGGATCAGACCGAACCGATTCATTTTTGGGCAGTTTTAAAGGGTGCTTGTCTAATTCCCAATTTCAGGGTGAGGACTAGATTGCCCGAATAAGAAGTAATGTGTAAACCTAAGCTCTAATCTCCTCTCACGCCTCGCTTGTTCCAGAAGACCCAATCTTTATTTCTTTCATATTGTTATACCGAATCATCCAATTTGCTCCTTTCTTTATTTTATTATCTTTCTTTTTACTACAAAAATTCACCGATTTTATCTCCTTCGCTTACTCGTGCTTTCCTTAAATTTGTGAGTTTGTCATTTATGGAAAAAAATCCACCAAATCCTCCTCCTTTTTTTCTAGTATGCCCCTACAATCACAACCCATCATTGGCAATTCAATCAACGTAAAACTTTTGACCAAGATATGTGAATCCATCGGTTCCATTGGATTGCCGAGAATTGGGATTCGGTCCAGTTGGATCCTAGGACTAGATGGTTTGATTTTTTATTCCAAAAATTTTGAATTTTCTAGGTCAATGCACGCCTCTTTTCGACGGGTTCGACGGGTTTTGTGATATCGATGATCGGGAGCTCTTTGAGTCTTCTCAATCGGGCTAATCTCGCATCGAATCAAGTGAATGTCAATGTCGACACCACACCCGTGCATCACGGTCGTGACTTCTTGATCCCCCGTCGGTAATCATTGCGCTTGTGATTAGGGAAATGGTGGCCGTACAACATGATTGATTCGCGGAACCTACCTAGAATGCATCACAAATGAATTGAAAGGCAGGACATGAGGTTAGTTAAAAAGGCTTGAAAAGCAAACGGGGCGTGGCACGTGTGAAAAGGGCCTCTTTTTTTCTCACGGACTTTTGTTCCGTCTTCGTCGTCAAGTGAAAATCAGTTATCGGCTCCTATCAATCATTGAGCATCGACCCACCCGGGAGAGAATAATTATCAGCAGAAATACGAGACGACGACTATGATATTGATGGAATGGTGTGATGTTCGAATTGCACCAAATCTCCCCCATCTCGAGTGGGGTGATGCTCTTACCCGATGCACGGGGACGGGATGGTTCTGCGCGTGTTCGCACGGGGGATTAACCGGGTCGGAAAGATGAGATCTTCGACGCGATGTCTTTGTCCCATTTAAGTCCGATTTATCACGAGCGAGGTGCTGTGAATCTTCTTGATGACGAATTGGGGGGGAGCTAGCAAGAGAGATTATCCCCGACCGCTTGATGTTTGGTGCAACTATTACCAAATGTACACTAAATTATAATAAGAACATAGTGACGGATTTGACTGAGAGAGACTTTTCTTTGTACCATTTTTCCGAAGTTCCAAATTTTAGACATTCATCTATGCGAGACTGGCATAGTAATCCACTCTGCACGCTTGAAATTATTTATTTATTTATTAAAAAGGAAACAAGAGAGACTAATTTAAAGATATTCGAGATGAGGTATACAATCTCCGAATTGTAGCTAAATTAAAATAAGTGAAGGGGACAACACTCGAAAGGCTAGATTGCAATATAAACCAGCATAATTATCCACTACTACACTCACTTAAAATCATTCATCTTTTCTTCTTTTTTTCAGCGAAAAAAGAAATGAGAGAGATTAATTTAAAGATATTTGAGATGGGGTATAACAATCTCCGGGTTGTGGCTAATTCAAAATAAGTAAAGGGGACAACACTCGAAAGGCTAAGATTGCGATATAGACAAGCATAATAATCCACTACACACACTAAAGTCATTTATCTTTTTCCCACAAAAAGTGATCACGAGAGAGACTAATTTAAAGAAATTCAAGATGGGGTATAACAATCTCCGGGTTGCAGAGTGAAGGAGACAACACTCGGAAAGGCTAGATTGCTATATAGACCAGCATAGTAATCCACTCCGCACGCTTAAAATCATTTACCTTTTTTCCGCGAAAAGGGATCACGAGAGAGATTAATCTAAAAGATATTCGAGATAGGGTATAACAATCGCCTAGTCATGGCTAAAAATCATTTACCTTTTTTCCGCGAAAAGGGATCACGAGAGAGATTAATCTAAAAGATATTCGAGATAGGGTATAACAATCGCCTAGTCATGGCTAATTTAAAATAAGTGAAGGGGACATCACTCGAAAAGGCTAGATTACGATATAGAGCACGAGTCGGGTGCGGGCCGGGTGGGTCCGAATTCGAAAATTCGAGAGAGAGAGAGAGCAAAGCGGCCTCTCTTTTCTCCATTTTCCCACGATTGGGCAATTCGATCCTCGTTAGGTAAGCAAGACGAGATCGGCGCATCACTCGCGAGCCCACAAACACGCAGACTCCCACTATTCGCTTGGGTGCTCTCATCTATCTTCTCCTTTCCCAACAACCGCAATCTTCACAAAGTAAAAGGTGGTCCCATAATCCCATTTCCCCACTTCATTCATGCTCTCTCTCTATCTCTCTGTTGTTTTTTTTTTTTTTTTTTTTTCAAAGAAAAAAATGTGGCATTTGAACTCGCCCTCGCCCGCCCCCGCCCGCCCGCCCACCTGATCAATTTCCATGGAAGCGTGCAGACATGGCATCGAACAAGGCTTTAGCATAGCTTGAAGGTCGTGGCCCTTGAGACTGCTTTGAGTTAGCGCCATGAGCCATGAGCCATTTCATGATGATGTGGAGAATTGAACTTGTACGATGAATACGACAACTAGGTTGAAAATTTAATTGCGGAGTCTGTTGCATCTCTTAATAAAAATTTTATGGGCTAGCATAGTATACCTATTCTCATTTAATTCTCATCCATTTAATGTCTAAGCAATGTAGACAAAGGACTAACCACTGGGATTCGCCCTAGTGGCCACCCTTCTAATATGGAAGGGGGAGGTGAGGGGCTCAAATCCCCACATTCTCAGGAGGGGATGGGGTGGGGACGCGTAAATTTCAAGAGTGGGTTTCGACTCCCACGCCCTGCAAGAGGCAGGGCAAAAGTCTGAGAGTGATTGTATAATAGGAATAGAGTAAAACTGACCCAAAAAAAAAAAAAAAAAAAAAAATAGACAAAGGACTCGGGCACTCGCGCCGATCTTGTCTTACAGACAGGAGCAAAATACGGCCATCTCGTTTAGACATAGCTCGGGAAATCAAACGCATGGACTTGGTCGCGGGGGTGACTGTGAACAGGTGCTTCTCAGACATCCCTCTAATGTTAAAGTATATTTAATTTGCGATGTGTGGTTTAAAGTTAACATAAGAACACGTTGAGAACTGTTGCAATTAAAAAAACACACAGAAAACCAACTTAGAATACCAATCGACCGTAATCAGATGGGGATTTGTTAACGGATAGCTTGGTACATTAAAAGAAACTTTGTCATTTATAAAACCATTGCTTTCCTTGTAATACACAACTGTTAAATTTAAAACGTAATTGTTCATTTTTTTTGTTCGGTATAGTCAATGGTTGCTTTGAAGGCACTCGTTACTACTTACTAGTCCAGATTAAATTCAATGCATCTATTAAATTTTATTTTATTTTAACTTCCCACTGACTAAGATAACTATTAGAAAAAAAAAAAAAAAACACGAAACACAAAACGAAACTGGCGTATCACAGCTGTCGCTATTCGGGGGGTATTGGCGATTCGAAGTTACTGCATCCCCACTGGCCGGCTGGCCTCGCTGTCACGTGCGTACGGCAGAGGCACGTGTGGACCACCGTCCGAAGCCAAGGTGAAAACTGAAAAGTCGTCCCATTCATTCACAAAGCGAGTCAAAATGGCTTGTGAGCTGGCACGGCATCTGGACCCATGTCTAATTAATTTTTCACTTAGCTATAGACCAATTTAATAGCCAAGGTTCACTTAACTTAGTCTTTAGCCAAACGTGCCTTGAAATTTCGTGTACACCGGTGGGTCAATCTGAATAATGATTTTGGGTATGCAATACAGATTCGAGGAATGCACCGTACTTTTATCCGTAAATTTGTATCATACTTGTTGATTCGAACTTATTAGCCATGTTTATTCAAGTTGCGATTGTTTGTCCTAACCTTGCATTCTAGGGGAGGAGGGGATTCGAATCCCCGCCTTTTTAGAGGCTTGGGATAGAGACGATATCGGATGTGAATTTTGACTTTTATGCTCTATAGAAAGGTAGAGCAAAAATCTGAAAAGTGAGAATTAGGATAAAAGTATAATAGAACTGACAAAAAAAAAAAAAGGACTCGTATTTGATAGGTAGGGTTATTATACGAGTTAGTTATATATGGTGAATGGATCATAATTAATATAGGTGTTAAATTAGGTATGAATCTACCTCAAAGTGTTTTAGCGATATATGTTAGTTTTTATATGGAAAACTAGATTTCTATTATATGAAAATCAATCAAAACGAGTTAAAATGAGTGAATTTCAATCGGATCGTTTTCAGCTTAACCCATTTGTTTGCCAAATTTAGTTATTTCACGATAACCTTAATTTTATAATCATTTTGTCCGCATTTCTAACCTCACATAGGCATTTTCCCCTCTTTTAAAAAGGCCTTGCCGATGATTGGAATCATTGAATTCCTTAATTAAATATATGAGGCTGTTCCCGTGGCTTGGCCACAGCTTTTTCCTTTTTTCGAGGCTCGAGCTCGAATAAAATATAAATACTCTGTGATGACTCGACCACTAAAAATATTCTCAACTGCTCTTGTTAAGATTATAACGTATTAGTTAATCAACCAATTAATTATAAAGAGCATATGCTGTCACATCACTCCAAAACTTTCATTAATATACACATTAGGAAAGTAGAAAATCCATCCTAAGTCAGATTCAGTCAATCAACTGATTGACTGTATTAACGCGCTAAAAAAGTTGACCGCTCTATTCACACCAATGGTGCCAATTATCTACTCTCTCAATAATCTACTTTGCCGACTCTTTCATCTTTCCAAAATTCAAAATAATTACGTATCTTCATTATTATTATTTTTTTAAGGATGGATTATTATGGTAAGTGAGTGAGATCTTGCCTAATTGCAATTACATCATAAAGAGATCAACGAATGGTGTGTCGCCACATGTTATGAGGACACGAGACCATAAAGCCCTCTAAAAAAAGGTTGAGGGTAGACCTTGCTTGGCTTCCTCAGTGAGTCTACTCTGAATTTACCAAGTCAAATCTCTCTAATATTATCCCAAGAAAGAGATAATCCAAGATTACATCACTAATCTAGAGTTATCTCTTAAACCCTCGCGGTCACGAAACATAGCTACAATAAATCCATAGATTTAAACTTTCATTAATGAATTCGAAACTTCACAATGATGAGCGACTTATTTATCTATTTATTAAAATTTCAAATATCATACGGATGTGAAAACTGCATCATGTCTTTTTAAATTGTTTTCGACACTTTAAGATGATTGCAATTCTACTTTGTCATTATCAGTCACCACCCTTCTTCTTGAAGCAACCGAACATCCGTGGGCTCCACGAAAAATTGCAATGAGCTTGATAAGAGATACTATTAATCGACCGAGGTGGGCACAAAAGGTACCATTCAGCCTTCTATGCACGCTTGGGCAAAAGATATTACCCAGATATAAAACGGGCAAAAAAACAAATTCATAAATTTCACGCTACAAATTTCTTTTCCTTAATTCATTTCTCTCGTTCTCTATGATTAATGGCCACAAAAGTCGTTCCATCTCATCTCAAAGCATGTTGGGAGCATCACCACAACCCGGTGACGAGTCTTAATCTCATTTATTAATGACCTCTTGTTGGGGACTCGATTGATATAATCTCGGGAATTAAAGGCTGGGGAATAAAAATCAAATCGAGGAATATTCAATTTCATTCCGAAAATGGAGCGAATGGAAAAATTGGGAAAGGAGTTTCGACCGAAAAAAAGGAAAAAAATAAAAAGCAAAATTGGAAAGGAATGCCGGAGGGGGGGGACAAGAAAGAGAAGGAGACAACCTGCTTCCCCTGCATGGTGTGCTCGTATCCAATTTTTTCTGCTTTCCACACTCTCTCTCTCTCTCCTCTTTCTTCTCTCTCTCTCTCCTCAGGCCAGTCTTCTTGCTCCACTGGCACTGACCGGTAAAAAGCCTTCCTTTCTCTCTCTACCCCTCCTCCCTTTCTCTCTCTAGAAGTTACAGTCCATCAATGCACTCATCCCGCCTCTCTCTCTCTGTGGCTCGCATTTAGCTCCGGTACATCCCCTCGTCTCGTGGCTCTTGACTGCTTCGCCGACGAGACCCGCGCCTCATTGCCTGCCGCCGCCGCTGCCGCCGCCGCCGACGACGGTCGCTGAATGCGTCGGCCGGACGCCCCGTCCGCGCCTCGCGAGCACGGCCCGCGCTCCTCCTCCCTCTCCCGGTCCGCTCCCCTCGCCTCCCCCCAGATTCGGTCGTAATGCGGTCGGCTGCTCGAGGGCCGCCGTCCGATCTCCGTCTCCGGCCGGCGCGTTGATGATTTACCTCAAGATCCTGCGGTCCTTGGCAGGTTCTGGAGCTTCCGGGGATCCGCATTCCGGCTTCTCGCCCAGGGTTTCCCCGCTCCCGGGCGGCCGGCGCTGAGCGGGCGTTCCGCGGCGGGAGGTCGCGGGGGCTTCGGCTCGGGATTCTAGGGTTTTGAAAGCGAGGCTTCATCAGGTACTTCGCTGCGACCGACCTACGTTTTCCTGCGTCCTTTCGGATTTGCTATTGGTTGGATGCGCGTTACTTTCATCGGGGAGGTCCTGCATACACATGGCGTCGGCGACTAATAAATGCCTTCTTTATTCGCGATAGCGACGCCTGGTTGACCGTTCCGGGACGGGGGAGGTGATCAGACGGCAGCTGCCCCCCTTGTTTTTCGCGTCGCTCTGTCCGATCCCATCCGGAAGGCGAGACCTTTGATGATGAGGACGGGAATGCGGGCGGAGTGATGGGCTCGTTTCCTCGTGGAAAAGGCGGAGCTTTTGAGATTCTCCAGCAGTTGTTGTTGGTCCAGGAGGCCGGGGGTAGTAGCTTCTTTCGTAAGGATCGGCAAAGGGGAAAAGTAAATCTGGGCATTGCCTTGTTCAGGAATTGCAACGGCTGAATAAAGCTTTTTGCCTCTCGCCTTCTCTCTGGAAACCCACGTTCCCCTTTCTCTTTTTCCTCTGCGGTGCCCGTTGGTGCTGCTTGTCATTTGGTTGGAAATCTTTTTCAAGAATCTGGAATTGCAGAAACCCTGTTTCTGGAAGACAGTTTACTGCGCGGCTCTTGGAGTGTTCGTTTACTTTGTGGGTGTTGAACTGGGATATCTGTTCGAGTAGAGTGGCATTCTGCCTATTTTCGCCGCCCCACCGGGAGCATCGATGGGGCGTCTCTGGGGTCTCATGATGCATGTCCTTCTGTTATGCTTATTTGAGGTCGAGAGTTCGGATGCCCAGTCTACTGTCGGATCCTCACGAGCTTTGGATGCGGTTCTCCAGGATTATGCGTATAAGGCTTTTAACCGCCCTAGGACGGGCATTCCTTACGACGGAACTGTTCCCCCAAACTTGACAGGGATTAAGGTATCTGCAATCAGGCTTCGGAGTGGCAGCTTGCGAACCAGAGGTGTTCCGAAGTACAAGGAGTTTGAAATTCCAATTGGAGTTACTGGGACTCCATATGTTGAGAGGCTGGTTCTTGTGTATCAAAATCTGGGAAATTGGTCTGTGGTGTATTATCCATTACCTGGGTACACGTATTTATCACCTGTTCTGGGTCTTCTTGCTTATGACGCATTTAACTTGTCGGCTACGAATTTGCCAGAGTTGGATATCAGGACAACTGCTAACCCCATATCGATTAATTTCACAGATGTGAAGTCTCCTCCACTGGGGTCTGTTGCCAAGTGTGTTTCATTTGATATAAATGGTTCTATCAATTTCAGCAATCTGATATCGAGCAACGTTTGCTCTACAACAGAACAGGGACATTTTTCCATAGTGGTTGAATCTATTGCTCCGTCCCCTGCTCCAATCTCTCCGCCTCCAACACCTGGTGGAGGAGGACCAAGTCCAGGAAAGGCAAGTCATGGAAAGTCCAACACCAAAGTCTGGATAATTGTCGGGTCTGTCGTGGGGGGATTAGCATTGATTTTGCTACTGAGTTTGTTTGCGTTATGGGCACAAAAGTTCAAGCAAAGAAAGAATATGCAACAGATGGAGAAGGCTGCAGAGGCCGGGGAAACACTGCATATGACTTCGGTTGGTGATACGAAAGCACCAGCAGCTATGGTCACCAGAACCCAGCCCATTCTCGAGAGTGAATATGTGCCCTAATTTCAAATATTCTGGCAAGCTTCCACGTTCATGGAGCTGCCGCTTCTATTCAAGTTCACTTCCTCTGCCCAGAGAAGGATTTTTTTCCCCTGACCGCACCTTCTTTTTGGTGGTGTCTCCCATCTAATCTCTTCATTCATGGTAAGTCCTTTGCTACTAGTGTGGGCAAACTAGGATTTTTGTGTAAATCTGTTTCTTTCGCTTGTGAGCGTCCATAATTTTGTGATTCGTTGTCGTGTGCATTTAGTGAAAAGAGTCGAATTCTAATCGTGTTGAATTTACTTGCCAATTGAGAAGGAATAAAAGGAAATTTCCGCGTCATTCAACTCTTCTGTCTGTCCTGTACCGCTCACTTTTGATTAACAGCATGATTAATCAGATTAGGACGTGCAACTGTTTTCCAAGGGCCTAGACCGCCCTAGAGTGTCTTCAACTAGGGCTAGTCTTAATGTGCTCTTACGAAATGTTGCAGTCGAGCATTATTGTGTCTGCTCGTCTCTTTTAAGTTTCACCCCGGACCCATGACCGCGAACTGTTACTCTTTAGGAGGTTGGGTTTTTGGGTCTGGCGTAAGAGATGTGCACACAGGTTCTACGCGAGTTTCTATACAAGAGCAAGCTTTCAGGTCCCCCCGCATAGCGAACCTTGACCTCCATGAAAGGGACTGCAGTACTTCAAGAACCCTATCAGTCCCACGCGTTTATGTGGTATTTGAAGATGATGATGAGCATTAGATGTGAAGTCGGAAAGTCAATTCCTTTTTTCCACCCTTCTGCTACGGCTAGGTTGCTTTCGCTTTCAACTTTGTCAAACATTTTATAAAAGCAAAATGGTGTGATGGGGAATCCTCTTAATTAGCTAAGCCTTTGGCCACTATGTCCAAAACATGTTGCTCATTACTCTTTTATTGAGTTGGACTGGCCTGCTTGTCTCCTGTCTCCATCCTCACCAACTTGGAATCAGAATGTCGAGCCGGGGCTTTTTCGTGCCATTATGATTGACCGGTAGATGATGGTGAATAGCCTTCAAGATAATCGCACGAATTTAGCTACTTCTTATCGCTAAGAAGTTGGGTCAAACTCGATGATCTCGAGATCGAAAGTTCTATTCCAGGTGGAGACTGAGCTCACTGATATTTTTGATATATATGACATTATGGGCAATTACATAATAAAATGGCTAAAACATAGATAAAAACAGATTTGACGAACTACTATTGTTTGAATAAAATGGAATGCGGGAACGTTTCCACAATTCCAGAAAATCACGAGGAAAAACAAAAACCAAACGTGTGGGAATTTTATGAAAAAGAAATTAGTATCCTGACAGAGGTCATAATGTCGAGATTTTCATGAGTGGAGATCTCACATGGAGTAATCAAACTCGATCCGACAATTACCTTAAGCTTTCCAGCCGGACTAAAGCAACTTAAATAAGTTTACCCCACTCGATTCAACAATGCCGACGACAAATTCGATCCTACGTTTGTCTCAGATTCTCTTAAAGTAGCTGGTTGCTTCAGCATCACGAAATAGAGAGGCGTGAAAAGAAAAAGATCAGTAAACAACCGTTCAAATGAACGAATTGAGTTGCTTGCGATTAGCTGAAATCCAGCTATTTGCAATTATGATTCTCTCACTGAGTTCTCTGTTTAGCCCAAAAAGAGATAGAGAAGAGAAAACGATAGTACATGTACCATAATAATCTTGGAACAATGTGGTAAGCAATCGGATTAAAGTGTGGGGACTTCCACAGCTAAAAAGAAATGGTACTAGATCAGATAGATCCACGGCACCACACGGCAAAGTGGGACGAGGAGATCAGATTCGAAAGTGAATTCGGGTAATCACGGGAACATCTGTTCCGTCATGGGTTCACCTCCCTTTTGCAGAATAGCTTGTTATTGCGTTGTTATTTATCGTTTATCACATTAATGAGAACAATATGAACAAAATTTCCTCTGCGAAAAACGTTCCACTGTGACTTCACGTTCTCTCTTTCCGTATTAGTTATATTATTGTCCTTATGCAGAGGAAAGAGCCCCAAGTAATTGTCCATTTTCGACACGGATGGTAATGGCAAATGAGCTCCGGCTTTCGAAGCCTATGTTGAGGTGACCTTGGCTCTCGGTTCGAGTTTTAGGCCAAAAAATGATAGCTATTGCTTTGGTTTGGTTGCCTTTAAGTACCGTCCTTTATATGCTTTGCGACGTTCAACATTCACCTAGAGTTAATGGAAAAAAGCTAAAAATTTTAAAGGCAAAGCTTCGTACCGAGCATCCCGGCTTTAAAGGTGCCTTTTTCACTCGCGAATGAAAATGTTTATACATGATCATATGGCATATCCGAACTTGACGCAAATTTAATATGCACGCAGTTGGTAAAAGTGCAGTATTTTCCAATGACAAAACCCGATTATGGTACGGGAGCACGTGTTGACAACTCTTGCATCCAATGATTTGCCAGATTGTTTCCACCCAGAAAGAAAATGGGCTGCACCTAAAAAGCTGAGGAGAAAAAAAGAATGAGAGCCATGGAAAGCCACGAGTCGGAGCAAGTGGGAGCCAGAAGCCCCAAAATCATGCCAGCAAGTGGAAAGTCAACTGTTATGAGAGTCAGATTAGGGTGCGAATAAGGCATAACTACAAGCTGCCCAAAAATTAGAGAGGAACAAGAGGATTCCCATCTTTTTGATATAAAAAAAATAAAAAGGACCAGTTTAGAAAATGGATGAAACTAATGGCTTTCATGTTTTTGGACATCAAAATGGGATAATACTGGTACTGAGGACCATGTGCTATCCCGACCATTGGTTGGTTCGAAAATGAGTGAGTTGAGTAGGGTAAAAAATGATCCAATCCATATTGACCCATCTTCCATGCAATATAAATTTAATGATGTACTTGACCTAACCCATATTAGCAAAACATTAATATTTAATACAATGTAGGAAAATCCATACCCACCTATTTAACCCACTCCAAGCTCTTCACGTGTATATGTTATTAGGATTAAAATTCCACATCAAATTAAACAATAAAAAAATTAGTAAATAAAATAAAGAACATAAAAAACCTATAAATCGAAATATATAAAGAACTTAAGGCTAGCAAAATGAGTTCCATACTCATTTTGAGACTTGGATTTGATGAGCCCAATTTTGTATGAGTAACTCGTTTTTTTCTAAATGGGTCATAAATGACTTAAAAAAATAAAGATAAAAAAGAGTCATAAGTAGGTCAAAAGCCCACACCTGCACCGGCACCTATTGAAGTAAGTTATTTGTGATTTAACAATTAATATTATAATTAAAAGTCAATTACTGGCCATAGGTCAAAAGACAACCTCAGATGCGCACTCATTGATATTGCCCCAACAGCTAGTGGGGGGTGATTCTACGCCTCTTAAGTACTGTTCATCGTGCTTTCGCACTAATTCAGTTGAGCTCAATCTTCAATCTCTGATCATGCTCTTCACTTGGCACGATCCTCCCCCTCTACCTCGCGTTCGGTAATCATGCGGAGTCAATCATGCTATCGAATTTGAGTTGTGGTTCAGGGTTGGGATTTGATTTGAGTTCGGAGGATTTGAAGGTTGTTGTTCAGCCAATCACGCTATCGAATCACCTACAGAACAGCATTGAAACAGCCAGGCTAGTCTGGTCTCGGCTTCCAAACTCAAAGACAATGAGTTCAATGCGGTCGGCATCTTGAAGAAGAGTGACAAACCCAGCAATATAAGACTCGACTATGAAGTCGCCGAGAATTAAGCCTACCAAGAACAGGCGACTTTTCTTATTCAATATGTTCAGGAGGACTTTTCAGCTTGAGTAAATGTGAGTGTGGGCTCTGGAAAGTTGGTTAAAATATGGATCACCGTCACCCATTAATGACTAGTTTTTTTAGGTTTTATTTTTTCTCAACCTATTGATGACCCATTTAGAAGGAAAAAAAAAACAAGTTATCCATATGAAATCGGGTTCACTATATCCGAGTCACAAAATGGGTCCCATTTTGTCAGCCCCACATGAGAACCCAGAAGGATCTTTACCGTGATTGATCAACCATGGGTTCCATTAGGTTGCTCAACCACGTTGGAGAAAGCCCCGTCTGAAAAGAAACAGCCCAAAAGCAAGGATGTCCTCAAGAAAGGATGTCTGAGAATATATTAAACCAGGCCATTTCATATCTATAACAAGGTGATGCATATTTCTTATACCCGATTCACATATTAGTAGCTAGCTAAATATACCTCTCTTCAACCAAATCAAGGTGTTTCTTCCTCAGACATGGGCAGTTACAAAAAATGGAACGTGTGATAGATTTCTTAGAAACTAAACATTAGTATTCTTCCAAATTCCAGGTCTCTATGCACCTCAAATTACTAGTTAATCCAACAGCATAACGATAATCTGACCCCAAAAAAACAAAATAGTATTGCTATAACACCAGAGCATAAGCAAGCGACTGTCTCAAGACTTTATGCATCTCCCCAAAAGTTCAAGCACATCAGTACCATGAAAACTACACCAAGGAGAACGGCACAGTGAAATGGTTGAAAAGCAATAGACAAGAAACAGGTGATGAGTCTTCTCTGTAAGACCCCATGAATCACCATTCAGACCAACTTTTTGATAGGTTTGCAACTGACGACTCAAATGAAACTTTACATGACCAGCTGACACAAAAAAATTAACAAGATCCTCGCATCCCTTAGATATTTTCGCCATACACTCCTCAACTTCTCTCCCCAGCTGTAAATCAAACTGATTTCTTCTGTCTATAAATCGACACCTCAATTTGTACACTATACTCTGAGAACTCAAGCTTAAATGTGCAATTTCTTATGGTAATGACAGCAGTGAAACATAAACTGGATGAGGATCATCAAACCTCCACAAAAAAATTCATGGACAGTCATAAAAAGTACAATTAAGGTCAAATATCTTCAAATGTCCCCCAAATGGTCTATAAGGTCACCAAGATGCACATGCAAAAACGGGGAAAAAAAAAAAAAAAAAGGATCCCACTAGATATTGCTTCCAGACTCCTTGCCACGGATGGAACATGGATCAGCATTTTATTAATTCACTGACTTGTTTGAGATTCCTGCATAATGCATTTTAATTTAGGAATTTGGATATCAAGCTGCATTCAGATGTAACGAGGGAAGTGCAGAAGAAAAAATGCCAAAAGTAGTTGCCATGTCTCTATGTATGTAATATGATACCACACTTGAGCCTCATCTGTCGCAACCCTTGTTCACATGCATAAACGATGGGGGCTAGCTGAAAGACCATCATTTTAAAGCTCCTTTGACAGTAAGTCGAGGCAGATGGGATAGAAAGGAAACAATAATGCAAATCATATACATATTTTTCACTAATAGTGAAATAATGACATCGTCAATCACATTTCTATCCAAAGGCAATTATGGGAAACAATAAGCAGAAGCAAGATGATTCTCCTTTTCCCATCTTCTTTCATAAAAAATGCACAAAAAAAAGAAAATTTCAAAGAATATTTGGGCAATCAAAAGGGCATATTATACTAAGGCTCCGTTTATTTTGCGAAAAATGAATGATTGGTCAATCACATTTCTATCCAAGGGCAATTATGGGAAACAATAAGCAGAAGCAAGATGCTGCATCCTCAGCTTATTCTCTTTTTTTCATCTTCTTTCATAAAAATGCACAAAAACGAGAAAATTTCAAAGAATATTCAGGCAATCAAAGGGGCATATCATACTAAGGCTCCATTTATTTTGCGAAAAATAAATGATTTTCCTAAAAATTATTACTTGTATCGCTTGAAATAACTATTTAAGGTAGAAATGTTTTCATTATCAATTATAGTTTATGTCTAAACATTTTTAGGAACGATAAAAATATTTTTCATCCGTTCACTTTGGTAACCGATACACACTATTTTTAGGAAAATATTTTTCAAATCATTCATTTTCTACGAAACAAACGGAGCCTGAATCATCTCAATAAGGCCCTCACTGTTCCACCCCCCCCCAAAAAAAAAAAACCTGCAGTGCGCAGCACTGGAAATTCAATAAAAAAATCAGATCTAAATACTACTTCAAATTCTATCCCCAAGATAGTGGTCATAACAAGTCCCATAGCATGGTTTCTAACAGAACAGTATACCCATGGCAACTATCAGTCTAAAGGAAGGACAGAACAAGACAGTCTGTTTGGGGAAACAAAACTACTATGACAGGCAAGTTCCTGAGAGTTTGCATGGTTAGCCACTCCATGCAGAACTCCATCGTGCAGAACTCCATCACTCTGACAAGAATTTGAGGTTGCACTACTCCAATTGCAGCTAAATGGTCTAAAAGCAATAGAAACTGATTAACAAATTGACCATCCTAAAAGGTAAGAATTTCCACCATGTTCCCATAGAAATATTATGAAGTAGCATGCTGCCACCTCCAACTTTAAAATCCAAGAGATGAAGACAGGAGTAATTTCTCTCACCAAAACAAGACTTTCAACAAATGAAGTTTTACTTAAAAAGAAGAAGAAGAAGAAGTTTTACTTAAACCATAGTCCAAAATTATCTCAAGTTCATCAAGCCAGCCTCTGTTTTTAATAGGTAAAGCCACAACAGACCAGGAAGATAGATTTTTCAACTAACTACACTCTCTAAAACCATTCTTAAATTTGACTTCAACTTGATTGAATATGATGGCATGCTATGACCAACGAAATCAAACCAAACCAGGGGTCATGGGAAACTATGAGTTCAGTTCAAAAAGACCTTAACCCTGGCTAGATTAGACTGGTGAAGCAAAATTGCATATGCAGATGTAGTAGTTCAAGGTGAAGTCTGCTTTGTTTAGGAGACAATGTGGCACCATGATCCATGAAAATTCTAGAATGATGCGGGATCAGGGGGTTATGATGGCATCTAGATGATCGTGGTGGTGGGATTTAGTAAGGAACAAGGAGATGCTGCCCAACAAAGTTTCATACTATCAGCAGTCCAACATGGAGGTAATGGCTTGAATTCTAACTAGTAATGCCCAAAGGTTTCTAGCCAACTCTTGGAAAGATATTCCTGCATCTTTCATCCCTAGAGACTCAGCTCTTTTTTGGTCAATGAACGTAAAACAAAGGGAATAAGAACCGTGGATCTGGAATAGGCAAACTAGAAACCAAATGGCGAACCAAATCACAACCTTTCCGACTCTAGAGTTTTCCTGGCTCTTAAATTCCCTCGCACACAAATAAAGACGATGGGCCTCCCAGTTCAATTTTCAAGAAATAAACACCTTCTGTTCAAAATAGCAGGTTGCAGCATTTTCTCCTACTGACCTCTAACTGTAAAGGAGAGAAAAACATCCTATTCCACTGATATAACCCTTTACTGATTCTTCCAAGACTAAGTTTTTACCATCTGTACTCCACTAAATGAACATATCTCATGGTGTTCTGCACCTTGAACCATCAACCAAAGCAATCCAAGCAATGAGCATTAAGCTATCAACCACGAAAACATTCTGGTCGAGATCATCGACTCAACTTGCAGAAGAGAACAATGCCGCCATCTCAACGCTGCCCGAGCCACTCACAGCTTTCAGCCTAAAAATTCGTTCCGCAATTCTATTCTATTGGGTCGCAATTGCCACGAGAGTAACTGGCACCGTGACAGCACCACATGGGTAGACCAATTCAAAAAAGAAGCGAATTGAGACAAGCAGTCCAACCCAAACCCTAAAAACCAAATCCTCGCAAAACAGCACACGCGATGCGATTAAGCCCACACTCCCAAACTCCACAGGCAACTCGAAACCACATAGATTCCATAGAAAGATCGAATCGGGGCATACCGAGAGACACGAGATCGGGGCGGAGCCCTAGGGAATCAGCCGGAATGAGCGGAGGAGACGTTGTCCACGAGCTTCTTGTCCCGCCGCTCCATGGCCACGTCCCACACGTCGTTCCCGATGTGCTTCGGCTGCCCAAAAACCCAAAAGAAAAAAGAGCTTCAAAATCAGGCCGGAGACGGAGACGGAGGCGGAGGCGGAGGCAATGGGGAGCCGATCTGAGAGGGAGGGAGGAAGGGGAGGATAAAGCTTACGCGGCCATGAGCGGCCTTGTGGATGAAGTACTGGGCGTTGCCCATGACGCAGAGCATCCCGGCGATGATCCCGAGCGGGAGAGTGGCCTCCAGCCATACCCACGACATCTCTCCACCACCACTACCGCCGCCGCCGCAGCAAAGCTTGGATTTTGATGAAGGAAAGGATTGATTTTCGCAGCGTGAGAGTCGATCGGGTGAATTTCAGCCCCAACTTATATGGTCGCCTCTGGCTCTTTCTTTTTCTTTTTCTTTTCTTATCATTTTGTTTTCTCCACCTTTTTTTTTTTTTTTTTTTTTTTCTGTTGGGTGAGGATATATATATATATTCGTGCTCCTATAAGTTGTTTCCCTTATTTTAAGAAAAAATAGTTTTATGAACACCAAACCATTTTTTTTTCATATTTTTGCCATTATCATTTCCGTAATTTATATTAGAGATGTGAAAAATAATCGGATTGGATCGGTTCGGCTATCGCCCGAAGTGAGAGTTGTTGATTCCAAATGTGGAACTGCCCATCTAAATAAATAAGACCGGATAGATACAGATATGTATATTTTTAATTTTTATGACTTAGGATTAAGAGAGTGAGAGAGCCAACTCCTCACACGCACTCTCTCAAAAGTCCTAATTCCTCTCATATTTTTCGCGACTAGCGCTCTCTCTCTCGATCCTCCATCTTTCTGATTTAGTATCTTTCATGGAGCAATATGGAAGAAAATCGAGAATGGAGTCAAAATAATGAAATGCTAGTATTAACACCCATAATTAATCTAATTGACACATGCTTGCCACGAGAGTGAGACATATATAATAGGAAAAAAACTACCAAAAACCCCAAATTTTGCCAAAAGTGACAAATTTATCCCAAAATTTTTTTTTGACATGAAAAATCTCAAAATTTGCTAATCGTGACACATTTACCCCAAACTTTTTTTCGTGACACAAAAAACTCTGAACTCATATCCGTGTGATACATTTACCATAAATTATAGGGCATTTCTTCTTCTTCTTCTTCTTCTTCCGGCCATGGCGGAGCCGACGGAGGGAAGCTAGAGTCAAGCGAGGGCTGCCCTCACAGGCATTGGCGAGGATCTCCCTTGCCTAGGCTGGCTAGGGCTGCCCTTGTCGACTAGGAAAGAGAGAAGAAAAAGAAAAAAAGAAAGAAAAAAAATGAAAAACTGAATAAATAAGACAAAAATGCCATTGGTGGGGTAAATGTATCATGATTTGTAAATTTTGAGGTTCTTCATGTTACAAAAAAAAATTAAGATAATTTTGTCACTTTGGGCAAAGTTTAGGATTTTTTGTGGTCTTTTCCCTATATAGTATAACATTTGAGCAGAAATAAGCTATAGTCACATACATAACATATTGGCGATGTTTGGTGTATACATAACATAGGAGTAGATGCTCGGTGATTGACGATGAAATAAAGAAATGCTCTCCAAGAAATACAACAACGAACGGTTGGTAGCTGCTTGTATGAACCTTGGCGGCAACTTTTTCATTAGAGACGTTTTGAATATTACTCATAATGCCAAGATAATTAGCATCGAAAATGCATGTTGTAGTCATGGAATGGCCATCGACAGCTGCACAATTCTCAAAACACGACTAGGACGGTTATATGAAACATGTGGAAATGGGTCTATGGGTACAAAGGGACATGGAC
Source organism: Eucalyptus sp. ANBG9806169 (assembly GCA_014182395.1). Classification (NCBI taxonomy): domain Eukaryota; kingdom Viridiplantae; phylum Streptophyta; class Magnoliopsida; order Myrtales; family Myrtaceae; genus Eucalyptus; species Eucalyptus sp. ANBG9806169. The sequence goes on along the minus strand of CM024583.1, from coordinate 12,415,105 downwards.
AAAGCTAGTGGCAATTACTAGAGAAGATACAACCACTGAATGATTGTCATACCTTCGTTATAAGTAACAAGTCATCTAGCAAGAACCCCGACAAATTAATCAAAAGGTTATTTTTTTAATCGTTACTTTTCTTGTATTGCATTTAATTTCCTTTGCTATAACTTTTAGATTCTCGTCATTGATTAGATTCTGACATATTTCTTTGTCCTAGTACACCGTTGTCAATTAAATTTCGGCGTTATATCTTACTATACTCTACATGTGTCGTCAATTAAATTCCTGCATAGCTCGAAACTGGCCTTGTAGGGTTTTGGGCCTTTGTCGTTGATTAAATTTTGACTTAGGGCCCGTTTGTTAAAAACGATTTCTGTTTTCTGGAAAAAAATTTATATTCTTTTGTTCCAGGGAACAAAAAAATAATAGAAACATATTTGGTAAAATTTTTGTTTACGGAAACAATTTCTAGAACCAATTTTTCTCTCTTATTTTTTCTTCTCTTTCTTTTCTTCTTCTTCTTCTTCCTTTTGGCCGGCGTCGACGACCAGTCAGATGAGGGTCGGCGACCTTGCCGAAGCCTTGCTGGTCCCCGGAGACGCCGAGCCACGGCGAGGCTCGTTGGCTCAAGCCTCACGGTGGCTAGGCAAGTTCGGCCTTGCTAGATTTGGGCAAGATCAACCTCACCCAACCTAAGGTGAGGCCAAGCCTCACGCGACCATGGCAAGGCTCGGCCTCCCCAGCCGGTGCGAGGCCGAGGCTTGCTGGGGCCAGGCTAGCCTCCGACAAGCTCACCGGACGTCAACCGGTCAAAGAGAAAAGGAAAAAGGAAAAAGAAAAAATAATAAAATAATAAAAAAAAATCTAAGAATTTTACCAAACGTATTTCTATCCTGAGATTAGAAATTTTGGTAAATTACCAAACGCGTTCTTTTGTTCAGAAATTGTTCCCGAAAATAAAAACAGAAAAAATCATTTTTCAGCAAAAATTGTTCCCCGAGACAGAAGCATTACCAAACACGCTTTTAACCTAAGATTTTATAATATTGTTTGGATCAAGGAAGTGCAATTCCTTATTGCATGATGTTGGGAAAAAGAAAAGAATATTTGTGGAGAATGCCTAGATAATTTTCCCATTACTATTTCTGTGAAAATTAAATAGGATATTAAATTAAAGCAATAGAGATGAATAGTAAATAACCTCATAATTTTTAACGTGGAAAACCCTCCAAGGTGAAGGGCAAAACCACGGACCGTAATCCACTTCAAACTTCCACTATGATAAATAATGGGATACAACGTCACCCAAAGGTGGATCTCTCGCTATTTTTAATTTATGGATTTGAACCTCTCACAAATTGGATAACTCTCAAAGATAACTATTTTTCTTGGAAGAAGAAAATTGTTTCTTCTGCTACGCTGCTATGATCTTCTTGCTTTTGCGTGTGTAACCTCTTCTCCGTTGAGGAGAACTCCTATTTATAGGAGCAAATACAATCCCAATTTTGGAATTGTTCGATGTAAAAATCACAAAGATTTATCTCATAATCTCTCGTGATTTTGTAGATATGAGAAGATCACTTTGATTTCCTTCCCAATCTCCCTTGATTTTCTGGATGTTGAAGATCACGTTGATATATCTCCCGATCTCTTTTGATATCTTCTTTTTCTTTTTTCTCCTTTTTTTTTCTTTTTACTTTTACACACTCACTACTATACATATTTTATTGCAGATATACATAATTGCATTGGCCTCTCCAATTGATAGTGACCTACTCAACACATGAGATATCATTTGATATCATTTGAGTTCGCAAGGAACCTTGTCCCCTTTGATAAAATCAAGAAATTTTTTTTGATGAAAAATAGTTTGCAGCGGGAGTAATTCTAGCGAAACAACTAGTGAAACACTTCCGCTGTTGCCATTTTGCAGGGACTTGGGTGGTTTTATGATAGCCTCCAATTTCACGTCCTCTTGCATGGTAAGTATCACTTTCCTTTGCACACTTCGATTCCCTAGTCTTAAGAGGATAGTGGACATTGCCAGTTCCATTAATCCACTAGAAACTGGACTGGACCGGTGATCCCATTTATGAGTGAATCTAGGAACCAACGGACGATTCCCAATTTCAAAGTTTGTGAAACTAGTCTTGCATGGACGGTTGCTGATTCGGTCTACTCTAAAATCGATCATCTCTAGTATATATCTGAACTATTTCAAAATAGAGATAGATTTAGAATGCTTTGTCGTATCCATTTTTTCTTAATTCCTTAACTTTGGGCCTTTTTTTTTGTCAGAACTCTAGGTCTTAAATAGTGAGAAAACTCATGTTGAATTGCATATTATTATATACGACGATCAGAAATATACATGAACAAAATGATATTGATATTCACAACCAAGTTAGCAATTTAGAAGCAAAAGAGGCAAGATAGTAGGGTATTTAGGTATTCTTTTTCATGAGTTAATACCATTAAAATTTTCAAACTTATAACCCGTGACACATTTATCTCAATTTAATTTTCACCTCACAAAAAAAATATCAAATCGATACCCCATAAGACATTGGGAAAATTTCAAATAAGGGCACGGAGTATTATCAATTTCTCAAATAAGAGTCTTAAATGAACATTGTCTCAAATAGGGCCTAAAATACTAAAAACTTGAAGTGGATTTTATTTTAAATAAGAGTGTAAAGTAACTATATCAATCTCAAAGAAGAACTTAACCTCGATAAGGGCATTGATTTTATTTTCCTTTTTTTAAAATTAGCCTCATCTTAAAAAATTCTACTTAATATATTTATTTGAGAAAACTCTTATTTGAGGCTATATTCACTTCATGTTATTATTTGAGAAATTAATGACATTTTCGGCCTTTATTCAGAATTTTTTTCATAATGCATTTGAACTAAACTAACTTTCGTTATTCAAAAAATTGCAATCCGGTATCTTCAATTGAAATTTACCTTCCATATTAGATCGTGAGGAATAAATATTGGGTTAGGACTTAGGAGTACCACCGCTGGATATTTTATGGGGGGTATCGGCATTAAATATTTTTACAAGAAAAAATTAGTTTTTTTTTTGGTCAAAAGAGAAAAGAACAATTCTTGTTTTTTCTGTAAAAGTTTTTGTTGTTAAACTAGTCTAGGGTTTGTCTTCTCGAGACCGGTTCATGTGCGAGGTCATTGGAGGGCGAGTATTTATGCGAGTATTTATGCGAGAAGCTTATGTCATCTTCGTCCCTGCAACACCACTTTCTCTCTCTTCCTCCCTTTTCCACTCTCTCCCCTCCCCTCCCCTCTGCGCTCGCTTTTCCTGACCATTCCCATTTCCGCGCACGCGCGCCCGCCCCGCGTTGAGGCCTTCCTCGATCCGCCGCCGCTGAAGACCGGATTGACTCCGTCCAACCCCGTAGGCACCCATTCGTCGACACCGCAGTCACTTCTGGCCGGTCACGTTGATCCTCTCCTTCCGGCGGCGTCTCTGCTTCTTCTCGAATACCCACTTCAGGTACTCGTTTTTTCGGCCGAATGTGTCGATGTGGAGCCGTTCGTGGCGTGTAAAGTTGCTTTCTTTTTTTACCTGAGGCTTTAGTTTGGTGGTTGGCTTTGAGTTTCTCTGTAGGATTGACCATCGTCCTAGACCACTGATTCGTTTTGGATCTTTTGCGTGATCTAGATTTGTTAAGATTTGCTGGGTTTTTTTTCTTTGTTGATTGGCTTGCATGATAGTTGGTGTGTGTATATATGTTTGTATGTTTTTCTTGTTAAATTGATCTTGGGATTGGATGTGCAGGCGTGGGTGGTGGGTAGGTGAGGTTGGTGACCGAGCTTTTTTTTGTTCTAGAGATTTAAGGACCGAAACATGGCTACTCTGTCTCAACTGCGTTACAGACTGCGTCACAACCCACTTGCCGGGCACCACAGCTTCGGCGGTAATAGCCACCGGATCAACAGTAACCCGTCTGTGGTTGCCTTCCCACCTTCCTCATCCTCTCTCAATCTTCAAAACCAGTCTTTTCTCCTGTCAGAGATAAAGCCTTTCCCAGCCAAATTGCATGCGAAGTTTGATTTTTCGTGTGGTGCGGGAGGTGGCAACGGTGGGGTTGGCCATGGAAGCGGTGGCGGCGGTGGCAACAGTGGCGGGTGGAGTGGGGATGGCAGTTCTGATGAGTCCTCGTCGCCATTCGCGGGTCTGGGGATTTTGGGCCTTTTCCTCAATGGGTGGAGGTCCAGAGTTGCTGCAGATCCCCAATTTCCATTCAAGGTCTTGATGGAGGAATTAGTGGGGGTCAGTGCATGTGTTCTTGGCGACATGGCTTCTCGCCCCAATTTCGGGCTAGATGAGCTCGACTTCGTGTTCTCGACACTTGTTGTTGGATGCATACTGAATTTCACTCTTATGTACCTTTTAGCGCCCACTGCATCTGCAGCATCGTCCAGTCTCCCTGCCATTTTTGCTAGTTGCCCGAAGAGTCACATGTTTGAACCCGGTGCTTTTGGCATAATTGAAAGATTTGGGACTTTTGTGTACAAAGGGACGGTTTTTGCTGCAGTTGGGTTTGCTGCTGGCCTTGTAGGGACCGCTCTCTCGAATGGCTTGATGAAGATGAGGAAGAAGATGGATCCTAATTTCGAGACACCAAATAAGCCTCCCCCGACCCTTCTGAATGCAGCCACTTGGGCAATTCACATGGGTTTGAGCAGCAATTTAAGATACCAAACTCTGAATGGTATCGAGTTCTTGCTGGAGAAGGGGCTTCCCTCGCTGGCCTTCAAGACATCTGTGGTGGCTCTGAGGTGCGCGAACAATGTGCTTGGCGGGATGACGTTTGTTATATTAGCAAGGTTGACAGGATCACAGAGTGTTCAGGAAGCGAAGCCTGGCAAAGTGGAAGACGGGTTGGTTTCGGAGAAGGAGAAGTTGGTTGATGGGGAAGCTGAGGGTGTCCAGGGCAATGAGAACAGTTACAAGTGATGTATGTTTAATTATATCCGTGTTGCTCTTTCAAAGTTCTCTATAACCATAGGCCTTTTCTGTTCATAGCTTTGATCAAAGGCTGCAATAAAGTTTGAAGAGGTGGGTGTTACTGGGTGGTCTTGATTATGGCTTGGACCTGATGTGCCATGTATTTGTTCCTACAAATTCATTTTTTTGGCTTTGATGGAGAAATCTTAAAACAAAAAAACCAAATAATTTGGGCTGTGAACTGACCGTTTACTAGCATGAGTCTGACCAACCAACACGGCCAGCCGTTGACAAACGTGTTTTTTATTCTGTTGATGTAATGTCGGTATTTTGTCCCAAAATGTTTTGTTCAATTTCTCTTGTTCTTTTCTACGGGCGGTTGGGATGCTACCGATGCCGGCTTCTTTGTCTGCTCTTGAAGACTTGAGCTATGAGTCCTCTTGTATGGTGGAGCCTTTGTTCTATGTCCTCTTCTGAAACTAATCATGCGAAAATGCCTCCCTTCACCAGAATATGTTTGTGTGTGTGTGTGTGTGTGAGAGAGAGACAGAGAGAGATGTTTTTGTGCGTGTGCGTGTGTGTGTGTGTGAGAGAGAGAGAGAGAGAGAGAGAGAGGGGCTGAAAAATCTCTAAAATGATTAGTCTGTCTCCTAACCATGGGGCCTTCATTAAGAACATGAAATTGACATCTAAAATTCACTTGTATCTTTAGATCTCAGTTTGGGTCCCAAGTGTATTCAAGGAGGATGGCTACTTCAAATGGCTACAAGAACTTAGAAATGTCAATTTTCCGTATACGCCATTGAATAAGTCTTCAGCAGCCTAGTACGTCCAAACAGCAATCGGGAAAACCAACTAGCGGACATCAGTCCTTACACTTCAGAGGGCAGAACGATGACTTGACTGAAAAATCTGATTATTCTAAGTTAAAATATCAAAAGCCCATCATCCTGCTCATTCAAAATCCAATAACCAGTCAATAAACCGGTCATTTATGGACGCACTTCATGAATTAGAATGGCTTTCTCTAGTACAAGGGGCAACAGCCACCAAAAATTGGCACTTTCTTTTCATAATCTACATCAGGTGAAAAATCTGAGTTCAATAACTTTCATGCATCAAATCTTTACGCGTGCTCTGTCCTCCGGGTAATAACTTTCATGCATCAAATCTTTACATGTGCTCTGTCCTCCGGGTACTTCTTGACAGCGTTAGCTAGCTTGTTCTATGAGTCCAATCCAGTAGAGTCGCCAAACAGATGAGCCGAAAGTAGTGATTCCTGTTCGCTCCTGACAAGTCCACAGCAAGATATGGAGTATCGTCAAATTATCTGACAGCCTCCGGGGCCGAATTGCAGTAAGGTGTGTGCAAGCACACCAGCTTGGTGCATGTTAAGCAAATGGTGGCAAAACCGACTCCCATTAACAAACCACAACTGCTTTTCCTTGCATCCAATCTCGTCGCTCTTTTCACCATCTGAGCAAAGCTCGGGAGTAATGCCCCGCAAGCAAATACCATCACGTGGTCAAGACCACTGTAGTCAATTCCTGCAAGTATGGCTCCAATGGCAGAAGTCGGGCCCATAAACCCGATAACCGCAGCGGCAGCGAGGGAGCCGTGCCAGCTGTTAGTAGCTCCAAAGATACAGCTAGCGACAGCTGCACCCCTTGGAAGCCCGTGCAGAGAGACTGGAAGGACCATATGCCGGCCCAGCCCGTATGCTTTAGGTGCTGCAACTCCTAGGGCAAGTCCTTCAGCTAAAGCATGCAAAGCAACTGCTCCACATGATAAAAAAGACTGGAGGGTAATCATGCTCAATGGAAAGCCAGTAACTGATGGCAAGCTGTTTGCTGAAGTTTTCTTGCGTCCTGCAATGTTTAAGATGCTAGATGATACGGCATGGAAGAATGCTGATCCAGCAGCAATAAGTGAAATCAGAGGAATGAATCCCATCTTCGAGGAGAGTAGCAGTTGCAATGGTCGCCAAGCACCAAGGACAAATGCAATTCCAGAGGCGGCACTCATGAGGAGGGCATGCTGCAGACGGAACGCAAGGGCAAATGCTACAAGAACAATGCCACCCAGCAGTGGCCCAAGACCAAATAGTAAAGAGACAAAGAAGCCAGAAGCATCCTCTGAGCTGGATGATATCCCACAGTTAGTTTCATAAGCATACAAGATGAGACATTGAAAAGAGAGGAAAAGAAAACCAAAAAGAGGTAAATCCAATGCAGCAAAAAAATCGTGACTAATTGGTACATCCGGTGCAGCTCAAGAAGATTAACATGGTTAAAAGATAAAAATTATCATCCCAATCCTTATTCTGTCAGTTTATAAACCCCAAGTGATCGTCCAAAGCATACTAAAGTAGAAAGACTAATCATTGACCAGATAAGACAACCGAATTCAAATACTTTGGCTACGGTGACGAAAACCAAATTAGGGACTGGGTGAAAAAAGGATGAGAAAAATGAGAGCGACTGATAAAGAAATGCCAAAGGAGGACAGTTGGCAGGCCAGCTAACTCTTGATCCAAACTCAGCAAGAGCATTGGTTACAGACTGGAACAGTAACAAGACACATACTCACAGCTTGATGGCTGCTAAATTGACGATGCCTATGCATGACCAACAGAGGACACTATGGAAAAGAAAATGTCTTGAAAATGTCTTGAAAAGGATAGCGAAAATCATACATCCACGATCAATGTAAGAAAATCCAAGCAGTTCGCTAATCAAAGGAAAAATTCCAAGTAATTCTAGTATGGATGGGTTCTTTACCCTTGACGTATTCAGGCCTTCCTTTGTGTGCTAGGATATGTGAATTTGGGAGCCTATTACTGAGAAATTGAGAAGACATTGCTGGGTTGGAAAAGATCTTTCCTTTTGAAAGGAGGAATATTGATCCCCTCAACAAGACACTCTCTGCCATCTTCCTATCTACTTGATGTCTCACTTTCCTATCCCTTGTTTGATTGCCGGAGGCTATTCAGAAAAGACTTCTGTGGGAAGGAGTATAATGAGTCTGTAAATTTCATCTGGTTAATTGGAAAGCAGCTAATCAACCTTTTTCTGACAGCGGTCTTGGCATCAACATCTCTTCTCTTGCTTAACAAGACTCTTGTAGGCAAATGGTTATGAACGTTCAATGTTGAAAATGACTGTCTTTGGAGGAAAGTGGTCCTAAATTTGGCCTTAAAAGAACCGGTTGGATTTTCAAAAGTGAAAGAATAGCTCATGAGTTGAGTGAAATTGTTACTCATATGAATCCTATTGTGGGAAATGGTAAGCAGATACAATTTTGGCTTTACGCTTGGCATGGGATATTTCTTTCAAAGATCGTGTCCCTAACCTCTTTGTCATGGTAGGAACAAAGAGGCTCTTTTGTCGGATTGTTATAATTTCTCCAAAGGGATTATCACCTGGGAAATTGACTTTACAAGACAAGCCCAAGATTAAGAACTTGAATCTTTTGGCAGTTTTTGTGATTGCTTTCCTGAGCTACTGTGGATACTGTCTTTGAGTAATAGTAGAGATGGAACCCTTTCTGCGAAATCTTATTATAATATACTCTGAAAGAAAATTTTCGGTGGCAAGGAAGTTTTTGCTTGCTATTCGGAAAGGAAGAGTACCAATAACAGTTTCATAATGCATATCATCTTGAGAACGTCATCTCACATTAGACAATAAGCAGAAAGAGGGAATGTGCTTATTAATAGGCGCTTTTTTATGCAAGAGAGAGGCAGAGACAATGAGTCGTCTCCTCCATCAATGTCCATGGACAAGAATGATCTGAGTGGCCACTTAAGGGTGCACTGGGCTATCTTGGGTTATAAAAGGATCTAATGAACGAGAATTACTGGCATGGCAAGGTCAACTCTTGCATTGAGGACGATTTCTTCAATCCCTCTTGCTGTTTTATGGTTAATTTAAAAACAGCGAAAAACGAGAGCTTTCATTGGAGAAGAAACACCCCTTTTTTTTATAATTTTTGAAAGCTGACTGAAACTTCTGGTATAGTGGACAGTAATGTGTGTATGTTAATCCTTTAATCCATATCATAGATGATTTGTTTTGTACTTGAGCTCTTTGCATATATGGGTTTGTACCCCCTTGGTGCCCTTCAGTATTGTTTTTGTTTTTTCATAAAACAGTAAGATAAACATTTCTCTGTGCTCATGTTCAGGATCAAGGTTTTGAACAGACAGACCCACCTGTAGTCATGGCTGAAATTCTCGAAAAGGGTGCTGAGAGCTTCCATGAATGCCACAGAAAGCGTTGCTGCTGATGCAACCTCAGATGGAGAAGCTTCCTACAAGTGAAAAGCCCAATGAACCTTAAATCTCTAGATGCACTAAAACAAATCTCAGGGCCTGATCGTTAGCCAGCCCTTTTTCAGACGCAAGGTACTGGGTTAAAGGATCACAGAACCAATCCAATAAAAGTTTAGCAAATAACTAAGGGTGGGTAGATCATTACCTTAAACGCATCAGGAAGGACTTCTGCAACAACCATCCAAATCATACATCCAGCAGCAAAGCCCGTACAAAAGGGCAGAAACTTGCTAAACGCATCAGCACAGATGAAAGAAGGGACTGCTACAATTGGCTGTAAAAACAAATAATAATGCCAGTTATTGACAGAAAAATAAGGACACGAGCAGGTTGCAGGTATTCATTGGTATCAAACAGTCACCACTCAAGCAAACTGAGTAGCGAGCGCCCAATATTAACTGACTAAGGTTTGGTGAGGTCAATCCAATAGTTTAGTAAATTTCACAAGAGACACTATATGTTTGGGCTTCTTCAAATTTTCAGTTTTAAAATTTTCAACAGCAGGAGTAAAATAAAATCAAAAAGATAACATAATGTACTTGATTTAGTCCAAGGAATCCATGTGCTAGGCCTGCATCATATATTCCATAAACTAGAGAATGTGATATATAGTTTGCATGTTCTCCTCATACTTCATTATGAAACTTCCACACTTATTTCTTTTCTTTGGATGAAAACAACTAAAAGGGTAGTGTAAGCAACAATTAGGAGCAGAAGAGCCAACTCAATGGCATTTGATAGCCCAATAATAAAGTTGCAGCAGCAATTAAACTAAATAAATTAGACAAACAGCACCAGAAAAAGAAAATAACAATCTGACAAAGAATTGTACTTGGTAATATTCATGCTTCACTATTAAAAAGCATCTGTCTGCTAGTTTGAGCAGCCTGGCATGGACAATCCGAAACAACTACGAGTACCATGGACAACGGATATAAGAATACATCATATCCAATGTAGTTCTAAATCAGTCAGGTAAATCTGGCTTAGGAAAAGGCTTTGAATTTCCCGTGATGAAATATATTTGAAAGGTAACAGGAAAGAAAAGGCTTGCCAAGGAGAAACTCCTACAACATTTCACTCCATACCTGAGGTAGGGAGGTAATTACACTCCATAACATAGCATTCTGTGGAGAAACACCCCTTGATGCCAGTACCATGCTGACAGCTAATCCCTCCGGTATATTATGAACTGCTATGGCCAAAGTCACTAGTAGACCTTGGGAGAATCCTTTAGAACCAGCAAAAGAAACTCCAACTCCAGAGCCTTCCCCGAATGAATGAAGAGTCATAATCCCAATAACGAGAACTACTTTAGTAGCATCTGCGCCCTTTATGTCTAACATACTGACTTCTCCATATTGTTCCAAAAACTGAAACCATCAAAATAGAATGCAAATTGTGACCGAAACTAACATGTGTTTTGCTGTTCTCCCAAAAAAAGAAAAAAGAAAAAAAACAGAAAGGTAAGATCAAGATACATTCATACACTATATCAAGCAACCACAAGATACTCTCTAACCAAGTATGAACAAACACCTTTTCATAAGGATGACAATTATAAAGTCCACTAAATGAATTTTTTCCATAAACACTGTCCCAGCAATGAGTGGTAATATTCATCCTCAAGTAAAATCTAAAGTCATGCCATTTACAGACTATGAGACAGGGGCGCAGCATTGGACATGCAGATATGAACATATATCTAGGCAGAAAATCTCAGAGACAAAAATTGTAGACACATCAGTAAACTTTACACAAAGGTGAAATGGCAATTAAAAGACAATCTATTACCTTCTTACAGAGCCAGATAAAAACGCCCCCTGATAAAATCCCAAAAACAACCCAACTTCCAGCACCATGTTCCTGCCCTTCCTGTACAAGGTCAAAACTTGCAGCCAGCATTACACCAGCCGCCATTCCATTGCATAGTCCTGCCCATTGTGGACCAAGCTCCACAAAGAAGAATGGAACAGCACCGAGACCAGTCGCAGCAGCCATTGCCAGGGTAAATAAAGCAACAGTAGAGATTGAGACCTTACTGTCGGCATTCTTCCTCCCGCCCAGTATGTTACTTGCACCATCAAAACTTAGGACCTTCTCCTCACCAGTACCATCTATGACGTTACTCACCACATCCTTGTGTGGGGCAGCTCTCAGACGCGTGATTTCTTTTTCAGATTGTGCCGCAATGCAATCTAATACCACCAAGGAAAAGAAGAAAAACAAGAGGACTTGTTTTGCTCCCATCTTCTTCTATGCACACACGAAGAAGATATGGGGCCTTCAATTATCAAGAGATGCCCCCGACAGATCCTCTTGCAGACAATTTGGTCTTTCTACCACTGACTGGCAACAAATAATTCGTTTTGCAGAGAGTTCGGAAGAGAGGAACTCTCATATGCTCGGTGCTACAATTACGAAAACGACCCTTCTGCATGCAGGTAAGAATTACACCGACAGAAGCAAATGCAGGTGCAGGGACCAAGGATCGAGAACCCACTGCCGCAAAATTTTCCGATAATGACCCAGCTGCTGCGGTGGAAAAAAATTAGCATACCATGAGCAAAAAGGTCTCAATATCAATTCGATTGGTAGCAGAGATCATGGAATTATTCCATGCAAGGGCAAATTCCATCCTAAGCAGGCCAAGGTACAAACTTGAAAGACCAGATAAAACAAAAAGTCACCAAAAACAAGCCTGGAATTTGACAAAATCCACCACCAATCAGTCCCTCCAACCAAATTAAGCAGCTCATTAGTCCCACCTTTAATCAAATTTTCAATCGCGGGCAACGAAAAAAAGAAAAATGTTGCACGAGAAACACTTGATCAACGGACGATTCAAAGGCAAATTGACTCCGTTTGACAGAGAAACGAAATCCGCCGAAAGAACACGCACCCATGAAGCATATTGACTCCGTTTGACAAAAAAAAAAGAGGAACCCAGAAAGTCCGCCACATCAATTCACGAACCAACGACGCGCATCAAGATCAGACAACTTATCGAGGACGAACCACCTGCCCGCACAACAAAGAACCCAGAATCCCAAATGCTTTGATCTCACCATCAAAGTTTTTCGGGGGACAAAAACAACCCTAGGCCGATCACTGAGGCACACCAGGAATCCACGAAAACCAGAAAAAAAACGAAACTTTCATCCAAAAAACGAAGGAATTTACCGAGAGGACGGAAGCAAGAGTCGTCCAAAACGCCAGAGACACCTAGAGAGAGAGGAAAGGGAGTCTCTGGCGATGGAGAAAGACAAAGAAAGAAGGCAGGGCAAAGTAGCTTCCACGGAATAATTCCCCCCCTTCCCCCCTTCCAATACGGATATCGCTAATAAATTAATAAATCCATATTGCTATTTTGGTTAATTGGGATCTGAAATTTTTTGCAAAGGGAATGTATTTATGACGCGAGCACGCTGTTTTGCTCCCACCGCCAACGCCAAATCTGTGGTCTGCCCACGACAGTCAAAACTGGCCAAATCGCCGTTGACGTCACGCGCACTCTTCCGGTGGAGGGACCCCACCCCACCCCCACACCCATTTTTATGCTTTTTGGATTTTACTATATTAATAATTGGGGGTATGAGTCGTCCGTTTTTTTATTTTTGTCCTTCCTTTTTAATAGCCCGGCAAAGCATTTGAAAATGTTTAAGTAGTCCGACGCAGCTCGAATCTCTCGAAAGTGCACCGAACCGTTGCCGTGAAAAGGTCATTCGATGGACGAAGTGATTGAATAATTGTTTAGGCGCATTCGGGCGGGTAGAGAAATCGAATCCGGACCGGTCGGATCCGGTTATTTATGCCGAACCCCACATGAGTACTACGATGATGTTTAATAGATCGAGTTTACGTGTCCATTAATTTAATTACTGTGATTAATCTCGGGTTGGTAGGACGTTTCCTGGAAGTAACCCACTGATGGAGATTTCATACCACTATGATGACTCTTGTGCTGAGTAAAAATATACCAAATTCGATCGAGGTCAAGTCTCATTTCGGCAAGATCCCAGTTGAATCCCGAATTGGTAGGAATCAGACCAGATGAATAATCCTGGTCCTTTACCAAATGCAGTAGACGATGCATAATCTGCAAAATGAATTGTTAGATTAATAGGCTGCTACTGAAATGTACAATCTTGTTTCTTTTCAAGGCATCGCCAGACGGAAAATCAAGTCTCAATCTCAGTGCGACACAACCCAACCACAAAGAATGGAAAGTTTCGCGATGAATAAGGGCCCGTTCGTTTCGCGGAAAATATCATCGTATTTTCGGAAAACATTTTCCTGGAAGTCATTTTTAGGTGACTTATTTTCCTGCTCGGCTAAAACCTAAAATTTGAGTGGAAAACATTTTTCACCGTTCGTTAGCTCATTTAATTGTTTGGAAAAAATTATCAAAAATTGAATTTTAATATTTTTAATTGACCAAAAAATTAATTTTATTTTTTTATATTTTTTAAAAATGAATTTTTAATTATTTATATTTTTAAAAAATCGAAATTTTTTTATTTTTTCTTTTTTTTCCTTTCTTTTTCTTTTCTTCCTCCTCCTCCCCCCCAGCGCTCCTTCCTCCTCCTCCTCGATCCGCCCGCGCCCGACCAAGACCCGTGGGCGGGTGGAGCTCGAGGCTCGCCGCTCGGCTCGGAGCCCGGCTTCGCCGAGCCAAGGGAGCTCGCCGGACCGCGGCGCGAGCTCGGGCTCGCCTAGATCGGGAGCCCGGCTCCACCGCCAGATCCAGGTGAGCTCGCGCAGCCGCAGCCGAGCGAAAGCTCGCGGCGAGCTCGGGCGAGGCGGAGCCCCGCCAGCCTCGCCGGATCCGGCGAGTCGCGAGCTCCGCCGCAAGAGCTCCGCCCGCCCGAGGTGGGTGGAGGCCCGATCCGCCGGATCGGGCTAGGGAGCCTCGCCGCCTAGGGCGAGGCCGGGCGAGGTCGCCGCCGCCGGCTTGCGGCCGGCCGCCGACCGCCCAAAGAAAGCACCGCCAAAGAAGAAGATGAAAAGGAAAAAAAAAAAAAAAAAAAGAAAAGAAATTAAAAACTTGATTTTAAAAAAATAAAAAATAAAAAGAAAGCATAAAAATAAAACGAAAATGTATTGATAAAAAGAAGTAAGAGGGAAGAAGCCATGGAAAACGTTTTCCCCACTTTAAAGGTTGTTTTTTCTAATGATTGAAAACATTTTCCTTGACAAGTTCATTTTTCGTGAAACGAACACCGGAAAATCCGGAAAACATTTTCCTGGAAGTCATTTTTCGTGAAACGAACGGACAAATGAAGTACGGAGAAAGTACAGATGCTTGACCACTAGTGGCGAGACCATTCTTTGCGTTATAATGAAGGCTGAGAGTGAAATCAGCGGCCAAGTGTCTGAACTTTTGCCCACCAGAATCTAGAAACCACCCCGTCCGTACTGAACAAATTGCTACTCTGAAGAAAGACCAACACCGCTATCGTCTTTATGAATCTTTGAAAAATCTGGATCACGCTTAATGGCTACAATTGAGAGACGAGACCCAGCGAAGAATTAATTTTTTGGACTCGGTCTTACAGGATCGACCTTTACAATGTACATTTCTCGAATAAACAACATGCCACAGCTTTCATCTTACTGGTCTTCCATCATCAATGTCGACGGCTCCTCCCATGGCGCTCTGCAGCAGCAAAATCATGCTCGCGGTAAAGAACCAGCCGCTAATACTTCGGGTACCAAAACATTCCTTTGATTCCCTCTGGGTCAGCTTCAAAACCCAAGTTCCGGTAAAAATCTACAACTGCAATGAAAGCCATGAAGCAAAGTGAAAAATGCATATTTACTTGAAATCAAAATGAAAGCCAATTGAGGAACTCTAAAATTAGTCAAAGCTTCCAAGCACTCATAACAGCTGGAATCAGAGGGTAACAGATGATCTAAAGAACAATATCCTCAGACTGATATATGCATTTCATTTATTAATTTATTCTCAGAACGTGGAAGATGTCATCATGCACTACTCATACTGTAAAGCACATGCTGGTACATAGGAAGGAGGAGATCGATGCTCGTAGAGAAAAAGGAAAAATGAGAAGCAAATCAATTTGCTGAGAATAGTAGATGGGTGTTATCAGTAATTTCTGCAGCATTGGAAATCAAAAGTAGGTTTATTCTGCAAAATATATATAAAGCACCAAAAGATATGTGAAAGTGGCATGATCAAGAAATTTGCCTCAACCCTCAACAGCTTTTATGATATTACAGTCTGAAAATTTTCAAAAAACAGAGAAAACAAAGAAGAAAGAGAGAAAAAAAAAATGAAGAGGGGTCATGATAAGCTAATAATATAACAGTAGTAATAACAACAAACATAACAATAAGAACCAAATTTCAGCAATTTTGAAAGAGTATAGCATTGTGTCTTAAGAGCCAACCTGCAGTCCACAATCAAGGCATGATAATAGCAGGGACAGAAAACAGATGGGAAAATTTTGGACATGATTTCTCTCATTTTTTCTGGGTCGCATGGCCTACATATAATTTTACTTCTAGTCCACTGTCCTTATTTCCTCCAAATATTAGAAGGTAAAGCATTTCACCTTAGAACAATCAACTTTCAGACTCCAAATTTTCCATCTCCCACAAAGAGGCATAGAATAAATGACTAGATAAGCAGATGCACAAGTTTCATAACTTGGGTATACACTGAAGCCATTCAAACTCCAACAAGATTGACTATGCTCAAAGGTAATAATAGGCTTTAAACTGAGATCTGCTGTACACCTTTTTTCTTTTTTTCCTTTTTCAAGAAGAGAGCTGAGGTGTGACCTTAATCAGTTGCCAGACAATATATATCATATGGGAAGGATCAAACAACATCACTGCTCACAGACCTTTACTATCCGCAAAGAGTGATATATTGCCTATGTCCCTCTGCAGAAGAGTCCTGATAAGATTTTCCACAAGAGTCTTCCCAAGGCCTTGACCCTGGATGAAAAGAACGTCATTAACACTACTGCTGTTGTATGTAAATCAGGACACAAAACACTGTCCGTTATACTCAAGCAGTGAATAACCCATGGTACCCTATGTCATTATCAGGTAATAACTATCCCACAAATCCCCCAGAATGTTGGCATTAATGCTTTGTTCGGATGGTGGTTGTGGAAAATGGGGTAAAATTCTCCATCTTCACAAACAAAGCACCAGGGTCCCTAGATCTATATTATAAAATCAAAATTCATCTAGCATGATGAAAAGGTTCAATTAGAAGTTGGGATAATAAGTAATAGTAGCATGTGCAATTGGTTGCAAGAAACAGTGTTGCCTGACAGATATCCACTACATAATAGGAATATTTTGATAAATAATTATTCTGAGGTAACCTATGGATTGGCTATCTCAATTATATAAAGATGCCATAATTCAGCTTGGTCATGTGCAAAGTTTATGGTGCAGAAGCAACGTATATGAAGGCCATGGACAAACATAGCACAAAATTCCATATTTAAAGACTCAAAAAGATCGTGGACTAAACCATTAAAATGGTGAAACTTTAGGAACAGAAGATGCTGTTTCTCCACTTTTATTTAGTCTGTGACATAAAATTACCTGATAAGAAGGATCAACAAGGACATCCCAAATGGTGGCATTAAAGGCATGATCAGACGTAGCGCGTGCCATCCCGATGAGCTTCGTTTGGGCACTCTCATCTGTAGGTAACTTTTGCAAGTACAATAAGACTAGCATCAAATAGTCTTTGACTGAAAGGAAAATGCTTATACAACAGGGGTAAATGGATCTACCGCAACACACTAATTTCTTGTTTTAAAGTACCTGATTCAGGGGAATGCCTTATAGAATGCAACGTGGCCACAATGTAGCTATTTTTCAAAGCTGCAGCCAGTTTGGACAATGGCCTCCGAGGCCATCCCACCTACAAAACATGTGAAACTGATTTATTTCTAATTACCACTAGAGGCACAAAAGTTCTTGTTTAACACTTAAATAGAAAAACAGGGATGCAATATAGAAGAGATGACATGAATGATCTCGATTGAGCAAATCAACTCCACTTCTACACTATGCAGCTCAAAGAAACCTAAAGACGTACCTAACACTGCATTACAAATACAAATTTAACAACCAAAAGGAATTAAGTATTAGCTAGCTCTTGCAGATGAAGATTAAGGGGACACAACAATAAACTTAAAATCACCTTATCACATAGTGCTTGAAGATCATACACATCAACATCACCACCAGATGAGAACATTATCTGTTCAAGTGAGCCATCTGGTAGAGTCTTCTCAAATAGTAAAAACTCCTGAGGTAAGATCTCTTCCTCCTCTTCAGGACTGGTTGGTGGATCAACGATTTGTGTCGCACTGTCCTTTAAAAAACTGCCAAAAGAGAATATACATTAACTAAAAACAGGCGGCTACATTCCACCAGAGAGTATTGACAAAAGGTTCTGCTAATGAATGCACATTACAGAAAAAGGCATGCCAATGTGTGTCACACAAAGCTTAGAATGCGGAATAAGAAATGGCTGAAATCTAGCATAAGAAATAAAATGGCATCTAAAATAAACCTGTAATATATGATAATCATCAAGAGCAACAAATGAACTTGAATATTAAACTACAAGGGCTTTTTATACTTCCAGAACCCACATTTTATAAGTGAAAAAACTTAGCTTCATCCCATCTAGAACTGGTTGGGACTTAATAATTGTGATAAAACTAAAAGCTTCTTGCAGCACGCCATATAGGTTTCAGGATCAGCTCCATATAGTTAAATTTGTGGTTCAAGTTTGATTGTGCTCATACAATCACAATGAATAGTAAATTGAGATGCTTTGGAAATAGAGTTCTCACCATGTCCACTATAGCTCTAATAAACACCGGCCTTTTATCAATTTTTAACTAACCTATTTTACATCCTTATACAATAATTGTTATTATGTCAAAATGGACTATTTTCTCGATTGAAATAAGCTGTGGCCATGAACTAAACTACTTGGTGAAAATACATGATGCCCAACTTTAAATCTATTGCTCTCACGAGGAAAGTGTTCAAAACTATGAGATTTCGATAAATATATAGGTGACTAATGTACTGATAGTGACATCCATTTTCTTCGCCTGATAAGGCTGACAAGCAATTCAGTAAAGAAGATAGATTTATAAAATATAAATAAAAAGTGCTTTTGTTTGAAATGTTTCGTGCTATTAAAAGCTTTGAGAAAACAAAGTAACTCAAATAAAAAGCTTCTTCCAGCGAAGCAACCATGCTGATGTAACTACCACAAGTAAGGATAGTATTTAACTCTTCAAATAAAGATGAATGATCAGAAAACGAAAAAAATTTGATATTTGCAATTCGGGCGCATGTGCATCATATGCTTGACAGCATAATCAAGGCTTTTATGATTTGTCATTTACCCTGATCTTATGGTTTCCCAAAAGCTAGACTTGAGCGGAAAAACTTTAATCCTTCGACTTGCTGCAAAAAGAATGTCAGATATCAATCAAATGCCAACTAAGAGACTAATAGAAAGAAAGTGGTCATGATTTAAAGGTAGAAGCCAAGAGAACAATGGAAAGATCAGCACAAGAGAACTGGACCTTTAGCTATTAGAAAACGCAACTAAAGTTTTCCAGTTTCTCCTTTCTTACCCATGTGGTTCAGATGTTCAAACAAAGAGAATTATGGTGATGATCCATCAGACAAAGTGTATCTTAAAGACTGAGTGAAATGCAAATACTTCAGCTTGGAACTCAAAATGCAAGCACAATTGCCAAACCATAAATAATATTTTGACATAGCCAACATGAGAAAGTTATCTGCAAATTCAAAAAGATTTTTCTACCAGATGAAGAAACTTTATTCTCCAGCTGAAGATATCGCTTATTTAATCTGCATCCTTTTGTATCCCCTTCCTATTGAAACATTTGATTTTTGTTTCACGACTTTCAGTTTCACGTGATGACAAGACTTTGGATGTACAAATACAAGCACCTTTAAATTCAATTCATGATAAGAAAAACTCCCCTTCATTGGGTACCATTATTTACATTGATCAAGCTGGTTTGCCAGACTTTTATCTTCATAAGCAACAGATACAAGAACGCGGCACAAATCCAATAAACAAGCGCTTGTTTTTCATGATGTACATTCTATGCATCTCAAAGAATTAAATCTCCAAGTAACATGGAAAGAAGCTCGAACTATTGCATCAAGATCAAGTGCTTTATTCTACTGCAATGACTCCATGAATTTTGATGTCTCCAAATTTCAAAAGTTCTTGATCCTAATCCTCTTCCACTTTGAAATGGATAGTGAAAGCAAACGTTCCACCTCTTTAAAGCACCAAAACCCAACCAATCCTTACACGAGAAAGGCTTTATAAGAAACTACACAATAATACAAGAATTACTTCTAGGGGAGAGGTATGCATAAGATAAAATCCCAATGATGCGCTAATGGTGTCAATGAGGTTCAGGTAAAAGAATGATCAGGGCATGGGGAGTTCATTCTAAAAGAGACGTGAGTTCTCGGGCGTGGTGTTTAACAGTAAGAAATTGAGTAAAGGAGTGATCTTAGTACTCAATCCCACAAAATTAGACTTGCATTTACTGATACTTGCATTCTGATAAGCTGAATCTCTCTTTTTTTTGGGGGGGTAGAAACTCTCCCACTTAACTTCTACCTAACCTCTCAACTCTTCTCTAGAATTTGACTTCGCAAATTCAACTCGATTCCTTCTTTCACTCGGTTCGAATTGCCGGACCACACGTCGTTCCCACGCAACCGAACCTCCGCCAGCAAAAAATCATCCACTTATCCCGAAACTACGCCGCGCGAACCGAAGTCAAACCCAATTTGCGTCGCGTCTCGCTCGAGGGAAGCCGAGAAGCAGGCGGATCGGCGCGATTCTATCCTAGCATTCCCAGAGCCGCGCAATCATCTCAAACGACGAGAAAAAAATGGCGTCGGAAAAAGTCAAGCGGCGGCGGCAGGACGGCGCTTACCTCCGGCGAGTCGAGCAGGGGAGGCGGGGGCGTCGGCGTCGGAGAAGAGGGGGTGGCGCCGAGGTAGACGGCGGCGGTGGCGGTCGAAGGCGAACGGGGAAGGAGAGGAGGAGGACGGCGACGGGAGGACGAGGTTGTGGGCGAGCATTTTTCTTCGCGACTCTCTCTCTCGCTCTCGCTCGCTGGCGGTCCCTGTGGCTCAGAAGAAACTGCCTACCGCTTCGAGGAGGATGAGCCCCGCGCCGACGTCACCCTTCCCCGTTCGCGTGCCTACGATCCTGTCGTGACTCGATTAGGAATGCATTAGAATCTTGGATTGGCCGCGGGCTGCTCAATTAGGTGTCTCCATATATCTCATACATATTAATCTGTGAAAATGACTGCGGTTGAGATTAGTTGAAATTTCGGGGGGAAAAAACACTACACGAAATAGTGAATTCCTACCCTCGAATGTACGAGGATATAATTAGCGAGGATTGGCCGATACTAAATCTGTTAAAATGAGTCATGACCCTTTTCCTAACCTCGTTTTTGATTTTTGGATTCAAAAACCCCCCACTTAATAGCTGAATTATTATATATGGATGGGTTGAGAATAATAAAACCCAAGATGTTAAATGGTTCATAACCTACTTAAATCCACATTTATTACTCTTTCTCGCTCTCATTCGATCTTGCACACTTTTGTTCTCTACTCTAACCTTGGTTTTGGTAAGTTAAATATAGAAAGGTTTTAGCAATATGAGTTTTGTCAAATATAAATCACTAGATTTATATTGTATGAAAATTTGTTAAATTGGTCAATTTGAGTTATATCATTTTCTACCTTACTTATCCGTTTGACCAATTTAATTAGCAAACCTAATCATCCTCACTTATAGATCACCGTGATAGAATCTAAACCATCACGCCAAGCAAAAGGGAGTTTCTAACTTTCATGAGTTTGCATGGCTTTCGAGAAATTATACATGAATGAAGGATTTATGTTGATCACTAAACATACATATAGGCGTATGTGGAAAATGAGAATTGGAATAAAATGAGTGATTTAGGCCCTGTTTGTTTGTTTGTGTCTTTTTTTTGTTTATGAACAGATTTTCTGTTTTTTTGTTATCGGGAACAAAAAAATAACAAAAACGTGTTTATTTGCATTTTTGTTCCAAATCTGTTTTTTTATTCTCGGGAACAAAATTGGAACAGAAACAAGAAACAATAAAAACTTGTTTCTTGTTTTTGAAATAATTTTAAAGAACAACTTTTCTCTCTCATCTCCTCTCTTTTCTTTTCTTTTTTTTCTTCTTCTTCTTTTTTCTTTGGCCAATTGCCAGCCTCGGCCATGGCCGGCGACCTGCCGTCGAGGGCCGGCAACCTCGCCGGAGCGTCGCCGGCCCCTGGCGAGGCTCGGCCTCGCACCGGCCGGCAACGCTCGGCCTCGCCTTGGCTGAGCTCACCCAGCCACCGGCGAGGCCACTCGACCCTTGTTGGTCGCCCATGGCCAAGGCCCCGACCGAGCCACAAGGAAGAAAAAAATAAAAAGAAAAATTATTAAAAAATTAAAAGAAACAAAAAAAGAACACAAATTTATCAAACATGTTTACATTCTTTTTATTCAAACAAGTTTTACCAAACGCGTTCTTTTATTCAAAAACTATTCCCGAAACAGAAATAGTTTTTTCTATTTATGTTCCCCATAACAAAAAAAGAATACGGACACAAATAAACGCACCCTTAGTGGATCGCTACATCCGTCCACTTTTTGGGAATGTCCTCGGCGTTGGGGAACATGTGCTGAGGTGTTTGTAAACTCGTTCAGATCATAGTGAATGGCAAAAAAGGGAAATAAATTCTCTAGTCTCAAGGATTAGTACCGTTGCATAGCTTAAAAAGGAAAGAAAGACGATGCTCGCTACCAAAATTGAACAAAAAAAAAAACACATGTTTGATTCTTCTACTGTATATGAAATCTGTGATTTCCGTTAGTTCAAATGTAGCGAATTCAAATTTGAATTTGATATGCAAAAAAATCTATCCTGGTCTTTGACAACAAACAGTTATTCATTCAATGGGGAAATCTAATCTACTAAAAATTGAAATCTTATGATTGTAATAAGAAAGAGGGTCATCGAGTCAAAGAAGGTATGGATTTGGGGTGAGACGTACCTAATGATTTTTTTTTTTTTATAGGGATAAGTGCATTAGAAGTCATAAAATTTGTCATAAAAATGCAATAAGTCCTAAAATTTTAAAAAAGTGCAATTAAGTCATAAAACTTTCAAAAAGTGCAATCAAATCCTAAAATTTATCAAAGTAGTTCAATCTAAGTCCTTCAATTGATTGGATTTTTTTAAAAATTTAGGACTCGGTTGCACTTTCAATATAAGTTTTAGGACTTTATTGAACCTTTTGAAAGTTTTAAGACTTAATTGAACTTTCATGATGAGTTTTGAAAATTTTTGAAAATTTTAGGACTCAATTGCATTTTCATGATAAGTTTTAGGACTTTTAATGCACTTATCCCATTTTTATAAAACACATTAAGGGAAAATTTGAGAATGAGAACCACCAACCCTTTTTTTTACTGAAAAGAATTTAGATAAATTAGTCTTGTCTAGAAAAAATTTAAACTTCGTTTGTTTTGCGAAAAATGTATAATTTGAATTTTTTTTCCTAAAAATAATCGTTTCCATTGCTTCAAATAATTAACAAATTTAGACTCGATTGTAACATGCCAAGCAAAAACGATGGTTAACAATATCCCGAGAGATGGCATGGACAGCATTGCTATAATTATTCTCTCTATTATTCACCATCGAGACAAGCGGTCTTCGGAGGGATTGGGCCTAGTTACAAAATTAAGCCCACTCTCGAAGGTCGTGGGCTGGTGGAATTTTGATCTTTTTGTACGCAGCAGAAATTAGTTTAGAAGAAAAGGGATCTCATGCGAGGGTCGCGCCATGCCCACGACGATGCGTGGTTCGACAAAGCCCATCAAAACTCGGTAATTCCAAAATTCAAGTGCCATCGGATGTTTATTATGCAAATGTACCCTCGAAAAAATTCTTTTATCATTCAGAAAAATATTTAGATATAAACTGTTTTGATTGGCTAATTATATCAAATGATATAAATGATTATTTAAAAATTATTTATTTTTCACAAAATAAACAAAGTGAATAGGAAAATAGATTTGGGATGGTCAATCTTCTCAAACAGGAAAGTGATTAACCTTGCACACGTGTCTCAATCCCGACTCAATTTATTAAATAAAGCCCCAGATCATATGCTTAAGCTCACCAGCCCCAGATCATATGCTTAAGCTCACCAAAACAATTGACACCCGGGGCCTATGGTCTTGTCACATCACTATTGTCCTAAATATCATCTGTTTTTTTTTTTTTCTCAAACAGGTAAAGAGCGCATTAGTGAACTTAGTCCGAGATGCGTTCGAAACCTCTAGGGCTCCCAGTTTGGATCTTGAATTCGGCATAGAACACACATTGGTTCGTTCGCGATTTGACCAGGCCAAGAAATCCAATTCCGTCGAAACCATAATTCATTTTCGTATCAGGGTCCGAGCAGATACGCAGGAGGGGAACAACTCCCCATCCGAGCCTATCTCGGGAGATTAATCGGGGGTCCGAAGAGTCTCGAGCGCTTACAGAAAAATAAGAAAGAAAAGAAAAAGGAGACGAGGAGTCGAGAATTATGGGGTCGTAGGTCCCTGTCTTGGCGCGGCTCTCTCGCTGTCGGATGCCACGCGCGTTCCCGAACGTTATTTCCGCGCTGAGGATTTGGCGAGAATCACATGGGGGGCAATTCATCCATCTTTTTCCAGGATCCCACATAGCCGGTGGCACATGGCTATTATGCTGGCGGAGACGAATTATTTTTCTCATTTTGGTCCAGCGACTTCACCTCATTAGCAGGCCTGATGATCCGATCCGATCCGACCCCGGCAGAGACTCCGCAGGATTTTAATTGGTGGGGTTTCTCCGTGCCGCGGGACCCGCTCGCATTAGGAAACCCTTTTTATTTTCACGTTTATCTGGATGATATAGCTGGTGGTCCACCTATTATCTGTTATGAATATCCTTCGATCCCAATTCCAACCGCACACGCCCAAATTCGTCCACGAGCAATAGCATCGTGGGAGATTAAATGAACGAGTGTCCCTTAGACACTCGTTTAAGTTAACAATACCCATTAATTTCTACTTACTCGTGATTTGATGTGTATATACACGCAATCACTTTGCTTCTGTATAAGTTAAGATAGTCCTTTCTTGTCCCATATTGTTATCAAAGAAAATTTAGAAAATCCGGGAAATTGTGAATTTCATTTGTCTCATGAAAATTCTCTTTAAAATACCTTCTCTCCTTTTTTCATTCGTAAGCATTCGAATCACATAAGAAAATGAATCAATAGAAAAATCTTCTCATAGTCGACGGAAAACCTTCAATATTATGACTAGACAATGTCACTTGGACATGGAAACCCCATCACCTGTGCTGGGGATTGGCTTTAGGTCCAAATCTATATAGTCTAAGCTTACGACTCCTATGTCTATGCTCGAATCCCCGGTAGCCATGATATGGTACCTAACTCTTGCGTCCATATCACTAGCTCGCAAGACTGGTTTCTTGGTGGTCGGGCCTAAGTTCGCAAAAGCTTGGCCAAGGTCCTCTAGGCTAGACCCAAAACCCGGGCAACAGTGCTTGTGTACCCAACTTCAAGTCCAAGTCATCAGCATCCAAGCTCGAGTCCATCAAAAGGCCGAACCAGGTCCCACTCTCTTATGCTCTAGTTCTTAGCAATTGGAGAAATCTCGACTCTTACCATCAACACCCAATAATTGGGTATTTCTTATATCACATGAATAATACATGTCTTTTTAGGAAAATAAAATCAAGTTTTTCTTTCCAAAAGCCAAAAAATAAGTTATTTAAAAATATTATTCAAAATATCAAAATTTTATTATGAATTAAATGAAGCCACATAAGAAATCTACATCTAAATTGAGGGATAAGACCCTCCTTGCTCGCACCACGCCGTATCCCACAAATCCATCCATGTGGCTAGCAGCTGGCGCGCAACTCGTGCTCGTGCACATGCACGTTGCATTGCACATCTATCTTTTTAAAGGGCATATTCGAGCACACTCTTGAGCATTACTGAATTTAGCAGTCGATTTATGAAGATGTAGAGATCACATCATCCCGTCGCGTGCATTTTGCCCCTACTAGTGTTATGATCACCACCTATCTAAAATATAATAACCATTGATGCTATTCACAATGCATTTAAAGTGACTTTCTTAATTGATTCGCACATTGATTAGACGCTTGAACCTCTTGCCTAAAAAAGCAAGACCAAATTTAACCATGAGTCATTAGTCACTGATTTTTAAAGTTATCTCATGAGTTAAGTGTATGGCCGATTCTAGAGTTGTTCGGTGAGATTCAGTTGGATTCTTAGTTGATGTTAGGCATCTGACGATGCCGAAACAAGAAGCCTCTCGAAACTCCGAGGTTCCCTCATCCATTAGTCTATATGATCCGATCCCTTCGTTTACCTACTTTTACTCATATCTTCGTTCAATAGCTTACCAAGGCGATGATCAGTAGAAGGATTTAAAGGCCAGGTTGACTCCGTACCGGCTGAGGGCATTAGCCTCGACTGATAGGGATAGGGACAGCTCAATCCGAACTAATCTATCCGAGGCCATCAATGTCTCTCTTGTCTCGGATTCAGTCTGATTCCCGGCTTCTAGGATTTCCACCCGAGAGATGCGATAAGCCAAGCGCCTGCAGTTGGGGGGCATGGGATTGACCCATGTCAGAATCGCACGATGCAAGGGCGGCCTCAACCCAAGTCATCGACACTCGAATCGACCCAAATAGACAGGCGGTCTCAAGTCTCGTACACGGATCAACATAGCGGAACACAAACATGGGAGCTTTGCGGGGAAAAAGAAAAAAAAAAACAATCGGTGATGGGGACTTTAGGGGAAGTCGCTGGACGATGATGCATTCATTTCACATCCACCTGCCCCCTTCGCGTCACTGTTACCTTTCCCCTTCGGAAAACCCAACTTTCCATCTTCCCTTCTTTCTTTTCTTCTTTCCCCTTGCCTCGAAACACGTTCAGCTCATGCCGAGGTGTGACGTGACGACGCTTGCAGGGTGTCAGATGGGTCGGGAGCTCGACTGGTCGACAGTTGTCCGGAAACGACATTGATGGTACGGACGGGGATCGCGCGACGTCGATGGTGGTCCCGGACGATCCCCGAGACCGACCGACCGACCGACCACCACCGATGCCAAATCCCCAAGTTCATGAACCCTTCCTTCCTATTCGTTTTCCGAGTTACACGAGTGAAATGAGGCAAAAAGGCCACTGTCCATCGCGTGATCCGATCTTTCGTGCGATTTTTGCTCACATAGCTTCCGATTTGTGCGAATCAACGCCCCCGAATGCGGACGATCTCAGTAGGTGGGATTGGAGGGAGTGTTCTCTCCTCAATTTCATTTTAGAGATGGAACCAAAAATCAGATTGGCTTGAGCAGTTTGAAGTTCCGTTCGGTCCAGAACTTAGTTAGGACATTTACCTTGCAATCATTGATCACAATTTATATTTAGTGAAATATTAATCAAATAAAATTTTGTTTTAGAATGTGAGCTCACATGGCATAAAAATTTATTCGATTGGATAAAACGTGGGTCGAATAACGATGTGTGCGTGTGGGTTGAGACTCATCGCCCCGGCAAAGGTCATAAAAATCAACGCCCCATAGTAGTTGATGGGTGTATCAATTTGGAGAATGCTAATTTATGAACGATCTCAAAGTAGGTGGGTATCAATTGGGGTCTTTAATGAGGGATATCTTTAAGGATTAAAACTTCCGATGAATCATTCCCAATAAGATTATGTGGGGGATAATTATTCAAAAGACCATATAGCTAATTTGATTCTAAAATTTTCATTTTGGTCAATTTAGTCCCTAAACCTTTTGGCCATTTGTTAATATAATTATTTTGGCCAATTTTAATCAGAAATTGCTAACGTGGACATCGATACTATATCCCAACATTGATATAGATAGCCTTTGTAATTTTTTCAATCGCATGATTCAATATTCACGTGATTTTACGCGATTGGCCAAATTCTCAATTTCAGGGGTGTGTGAAGAAATTTGATTAAAGCTATGTGGTTCAACTAGTGTGTGACTTCACACAGAGCCTCCGATAGTCACGCGGGATAAAGTCTAAAGGTAAATATAAAAAGGCTATCAGGCCATCATAAAGCAGCCTAAACATAACAAAAACCCAAATAAGGGAAAATGATTGGACCAAGACACGAAAGGCCTCGTGCATTTGAGCGTGACCGGTTGGTACATTTCAACTCGCTACGTATACATATACATACATACATACATATATATATATATATATATATATGTGTGTGTGTGTGTGTGTGTATATGTCCGCATATTTTACTTAGTGGGTAACCTTATATTTATTATGTAGGGAAACAAGACATGAATGTCAACATTGATTGTGTCATGTTACGTGATTGACATCTATATCAGTAGCTTTTAGTAAAAATGGGCCAACAAATCGATTGAAAAATATTGTACTAGCGCAGGTCAACTTAGTATGAACCCTTCCAAGTTTCACATCGTCATCCTAGGCATAGAATGCTATTATACCTACCGCTTGACAGTTGCTACGTCCGAAGACATAACATGGTGTCTACCTTCACCACCCAATCCTCCACTTGTTCTTAGGTATCTTTATCTTCTCCACCTAGGAGAAAATATCTCATAATTTTATGTCCCATAATTCAAACAAATCAGTTTGAGGACTTACTTAGGCCCAATAGTGGGTAATATGGTATTTACTATGTTCGCCTACCAATGAAGGGAAACACATCAACATTGATCGTAATATGATTATTGGTTGATATTCATATCAGCAATTTTTAGTCAAAATCGGTGGGAAGAATATATTGACCAATCGTAAAAAAGGTCATGATTACATTAGGCAAATTGAAAAGTTTATGACTAAATTAGCCACCGCATAATAGATTTATGATTTTTGAATAATTCCCCTAATCATATGCCTCGTCCAAAAAGTATTGGTCCTATAAATGATACTATTAAATTATAGCAAAATAGTTGCACTTAAAAAAGTAAGGATGCGTCCCGCGTACATCCTCGACTTTATAGTGGATCAGATTCTACTCGATGCATCTCATTATTCTCCCTGCCTAGTCAAAAAGTTTTAGGACAAAAATCATGGAAATTCATGATACTTTTTTCTTTTCTCACGATAATTTATGATTCTTGATATGTTATGTTCGCATGGATTGGCCCGATAGGGATGTCGTCTAATTAGGGAACACTTCTTTGCGGAGGTGTACTTATTTCTCCTTATGGCTTTAGTAGAAAGTGGAACTACATGAAATATATATATGCTTTCGCGGTTTAATAAATTGCAGGAGGATGAGTTTCTAATATTTCTAATATAATCATGAGTAAAATAATGCAACGGCCGAAACCAAGTCCGCGTAAATTGCTAGCAAAAATAGCTAAAGATGGATACGTAAAGCAACAAGAATGGCAACAGTATCGACTTTCACACTAAGAAAAGAGAAATCTTGAACTCAAGAACATGCTTCCTAGAATGGATTGATTGGCCTTTGTTGCTGTAATACAAGCAAAATAATAGTAATAATACAATAAAAAAAAATCTAAAATTGGTATGTCCCCTCCAAACTAATCTTCGTATAGCTAGAAACCTTAATTTGGTATATTGTGACAAATTTACTAAAATCTTATAACAAAATCGTGTAGATTTAGAGATTTTAGCATATTTTCAAATACGAGGGAGATCTAAAGGAAAAATTAGCAGATTTTAAATTTTCCAATCTCAATTCATTTTCTTTATACATGGATTCCCCCAAATAATGTCGTTTAAATGGCTCATTTATGTTGTATTTTCACGTTGCATGTTGATCATTTGAGTTGTTTGCCATGCGTGTTTTCTTGTTAGCAATTTTAAAGGCATAGTGAACCGAAGCTAACTCGAGGCAAATTTTATTACCGGTATATTAATTTGGGATTTTTAGTGACTCGAAAATTAGTTCTAGAAAGAACTATTAAACCGGTGGCGAGTTGAAACTAACCCAACTCAAATTGATCAATTTAATCTATTTTTTGATTTCAATGTAATACAAATTTAATTATTCATACTCGACTTGACTCATATAATTAAAACACTTATATTTTAAACCCAATGTATGAAATCTCATGCCCAAACTAAGGTGAGAATAGGAGCAAAGGAGCATGAAATTAAATGAGGGTAAGAGAGAGCGAAAATAGAATCATAAAGATGAGTTGGGTCTAAAATAAGTTGTGAATCCATATAAAATTATATAATCAATTGATATATAATCCATTTAATATGGGTTGATAAATGGGTATATATCCCATTTCAATGGGTCTAGCTTCGATTAGATATGGTACGGATATTATGGTTCATAATTTTTTTTGTGATAAAAAAAATAGAGTTTTAATGAAGGACGCGTGATTATTCAATGTGGAAGTTGGGAAGTTCTCGGCGATGGAGATTAAATGCCGACGGTAGTTGCTGCGTCGTTTGGACGTACCATAATGATGTTTCGTTTAAGGAAAAAAAACCATATAATAAAAACGGAGGGGGGCTTTTATGCTTTCTCCTCCAATTTTTTTCTCTTGCAATCGTCCCCACTAACGTAATTATCAAAGCTCGTAATTTGTCAACGGCACAGAAACTTTTGCTTGGGCTTTTCACCATGACCTTTTCTCGATCAACCACCCCACCTTCTTTCCATCTTTCTTTATTTTTTCGGTACTTAATTAATGGCGGAAATTATGTCGCTACTAATGAGCTGATCCACCCTTTTAGTTAGGTGGGTCCAAATTTGGCTTGGAAGATGGCATGATTCGGACGTTTAGCCACGTACCCTACAGATATAATCTGCGGCTGTTATTAAATTTCGGCGGAACGGATTTAGTTTCGAGGGTTTTTGTTAATGAACTCGCCTTGGTAAATCGTATTAGATGAGGAAATATTTTTCTTGGATTTTAATTAACTTACTACACAAAACACAAGATAGACACTACGTTTTTTGACGACGAAAATTTATTTGTTGATGTGTTGAAGTGTCCCGATCGCTTATTTACAAAAACCCATTACTACAACATCACTTTTGAAAAAATAAATAGTTTGAAAAATATATTTTTTTAAATGATTGTTCATAGTGCTTCTAAAAATGAACGAATGAAAAATATATTTATCACCTATGTAAATATTCGAATATAAGTTGTTATTGATGATGAAAATATTTTTTATTAACTAATTATTTCAAGCGTTATAATTGCTTATTTTAAGAAAATATTTTTTAAATAATTCATTTTCTGCGAAGTCGGGAGAATCTCATTGAATTTACTTTCTTCAAGTTAATAAAAAAAGTCAAACCAAATAATTTTTTTTTTTTTTTTACGCATGGATAATGTCTTCTCCATTTATAGTGATTAGGAAAAGAGAATAAGCGCACACGTGTAATTGTCGCGAAATTAAAGAAATTGATTTAGGAAAGATTTAAATGATTGCGAAGAGGCAGACTTGCATTCCATCTGAGAAAAAGTAGGGCATTCAATGCGATAAGTTGACGATTATCTCAATTATTATTATTTTTTTTTTTTTGGTCGGAATTATTGAAAAATTACGAATTTGTCTATTTGGGTAATGCTATATTGTTGTGATTTTTCTTAACAGAATATATGGGCATTTAATAGCCTTTTTTTGGGGGGAATAGAAGATTCGAGATTGAAATTCTCCATTTGGTTTTCTTTTATAGGTGACAATTATGATAACGTGTTATTATTTTTCTGACTAAACGACCTGCTGATCTTTTAATCCTTTTGGTCGGATTCATTACAGTGATGGTTTTGTAAGTACTAAGACAATGGGCACACGTGCGAGTGTCAATTGACATTCGCAAGATCAAGCTTGTTAGGAAATATGGAAATGGTTAAATAATGGAAAATTGATAAAAAGTACGCAATATAAATAAATCGTATATGTGAAAATAGAAAGTTATTGCGACAATTTGAAATCTCTTTAAAAAATCATGGTAGATTAGGAAAAATTTGTATGATCGGAAAATGAATAATTATGAATATTTGAGAGAAATCTCTTAAAAGTATGAAAGGCGACACCCTGTCCAATACCGAAATGACAAGAAAGCTAGTGACTTGATCACAGAAGAGAACCAACGAGCAACAATTGATGATCCGATGAAAGGTGGTTGTAGCTATAACAACCTTAAGGTAGCAAAATTTCTTATGACAAGTGAGCTCCAAGGTAATGATTTGTGTACTGACTCAGAGAAGAGACTCGGTGAAATAAATTAGACATGTTTTCAAAGAGGTAGACTACTTGCGCTCGGACCCTATGAAACTTTTTATCATTCCCTGAGGTCGGCTTCGAGACTTTCTTGCATAAAGCTTATTAATTCCGTTTGCTCTGTAAGAAAAATCTCAAAGCACGGACAAAAGTACGTCTCAATTCATCTCATCTTCTTGCCAAGATGAAAGAGAAATAACGCGACGTTCTTCCACTCGGTTTCATCATCAGATTGGTACAGCATTATATTGACAGCAGATATACGCAAATCAATCTATATTTACAGAGCGTCAAATATGACAAACTTATTTTCGGCGACAACTCGGAAATTTCATTTCCGCTTAATGTTATTATTATTTAATTATTTTTTTCCAAGAAAACAAGTTACAGCCTAGATTTATGCCGTCATAAATACGAGGAGCAGTCGAGATTACGAGGTGGGGAGGGAGGGAGGAGGAGGGAGACGAGGGAGGAGAAGACCGCCATATATATCTTGCCAGGGAAGTGGTGCTGCTGCTGCTGCTGCTGCTGCTGCGGCTTTCCTTCGTCCTCACCTCACCCCTCATTTACTGCGCACGGATCTTGAAGCTGCAGCATTCGCCACCTTCCCCACAGATCTAATCAATCCCAACCTTCCCTCTCTCTCTCTCTCTCTCTCTCTCTCAATCATATGACGTGAAGCTCAATCAATCTCGAGAGAAAAAAAGGAAAACGCCCAATCCGTGGCCACTTTACTGTCCTCTCCCTTCGCATCTACTGCACTCACCTTCCCATCCTCTCTCTCTCCCTCTCTCTCTCTCTCTCTCTAGATCTCTCCTCGTTTCTCTCTCTCCCTCCATTCCTCCCGCGCCCGCGCGTCTCCCATGAGTCGCATTTGCCATTTGCGATTCTGGGTCGCGGCGGGCTCGCCCTGAGGGGACGCCGGAGGAGCGGGGATGAACAGGAGCGGCAGGGAGTACCTGTTCGGGGGCAGGAGCGGGCCTGCGGGGCCGCCGAGCCACCACCGGCGGGGCCACAGCCTGACCGGCGTGACCTCCTCCCGCAACGCCGCCGCCGACGAGAACCTGGATCTCTTCTCCAAGAACCGCCGGAGCATCTCCGTCGCGTCCTCCGACGAATCCTCCGACGGTAAATGGCCCCGCCCCACACTCCCCTCTCAGATCATCGTCGGCGATCTCCTCTCCCGCGTCTGCGATCGCCGATTGGCTGTTGCTTTCTTCTGATTGGGCAGGGCAGCCCGGTACTTTTGGCCAGATCGCCATTAATTTTTTGATTTTTTCCGGGGAGAATTTGGATTTGTCTGCTTTCAGCAGATTGGTTCTGTCTTCTCGGAGGAGAAGATATGGGGATCGAAAACGATGTTTTTCTTGGACTAAACATTAAATGGAAGCGACCCTTTCGGACAATAACGAAACGATCACGTTTTCGGAAAAGTTAAAAATCGGTTCTTTTTCTCCTTTTACTTCCTGCACGGGAAAGTAGGAATTGCTGTTGCTTGTAATGATGATCCATGGCCTCTCGGCAATGATCCTCTCCCCACTTCTTCGACCCAGAAAAAAAAATTTACTCCATTTCCATTGCTCGTTTCGCGATGCGACGATCCCAAGATTTGGAGTTTAGCGTGCATCTGACGAATTGCATCTCCATGGTTTTTTTTTTTTTTGCCTATTCTTGAATGGATATGTTGGTGGGATAAGATTCTTGAGTTTTTCTGATTCAGTTTTTGATCCACAACAGCTTCTTCGATAAAGCTAGGAAGGCTTTCCGTCGGATCAGTGGCGAAAGTGGCGCGCAGCGGGATTGATGATCTGCTTACATCTACGGATGGAGGGAAGCACGATTACGACTGGTAAATTTTCTGCGATGATCCCGCATCAATGCAGTGCTCCTTTGCAACTGTACTCCTTCTCGGTCGTTTCTTTCCCTTTTCCCTTCATTTTTAGATTTGCTTTTCACTGTTAAACTTTGGCTGTGCTGACATTCTGCTGAAGTAGACTTGCCTATATTACGGTTATGTACTCAAGTTTGGTCCCCTACTAGAGATGTTTTAGCGTGGTTGTTCAACTACTAGATTTGTTCATGTCTATTCAAATCCGTGATAATACAGCTGGGATAAGTTTCCGTGTGGGAAGGGATCTAGCGGTGTCTTTTCTTATGTCGACTAGGTGAGCGGCGTGATGTGGTTCGAGCATGATAAGGATTCTTTATCTTTTGAATTCTTGAACAGGAATGTTCATGTGCTCATCAAGCATAGAATTTGCAACCGAGGAAATTGGATTTGTGTGATCTGTGATCTGATCTATGGATATAAGTTTCTAACTGCTATGAATTGAGACCTCGCCATCTATCTGAAAGCATTTTGAGGTACTCTCTGAACATTGGCTTAGGACTTTGACTTTGTCTGTCAACAAGATGAGGTGTCCTTTCTCCCTTTGATAGAGACTAGACAATTAGTGTTATGGAATTCCAGCTCAAACAAGGAAAAAGAGCAAAAAGAGGCCTACTCATCTTTGATCAATTATAGAATGGTGCATCTGAGATTCATGATACTATGGCTAAGCTAACTAAACAGTGTTTTAGCAACTATTCAAAGGCTTCCTGCCAGATCTAGGTTCCCGAGTGCCTATTTTAATTTTGCAGTAGCTTCTAGTGCAAGACTTTAGATTGTCTTCGTTCTTCTTTTTTCTGAAATTTCTGATATGGAAAAATGTTATCAGGCTTCTCACTCCTCCTGGGACTCCTCTATTTCCTTCATCGGATGGAAATGAGTCTCAATCAAACACGGTGGTGCCGAGAAGCAGTTCCAATGTCCGATCAACCTCTACAACCAAGGTCTCCAGGGTATGTGTGTCTTCTCTAATTTTTAGTAAATATTATTCCCCATCCAGAATCTAAACCTTTACACTTTCATAGTGTGTTTGCTTCTCTTAATCTGGTTCATGCAGTAATTAGAAGAAATTAGGCACAGGCTCCGTCATGTCGATTTACTTCTGCTGCCAAGTCTTAAAAAGAGTTAATTATTGCCTGCTTTGGGTGTTATGGTTTTCCGTGGAGTCTGAGCTTGAATAATATTGCTAGCAGTAATCAGTCTGCATTGTGTGTATCTCTTGCAGTTATCCGTTTCACAGTCAGAGACCACTCATTCCTCCAGACCTACCAGAAGCAGTTCGGTGACTCGCCCTTCTATCTCTACTTCTCAATATAGCACCTATTCTTCTAATAGATCATCATCAATTCTGAACACCAGCTCAGCCTCAGTCTCATCCTACACCAGACCATCTTCCCCACTTACCCGCTCTTCCTCTGCGGCCAGACCTTCCACCCCATCTGCCCGTGCAACTGCATCACGATCCTCAACTCCTTCAAGAATTCGTCCAGTCTCCACAAGCTCCTCTATTGAAAAACCTCGACCATCACAAAACTCAAGGCCTTCCACTCCAAGTTCAAGGCCACAGATTGCGGCAAATATAAGTTCCACCACTGCTCGATCTAATTCTCGTCCATCTACCCCCACTCGTAGGAACTCTGCACCTTCCCCATCCCCGTCAGCAGTAACATCAATCTCTAGTGGACGAGTGCTTTCAAATGGTCGCAGTGGAGCCCCTGGATCAAGACCAAGTTCTCCAAGCCCACGACTTCGATCTCCCCAACAACCTATTGTTCCCCCTGATTTTTCTCTGGAAACGCCACCTAACCTTAGAACTACCTTACCAGACCGGCCCCTTTCTGCTGGTAGGTCGCGTCCTGGTGCTTCTGTCACTGTTAAAGGGAACTTAGACATCTTGGGGCCAGTAAACGCAACAAGACGGCAACCATCACCCATTACTACCAGGGGAAGAGTCGCAACTGCAGAGTCCACCGGAAGAGGTCGAGTCCATGCTAATGCAACTGATATAGTCGAGCCCCGTAGATCCCCTAATTCACCAGAGTTGGGAATGAGAAAGCCCGTGAAAAGTGTGACATCTCTTAGTGAGAGCACTGGATTTGGAAGGACTATCTCCAAGAAATCATTAGATATGGCTATCAGGCATATGGTACGTCCATCCTTCATCATATCAAGATATGGTAATTTTAGCGAATTTGATGCACAGTAACATTACTTCTGA
The DNA here is from genome assembly GCA_014182395.1 of Eucalyptus sp. ANBG9806169. Lineage (NCBI taxonomy): Eukaryota > Viridiplantae > Streptophyta > Magnoliopsida > Myrtales > Myrtaceae > Eucalyptus > Eucalyptus sp. ANBG9806169. The sequence continues at coordinate 12,379,232 of CM024583.1, read as the reverse complement.
CATGTCAGTTTGCAAGCTTCACAAATAAATTTTAATCTCTACTGTGAAAATATATTTTAAGTATATCAGGTTTCTTCATTCCTTACACGATTGTTTGGAATTGTGACATAGCTAGAGCTCTTCTCCAATCGTAATTTGATTTATCTTTGAATTAAACAATAGGCCCTTCACTCTTTATTAGCACTGATGGAATCAGTTGTTGCCAACAGGGTATCTAGCTAATTACGATGCAGCTGTAGATCTATAGCTACAGTCTCGTTTGTCCTCTTCATCGAGGTCTCATATATTATTTTTAATGTGACCTGTCCCATATCATAAAGTTTCTTCCAACTACCACAGTTTCAACCAAGTACTCCTACATTAGTGATATGACTTTTACGCCGTCAGAATGGATAAAAATAATTATCATGGCTTGTGATCTTTTGGTGCAATAAGGTATAAGTGCATTTGAAGTTGAAGCTCGAGTCGCAGGTGTAGAATTAGCTTTCCTTAAAAGATTGCTAGTCTGCTTCTTCTGTAACTCACACTTGAAGCAATTTGCAATTCATAAGGAATCTTTCTGTTGCCTTAGCAAGAACAGAGGGCTGGCCTCTCCATATTCTCCAGATAGCGAACTTTCTAACCTTCTGATTCCATATATACAAACAGGATATAAGAAATGGAGCAGGAGGCAACCGGGCACTTTCAGGCACCACCCTTTTTCCTCAGAGTATTCGGCCTTCTGCTTCGAAGAACCAATCAGCTCGCATTTTCAGCGCACCGCCATCTGTCAACGGCAATGGCAACCAGCACAACATGAACGACGTAGTCTTTATGGAGAATGGCAGCAGAATGAGAACTCCACCAGTTGGTAGCGAGGCGGGCAATGGAAGGTACTCCGCCAAATTGACAGAAGTCGATATCTACGAGAGCTCCCGGTACGATGCGATGCTGCTCAAAGAGGATTTGAAGAACACAAACTGGCTCCACAGCTTCGACGAGAAATCTGATCAGGGACTGATCTTCGATAACGGGTTCGAGTCTCTGCCCGAACCATTCGCCCCCTTATAGCGACCGAGAGACTGCACCCTTCCTTACCACTCTGGTTATTTATTGGTCGGAGTATTATTTATATCTCAGTCCTAAAGCAAGCAGCTCTCGGACAGAGAAACATGAAAAGTGCTCAAGTGTCCTCAAGGAGAAATCAGCTTTGATGTGGTCTTCTGTTTTGTGGCCATTTCTCATGGAGAAATCGATGTTTTTCTTTTTCTTTTCTTTTGCTTTCTATAGCATCCTACAGTTTTCTTGGCTTGGGCAGTGTAGGATCAGCAACGCATTATTGATGGGTGTGATACAGGGGGAAGTGAAGAACTTGGTTTGATGGATGTGTTCATGAAAAATCGTAGTTTAATAATTTAAGCATTTTGGGCATCTTTTGAATAAAATGGAGGCGCCGTGTGCACTGGCCAAAACCAAATTAAGGAGAGCTAGTCTTTTTTTCTTTTTTTCTTTTTTTCTTTTTAAATAATGCTATACGATGTAGAGAGTGTATATATGGATTTTTTTAGACCAGAGCGACTAGATGCAAATCGAACTATTAAAACCAGAGGCCACATCAAATCAGTAACTTTGATTAACTTTCAGCATGGTTCGATTTCAGAATGTTAACAGCACACTGATACAAGAATGGAAAGTCTTAACACTTAAGTTATATCCTGTGAGAGCTAATTAACTTGAGATTTTTTTAATAGAATAAAGTATATAACTGAGCTAAACTTAGGAATGTGATGGAGCATGGAAAACCCTATCATGGATATTATTAAGTCTAAGATTCAGAGTTTTCATCAAGAACGGCCTTTGGGAAATAGAACCTCCATTCCAATCGCATAGGGATGAATATGGAAACATTTGGTAACTATCCCAACAGTCTTAGGATTCCGATTTTTTATTCCGAGAATCGGTTTGGGACGATACTCGCGTTTGGTAAAATTTTTGTTAGGGAACAAATTTGTTCCTAGAATCGGTTTGGGACGAGACAAGAATAAAAAAAAGTTAATTCTTGTTTCGGGAACAAAATTGAAAATCAAAATTCTTCTTTTTCTTCATCGACCGCCATCCCGCGATCGCGCCCGCCGCCGTCCGCCGCCACCGGTCGCGGCAAGCTGGTCCGGCGAGCTCGCGGAGGCTCGTCCGGCCTGAAAAAAAAAAAAAAAAAAAAAAGGAGAAAAAAAAAAAAAAAAAAAAAAAGAAGAATAGGAAATAAAATAAAATAATAAAATAATAAAAAAAAGAAAAAGAAGAAAAAGGAAAATAAAGAGAATTAAAAGATTAAAAAAAGGAAAAAGAAAAAAAAAAGAAAAAAGGAAAAAGGAAAAAAAAAAAAAAAGAGAAAGAAGAATAGGAGAAAAAATAAAAAAATAAAAAAAAAAAAAAAAAAGAAAAATTAAAAATTAAAAAATTAGAAAAAGGAAAAAAGAAAAGAAAAGGAAAAAGAAAAAAGAAAAAAAGGAAAAAAAAAAAAAGAAAGAAGAATGGGAGAAAAAATAAAAAAATATAAAATAAAATAGTAAAATAATAAATAAAGAAAATAAAGGAAAAAGGAAAAAAAAAAAGAAAAGAAAAAAAGGAAACAAAATAAAATAAAAGGAAAAAGAAAATAAAGAAAAAAAGGAAAATTATTTAAAAATTAAAATAAATTGATTTGGAACGAGAATCAATGAACACTTGATTACCAAACGCATCTATTCCGAGAATCGAAATTTTTGTACGATTACCAAACACGTTTTTTTATTCGAATCGGAAATAGAACCTCCATTCTAATCGCACAGGGATGAATAAAAGAGTGGTTACTTTGGCTAGGTTAAGTTACCAATTTTATCTAGTCAAGAAAGAACAATTATTTATCAAGCTCGTAAATTTGGTTGAATTTTATCGGGATTGATGAATCGAAATCAAATCGAAAACAATAAACCCAACGAAACCAAACTTATAAATCGGACTTTCCATGAACAGTCTCGACAATGTTAATTTGATTTCCTCAACTTTTAACCGTAAATGATATTCATCGTAGATCCATGTATCCGTATTTTGGCTCATACCATATTTAACTCACGAATCAAATGAAACATATTTCAACTTCCTTTTTTGGTCAAGAAAATATTTTGTCAGTTTTTAAACCGGCAAGGTTGACGGTTTCGAGAGACTTGTCAATCCTAGGCAACGAACGTCGGTGGGGCCGTGTCTGGATTATCTTATGGGGAAGTGTCGAGCTCGGCAAACCAAACTCGGCACCTACCCTTTCTTGGGTTCCCATCCGAATTTGTCAACCTGGGTCGCGTTGCTTCTGCAAAAGGCAAAAGCGAAAATCCCCACTTCCTCGTCGGAGTTTCCATCGCGAACCCACGAGGCGAATCGAACCGAGCACGCTCCATTTCGTCGAGCCCGTCCGTCCGGGTTGTCTTGGCCAAGATTTGCAGGCTTCAGCGTCGCGCCGAGTTCGCGGCTGCGGCAGTACCCGTCTCGCGATCCGACACTTCGGCGACTCCGCTGCTGCTCTGCGGGTGGACCGGCTTGTAAGAGAACGAACCTCCCCACGGTTTCTGGGTTTGTTTTTCTGCCGAGCGAGAAAGGGTTGTTTCGGTTATCGTCAGGTGGGTCAGTCGTCCGTGCTCGCTAATGCTGAATCTTGAATTCCTTCGTTTTTGTTTCGAGTTCGTGTGGTGTGTCGGGTGACTCGTGGGGATTTGGAGTCTCGCGAGTGTGAAATTTTCATCGATTGTTGTGACTGCTGGAACGAGCCGAAGCGGGAGGTGATTGTTTTTGTATTCGTGTTCTTGATTGATATAGATAGCGAGCTCGTTTATCGCATTGTTAATCTGCGCTTTCCTTTTCTAGAGATTTTTATGGGGTTCGTGTCTTACTTTCTTGGGTGAAATCAGAGAGAGAAGTTTGTGAGATTCTGAAAAGGAATATTCTTTGACTTGTGTGGAAAGCATTCAAGAATAGAAAGGATTCAAGAGTGAACTTACTATCCAAAAAAGATGAGATTTTTAATGCTCGACAGCATTTATACTCCCCAACATCTACTTTTTGCTAAAATAACGAGTGGGGGGCGGTTTTGGAATGATACATGATAGAACTTTGAAAAATCAGGAATTGGCTTGAGCGGCCCCTCCAATTAGCAGGTTTTGCAAGTGTCGGAATGGTTTCATCATTCATAAAGCCGAGTATACAGTTTCCATTTCAAGCATAATTGCCTTGCGAAGTTTCCAGGACCTTGAAGATGTGAGCTCAGATTAGAAACTATGAAATTTTCAATGTTTCAGCCTTGGAGGTTTCTCTAGGCAATGATTGTGCTAACTCTTTTCTTCGAATTGTTTTTGTTAAACTTGGTTTCCATGTTTGTTCGACAAGAACCACCCAAGTAGCTTAATGGATGCTTAAGAATCTTTACTCTGGCAAATGCTATACTTTTTGGGTGCCACAAGGAATTTGTTTCCTCTCACTTCCTCTCAGCTTAATCCAACTTCTTGGCTTGCGCTTAAATGGTCTAGAATGCTCTAGTTTGTCTACCAATTTATTGAGGTGTCTAATTCATTTCCTTTGTATCTTATTGGTTTAATATGTAGCCTTGGATTCGATAAATATTTTTCTTTTTTACATGTACTGATAGGTTTTCTGCTGCTTTGTTTGTCAGGGTCCTTTTGTGTCTTAAGTATTGCAACTCCATTCCAGATACATCATCATGGGACAGTGTTTCCCTAAGGTAAATTTTTCATGGGATTAGCTAAACGATTGATGGAATGGAATCTAATTCAGTCACAAGTTTGGCTCTTCAATCTGGGAAAGTTTTAGCCTATATTTAAACCTGTCATCACATTTTTTATGTGATATATAATAGCATTTAAGTGAGAAGAAACCTTTTCTTTGTAGTTATCTTATTCTATAACATCATGCATGTAATCATATTGAATAGCAGTCAAATTTATCTATCGTTGCTAACTAAAAACAAATCGAGGTTATACGCATTTGCCTGCATAATCTGCGGGGTATGCACTCAGTTCAAAAGTCCATGTTCGTTAGGTGCTTTCTTGGTGCACCTATGGAAGGCTGCCTGTTAAGCATCTGCTGATCAGCCGCATGTAGCAAATTTTGTCCAAAAAAGTGCATATTGAAAATACATGTCCCGGTTTCGCTACATGTGTGCTCGCATCGTGTTTACAAGTTTTTTTTCCCTTGATGAACCTCGTATCTGCACACTGGGTGAGATGGGGGAAGGCAGGGTTGTGAGAAGTCGAACTCCTAGCCTGTGTAAAATTTGTGGGAATTTACTGACCTGATGAAACTAACATCGAAAAACTTCCCCACAGCAACATTAGTTGTGGTTTCAATGTGCCATTCAATCCATCAATTTCAACTATTTTATCCATCACCTTGCTTTTGAATGCATGGATGTGATTCTTCCAATGGAAATAATGGATACATAGTCCTTCTGAAGGACTTGAATTGCCTGCAAAAGACAGCTGATAACTGTTGCTTTCAAACTGAGCATATGTCAAAAGCCTGAGGTGAAGAGAATGTACTATGGACAATTTCAGCAGATACCAGATGTCATGACACATGACCATTGGAAAATTTACTTTGTGAATTGAAAGACTTTTTGGAATGATCACTATGGCCTTTCAATTTCATGGAAAAATTTTGCCCTAAGCCAATGCCTGGATAGGTAATTCATAAAATCTCACTACGATCGAGATACTAGTAATGCAATGCGGACTTTAACTCTTTGAACCACATAAAGAGGGAATGGTGGTCTGTGGGTTATGCTGAATGGTTGACAACAGGATATTTACTGATCATCAACAGCCCTGGGTAATACTGGTTTTTCCGTAGCCACACACCTAAAGGTGCATTCATGATGTCATAACCTAATCTAGACTTGTGTCTTGCTTATTTCTAAAGCCCTCATCACATGTGCAATTCCTGTAGAACCAAATGCATGGAGATGATTCCGATGAGCATGTTGAATTTGCTGGTGGGAATGTACACATCATTACTACCAAAGAAAGCTGGGATCAGAAGCTGTCAGAAGCAAATAAAGATGGCAAGATTGTAAGTACTCTGCAGCTGCTTTTAGAAGTGTTTCATGAGCAAAATTAACACAATGCTAATTAGTTTGATTTTTATGAGGTATGTTGGGAAAGATTTTGTATGAGCAATTGTCAAGCATCACATCAGCAGATCATTTTTTTTTAGGTCACTAATTTAACTTATAATTATTTGTATTAGGTAGCATGCCTAATTATGTCTTTCAGCATTTTCTCTTTTGGTTGAATATGCTCAAGTAAGATGTTTTTTTACTGCATCAGTTAGGCCGCAATTTTATGAACAGTCTCAGAGCTGTGCTTCTTGCATAAGAATACCATGGGAGACTAAATTGTATTTATCCAAATATTCTTGAATTTGCATTGGTTTCTAATTTAATTGGATTTCTGTGCAGGTTCTTGCAAATTTCAGTGCAACCTGGTGTGGTCCTTGTAAGATGATGGCACCATTTTATTCGGAACTGTCCGAGAAACATACTTCTATCATGTTTCTGGTGGTTGATGTGGATGAGCTAACTGTAAGCAATGAAACTTACTTATTTGCCTTAATCCTTAATTCCAACTGCTTAGCCTAAACAACAAACACATGCTCATGCAGTCGTCTTCAAAGTTTTCTTCCATTTTAGCCCTTAAACTGAATGCAGCAAGTGCACAAGTGTTCACAATACATGAAAAGTAAAACACAAATAAGGATAAGAAAGGCAAAGTACATTCCATTAGGGGTTATTGAAATTTAGTGGAATTTGCAGACAGGTCACTGATTTTGATTTCAGTCGGCCAATATACTAACTTTTCACTTTTTTGCAACTGATACGCTATGGCTGGAATGAAATCTATTCTCTGTCAAGCGCTATCGTCAATGCCCATGTGGCAATTACATGGCATCTAGAAAATTGTCACATATCTGCCATGTCAGTACTTTGCCAAAAAATTGTTGGATCCCGGTCAGAGTACATATGTTGTAAAAACTCGAAAGACTAGTGCATTTGGTGATCAAAGTTAAAAGTTCAATGATTTGATTGCCAGTTCCACCAAGTGATCCGTGATCTATTTATGCAGAAAAACAGGAGTCGCATAGCATCGTGATCATCATAGACAATGTTTGTTGTTCTTCTCCACTTTCCCGTGTAAAATGCATTGATGATTTTGAACTTATGCAGGAGATGAGCACATCTTGGGATATTAAAGCCACTCCCACTTTCTTCTTCCTCAGAGATGGCCAGCAAATCGAGAAGCTAGTGGGTGCCAACAAGCCTGAGCTTCAGAAGAAGATCACTGCAATCCTTGATTCCGCCAACCCACGTTAGACACGAATTTGTAATCGGTTGTCAGTGTGTGTGTGTGTATTTGGATCCTATGTGTATGTGTGTATTTGGGATCCTTTCTTCAGCAGGTGCAAGGGGACCCTTTTCTTTTGCTTTCTTTTGTTGTGATTATTCTGATTCCTACTCATGAAATTCTCTGTTCCTAAATCTTTTGGCTTGGGATGTGTATTTGTATATATGAGTATGACCGCGTGATATTCTGGAAAAGAATGTTTGCATTGTGTTCGAAACGTTGGTTCTGGTGTAGAAGATGTCTAGTTCTCTGGTTGCCTCCATTCTTCTCCCATTTCTTCTTTCCCAAATACCGTCCATGATTGTTTTGTCCAAAGTTTCGCAAAGTTTTCATTAATGCTCCGTTTGGGAAACAACTATGAAAAGGGAAGGAATGGAAAATAGAAAAGAGAATCATCTTTCCTCTGTTGCAATTGACAAGAAATATTCCAACATTTTTGGAATTTTCACCTGGACTTTCTTTTCCTTCCATTCGATTGACGAAAAGAATAACATAATTATCTTGAAATTTACTATCGGGTCATTTTAACCTCGAGTCTTTGAGTTATCTAAGTAGTGCCGAGTAGTTATAATTTAAATCGAGCAGTATATTTGGAAAACTCTTTTACGGGGTGATGAATTCTGTAACAGATTTCGCTGAGCCCGGTTCTTGGTAACCAAGCATTCCTTACTCTCACTGGATAAACCGAACATTGCTGACGCGGCAAAAATGCAACCTCTGCTGACTCTTCTCAGTTTTCCCGAAACAAACGATCGAACAAACTAAGAAAGCTCCCTCCTTTTCTTTTGCTTACGTCGAAGCAACAATCCCCATGGCTTCCTTGCTCTTCCCAGCACCGCCAGCTTCAACCCAGCAAAACCCGAAATGCGCTCATCTCTCGCTCTCTCCTTCCTCTCCGAGACCCACTTCAGCTTTCCATCTGTGCTTCTTCTCGAACAGAGCCAAGGCCACGAACACCCTCAAATGCGACGCCTTTACGAGCGACATTGCCCAGCTGGTCGACCAGTCGCTGTCCCAGGTCCCGCTCTTCCAATCTGGGTACGATCGAATTCTGGGCGCGGCCGAGGAACTGACGGAGATGCAGAGATGGGGGGTCGTGATATTCGGTGGGCTTACTTGGGTTTACCTGACGGCGAGGCCCGGGGTGTTGATCGGCGCCATCGATGCCTACGTTCTGGCTCCGCTGCAGGTGGGTCTGGACAGCTTGAGCGGGAGGAGGAGGTTCAAGAGGAGTGACTTTCTGATTGGGGACAAATTGGGGGAGGGGTCTTTTGGGGTTGTGTACTTTGGGGTTGTCGTCCCCAAGAATGTGAACGTTGAGGAGAGAGTGCAAAAGAGAGGGCGTGGCAGGAGAGCTTTGGATTCGGACAGGAGGTTCAAGGAGAAGGTCATCTTGAAACAGGTAAGCGACAGACACCCAGAAACATAAATCATCAAATCATGCATTTCGTTCCTCTAGTTTACGCTTGATGTGTCGAATGAAAGACAGAGATGTTGTAGCTCAAAAAAGGACTAAGCTTGGTGTCTTAGCGTATGTTTTTGCAATTTGAAGCAGAGGGTGAATTTTTAATGGGTTTGTGTTGGTTTTATGTGAAGATGTTTGGTAATGTCGAGAAAGAAAGATAATCTTTTCGTTGGTTGCATTGATGAGAATGTTCAGGTTAAGGTTGGAGTACAAGGCGCGGAAGAATGTGGGGAATTTGAGGAGTGGTTCAATTACAGGCTGTCCCGGGCAGCGCCTGAGACCTGTGCTGAGTTTTTAGGGAGTTTTGTTGCTGATCAGACGAATTCGCGATACACCAAGGGCGAGAAATGGCTGGTTTGGAAATTTGAGGTAATTATTTCTCAGGATAAGCGCTAACTTTAATTAAACATTATGTCAAGATCCTCTGCTATATCTTCATGGGATCACTCGGGATTTGGCTGGAAGAGTTGTCTCTCTTTCAATTATGCTCGCCTTTCAAGTGCGCAAAGAGATTGTAATCTACTATAACTGTGACTTACTGATGAAGGTCAGATACTTGCCATTGTATTTGTGTCCTCATGCTGACCAGTTAATCGTGTTTCTTGCAACAGGGAGATCGAGACCTTGCCGATTACATGAAGGATCGCAGCTTCCCTTTGAATCTAGAGTCCATCATGTTTGGCAAAGTCTTGCGAGGGGTAGACTCCGTTAAGCGGAATGCGTTGATCATTAAGCAAGTGATGCGGCAGATTATAACTTCGCTGAAGAAGATTCATGATACTGGCATTGTCCATCGGGATGTAAAGCCAGCCAACTTGGTTGTGACAAAGAAAGGGCAGATTAAGCTCATCGATTTTGGGGCAGCCACAGACCTTCGTATTGGCAAGAACTTTGTGCCAAATCGCGGGTTGCTTGATCCTGATTATTGTCCCCCCGAACTTTATGTACTTCCGGAGGAAACTCCAAGTCCACCTCCAGAGCCAGTTGCTGCCTTTCTTTCCCCCGTCCTGTGGCAGGTAACTGCTGTTCTGCTGAGTAGGTTATGACTTGTCGTGTATCAAATGAAAGAGAAAGGTGTTTGTTATCGTCTTTCTAGTTCATCAACTATGCTTTCAGCTTTCTGGACAAGGCTTCCATCAGTTAATTTGAAATATTTTACATTGAATAATCCTAATGAATTAGAATGAGAGTTGTTTCGGTCTAAAAGGAATTTCCTACAATAAAGGAAACATTGAGAGCATAAATCTTATTTTTACGTCAATTTTTTTTGTCATAGCTAGTTTTTTTTTGTTTGTTAACTAGATGGGGAGTACCAATTCGCTCCTTTGGAGCTTCGATGGGGCAAGAAGATATTAAGTATTTTATGCTTGGATATGTTCTGATTGCGAGCTCAGATGAACCCGAAATATCGACCATTTGCCATTTGAAATGCTAAATTACGGTTTGTACTGTATTTGCAGCTGAACAGTCCTGATCTGTTTGACATGTACTCTGCTGGAATCGTTCTCCTGCAAATGGCGATCCCAACCTTGAGGACCTCCTCAGGCCTGAAAAATTTCAATTCTGAAATCAAGGCAGTTAAATACGACTTGAATAAATGGAAAGACTACACGAGATTGAGGCCCGACTTGACAATTCTTGAGCTCGACTCGGGAAGAGGGTGGGACCTGGCCACAAAGCTCATCTCAGAGAGAGGTTTCCTGAGAAGAGGAAGATTATCGGCCGCAGCCACCCTCAGGCATCCTTATTTTTTATTAGGAGGCGACCAAGCGGCTGCGGTTCTTTCAAAACTGAGCTTGAGAAAATAGGAAGTTGGCAAATGATGTAAGTGCAAGCATCACCGCTCATTCATTGGCCATTGTTTTGCGTTCAATTCTACATTAAATTCTCTTTCCTGCTTATCATGTACAGATTTTGTAAAGCCAGGAGCTTTCTCATTTACGAGCAGGTCCTAAGATATAATTCATGTTGCATAAAAGGAATACTGGTCCAGTCTTCTCCTACTCGCTGCCTGTACCTGTTGGCTCTCTGCATGTCTCTGATATCGGCTCGGCTCTCCGGTCTTGTGATCGCGAATCTTAAGAAAGGCAGTGTTGTAGGAATCATCCTGATGACATGGGCAAAACTCACTGTGCTCTGTACGATAAGGTCGTGTGGGTCGGATGTTTTTCCTCCGGTGTGTGGCGGTTGAGCTACTCGGTAGTCTTTTCTGTTTGCTTGACAAGGCGTTCGGATAGTGTGTTTCCCTCGGACTGAGACTGAGACTGAGACTGCTGCAGATCTCCGTTCGACAGTGAATCTTGTCACCACGCCGTGCTTGAAAACGGATCCGGACAGACCGGTTCCAGGTCGAATTCGGTGAACTATATAAAACAGAAATGCATCTCCGGTGCAGCTTCTTTATACCACAGAATCAATGTTTGCAAAGGATGTCTTTTTACTCTCTATTCGTCACTGGAAACTTGGTGGCTCTCAGGCCATCTTATCATGTACAACAGCAAGCGTAATATCATCATGAACATTAATTACGCTCGTATAATATAATGTCTCTTCAAGAAGGAAATGACTTTTCTGTCGTTCTCCTTAATTTTATTCTTCTCATCAGAAAAATTTTCCCGGAAAACTAAAACTGCAAAAGCGTCGAAGATGAGAAAATTACTCGTCATCCATTCTTCAAAATGAAGGAAATCGTTCATCGCCTAGAAAATATTACTTCGATTCTTTTCTCCGTGAAGCGCCGACACAGTGACACGTGGATATTATCTTCTCGGCTTCTCTCTCTCTCTCTCTCCCTATTGCAGCGGTACACGCTGACCAGTGACGATGATGTCCCGCCACATTCGTTGAGGTTCGAGCGCCTCGGCGTTCCACCATGTGCGACTGCGTCCCGTCACCTCCTCCTCCTCCGCCGTCGCTCCTCCCCAGGAGCCGCAAGCCAGCCTCGACCGCCTCCTACCCGACGGCGAGGCCCGGGCGGTTCGCGACCCGCCGTTCTCTTACCTTCAGAAACCCGCGGTGCGCCGGGCATCCGGCGGCCAAGTCGGCCGGCGGCGCCCCGGGGGGGCGGACTTCGGTTCCCGGGACCGCGAGTTTTACGGCCGGCTAGGGCTCAAGGACGACGGGCAGGAGCGGTTCGAGCTGGAGACGGACCGAGGCGGCGGCGCGGGATCGAGGGAGGGAAGTGGGAGCGGCGGGAGTGATGCGGCGGAAGGCGGAAACTTGGGCGCCGAAGAGCCGGCGCGGTCCGGGGTGGAAGAGGAGGAGGTGCTCCGAAGCGACGGCGGCGACGCCGGCGTCGCGTTGAGGAGGGAAGAGGAATCGGAGAGTAGATTGAGGGTGAGGGGTGGGCGACAGGTGATGAAGCGATCGAGTATGGTGGCGAAGCAAGTGATCAGCATCGAATCTGCTCTTGGCTTGGGGTTCGTCTCTCAGCTCTGGGTGGATACCGCCTCGGTAAGTGACGGAGTTCTTCTTCTTGGTGGTTGCAGTTTTTCTGTTGTCTGTTGCGGGAAGCAAAACCTCTCGTGCCTGCAGAAGATTAACCATTGAAAAATCTAGGTGGGTTGTGCTTTAGCAGGTGACTATGAATGTTAAGGGAGGCTTAAAAGTGTTGTCTTTATATACCAACTCCTGGAGTTTACTAGTATTCATCTTGGTTCTTGTAGTTTTTCTGTTATCTGTTGTGGGAAGCAAAATCTCTCGTGCCTGCGGGAGATTATTCATTGAAAAATCTAGGTGGGTTGTGCTTTAGCAGGTGACTATGAATTGTAAGGAAGGCTTAAAAGTGTTGTCTTTATATACCAACTACTGGAGTTTACTGGTATTCAATTCGAGTCAATCAGAGCGAACCACTTCAACAAAAAGCTAACAAGACAGATAATAGTAAATGTCATGTTGGTCTGTGCATTTATTTATTTTTTGCATTTGGTATCTCATTTGTAGTTATCTAAATTTATTCGATAGTTGGATAGTTGGAGGAAGATAGAGATGTGCATAAGTGAGTGCATTTGCTTTCGCACTTGATTGTACTACTTAATAATGGAGTATCCATTGGAAAACCAGTGATTAAGGGAAGAATCAGGTTCATTTGCAGTCTTGAAGTCTTGATTATTCTTATATGCTATAAGGGACACATTGCATCGCATATGGGAATTATAGATTGTCATCTTTAATATGAGATTTTTTTTTGGACTAGTGGAACGTTGTGATTGTGGAAGTGAGGCCAAATTTGCTTTCTGGTGATTCAGAGAGATTTCTTCTTGAAGATGTCTGCCAGGTGCTTTTTTGTTTTTCACTTTTTCTTTACTGAGTAACCTTGCATTTCCCTTTTGTCTGCAAATCATTACGGTGGATGCATTCCCTGTGGAATAGTGAGATGTTCGTTGTTGATATCATTCACAAATTTAAGGTTCCACCACTTTGCTTAGCAATTATCCAGAGTTGTTGCTTGGTAGTTATTTGGAGTAAATTTGACTATGAACATACTTGATATATTTGTCAGTGAGTCTGAGGCATTCGATATATTATGGCCCTCAAGTTCTTGCTTGAGTAGTTTTTTTGATTGTTTAAATCGCCCAAAGTTTTGTGGCAGGTAGGTGATGTTGTGCTTGTTGAGAATGAGAGGGTAATGGAGAATGAGCTGAAAATGGTGGGGCTGGAAACATTGGTATGTTTCTGTACACTAGAGTTTCTTTTTCTCTTGATTTTGAAATTATTTATCTGCATAAGTAGTGCTCGACTTGTTATGGAACTTGTCTAAGGAAGGTCTGAATGAGGTTTGATGACGTGTTGGGTTAAATTCTCCTTGTAAAATCGACATGTTCTGGAGAAAGGTGCACAAAACATAGTCAATCAACTCATCATATGCACATATAAAAAGGATGGTGGAGTTTTGTTTGGCTATCGACAAGCGTGCAATATTAAGGGAACATGAATTCTGTACCTGAAAACAGTAATTTTTCTGCAACAGTTGCTTGCTTGTTTCAGGAGCTTATGTATAAGTTTGCTATTAAGAGCTTTCTATTTCTGTTAGGTAGGGTATGAAGTTGTAACTCCTGGCAGAAGAAGTATTGGCAAGGTATAATGATAATTTGCAGTAGTTATATCTTTTTTATAGCTGTGTTTGCAGGAGCTATAGCGTGTTATTATAAGTGTTATCTTCCTTAACTTCCTTTTGGTATTTGCTAGGTCAGAGGTTACACATTTAATGTTAATTCAGGGGCTCTCGAGTCCCTTGAGCTTGATTCATTCGGTATCTCAATCATTCCATCAAGTTTGGTATGTGAAGCATTCCTTTTGATCTTGCAAACCGAGTGTTCTACGTGTGCCCGGGCCCCTGTGCGTGCATGCGTGCGTGTGGGGTCTTGATGGGTATTTCTATGGAATGTGTCAACTTCAAAATTCATGTTTGTATATGCTTGCTGTTGTTTCAGGTGAGTACTTATGCTTTGTTTGTTGAGGATGTGCTAGAAGTTGCATCGGATAAAGTGTTCGTGCATGAAGCTGCAGCAGCACGCTTACAGAGGCTAACAAAGGTACGTCAGAGTGACAAAACCAATCTTCATGTCCTCTAGAACATTTAGCGTATCAACAGCTGTTTCATTGCTACATGCCCCAATGATGGTCTCTAGAGCATCTCTGACATCAACCATTAGTATTTCCTAGTCGACATAATCACCTTTTAACGTGCTCTTTGGTCCATTTCCCCTTTGTTTCAATCTTAATGCACATTCCCCCTACTTGGCAACTTTCATCTCATGTGCCAGGGTTGGTGGGGTGCCCAGAACGTTGGGAAATCCTTCAACGAAGTGGAAGAATATTATGATCTTGAAGAAGATAGATTAGCTAATGATCGCCGCACGAGAAGAGAATTCCGGCGCAGGAGACCCCGTCCTAAATCGAGGGAAAATCAGGACGACTTGGACCTTCCGATGGACTTTTTATGATCCATGAGCATACGCACCATCCCGGCATTTAGCGTACAACCATTACTCTGTGGAGTGCCTTTGCATGCGTCTTGTGCACCACATCGACCTTCCAGCGTGAGGACGTCTTTCCCATTCCCTTGTGCTCTTTCCCTTCTCTATACGATGAGACAGTCGAAGTCCATAAAAGGGCTCTTTGCTGATGCTCGAAAGAGCCCACAAGAGCCTTTTCTGTCAAGTACTATAGCGATTGCGACGGAGCATTCGACAGATCTCTCGAGGAACGACAGCTGCAATTCGATGCAGGTTTGGATCAGCAGAAGGAGGCCAAAAGTGTAGGCGATTAAAGATTTGACTTGGTAGCTTTTTCCAATCTTTGCTCCAATGCATTAAGGATTCTTAATGATTTGAGCCATGTATAGAGCCTTGTATTGCGCTGAAACCATGAGGTCTGATGGGCCCTGCACCATGGCATTCCTTGGAGAACTGTGAATAATTCCATATTGTTGCTAACTGTCTGTAGTCGCAACAGCCACATTGCGCATCTCGTGAAGCTACTCAAGGCGGCGTATGTTTCAGGGAAAATTGATGACTAAAGAAAATAATTTTTTCGAAATAATTTTTTGAGAAAATGTCCATTTTCAAAGTTGGAAAATTTATTTTTTTAACTTTGGGTATGCATGTTTCTTTGACCATAATCATTTTTAGTCAACTAAACAAATGAAATTTCAGGAAACTAGTTCGTGGGAAATATTTTTAACTTGAACAAACGCACAAAAGAGCAATTATTCGGTTGGATGCGTTGCCTAGATAAAAAAAGGGCAATTAGATATTGAGCTTAAGAAGTATCTAAGGTTATCCGTAGAACTTTTCCATTATTCTGTCTATTTTTTATTGCTTTTGGAATTTAGAGGTTTACTTGAAGTTACTTTAACTTTTTGGTTATGAGATTTTTTTTCTTTTCAAATGTCGCGATTTTAATCTGCAATATTATTGGACGAAAATCAGCTAAACCTTTTTCACCTTTTTATATATACCGATAATGATGACACATAAGGCGGCTCTTATTTTGTCTCTCCAAATGAACTCAAGTAAGACATAGACTTTTATTTCTTAACATTTTATTATTATTATTTCTTTTTCAAAGTATAATGTGCTCCAATAAATTTATTTAGCGCATCTCTCTCTCTCTCTATCTCTACCATTCAAATTCTCCGGCCACCGAACCGCGAGACCGGACTTCGAGCGACCGATCGGCAAGCAGACCGGTCCTTCAACCTCTCGGCGGTTCGCACGAGCCCCTCGCCGGCCGTCCGCCGTCGCGAGCCGACCGCGCGGTGTCTTCTCGTCGTCGTCGGCGGCGGCGGCTCCCTGTCTTGGGTAAGCAGCCTTTGCCTTTTTTCAGCGGTGATCGGGTAGCTATACATCTCAAATTCCACGCATCTCCCGCTCGCACAAGCCCTAGCGCGCCCTTGACCTCGAGCCCACCTCTCGGTCTCCGAGTTCCAGGCGGTCGGGCGGTGGTGCGGCTGATGCTTTCTTCGCTGTGGCCGATTCCCGGTCTCGCGCGTGTGCTTCGTCTAGCGCGTGTTCGAGGACTTTCTTGAAGTACCCTCTTCTGATTCTTTCTGCAACGTCTAAATGCGGTTCTTGGGAGTTGACTGGGGAGCGGGAAAGGAGTTGACTTGATCATTTTCGGGGGAGCTGAGTTTAATCGGGCTGTTGAAGAGGGATTGCGGAAGTTTTGCTTCGCGCGGGCGTTGCGATTTGAATGAGAAGGATTACTGTTAGTTAGCTAGCGTGTGTGTGGGATTTGAATGAGAAAAGATGGTAACGTGGCCCGCCGTGATGGGTGGTGTCAATTTACACGCCATGTTCGCTTTGCTGCACCGTAAAGCAGGGAGCGGGAGTGGCGTTTGCTGGCAGTGAAGTTTCAGGATTGTTTGTTTGAGAATGTGAAAAGGTTGATAGGTGTCTGCTCTTACTTTTACTGGATGAGACCTTTGCTGGTTGAGTAAGATGGGTTTACATCCGCTTGATTGTGGATACGGGTTTATCACGAATTGGCGATACTTCAGTATAAGATTCAAATCACATAACCATGAAATCGGCACTAAAGGTGCAGTTCGTATCGAGAATCTCGTGTAGTTGTGATCACTAGGCCAGAGTATTTTTCCTTTGTAGAATGAGGAACTCAGCGACCCAGTGCTGCTTTGAGGTGTCAATAGTTCTCTGCAAGCCTTTTATGAGAGTTAGTTTTCTTGTATTGTGCTAAGAAAAGGAACTGCTTTCCTTATGTGTCACGGTTGGACTTTGCTTGCTTAAACATGTTGATTATTTTGACTGATTTGGGGGGCAACCTTTTACAGATTGTTTCTGATGACGTTCCTGCTTTTCCTTTTCAATCAGTAGGCATAAATGGCATCGGCAGAAACTGCAGGTACTGAAAGAGGGCCGTTACCAACCAATGGTGCTCCAAGGAAGCCGCGGATATTGCTGGCCGCTAGTGGAAGCGTGGCTGCAATCAAGTTTGCGAACCTGTGTCATTGTTTCTCTGAGTGGGCCGAAGTGAAAGCAGTTGCCACCAAGGCTTCTTTACATTTCATTGATAGAGCATCACTGCCCAGGGATGTAGTCCTTTACACTGATGAGGATGAATGGTCAAGTTGGAGTAAAATAGGGGACAGCGTCCTTCACATTGAGCTGCGCCGATGGGCTGATATCATGATCATCGCTCCACTATCAGCGAATACGCTGGGCAAGGTAAAGCATACGAGCAATCAGGATATTCTTCTTGTTGTTTGTACTGGATACTTGGGTCATTGAGTCCTTTGCATTGAGTCATTTCTTGGTTATTGTCTGAAGTTATATACTTCATTGTACCTTTATGTCATCTGGAGACAGCAGAAATCTCTTTCCTATAAAAAGATTTTGACGTGTGCTCGTCACAGACTTGCATGGAAGTCATTTAGTTTCTCTTTGTTCATTTAATTGTCTTTCCTTTGGTTATGGAGAAAGAGTTTGATTTGTTAGTTCTTTGTGCCGTCTCATTGTAGATTGCAGGAGGCTTGTGTGACAATCTGTTGACATGCGTCATTCGAGCATGGGACTACACCAAGCCCCTCTTTGTCGCACCAGCTATGAACACTTTCATGTGGAACAACCCCTTCACAGAGCGGCACCTTATGACAGTTGATGAGCTTGGAATTTCTCTGATTCCTCCTGTATCAAAGAGGCTGGCTTGTGGTGACTATGGAAATGGGGCAATGGCTGAACCTTCGCACATCTACTCAACCGTGAGACTTTTCTATGAGTCTCGAGTTCAAGCAGGCGGCAGTAACTTTTAGAAAGCATGTGTATGTTTTAAGAAGTGACGGGGACCCTCACCTAATCCGGCAGGCATTATCACACTTTCTTTTTGACATATGTTCAACTAGCAGGATAACGCTGATTCAAGACTGAGGTTTATCTGATCACTGGGCCAAATTTTCGGTTTGGTTATCTAATTTTACTAATCACCTATGTAACTCAAGCATCTGTTGTATAAACTCTGAGTTGGTTTGGCATCATTGGCTGCTGCTCTTGGTAATCCGAGTGAAGTTCAACTTCCCAAACTGTTGCTGATCTCTCCATCTATATATGCACTGTGCACACAATAGGTTTAGCTCCATGCTTTTCAGCTTTCCTTCGCTGTTTTGCGATCTCCATCTTCGACTCAAATAAGAAAAGAGCATTCATTGTCATGACTGCTCGATAGATTAACATGTCTTTGAGAACAACTCTGGTTACAACAGTATGAAACTTCTGACTCCGGCGCCCCGCCACATCTGTTGTGGAAATTTCGTCTAGATTCACCAGCTTGTAAGTTGCCTACGTTCTAATTTACTTCTTGTGCTGATAAGCTCCTTGGTTTCTTTTGTCCACTTCAGCATTCCTCTACTTCATGTTAATTTACCAAAGGTCGGACCACTTTCTCAAAAAACACGTCTGTAAATGTATGGCTGAAAATGTCGGACTGGGTGGGTCATCCTAAACAGGACAGGTCGTCCAATCTTTCTTATGTTGTCTGCCCCTGCAACCATGTTAAGGGCTTGGCATCCTACGAACGTGATCAATCTCACTTTGTAAAGTTATGCAACCACGCATTAGTTATTTTCTTCACTCGTAATTTTTCGTGATCAAATGTAAGTTTGGTCACGTTTGCGTTGGTAACTTTCCTTTTAGGTTAGTGAAGTTTTTAAAGCAAATCCGATTTGTTCATGATTTTCCCTTTTTATCAAATGCAAGTTTGATCACCTTCGCATCGGTAATTTCCCTTTTGATGTCAGCAGGTCACGAGAGAAAATCGATTTGCTTTTCTTTTCTTTCCTTTTTAGCCAACAATCCACATTGATGGTATATGTGCTGGAAGCACTTAAGTACAGCAACAGTATCTAATAAATATAGGTATCGTGGTGAGGGATATATATGTGCTGGAAGACCTTTTCAAGTATCTTATTTTAATTTGAGCGGCCTCGAATTATCAAATATTGATGAGCCTGTGCCCCCACAGCACGATGAGACTAGTATTATACACAATTATTTTGTCCATTATTTTTCTAAGACTAAGAGTTGTGCTCTGAACGATCTCTTAATAAACATTTGGAGAAGCGGATAAAATAAATATGCAATTTGTTTGTATTTTTATAGTTTGTCTGCTGTTGTTTGATATTTTGCAACGATCTACCATTAACACATGTTTCATAAATGTATTAGCTAGATGAGTGAATAATAATATACATCGAGCGCAATATTTTTTTATAAAAGAAAGATATTGAACAAAATTTTATACTTGTTGTGATATAAAAAGTTCTAGATACTACTTTTCACCAAAAAAAAAAAAAGTTCTAGATACTACTTATATAAATCAATAACTTCCATATCGGATGAAACTATCCAAGATTTTGGGAAATTTTCAAATAAGGGCTCGAAGTGCTATATTTTTTTCAAATAAGGATTCGAAGTGGATATTGTTTCAAATAAATGTTTGAAGTGGCCAAATCATCTCAAATAAGGGCATAGCCGGCCGATGACTATTCTACCATTGAAGAAAGGGTATTTTGGTCAAAAAAATTATTTGTGTTTTTTTTCCTTTTTGCTTTCTCTTTCCCTTTTCTTTTCTTTTTTTCATTTTTTCTCTTCCCTCCCTTGGCCATCTCCATCCATGGCCGGCGGAGGTCGCCCACCTCAGGAGAGGGTGAGGGTTGCCCTCATCGGATTTGGTGAGTGTCACCATGTCGGGGCAACGTAGGTGAGGTGACCCTTGCCTAACGTTGGCAAGGGCGGCCTTGTTTTACACAGGCAAGGGCAACCCTCACTCAATGCCCTAGCGAGGAACACCCTTGCTTGACGCTTGGGGGTGGGGGGAGGGAAGGGCTGTCCTCGCCAGATTAAGCCTAGGCGACCCTCGCTTGACATCGATGGGGGTTGCCTTTGCTCAACACTAGCGAGGGCTGCTCTCACTAGATCTTGTGAGGAACGCCTCGCCAGACGATAGTAGGGGCTACCTACACCTAAGTCCAACAACCTCCGCCATGGCAAGCGAAAGGAAGGGGAAAAAGGAAAAAATGAAGAAAAAGAAATAAGTAGAAAACATTAAGTTAAAAGATGAAAACACCCTTCGATTTGAGAGGTTAGAAAATTGATATGATTACTTCATGCTATTATTTGAAACAAATTCTACTTTAGACCATTATTTGAGATCATTTGACCACTTCAAGCCATTTTTTGAAATAAGATCCATTTCAAGTCATTATTTGAGAAAATGAAGGCACTTCATGCCCTTATTTTGAATTTTCCCCTAAGAATTGGAAAAAAAGAGAGAGTAAGTTTGGAAATATCTAGATGACTTTAAAGATATTGACATTGGATCAATCTAGACAATTTTATGTTTTGGTCAAAAACCTAGACGATTTTGAAACCAATGCAATTGCTATAGAAATGCTTTGCCAATTTCACATCAAGAGTTAATAATAAATTACCCGGTGGATGAAAATTACATCAAGCATAAAATATATATTATGTTCTTATACGAAGTCTATTAAAGGGAATCGAGTACGTAGAATTTGTGCCCGATTCTCACATAGGATGTTATAACACATAGTGTTTGTCATGTCAATCATTTCTTGTCAAGTATATTTTAAAAAAAGAATTTACTTTTAGGCAATTGCATTGAAATAAGAAAAAACTCCAATAGATTAGCTTGGAAGAAGGCTAATCTCCCTCGTGTGCGGTACTTTGCCAATTTCACATCGAGAGTTAATAATAAATCACACGGTTTTCAGTACAAAATATATATTATGTACTTATACAGAGTCTATTAAAGGGAATCAAGTACGTGGATTTTGTGCCCGATTCTCTTATGGTATGTTATAACGCATAGTATTTGTCATGTTGATCATTTCTTGCCAAGTATATTTTAAAAAATGGATTTACTTTTAGGCAATTGCATTGAAATATGAAAAAACTCCAATAGATTAACTTGGAAGGAAGCTTACTTTGCAATTTCACGTGAGGAGTTAATAATAAATTACACGGTTGATGAAAATTACATCTAGTACAAAATATATATTATGTACTTATACGGAGTCTATTAAAGCAAATCAAGTACATAGATTTTGTGCCCGATTCTTTTATGGTATGTTATAACGCATAGTATTTGTCATGTCGATCATTTCTCGTCAAGTATATTTTAAAAGATTTACTTTTAGGCAATTGCATTGAAATAAGAAAAAACTCCAATAGATTGGCTTGGAAGGAAGCTTACTCTGCCAATTTCATGTCAAGAGTTAATAATAAATCTCACGGTGGATGAAAATTACATCAAGCACAAAAAATATATTATGTACTTATACGAAATCTATTAAAGGGAATCAAGTACATAGATTTTGTGCCCGATTCTCATATGGCACGTTTTAACGCGTAGTGTTTGTCATATAAATTGTTTTTTGTCAAGTGCATTTTTAAAAAAGAATTTAATTTTAGGTGATTGCGTTGAAATAAGAGAAAACTCCAATAGATTTTTTTTTGTCAAAAAACTCCAATAGATTATTAGCTTGGAAGGAAGCTAAAGTCCCTCGCGTGCGGTCAACCGGCTGTCCATTTACCCATCTTGATGTACATAGATGAGCGGACGTGTACAGTCTTCATTGCACCTTTTTGAGAAGGCGCGTTATTCAATCAACCGGCACTATTAGTTTTTTTTTTTTTTTTTTGTTGGTTGGCACTATTAATTTTTTTTTTATTGGTCCCACTCTATTCCTAATTTAACGTCCACTCTTAGACTTTTCGCCTGTCTTTCGAAAGCGTGGGAGTCGAAACTCACTTCTGAAACTATAGCGTTCCCATCCCAACCCTCGAGAAAGTGGGGATTCGAACCTTCTACCTCTCCCTTCCAAGTTAGAAGGGTGGCAACTAGAGCAAACCCCATTGGTTTGTCGGCACTATCACTTCAATTGCACATGTTTTGTCAATTGAATTTATCCGATTACTTTTTGCTAAAATTCGCTGAAATCCGTTGATATGAATGCCGATTATCTTACATGATAGGATTAGCATTGATGTGAACGATTTTAATAATTTCCAAAAATTTTATTCTTTTACTTTTTTTCTCCTTTCTTATTCTCTTTGTCGATGGCTGGCTAGCCTCGCCTTTGCCATAGGCTAGGCCATAGGCTAGGCCCGATTGGGTGAGAACTTCCCTCGCCAGATTTAGCCTAAGCGAGGCCGACCTTCCCACGGCTCACCCTCACTTGGGCGGGGCTGATGGCCGACGATCACCTATGGCTAGTGGCCCACCAATGACAAAATTGACACGTAGGACGGTTGATATTTATATCAATAAATTCTTATTAAAATGGGTAGGATGGACTTAATTAGTAAAATACGAAAAAAGATTTAAGATTCAATTGATAAAATTGAAATATTCACAATTGAATTTATGAAAGTGCAATTAGTGTTTGAGATTTCTTGAACAATTTTTCTCTTTACCGAGATGCCTCGAAGAGTTTTATTGGTTTTTTCGTAAGTTGAAAATGGAAAGATTCACGTTTTGCATTGAATTTTGGGTCATTCCGAATTCAATGAGATGAGATCCGCTCGATCTTGCGAGTTTGGAAGGTTAATCATGAGATGAAGAGAACCGGAAAAAGTGGCAGAGGATTCCGCAAATGTCGAGTTTCTTAATAGCGACGGCGACGTTCCGAGGCCCCGCCCGGTCCCTTTCCCACGCCTTAAGCGACGTCGCCATCATTATTCTCTTTATCTAATAATTAAAAACTGTAAAAATAAAAATAAAATAAATAAATAAAAACATCTATTTCATTCAGATATGGTTAGGTGGGACGTCGGGCATTTCCTGATTAATCTCACTTTTCCTGTATTTTTGGATCGCAATCTTTCAATTTGCAAACCCAGTTAGTGACATTGCCACGCCACCGATTATCGCCCATTGCTAAACTTTAACTTATTTGATCTGACCTCTTAACCTTTAATTTAATTTTAAATAGTTTAAAGACTTTATTGAACATTTTACCAATAATTCATAAATTGCATTGAATAAATTAAAGACTTATGGATAATATTGTCATCTAGCCAAAGTTCATGAATTATATTGCGTAAATTAAAAGTTTATAGACGATATATGATCATTTGTGCTATTACTTCTTTTGAATCTCAACTCGCGGAATTTCATAAACCCACGTTTTATGTGATTTAAATGATAATCATATGTTGTTTAAATAATGGACAAAATGAGGGTTCAAAATGGCGATAAAACAGTCGCAATCAAATCATGAATTACTCTCGGTTCATAATCGAGCCTTCATCTTCATATCAAGAAAAGATGGGGCTACATAAATTCCTTTTGTGTCATTTTGCTCGGTTTAGTATCAATAGAAACTTTTATAATACTGTATCCTTTTCGATTTATATGGAAATATAAATTAAATGCAATCGTGACATTTGACTAAAATTGAAGCTCCAATAGTCAAAGCTCGAGCTAGGGTGATATGCCTATTCAAATGAACTTTGCAAAATAAATTGAGGAATCAAACAAAGCGCGTGCATATTCGCATCACGATTCGCATGAAAGATGACGCACTTAATGAACTTTGACCCAAATAAAAATTAACATTTCTGCGAATTCTTCTTATAAGTTTACCATTGTTATGTAGATCTATCTAAATAAGGTACATGAGACTGATGCGAAGATAATTTAATTTATTGTCGTATAGCATAACCGATGGCATCGAATTACGTGCAAATTGAGATTTTATACATTTGATTTCTTACTAATTTTGGTTTCCAACGGATTAGTACCGATAGATTTTGACCCAAAATTAGGTGATGTAAGTAGATCGTGACCACCATGACCATTTTTTTTTTTTTTAAGTACGGTACTTGTCGGATTGTCTCCATATATCCAAAATATAGAGAGCCAGGAGGACGAAATAAATAACTTATGAAAAAAAATACTAAATGAATTTTTAGTACCCTCATGACCATTTTTTATTATTAGATATTATCTTTTAAATAATGGACACACCAACAATCTACTAGAAATCCAAAATTAACCCATTTAGTCACGAAATACCCACATTTATCAAGATAAATTTGTTTTATCGGCACTTTCTAATATTAAATTCAGCGCAATCACGTAACATGTTTAATGTTCAACCACCCAACTGCATAATGGACGATACTAAATAATTCCTTTCAAAGATGGCGAGCAAATTTTTGTACATCGATTATTCAACTTGAAGGAGAATATAATAAGTGAAATTGGAGGTTTCAATCACTAGTCTAGGCCTAACACAGAGACCTTTGCTCAACATTTTTTCAAATCAAGCGACATGTGGAATCAATAGCTATCCACATATAATTGACATGGAGCATTATATATGTACAATGAATTATATCTGCACACAGAAATTCCATTTCTTTAATTATTATTATCATTATTGGTGTTGTTCTTCAATTTTTTTTTTTTTTTTTTTTTGGGGGTCGGTGTATTATGGTCTCTCGAAATTATGTAATTATGCACAACGTTATTTTGGCTGTCGTTGAATATAAAAGGGAGGGAATAATTCGGAGTTGTGCGGGCGAAGAAGAAAAGAGCCAAAATCGATGGTACACCGCTCGTCCTCCTCTCTGTCTTCCTCCGTCGGTCACGCCTTTCGCGACACCCATCCGCACAGACGCCCACCACCTCTCTTTCTCTCTCCTCTCTCTCTCTCTTCTTTCTCTCTCTTCTGCGTCTGCGTCTGCGTCTGCGTCTGCGTCTCTGCCTGGAGCCCTAAGCCCTAGCCCTCCCTCCGCCTTCTCCCACGCTCTCCATTCCCCCGGTCGCATCGTCGGGCGCGCGCAGATTGGATTGGATTGGATTGGATTGGGAGGCTGATCTGGTGTTCCCTAATGATTCAGGTGCAGTAATCGCCCCCCCTGCTCTGCTCCGTCGGAAAGGAAAGGAAGGAGAAATCTGTGCGCGGAAGTACCTACAGATCTGCGGGATCTGCGATCTGCTACTCCTGGTGTCTCTCTGCTGCTGCTGCTGCCTGCGCCTTTCTGACGTTTCCGCCATGATTTCGCATTCAGCGCATTGATTGAATCGGGGGTTGCGATTCGCCGACCGAGGCACGAGGCTCTCCGTCGCCAGCTGCTGGTGGCCCACCCCCGCCCGTCCGTCCGTTTCGCGGTTCCCCCGAGGTGATGAGCTTTCCTCGATCCCGCTGAGGTTCGTGTTTCGTAATCGCGTTTCCCTTTGCCGAACATCATTAGCTCCCGGATTTTCAGAACTCCTTTAGTTTGGTTGGATCGCGGGCTTTAGTTTTTTAGTTTTTTTTTTTTTTTTTTTTTTGGCCGTCGGTTTTGGCTTGCGGTTTGCTGCCTTCGTATCCGTGTGAATTTTGTCGACATTCGATTGAATTGGGTGGCTTTTCTTTTTGGGATTTTTTGGTAATGGATTCTGCATTTGCAGGCCTCTGCCTGTAAATGATGAAACTCGGGAAGAGGCTCTTTTTGTCCGCGACCGAGCTTGTGATTTATCTCGTTTAAAACGGAAAAGTTGAGGACTTTATCTGCTAGAAGCGTGCGGGAGCCTTCTTCCGGGTGTGCAATTTGGGCGATAATGGCCTTTGTCCTCAGCATCTGCTTGTCATCGGTTTTTGGCATTGCCCCCCTTTTTTTTTTCTTTTTTGTAGTTTGAATGGTGTGGGTGTGATGAATTATCAGATGTTGGGATGATCCTGATTGATTTGAGGAGAATGAGAGCGAGTTTAAATGATCGATCTTCATGTTTGTGAGCTGTGAATCCCGGATGTGTCGGTCTGACTTTGGTTTCTCTGCGGATGGAAATGCTCTGCAATGTGGTGCTTGACCCTTCTTTTTCCTGAATTTTTAGGAATCCAGTCGTCCATGCTTCCGGTACTCCAATGTGGTCGTTGGAGGATTGTTATTTATGACTTCTGGCCTGCCGTTGCTGTCATCTTCAGATCCGCCATCGTTGAAGCTTAGTAAGAGCTCGGGCTCTTTTGGATGTCTCTGCCGGGATGCTTCGTTCACGTCGTCTACTGTCGATGACAAACAGAGCAATTTGACAAGCGAAGAAGGAGACTCATCTCCTTCGGACATCTTTCCCGATAAACCACTTGCACAAACCTATCGACCTGCACTGAAGAAGCAGTTCTATTCAGCTGACTTGCGCTATCACCAGCGGTTTCCATTGGAATGCCCCACGCCGGGGAGGAAACGGCAGGTAGCGTGGGGTTCAATGGATCTGCCCAGATCTAACAACAACAGCTTCGCCCCTTTTGAAATTTCCAGGGCCTCCTCGGTGGGTCAGAACGGGAAGTCCGAAAGAGTACGGCACAAAAGTTCGCAGTTTGAAGAGAACCTGTTTCAGGAAGAGAATGCCAGATCGATATATATCGATGATCCAAGGAAGACAAATGAAAACTATGAGTTCTCTGACAATGAAATCCGAACTAGCAGATATACCATTATCACTTTTTTGCCTAAGAATCTCTTCATTCAATTCCATCGCGTTGCTTACCTATATTTCCTTGCCATTGCTGCTCTCAATCAACTCCCTCCACTTGCAGTCTTCGGGAGAACGGTGTCTCTTTTCCCCCTTCTCTTTGTGCTTTCTGTCACGGCTGTTAAGGATGGCTATGAGGACTGGCGAAGGCACAGGTCAGACCGGAAAGAGAATAATCGGGAAGCTCTGGTGCGTCAAGGAGGTCAGTTTCATTTGAAGAGATGGAAAAATATACAAGCTGGCGAGGTGCTGAAAATTTGTTCGGATGAAACAATTCCATGTGACATGGTTTTGCTGCGAACAAGTGACCCTAGTGGGCTTGCGTATATTCAGACAATGAATTTGGATGGCGAGTCCAACCTGAAGACGAGATATGCAAGGCAGGAAACTGCTTCAACTGTGTTTGAAGGTTGCGCGATCTCTGGAGTGATCACTTGCGAGCAACCAAACAGAAACATCTATGAATTCACAGCTAACATGGACTTTAATGGGCATAGATTTTCTCTCAGCCAGTCTAACATTGTTTTGCGAGGTTGTCAGTTGAAGAACACAGAGTGGGTGATTGGTGTTGTCGTGTACACTGGACAGGAAACAAAGGCGATGCTGAACAGTGCAGCATCCCCTTCCAAGAGGAGTAAACTAGAAAGTTATATGAACAGGGAAACCTTGTGGCTGTCGATTTTTCTTTTCATCATGTGTGTGGTTGTGGCACTTGGAATGGGGTTATGGCTAGTACGTCACAAGAATCGGCTTGATACTTTGCCGTTCTACAGAAAGAGATATTTCACGGTGGGAAGAAATGAGGGGAAGACATACAAGTATTATGGAATTCCCATGGAGGCTTTCTTCTCATTCCTCAGTTCTATCATAGTTTTTCAGATAATGATTCCAATATCTCTTTATATTACGATGGAATTGGTTCGAATAGGACAGTCCTATTTCATGATTGGAGACAATCATATGTATGACAGTAGTTCTGGATCAAGGTTCCAGTGTAGATCATTGAACATAAATGAAGATTTGGGCCAGATACGCTATATCTTCTCTGACAAAACTGGCACCTTAACTGAAAACAAGATGGAATTCCGCAAAGCAAGTGTCTGTGGTAAGAGCTATGGGAGTTCTTTGCCATCGCTGGAGACCAGCATTACAGGTATAGATTCTGCTTCTTCTACTTTGCAGATGATGATTGTGGTGTTTCTTTTTCGATTGCATTTTGAACTTAATTGTGTATGTATTTATGCTTCTATTTTATCCTCTATGTCAAGTTATCAAATCTGCTGCTTCTAGGTTCATGTATACATTTGGAACCAAAATGTATAGGATAAACGCTTTCATACATCTAGGAGGAAAAACTCCTACTTGTTGACTATGTGATGCAAATTCACTACAGGACAAGGGTTGAAATTTCTACTATGGGCTTGATTATAACTTGAGGACAAAGAGTCATAATTTTGTACTCACTAATAAAGATAATATCTGTCGTGGCACTATTTGATGTTGTCTTAATGGATTGTTATGTTGGAGCTCTAATTATCTGCAATTCCTTTTCTTTATATTGCTCCAAACACTACAGTAAGAGACCAGATGATTAGTCTCATCAACCTTCCTTTTTTGGCTCAAAGAATCAAAGACATCTATATGTGCATTTGTTTTAAAGTTTCAATGGTGTTTCTTTCTGGTATATTTGCAGGTACTTTAATCTTTTGATCCATTGCGATATGTTAGTATTTTAATTGCACAACATAGTGTTTACTCTTGTCTGAACATGTGCTTTGTATTTCACCATATTCTTGTTACAATGTTTTTTCACATATATTTATCTAAGATTATGTTATGGTCTTCTCCAATATATTATCAATTTGGCATGACTTTCTGTAGAGGGAAGCACTGGGACACAAAGGTGGAAGCTCAAGTCGGAAATTGCTGTTGATCCTGAACTTATGAAGTTATTGCACAAAGAAGTAATTGAAGGAGAAAGGCTTTGTGCGCATGAGTTTTTCCTTACACTAGCTGCGTGCAACACTGTGATCCCAATTCTACAAGATGACATGGTATCGATTGATTATCAGGGTGAATCTCCAGATGAGCAGGCATTAGTTGCTGCTGCATCTGCTTATGGATACACTCTTTTTGAGCGGACATCCGGCCATATTGTTATTGATGTGAATGGTGAGACACTAAGGTAGAGAACCCCGCTCTCTTTCTCGCTCTCTCTCTCTCTCATGGGTACACAGACACATGCTCACTGAGTGCTTAACCGGTCGGTAGGCTCTTTATGTGATTAGTAGTAGAATGGAAATTTTTGGGTTTTGTTTGCTAGTATTTTTTTGCCATGAATTGAGATCTACCATACAATTGTTCTTACTTTGGCAGTTTCTTGTACACCTGTCAAATAGGTTGGATGTTTTGGGACTGCATGAGTTTGATAGCGTGCGCAAAAGGATGTCTGTTGTTATAAGGTTTCCCAATAATGCTGTGAAAGTTCTTGTGAAAGGAGCTGACACCTCTATGTTCAGTGTTATTTCGGAAGATACTGAAAGAGGTGATCATATATGGCAAGAAACTCAAAAACATCTGGTTGAGTATTCATCAGAAGGTCTACGTACACTTGTCGTTGCAGCAAGAGATCTTACTGTTGCAGAACTTGAGCTGTGGCAAATAAGGTATGAAGATGCCAGCACTTCCTTGACAGAAAGAGCTGCAAAACTTCGTCAAACAGCTGCTCTCATTGAGTGTAATCTAAATCTTCTTGGTGCAACTGCAATTGAAGACAAGTTACAAGATGGAGTTCCTGAAACCATTGAGTCTCTCCGGCAAGCGGGAATCAAGGTCTGGGTTTTGACTGGAGATAAGCAGGAAACAGCGATTTCTATTGGGCTCTCTTGCAAGCTACTAACGATGGACATGCAACAAATCATCATTAATGGCAACTCAGAGATTGAGTGCAGAAATCTTTTAGTTGGTGCCAAAAACAAGTATGGAGTGAAATCATTGAATAGAAGAAATGAAGATTTTGGAAGGGGAAATAATGCTGAAAATGGCTATCATGAGGTCTCTCTTCATACAAAGTCTTCCCAGATGCCACAGTGGACTGTTTTTAAAGAAGAAGCCAAACTGAATGTTTCACTGGCACTCATTATTGACGGCAACAGTTTAGTTTACATCTTGGAGAAAGATTTGGAGTCAGAGGCATGTGTTTGCTTTTTATTTAGTATATGCTGCAATTCAATTTCTATGAAGGATCACTTTTAGTCCTACAGATTATTTCCTTACTTTTGAGTGCTTCGGATGTATTTGAGAATCACTTGCAGAAGTATCACTAATATTTTGTTTTTTCTACAGCTTTTTGAGCTGGCAACTTCTTGTAGTGTTGTCCTGTGCTGTCGTGTTGCACCCTTGCAAAAAGCTGGGATAGTTGACTTGATTAAGAGCAGGACCGATGATATGACGCTGGCTATAGGTGATGGTAAGCTATCTTCTCCAAACTTCAGCTTGTAGCATGTGCATGCTGTTTGTGTCGATTGCTGTACTTCCTTAGTTCTCGATTCTCAGTCGCATTAGGCCATTTGAGAAGCTAGTTGATGATTACAGTCAGACATGTGAAGTACAAAAGTTGGCGTTAGCAAGCTCATATATCTATCCTTGGTTTTGTCTAACTAATTGAGTTTTGATAGGGGCAAATGATGTATCCATGATCCAAATGGCTGATGTTGGTGTTGGAATATGCGGTCAGGAAGGGCGTCAAGCGGTCATGGCATCAGATTTTGCTATGGGGCAATTTCGGTTTCTAAAAAGATTACTTCTAGTGCATGGTCACTGGAATTACCAGCGAATTGGTTATCTCGTTCTGTACAACTTCTACCGAAATGCTGTTTTTGTCTTGATGCTTTTCTGGTACGCCTTTTTGTTTCATTTTGGGTGTCCAACTTTATTTACTTGATGATAGCTCTGACATATGTTTCAACTAGGATCTAAACAAATGCACGTGTTATGGGGGACCTAAAGTGGCACACTCCGTGTTCTGCCTCCCATTTCCCCTATTTTAACCATGAAACTTGTATATTTTGTAGACAGAATTCCTGGCAAATGCTTGTCTTTTTCTTTTTGAAATTTGTTTTCTGCTGAAAAACATCTCTTCGGAGTGTTATACAATGATTTTTTTGTAGATAGTTGCTTTTTCATATTTTTGGCTACATGCAATGCTTGGTTGTAAAACTGGAGAATAGGTGGAAGTTTCATTTTATGCTAGCCATTAATTTGTTTTACCATATGAGCTGTAAATCTGGTCAGGGGTCTTTTGTAAACTTTTCTGCTGTTAAATTTTGAAAACTTAGTCAGCTCCTGTATATGGCTGTGGTCCTAGCTTCCTCTTTTGTTCATTTCTTGCTGTGTTTGCAGGTATATTTTGTGTACAGCCTTTTCAACTACTTCTGCCTTAACAGACTGGAGCAGTGTGTTCTATTCGGTTATATACACTTCAGTTCCAACGGTCATAGTTGGCATTTGGGACAAGGACTTGAGCGATAAGACACTTTTGCGGTATCCGAAACTTTATGGTGCTGGCCATAGACATGAGGCTTACAATTTGTATCTTTTCTGGATCACAATGATCGATACACTATGGCAGAGTCTTGTTTTGTTTTACATACCACTGTTCATATACAGTGAGAGCTCAATTGACATATGGAGCATGGGCAGCTTATGGACAATATCAGTCGTTATTCTCGTCAACATTCACTTAGCAATGGACATTCAGAGATGGGTATCGATCACACATATTGCTGTATGGGGATCGATCGTCATTACATATGCCTGTATGGTGGTCTTAGATTCCATTCCAGTCTTTCCGAATTACTGGTCAGTCTCATGTATTTGTGATTTAATATGGTTTATTTATTAATATCTTTTAGCTGATTTTCTTAATGCTTATTTTCAGGACCATCTATCATCTGGGAAAATCACTTTCATATTGGCTCACCATTTTGCTAATAATTGTAGTAGCATTACTCCCTCGTTTTCTTTTCAAAGTGGTGCGGCAAGCTTTTTGGCCTTCTGATATCCAAGTGGCTAGAGAGGCTGAGATCCTAAAGAAATGGCCTGATCATATGGTTTCTAAAGAAAATCAAACTTCCACGTGACATGCACTACTTTTGGAGACAGAGCCAATTCAAGAGCTTCCCTTGTGCTGGTCTGTCGTACAGCTCTCTTGAAACACATTGAATAAAGCTACAGTAAGTATGCGTGACATTTCAAGCACTTATGTTTTTCTTCTTTTTCTTTGGTTGAGATGCTTAAGGATTTTTTAGAGATTGCCTTGCCTGAGACTTCAAATGAAATTGTTGTGTTCATCTGTCTTTATGTCGAAAAGTTCAATCATTTGCCATGCTTTGTTAACAGTTCTTTTGCCATTTGCACTTCTCAGCTTCATCGAATCGGCTCATGGTATACAGAAAACGAAGACCTGCTTTTATAGCATAGAAGTTTGAAGTGCAGCACTGTTCTTGGCCAAATAGGGAAAGATATTCGACATTCGCTGGGAGAGCTGTTTGGCAGCGTGGAAAATGATTCAGGTCGGGGCTCTAGGGGGATTTTGGGGGGAGGTTGACAGTGGCACAGGGATACCGATCAATGTAACTTAAGATGTTGGTTGGGCCGTTTCGGTAGGAGCGAAATTTTAGGCCGAGTGTATTATGATGGTACTTGTTTAGGGCATTGAAATACAAAGGAAGGAATACGAGAAAAGAGAGTACATAATAGTTTGTAAAGTAACCTGTCCAGTAACCAAAGAAGGAAAAAGGTTTGAATCTGAGACTTCGAGAAATGTGGAAGCGTTCAGAGATGTTCTATTTATCTCCCTTCCTCTCGCCAATTTCACTTATATTGCCTGAGGCCAGAGCCTATCCTACCTTATGAACAGGTAGTGCTACTTCCCACATTGCCCGGTGGGAGTAGATATGCAGAAGCGGGTTCTCGTCTGATATATGCACGAAGCTGTAGGGTTTCTGATCTTAGGTTGCCTGATGAAGGCGGAGACTTTGAAACAAGTTCTCTGGGTACGTTAGTTTCTTTATTGTCCTCTTTGTTGGTTTGAAGGATAGATTTCTTCGAAAGTCGAATGTGGTTTCTGTCAATTATCAAAATCGTGATGACATCTCACAAGGACGAATGACCAATCTAGGCATAGGTATAATGGCAACATATGTGCCGACTATCTAGTCTAGCGAGACGTACAAATGAAAAGCTCAATCGTGAGTAAATTTGCGAGTGTTCACACGATATTCTATTACGGTAAAAGAGGATAGAGGCGTGTAACTAATTGCTGCCTCAATGGCCGCAATTGGACTGTATAGTAGAGCGTCCGTCTTCCCAAAATAGAGCGAGGCATGCTTTTAGTATAAATCCGTTGCCAACTTTTGTTTATCTATCTTAATTATCAACATCTTGCTACATTTGCTGATCGATCAGCAGGTGCTCAATCCGGTAACAACAGGAAAACTGTCCCTCAGACAATAGGGCACAGTTTATGAACTAAATTTGATTCTGACATCCCTTCACACCATACAAATATGTATTAGGAAGAGTATGAGCTCTTGTAATTCTTCGTGGACAACTTCATTTGGTAAGCAATTCCCACAACGAAGAGTGTCTACTTCACCAGAGAGCTAATTCACTGTAAAATTAATTAAAAAAAAATAGTGACATGTAAGAAACTAACCCTCCTAAAATTGCAAATACGATATGGTCCGAGACTTGAAGGAGTCTTTAGGTGAGAAGGACCATAATCTTGGAAAGATCGATGTGTTGACTACTCTTTTTCCGGTGGCAGCTAGGAAACTATAGTACTTCTGATGAAATCTTTATGCGAGGCTGTATTCATAGACTCTCTCTCTCTCTCTCTCATCACATGACGTACCAAAGTCATTTAGGATTGCCTTGGGATGGATACTGGACAATAGAAAAGACAAATTTTTTGAAACTTAGTACGAGCCTAAAACTTAGAGCTGATGTTGTACTTATTAGCACTTGGTTTTCTCATCTCCTCTCTACAATTCACATATATTTTCTCTGGAACCATTTCCCATATCATCCAACTTGTTCCCGACGTCAACTTTCCTTATTCACATAACAGTATATGATACATGATACATGATAAAAGTTGACGAACCCGATTTGCATAAACCTCCTCATTTTCGACCAAACTCCTCCCACTCGAGGATACGGCTTTTTCTCAATTTAGGATGGACAAATCAATCACGCCCACTTTCTAAATAACCCCAAGTCCCAGCGTAAAAGAGAACTCTATAAATTCAAGGAATCACGAGGAACCATACGTTACCTAACCCGCCATTAAAATTGTAGACGAACCCTACCCCAACGGAGATTATTTTTGTGGAATCAATGTGTTTCTCGTGAGGCCGCGTTCGAGCAACACGGTCAATCGAATCATAAACAAAGTCTAGGGTCTTTGACTATTCACTCTTTCGAACATGGTGATGGGTCAATGGTCAGCCGCAGGTCCTGGGGCAGGTAACGCCCCCTCCATAATACCCACGTGGTCAAACGAACGTACACGTCCGAGGAGGAGTCCCCTTACGTTAAATTTTTTCCGAGAAGGGTCCTGCGCAATTTAAGGTATGGTGCAGTGATTAACGTGGAATTGGCAACCCCAGTGTGAACGGTGCGGTCCTTCGTCTAACGAACGCACGAAAGGGATTCGATAAGGACGACTGTTTTTCAAGAGGTTTGAACTGGGAATTCGCACTGTAGCTTTCCACGTAACGACAGGTGGGTTCGGATATGAATTGGAGAACTCGTTTTCCCATTATCTGGTGATGCCCGTCCGTGGAGTCAAAGCAGGACGTACCCAACCACCGTTTTGAATTGATTGGCTCTTTGACCAAATGGTGCCAGCCCTCGCTGTCACCGAGCTACACGAGGGCCCGTCTACTGGTCATTCGCTTTCTGTCCGCGGGAGAAATAGCTCTCGGACGGATATTGCTAAGCGAAGGTGGCTCTGGATCTCATGGAAACGAACTTGACCGTGCGTGTCCTGTGTATGTGTGAGGCTAAAATTTGTGCTGATACCGAAATGAAGTTTGGATTTTTGTTGTGCGATTGTATGGGTGTTTTGTGTAGTTAGATAGGCACGTTGGTAAGATTGTTCGGAAATCTTAAATTTATTGCGCTTTTGTTAATTTAGTTATGAACATGTTTATATTCTCTCAATTAAGTCGATCCGGTTAATTTTAGCTGGAAATTGTTAACGTGAACACCAGCCGTTTTACGTGGCATAATCGATACCAATGGATGGCTGATGTGAAAAATTATATTTAATTTTTATTTTTATTTTCTTCTTTCTTCTTTCTCTTTTTATTTTTTTTTTCCTTTTTCTTTTTCTCTTCCAAGCCCAACAAGGTTCACTGGCCGAGCCTTGCCATTCATAGGCGAAGGCCAGCCACTAGGCAAGGGCTAGGACCCTCACTCGCAACCGGCAAGGGGCTTCATAGCCTTCACCTATGGTAAAAAAAGGTTGGTCTACCCTCACGAACTTGATGAAAAGAAAGAAAGAAAGAAAAGCAATATATGATAAAAGTAATGCAAAATTTATTTTTTAAAAATTTTAAAAATTATCGACATCAATGCAAGCTGTCCAACATGGCACTACCGGCGTCCACAACAATAATTTCTAGTTAACATTAGTTGGATGAGCTTAATTTGCAAAATGTAAAAAAAATTAAGACTCAATTAGTAAAATTGAAAAGTTTAGAATTAAACTGGTGAAAAAGTAATGAGTTTAAGATTTTTTTGAACAATTTTCTGTTGACACGCATCTCATTTATCATAGACAAAAATCAATCCCACATAAAGGCCCACCCCGTCATGTCGGTGTTATGTGTAGTGAGTCAAATCACAGGGAAAATAGTAACAAATGCTATGAACTACCGAGAAGATCACAGCGGAGAAATTCAGATCTTTGTTGATCCAATCCCCATGTCTTACTTTCCTAGAAAGTTCACACCTTAGATCCAATTCTATTCTATCCTAAATTCTTTTTTAAATAAAAAATCACAATTAAATTCCACTCTCGTTAACCCTCCTAAAAATCACCATCAATTCCTCCAAAATTATATATATATTATAGCCATTTAGAGGTTCATTATTAAAACTCGCATCTTCATTAACGTCCTCACTTTCAAATGGAGCAATAGCAACCTCTGGATGTTAATAATTTAGATGGAACTAGTTGCAAATTTTTTTTTTTTGATGAATGGTTAACCGGAGTGGATTTGTGACTAAAGAGAAGGGTTGTGTTTTCTTTTTCGGACAACAAAACAATAGGATAAGAATTGGAGTTGGAGATAAAGTCGAGGATTTTTTTGTTTTAAGGAATCAATACAAACCCCACAATAAAGAAAAAGACTAAATCGTCCATCCTCACAAACTTATTTCAATATCTTACTTAGGGCTCAAGGGATTCGAGTTCTATGTTAGTTTGAATTTTTTGGGTACGTACGAAGAAATTAATATTTTGAGGTAGGCAATTTTTCAAAAAAAACGGCGTTTGCTCATATGATGACACGGGGATCGGTGCGAAGTAGTCTCCAAAAAGTAAAACCTGGCCATGTTTTTCGTAATTATTATAAAGTGAAATTACAAAAACACCTACTGGTGGAAGGTTAAATATATATATATATATATATATTTTTTAAACTCCTAATTACACGTTTTTTTTTTTTTTTTTTTGGGGTTTTTCAGTTTGTTTAGTCCCTCGGACCTCAAGTGATAATGCAGTTGCGTTAGACAGACAGCGACCACGGGGTTGCCCCCACTACCTACTGTGTTTTTGTCTTTTTCCATCTTCGCGAAATGACGCCCCTACCCCTCCAGGCTCGGCCTCGCGAACGCGGGAGAAGGCGCTGCGCGGAGGGCCATTCCCGTCATTCCGCACGCGCCAGGGCTCCGCAGTGAAGTCGGTGCTGACGCGCGGCGATGACGCCGGCGTGCTCACGTCAGCGCGCGCTCAGCGGCAGGAAGCGGGAGCAGTGGGGACTCTGATGGCAGACGACCAGGCGCGGGCTGGAGCGCGTGCGTCGCACTCGTCGCTCAGATCCGATCTTATCTGCGCACCATAAATTATAGCGACATCTCCAGCTTCGAGCTGTACGATGATGTTCGAGTTTTGTTGACAATTTTTTTTTTCTTGGACCGATTTGAGATTTTGTCATGGATTTCCATCCACATGAAGCACGAGATTCGTATGTTCTCGATTTGATAGATATTAATAACTATAAGTACGGTTTGAATTAGATCGGTCAAGTATGATATGAATTAGACCGGTTTAGCACTTTATCCAAAAATAAATTTGCACAATATCGATATCAATTGTTCAATCTAATAGAAATTAACCGGCCCCTTCTTAATCTTAATCAGCTAGTAGGCTATACGACTTTATATTGTGCAAGCTAGTCACCGTGCTGTACTTCTTCACTGTTCAAGTTAAGGTTTGAATTTTCGATGAGGAAAAGAGGAGAGTCCAGGTTTGGCTCCACTTTGATCAAAACTAATAAAACTAATCGGGTTTGAAAATGGAACAGGTTTAGTCGTCTTGCCCCCTTTTTGCTGCTATTGCTGTACTGAAAGTGTCGATTGCTCGAGGATGAAGATCCTCTGGCATGGATCGGCCCCTTCGTCTCCACCTAGTAGGCACGAGGAAGTTGGTGACTTGAGAGGGGCCAGCTGGTGACCAAAGTCTCGGTGGACAATAGCTGTAAACAAGGTCCAACACTAAACGAAACGAACATGTAGAGGATTTGGATACCCGATTTAGGGTGCGTTTTATATTATTAAAAATTTCATGATAGATAGAAGAAAATATTTTTCATAAAAATCACTTTCAAGGAAAATAGTTAGTTTTCGTTTATTCTATCTATTTGGGAAAGTAATGTTCTTCTTATCAAAAAAGGAAATCGTTTTTCTCCTCAATTCAAGTTTGTTATTTTCAGTTCATGGAAAATGTTATCCATAAATCAATTAGTTTTCCGTTATTGAAATACTAAACAGTCGAAAAACAATTTCCCTTTAAATGAATGGACTGCTGGGGCATGCATGATAATCATTTTCTTTTTCCGTGTTTCTATTTTTCTGTCTCGAGAACATGCTTGGAACAAAAACCCATCCGATAACGCAATTTTATTGTTTTTTATTTTCTAGACAAATTTATGCTTAGAAATAGGTTTGGAATAAAAGTAAGAAGAAAAAAAATTTCACTGTTCTATTTCTCAAATAGAAACAGAAATAAAAATTATTTTCATCGCTCACTCCCACCCTCTTGCATGCGTTTTCCCACAAGAAGACCACCTCCCTCCTCCTCCTCGAGACTCTCTTCCTTCCAAATCCCTAAAATGCCTAATTTCACGGTCCTCAGGATCTAGATGTCGAGGATGCAGATGACTGCCAATATCATGCACGGCCTCCACAACATAATCCTCTTCACAACCACATCAATAGTAGTAGCATTGTGGTGATGGAGCCTTCATTCAAAGCCAAGACTTGCCACTTCAGGACTGTCCAGCTATGCAGTGAGACGGACGAGAAGGACGTGCTTCAGGAGTGGGTGGATCCAACAGAGGGGAATAGCAAGATCAGGGAGGAGGGCTTGAAAATATTATTATAAAGAAAATTTTATGTTATTATCAAATACGATCAATACTCAAAAACTCATTTAGTGAATAAATATAGAAAAACTTATTTCATGTTAGAAAATTATTCCAAATATAGAATGATTATCATTCGCGTTTTAGACATCCGAGGCTGAAGGATTGCATCACACGCCGAGCGAGTTTTTTTTTTTTTTTTGGTCGGTCTTATTCTGTTCCTATTCTAACTCTTACTCTCAGACTTTTGCCATACCCTTTGCAGATATGAGAGTCGAAGCTCATTCCTGAAACTAATTCGTCTTCACTCCAACTCTTCTTGACAATGTGGGGATTCGAAGCCCCCACCTCCACCTTCCATGTTGGAATGATGGTCACTGAAGTAAACCCGAGCAAGTTAGACGACTGGAATCGCATGAGAAGATGGAAAGGCCAAAAAAGAAAAACTCACAAGTCGTACATATGCATGGGTAGAGAGAGAGAGAGAGAGAGAGAGAGAGAGAGAGCGCGCGTGGGAGATTGGGGTACCCCAGCGACGCGTGAAGCTTAGCCTGGCCAATTTATTTTTCTCGACTCCTTCCATGAACGTGCGACATTGCCTCTTTCCGCGGAGCTTCCTTCTATTTATTTTCCGCACTACGGACGTAATCCCTCCCCTCCTTGCCCCGCCCGCCTCCACTCCCCTCTTCCTCCACATTCGATCTCCATCTGTCTATCTATCTACCACGCTCCCCATCATCTTTAAGCGAAGAACGCCCCCAGTAAATTATACCCGCTGAAAAAAGAAAGAAAGAAAGAAAGAAAGAGAGAATA
Source organism: Eucalyptus sp. ANBG9806169 (assembly GCA_014182395.1). Taxonomy (NCBI): domain Eukaryota; kingdom Viridiplantae; phylum Streptophyta; class Magnoliopsida; order Myrtales; family Myrtaceae; genus Eucalyptus; species Eucalyptus sp. ANBG9806169. The sequence goes on along the minus strand of CM024583.1, from coordinate 12,339,879 downwards.
AAATATGGAGGCTTCATCGTTCGGACATCGGAAAGTGAAGGCGATGAAGGAGCTGGTGCGGGGCCAAGATCTGGCCAAGCGGCTCCAGACGACCATTTCCCGCGGCGGGTCGCCGTCGTCGGCCGAGGACGACGCCCAGGAGCTCGTCGCTTCCTTCACCAAAGCCCTCTCCGTGCTGAGCCACTCCGAATCCGACGACGGCTCGCAAGTCTCGGACGGCCAGAACGACCCCGCCGCCAAGTCCGAGGGCTCGTCCGAGGAGAGCAGCAAGCGCAAAGACGGCAGAGGACGCTACAAGAGGAGGTACTTTGATATGTCGCTGACAGATCCGCGCGTCGCTCCGTTGATTTTCGGGAGTTACCATGGACGAGATTTGATCTTCTTTTGTCCTTTTCTTCCTTTTTTTGTTGTTGGATTTGTCGTTGTTGCAGGAGGGCTTCGGATACATGGTCAAAAATCAGCCCCACGCTCGTCGACGATGGCCATGCTTGGAGAAAGTACGGCCAGAAGTCCATCCTCAACACCGATTTCCCGAGGTAAGGAAATAGCTACTTCTCTCCAGAGAAGCGTTAGCTCGCGACCTCCGATCTGAGTGTGGAGGAGAGTTCAGAAATTACCTCTAATTGATTGCCGCCGTAGATAACGAAAGTATACACATATAATATGTGTGTGTATGCAAGTGGGCGTTTCTTGATCTTTATTTAGGGCATATTCCGTGAAGCTTCCTGCTTAATCTTGATTTTCTTTTCTTTGTTTTCGATTCTTGGAATGCAGGAGCTATTATAGGTGCACTCACAAAGTGGAACAGAAGTGCCCGGCGACCAAGCAAGTCCAGATGATATCCAAGGACCCTCCCATGTATAAGAGCACCTACTATGGCCGCCACACCTGCAAGAACCTGCTGAACTCCCCTCAGATCATCGTCGATCATGAGGATGAGGACTCCAAGAAACTCGTCAGCTTCAGCGGCAACGCCGCGAGCTCGCAGAACAACGCCTTCTTTGCCTCGTTGAGCTTCGGGTTGATAAAGGAGGAACCCAGGCAAGAGACGGTGCCGGGCGGCGATCACGCCCTATTCCGCTCCCAACCGCCGCCGCCGCCGCCGGCACCACTGCTGAGCGATTGTAATTTTGTCCCTGAATACTGGCCGAGAGAGGTGGATCAGCTTGACGATTTCATGCACTTTGGATCTTATTGATATATAGGGTCATCTTCGCCTCGACCCAGTGTAGGTACTCCTGAGGTTCCATCTGCACTAACGGAACTGGTGGACCTCATCCATTTTAACTGTCCAGACAAATATGTGGTCTGATCTATATGATGTTTTCTGCTTGAGAGGGAGATCGATGGTCACTGAGATTCTTCAATGTTGTAAAAACTAGTCTACTAATTCGGAAGAGATCCATATATATTCCCTCCAGTGCAGATTAACGGGAGGATCCTTCCCATCTTTTCACATTGATCAGCTACATGGATAAGTAATTAACATAAGGAGCTGGCAGATGTTCTCCGATTAGTCTGGTCATGGCTTGTGGATTCTTGTCCTTTGATTGGTAATAATACGTGGAGTTCTTGAATTTTGGTCGATTTACTGTGGTAAATGCATGGTCTTTATATAACACTTGCTTGCAATTTTCATAACGGGATGGTCCGATATATTTGATTGTGGCATAGAAAAGAGATCCTATGTGATCAATTTGCGTTTTTGAGTACCTTCAGATTCAAGTATTTGTCCTTCTGGATTATCACCAAACACGTACTAGATATCTCCTGGGTTTGTTCCGATTTTGCTGGACACGCCAGCCGTATTCTCAAAAATTGATCTATAATTGGGAATTTATTTACATACAATCGCTCATATGAAATAAATGCCATTTGGACACGATTTATATGATAGTTTTGGGGATGATCTTCTGTTGAATCGCCGCCTATACCCATTGCTATGACTTAAATGTTTCGATCTATGTATAGCAGCGATGTTGATTGCTAGCTCGGATATATGTCTAAGCTGCGTGTTTAAATTGGTCGCAACTTTTTAACTTGTGATTTGGCTTTCGCCTTTCATGTCAAAAGCTATAAGATGGGGGCTTTTTAGCAAGTCAAGTAGGGCCAATCGAGTAGGGCAAAAGTGCAATGCCTCTTATAAGTCATTTTGCTTGATAAGCAACGTAATGATCGTACTGTACAATTACACCAACTCCTGCTGAAAGCTTCTCGACCTTTTTGCTACTGATGAGCCACACAGCCGATACATGAATCTGCACTAAAGTCGATTTGCTTGTGTGGTGTGGTATTAGCTTGCGGATTATTTCCGTGCATCGAATTATAAATGAGTAATTGGAAACTACACATGAACTAAGTATTAGGTCAATTGGCTTGCTCACCACGGTGCAGTACATTGATCATCTTTCCTTGTGCCGATGACCAACGATAGTCTGACAAGTGGAAGATGCGTGGTTTCCTGCACCCCACTAGGTCTAATGTGCTTTTACAGTAGTTGGATCTTTCGCGAAAAGCTAATGCTGCCGGTACGATTATTGATAGTGGGGATAATTTTCAATCGAAGTATATTCTGCACGTCTCCTGTTAGTCAAATTGATGGAGAGCAATGTCAAACTCAACTTGGGCGACCGGTGACCTTCAACAGTTTAAATTCTACTGATACAACCAGTACTTTGGAGTGAAGAGGAGGGGCAAGGACTGGAATTTTGCTTATTCTTTCCAAGAAGAAGTAAAACACGTCTCGAAAGAACCTCAAGGTCAAAAAATAACATTGAATATATTGGACATCAAGAGACAGCTTTCAAAGTGTCGGTGATGCTTCTTACAGTATGCCCTGTAACAATCTTTTGCTTCAATTGACGCAAAGAGGTTCAGCTCATCTGGGGTCGGCCAGTAATTTTTATCTCTTCCACTTGCCTCGCTGGGCGATTTGTGTGCATGGTGCTGCTTCCATCCCGTCGAGTTCGAAGCCTCCCTCACGCACTCAGCTCGTGTAATCCTATCGTGGATATTGACACTCATGTTGCTGGCCCATATCATCTAGAGAGGGTGAATATATGATAAAATAAAATCTTAATAAATTAATGCGGAATAGAATAAATCAAGATCAAGATTTGCATAAGGTCCATATTCTGGAACAAGCTTCAGAATACGACATGCGATAGAATGAACTTTAGAGTAACTTGCAAGTGTGCAATAGACTTTAACAATAATAATAAGAGAGTAAGGATCGGAGAAATTGCACATGAGATTTTATGGTGGTTCAATTTAGATCAAATCTATATTTACTCTTTCATGCGGATAGTCTATTGGCTGGATTCAATTATATGATCAATAAGAGATTACTCTCAATGGTAAACTATACTATCTCATTAGGTCACTCTTTTGATATCTGTCTCATGATTACAAACGTTTAAGCACGCTAAAGGCAATTGTATAATTAAAGTTCGCTTGGACTTTGGAATTATAGATTCTAGGTTCCTCAATTCCTTAATCTCTTTATATACTCCTCCACTTCCAAACTAACCACTGGATAGTCTTTAAAGGATTGTCTTCCAATCTATCAATTGGAAGAAGATTTGGTAGCTATTGAATGATAAAGATAAAATCTCCACTTGATTTTAATCGCCCATACAATTAGAATCTTGATTTTTATAAGTAGAGCTTCTTCATTTGGAAAGTTCTTGTCTTCATGGTCCAATTGCTAATCAATTATATTTAGTCAATCAAATTTATCTAAATGTAAAATTCAAACCAGTTTATTAGCTATTATACGTTTTGGGCTTGTGCCATGTTTTGTCAGGTTGTCTTGTTCTGAACTTATATTATCCTGAATGTGTTCAAATTGAAGTAGACTTCACAATCTCAATTTAAATTTTAACAAATTCATCCTTAAAATTTGAGTCTTATGATTCTTTTAAATATAATCATTGACAATATCCTCCATACGTTATATCATCTAGTCTTCAATTTATTTTATCATCTTCAAAACATCATAAAAAATTTCTCTAACAAACACCACGGTTCACTGTCGACCAGGGTGGAACGCATCAATGAAACCAAGGGAGCCGATTCGATGATTTGCGTTCGCGTCTGGGTCGAAAGGACTGCGAGTCATACGTGCGCATAATCACCATGAAAGTGGACGAGTCTACGGTAAGTCGATCCAGAATCAGTGTCTGTCGCTGGGCCTGTAATCGACCGCTTCCGCTTTTGGACTTCTGAAAGGACAAGAACAGACAAAGACCCTTCAGCAGAAGCTCTGGACCACTCGAGAAGACCCGGATCCTTGCAGCGGCACTTTCTTCTTCGTTTTGACCTGATTGTATTCATGGGTTCCAAGGAATATTCCCGCATTTCTTATGTGAAATATAATATATGCCTCCAGTCCCACGCTTTTTCATATAAAATACGATCGATCGTCAAAACATATAATTAAATCGAGCGTTGAGCTCGAGGGCAAAAGAGAATATCGAATCAACCGAAGCTGTGAACACGAGAATCACTGCATTTGTTTATGTTCTTGGTAGGGATAGCCACGGGACGAGCTCGAAAGGGTTCTCCCCAGTTTCGAGTTCTCGTGTAGCTAAGTGGGAATAAGATGCGGGAATGGAGACTCTATTCAAAAGACATGACTCGAGTTTGGAACGAGTTTGCGATTTATTTGCGAATTGGATTTGGGTTTGGACGAGGCCGATCTTCCCGAATCTGTCTCGTTATCGTCCCTACTTTTAAGGATCACGTTAGTTCGTTCATGCGAGTCACTCTCACATGTTGATCCTTGACCCAAATAGGTCGGCGCGATCGGATAGGCACGTGGGGCTATCACCCAAAGAAGTGACAGGTCTCGACTTCAAACCCATTAGTGCGCCTCTATGATGACCGGGTGTGGCTTTGAGCGGGGGACTGCTACACTCACGAGGGATTAGTCAATTGCGAGCTGGCGCTAGACATCCAAATAATATGTAAAACCAAACACGCTAACAGATGATTGAAGCATGTTTTTTTTCAATCAACATCGACTGTCGTATTCACTTCTAGCTTGGATTTTGATCTTATATTTGAGAGCGATACTTTGACAAAGAAAGTTGATTACTCATAATCTATCAATCAGAAACATGGTGGGAAAATTTCCCCCGACATATCATTTCATTTGCGATTCTTCCGCATATAAGATGTTCATATCTTGCTAGAACTTTTGGGCTTTTCAATTCACGAGCCCGATTTCATTTGTGGCTTAAAAGAGAAGCTCGGTACCGTCAACACAAAAGATCGTGGACCAAGAAATGTCATCATGAAAAATTACCACTTTTAGAAGTTGAAGTTTCGACAGCATGGTAATGATAAAAATAACACTCGGTACTAGACATATCAAGCCCTGCCTAAAGCCTTAAATTACTTCAATCCAAGCTTGATGAAGCATTTGAATTGCAATGTCCTTCTCGTCTAGAAACTGCATCGGATCCACCGCAACCTGTACAATTCCGAATCGCTCATGCTCGGGTTTTCCCAGTGTGATGTAGAGATCTTGGGGCGAAATCGAGCTCGTAAAGCCCCCACACCAACGCCCCGGAGGAGAGCGCGACCGGGACCGGCCCGAACATCCACAACAACAAGGGGAACGTCACGCAGAGCAGCCGGTTCCCAAAAAGGGCCAGCAGGAACCCTCTCTCGTAAACCGCCAGCGTGTACGGGGAGGTAGAGAACATACCGTCGCTGTTGGCTGCGTTTATCAAGAAATTCGCGTCGATCAAGTAGCCGACCGCCATCGAGCAGCACAGGAAGCTGAAGCTCAAGAAGAAGCACGCCGAGCCGTACTTGAGGGCGAAGATCTTGGGGGATTTGGAGCCGAAGAAGGCGCTGCTGAAGAGGTGGTCCGCACCGTAGGCGTTGTTGGTGAGAGCCGCAAGCGCCAAGTTGATCAGGATGGCTACGGTTGCCGTCAGGATGGTCACCATCAGGGTGTTTCGCGTGCTTTGGATAGCCAACATGCTCGCCTTGTCGTCCCCCTGCCGACCGAGAAACAGAACACTGGAATCAAAATTGCCACTTCTAAAGCCTACGGAAGCATGACAGCGTCCAACATCCGGCACAACCAGGAGACGAGGACGGGTCTTGTTACCTCTTTGAGGGCGAGAAACCATGCCTTTCGCTTCTGCGAGTCGTGGCCGATGGTGGTGATGGAGGGCCGGTGCTTGATGTGGTGCCAGAGGTAGGCGTGGTAGCCTACCGTGACGAAGAGGCTCAGCGGCACCAACACCGTGTCGGAGTACGAGATCACCCTCATCTTTCGATCCGAGATGGACTACGATTCACAGGAGGATGCTGCCTAAAACGCCAGGATAAAGCGAGCCTAGCTTCTTCCTGCACCTGCCAAACCTGCCGAACTTCTTTATCGCCCACTTATGTAGTCCTTGCGGAAGTGGGAGCTTTTGGGCCATGGGAAAATATGCTTCCTAATTGGGATTCGCCTGTGAAATCCACAAGCGTGCATCACGTGACAATGCTTCCATTGAAAGGGTTAACATGACGTAACCCGGTCAAGCGCGACGTTGGAATGATATGCATCTCGATCAACTTTATGCTTGAATTTCGCAAGGTCCCATGCTTCTTTACGTTATCATCATCATGCGGTATTTCTCCCCCTAAAAGCAGGTCATGTTGCGTTCCATGTAATAGCGCACGACACGTAAGGAAGAGCTTCCACTAACACAAAAATGGCAGTCGCGACGACGCATTAAAGAAACTCAATGGTGATCATCGTCACCATGCAATATCGACAGGCACCAAAGCGGACAAGGCAAAGGCAAGTTCTTACCATAAAGCTTGACCCAACTTTTGCGATCTTCTCTGGTGATTTGCCCTCCGCCCACTAGCCAGATTTCGGGTGCCTTTTCCTGATCGTTTTCCTTCGGTGCGCTTCCTTTTAACTAGGGTTCCTAGACAAATCTATAGATGACATAGAAACCATTTTCGATGTCGGGGAAACTTTATCCATTTCCAGTTCTTTCTTCCTCTAAACAATTACTGCTCTTTAAACTCGCAGGCTGAAGTTGGGGCGAGACGATTGTCCCAAGGAACTTCTTTTTGCTTTGGTAGTAATCGGTGGATTCGATGTGGAGAGGACAGAAGGCCGAATACATCGGGCAAACGAGACATATTTGTCTTGATTTGGGATGTTGATCACCTGAGTTTCACATGATCGAGAGAGTTTTTAGAGGTCGATTCTAATAATTAATTAATTAACCCCGTCGGCATCAGTTTGATTATTGGAGAGAGGCCAATGCCTAGGGAGCATCGTAATTTGTCCGGAATCCAATCGCAAGGCACACCGAGAGGAATGCCTCCTCTTCTTTTTTTCCTTTTTAATTTGGGGCAAGGGCATCCTATGTTTGTGGTGAGAAAATAATATCTTAAGAATTTCCTAGTCTCAGTGGCATGAAAAGAGAATCATCCGATGGCCGAATGGTCGGGGCCTACTTGGCGACACTCCCGGAAACAACTAATTCTATTTTTTTATTTCCGAGAAAAAAAAAAAAAAATACAAATCCATGTGGTAAATTTTTTGTTTTCGAGAACAAAAATCAATTTTTTTTTGTTCTCGGGAATAGACTTTGAATAGAATCAACAAGTAGAAAAAGTTATTTTTATTCCCAAGAACAATTCCTGGAATCAATTCTAATTTTTGTCTTTTCTCTTCTTCTCTTTCATTTTCTTCTTCTTCTTGCTTTTGGCTGGTTGCTGACCTTAGCCATGGCCGACAACCAGCTAGACGAGGGTCGGTGACCTCGCCGAAGCGTCGTCCGCCCCGCGAAGAGGTCGAGCCTCGTCGGTGGCCTGGTGAGGCCGAGGCTCACCTTGGCCAGGCGAGGCTCCGGTGAGCTTGTTGGACCTCGCCCAGCCAGTCACTGACCACCGTGGCCAGCAACTGCCCACCAAGATGGAGGAAGAAGAAGAGAATGAGAAAAAGAAAAAAAGAAAAAAAATAATAAAAGTATTAAAATATTAAAGGAAATAAAAAAAAAATTAAGAATTCACCGAGTGTTTGAAATAGAATCAGAAAAAAGCATTTCTCATCAAAAGTTATCAAACGCGCTCTTAATGTTACTCCTGGCTAGATATGATATCTCTCCTGCCTTCTTTTTTCAAACCCTTTTTTTTGGGGGTAAACTTTTAACCCTAATTTAGTGTCACCTTTGATGCCCTCTAAAATCTTATTTTTTAAATACCACGTAAGTCATATGCACTAAAGAGAGGCTTGACTTTAATTACTTCATGGTGAAAACTAAGAACAAATAAAATCCTTAGAGATCAGAGCACTTGATTTTGAACCCTAAGGGCTAGCTGCAAAACAGATTGAACTTTAGAGACCAACCCACATCATGAAATGGTAGAAAACATTGGTCCAAATTTAGAGTCACTTTGGAAATTGAAATGTATACGGTCCAAGAAGGCCCATTACTTAAATATAGAATTTTATATTTCCAAAGCATATCTAAGGAGATTGTGTCTTCAAGGCACCTTTTAACATTCTTCTAAAGATTAGTTCTGTTTTTCTTTAGAAATTCAAGACCACTTATTTTTATACCACGCTTTGCGTCTATTGCAAGCATAGTCATGTAAGGCCTAACTATTTGAAGGTTTATGGAGCACTCTACAAGATCACAAGCTTTTAACTTATGAAAATGAGTCTCTCTCGCAGCAATTTGTACGCAAATGATTGAAAAATCTAAAGAAATGACCTCCATTCCGAGAGAGAATAGTGGTTATGGTGTATCAGAATTACAAATATTAATTTATTTGAATTCAAGGAAAATTCTTACAAAGCACTCTTTTTTGAAATTTTATAATCAAATTCGATGGAAAATAGTTAATTGAATGATTTGTTGATTCACTTTAAGATAATAAAAAGAGAGCGGTTCCACTTCGATACATAAAAATGGTAGCGAGATAGATATGATAGGGTACATGTGACCCGTTCAAGTTCCAACTAGACGTGAATAGGTAAAAAGATTGAGAAACTCAATACCCACGTTAGATATGTATAGCTGTCAAAATGCGGTTCGTCTTGTTGACATTCCTCAGGTGATTTAGTTAATATGCACAAACATTTACTTACTAGGATTTGCAACAGTTTGCCGAATTATCTGGGTTGCCCTTGCTCTGTTACAACTTGATTGTAATAGTATAAGATGTCAAGAACGAAAATTCAGGATGATTGAACATCTTTCAACGACCATCACCATTATAGATCCTTATATGTTCGTGATCATTGATCTTGAATTATTGCAGTCGCATATTGCATTGAGTTTCGAATTAGTAAGTAGCGTTTGGAACGGCACCCGGTGCCGTCCCCCTCCCGCGCCAGTCCATGTACGATGATTCTGTTCAAATTCTTTGTCTTCTTCGAAGCGAAACTCCCCGTACGCTGCAAGTCCACCTGATGATGACTCTCGATGGATTCTCCTGCTCACGTTTGTCGTTCAGACTCGAGACAGAGAATGGAACATGTGCAGGCGGGTGGAAAGGGACATCGTTTAGGAATCATTGAACGTCGTGTTTCGTACTTTGTAAACATCAACCCAAGTTGTCGCTTGTGCTTGGACTGTTCCCCAGCTGAAACAATGACTTGGGTTCTTCTCCATCTCATGGGCAGACGCCAGTTCGATCGGTCGGGGGGCAAGAATGGCGAGAGCGTGGGAAAGATCGAAGCTTCTGATCTGGGTTTGGTGCGTCCTATGCGGGTCTTGCGTGGGAAGGTTTGTGGTGGAGAAGAGTAGCTTGAAGGTGTCTACGCCGAAATCGTTGAAGGGAAGTTACGAGAGTTCGATGGGGAATTTCGGCGTCCCTCTATATGGAGGGTCGATGCTAGGGACCGTTGTTTATCCGGACGACAATCGGGATGCGTGCAAGAGCTTCGAAGGTTTTAATGCTTCGTTGGCGACCGCTCCGAGGGGATCGCCCACTATATTACTTGCTGATCGAGGAGGTGAGGACATGTCTGCGTGTTTCTGAGTTCCTGTTTTGAGAAGTTAAGTTGATTCGCTTTTGGTTGGCGGGTTCTTGTTTTTGTGTCAATATCAATGGCTTGCTTTGTGTTGCTTAACTTAGCGATTAGCTCTTTCTTTTCCAGTTAATTAGGATTGTCGGTTTAGTACTGGGTAACCTGTGTCCGATGGTGGTTAATGTATCATTTAATGGTTGAGACTCGAGAATATGACGGCCGCTCTCACCTCATCTTTGACATAAAAATTCATGCTTCCCAGAGATAGCCTATATGGACCTTGAAAAATTGATCGACAGTTTGGCTCCGGCACTAAAAAAAGTGTGTTGTGGCATCATCCATGTTTGGCTGCTGCAGAAACCGAACAATTATTCTATCTGCAAGAATAGTCATATCCTTGAATAACAGCCAGGAACTATGAGTCAGATAAGGTACTTCTAGCTCATGTGTGCCTTTACTGGCCCGCAGTTAATTTGCTGTCAATGCAGGTTGTTACTTCACAATGAAGGCATGGAATGCGCAGAATGGCGGTGCTGCTGCAATTCTTGTTGCAGACGACAAGAAAGATGAGGACTTGATCACCATGGATGCCCCAGGAGAAAACCATGGTGATTCTGATTATCTTCAGAACATCACTATTCCCGCTGCATTGATCACAGAATCATTGGGAGATGACATAAAGAAAGCTTTGTCTGCTGGGGAGATGGTTATTGTTACCCTTGACTGGACTGAAGCTCTTCCTTATCCAGATGAGCGGGTTGAGTATGAATTCTGGACAAATAGCAATGACGAGTGTGGGCCAAAATGTGACACTCAGATTGAGTTTGTTAAGAACTTTAAGGGGGCTGCTCAAATACTTGAGCGCAAAGGGTATGCTCAGTTCACACCACACTATATAACCTGGTTCTGCCCCGAACAATTTCTTTCGACCGAGGAGTGCAGGTCTCAGTGTATTAACAGCGGAAGGTACTGTGCTCCTGATCCCGAGCAGGATTTCAGTAAAGGTTATAATGGAAGGGATGTTGTGATTCAGAATTTACGTGAAATTTGCTTTTTTAAAGTGGCTAATGAGAGCAACAAGCCATGGCTCTGGTGGGATTTTGTAAGTGACTTTGCAATTCGGTGCCCAATGAAAGAGAAGAAGTTCAACAAAGAGTGCGCAGAAAAAGTCATCCAATCACTTGGTAAGGTTCATTCATTCTTAAAACTCTTTAGACTTTAGTTCGTCTTCTTAGCAGTTTCTGGATGACAGGAGGCACGAAAATGTGTAGTGATGCGTATCAGGCCTGGAGATTCAAGTCATGCACGAACTCCATTAACTATACCTAATATTATCTGCTTGTCAACATACTTTTTCACAAGAAAAAGTCCAGCTTTGAACGACTTTCTGGATCTAATTTCACATTTAAATCTGCTGGTGAGGAATTGTTATTTTTAGTCATTCCAAATGACTTTTTTCTTTTTTCTGGAACACTGACAACCAGACTAAAAATGTCATCCTCAGGACTGAGTGTGCATGTGTGTGTGCAAAAAAGAGCGCAACTGCACTTGTGTTCTTTTCCTGCTTTGTGCGTCACAAATGTGGGTTCTTGTTGCTCTTATGTTGTTCTTAGCTATGTCTGCAATGTGCTAATATGTAATCTAGAGGGGAGGAACAACAAAATTTATTACTAAAATGCCATTAGGTTGTCATCCTGCAGAATTGCTTCTAGAGGGGAATAATCACAGTTATAATTGCAAAGATCCCCAATAGACTGTCGGCCTGAAAAATCCCTCCTTGGTAATATAACTTGACCAAAGATATGACACTAATTTAATTATTTCTTCCATATCATGGAAGACATGATGGTTTAGATTGTTTAATTGGCCATGTACTATGATGGTTGCCATCTGTTAATCTTTGCTGTCCTTGGCCATCTAATGATCTGAGGCTTTTGGACAATGCTGTGGCCATAATATTTAAATTATTTGCTACACTCTGCAGGTGTTGATCTCGAGAAGATAAACCAATGCATGGGTGACCCGGATGCCGACATGGACGACCCAGTCCTCAAAGCTGAACAGGACGCACAGGTTAGGCTTCTAACTGAATGTTTCTGATTTACTCTATTATTCTCTCCATTGCTCAGTCTTTGTTGTGCTTTTTTAATTGGTGATGTTTTCTTCAAATTGGTTTCAGATTGGCAAAGGGTCTCGTGGAGATGTTTCCATTTTGCCTACATTAATCATTAACAATCGACAGTACAGAGGTCTCAGCATGCCATGACTTCAAAAGTTAATGACATTCTGACTAGTCTTGTTTGGCTGATCCCTTATTTCGATGGTTGTAGGTAAATTGGGTAGAGAAGCGGTTCTAAAAGCCGTATGTGCAGGTTTCCAAGAAACCACTGAACCAAATATTTGCTTAAGTTCAGGTCCTCATCTGTGATCCTTTTTCTCTGATCCCATTTATTATAATTATTTTGCTTTTCGCCTTCACGTACTTCCTTTGTACATCATCATTGTGTTCAAATTTTCTCAGTCTCATAGGCAAGTTCAATAACCTGTTGCCCTTTTGCTCTAGTGCTTAACTGGCAAAATTGATCCGTAATCTATCTATTATGTGTATATATAGAGGCATAGTTGATTTGAGAACTGGCAAAAGAAAAACTCAAGTTGGCACCTGAATTTTTTATGGTCCTTAGTGTTGTTTTAACAAAAGTTAGTTTGCTTGTCCATGTGATTTGGCCGTACCTCTTATGTGAGAGAGTAGCCCAGTAGTAGAGAACCATGCATTACCTTTTTAATGTAAAAGGGAATGCTCAAAGAGAGAGGATGACTAAATCAGATGCCAGGCCTGTTGGCATTATACAAGTGACAACCTGATGTTCTCTGAAGGTTTGATAAGATGAAATCCAACTCCTCCTTTATCCTTAGAAGTATAGACAACAGCGCACTACTGAAGATAAATCTCTTAAAATGGCTTGCAGTTGCAAACTCTTCCTGTACGGGCCATTGTTTTCATAGAAGTTGTTCACATTGGCTCGAGAATGTCAATTTGACTCTATAGATAGAACCTTATATATATCAGAAAATTATGTATCTATCTGCAGATATTGAAACAAATGAATGTCTGGAAAACAATGGGGGTTGCTGGCAGGATGAAGTTGCTAACATTACTGCATGCCGGGTATGTTCCCAAAATCTTTACGATATAGTTAGGGTCCTTGGCATCAACTCTTGATGCTCTGCATTGGTTTCTTCTATTTCAGGATACATTTCGGGGAAGAGTTTGTGAATGCCCTCTTGTGCAAGGTGTGAAATTTGTCGGTGATGGCTATACACACTGTGAAGGTAAATATTTTTCATAGACTGCAAATTCAACTGTTTCTGTCAAATCAAATGGAACTGGAGAATGCGTTAAATGTAACATTAAGCAAAACTTGAAGTATGGTAAAGCATACAGTCTCTTAATTTTCAGTTAGTACTGTTTTGACCAGTTAATCTGAACTTCCCCAAAATAAATTTTCTTCCAGTAACTTATTTCCATCCTATCATCTTCTGAAAACCCTCTACTAACTCACTGGCTCTTTTCAAACTTGAGATAATAAGAACGTTCTTTTGGGTATGTACCTTTCTCATTCAACAACATGACAGCTTCTGGAGCTCTACGATGTGAAATCAACAATGGCAGCTGCTGGACCGAAACACGTGGTGGCAGGACATTCTCTGCTTGTGTTGTAAGCTCATGCACTCTATGCACTCTTTGCTTTAAGCATTTAAGTTGATCTGTTCTGTCCAAATATATGTGATTGTTCTCCCAGGATGACAGCAGCACTGGTTGCAAATGTCCTCCTGGCTTCACCGGAGATGGTGTAAACTCCTGTGAAGGTATCGAAATTAACCTTTCTAAATATCAGCTCTAGAACCTCTAATCTTGTAAAGTAGAAAGTTTCTTTCCGAGAAAGCAGTTTCTGTCCGGGCATCTCAGTTTCCATCTGAAAATATTTTGCCATGGATGTAACACTGAGCTCTACATAGATCAACCATTCATAGAATCAGTTGATAAACATAGAGAATACATTCCCAGATATTGTAGTTGCTGTATTTGATAATAGGGTTGGAGATGGTAGTTTCACCTTTTTCATTATGGTAGGGTTGTGTCACCATGTTTTGCTCTGATGCATTTGATCCTTGTGTTAGTTTTTCAGCCAACCAATTGTGGGCTTGTTGGTGGGTAGGGGAAAAGAGTAATTACTTTTCACATGTGAACAAGATTTGTATGCATGCTTCTACTTCTTGTTTAGCTCTCACTGTACATGGATGATTAAACATGTACGGAGTGCTTGGTCAACTTCTGCTGAGATTTTGAGTTTGTTGATGGTTCTGCTTAGATGTGGACGAATGCAAAGAAAAAAAAGTCTGCCAGTGCCCAGAATGCAAATGCAAGGACACATGGGGCAGCTTTGAGTGCACCTGCAGTGGTGGATTACTGTACATGCAGGAATACGATACCTGCATAAGTGAGTGATCTTAATCTGCTACACATATTAATCAATAATTGACTTTTCTGAACAATAACATTATACCATGACCCACAGACCTTTGAATGCTGTACTTGCTAATGGGTTTTGTGATAACTTTCTTCCTTTGCTTTAAAAAAGGACCAGTTCTAAGTTTTAAGTGCACATCTATTTGTTCTACTTAGATAAATAGAGAATGCAATTTATACATTGTAAGTTGACACTCTTCCTAATGGATTGATATGATGTACAAAAGCCTTAAGCATGTGAATCTGATGTGTCTGGGTAAAAGAATTTGTAATAATCCCTACATCCTATACAGAAAGAAAATGTATTAACGAGTGAAAGAAGACTGAGTAATTATAAATAGGTGAATGGAGACTCAAGAATCAAGATTGAAACCTATTCTACCTAAAAACTGCAACCATCCGTTCCAAAATTAAAGCTGCAAACTATCTTAACACCAATTTTGAGCTTCACAATAGACAAAGTGAGGAGGAAAAGCAGCAAATCATAAGTTGGAACCTGGTTAGGTTAATTAAACCTAAGCATGTCAAGTTGCTTGTCTATGAGTATTTTTCTATTTGCTTTGAGGACTTCATATTCATATGACATAGTTTTGCCATAAGACATTTTCAATGTTTTCTTTTCCTTAATGCAGGTACACACTCTGTCACAAAGTCTAATTTTGGAGTATTTTTCTGGATTGTCATTTTCGGCTTGGCTGCTGCTGGAGTTGGAGCATACATGGTGTACAAATATAGAATCCGGGTAAGATTTTCATTTGCTCATTTGTATTGGGGAGATCGATTGTTTCAGTTTATCATGAAGGGTCGCAGAAAGCCAATAGGACTGTGAACACCTATCGGTTTATGATTTGAGTAAACTGAGTATAGCTTAAACCGTCTAGAGAAAGGCAGTGTGACAGTTGTAGACAATAAGCTTTGTCCCTGAACTACCTCTTATGGAGCAACTTAAAGTTATGAAAGTCGAGAACATCAGAAGAAGAAAAAGGTGCTCCATACTATGTGATATGAATGGCCATTCAGTGTATCTCTTGGTAGGCCAGTCAAAACCGTGTTTATTGGAATTGTCATTGTAGTGATTTCCTCATTGAAATTGTGTCGCAGAGTTACATGGACTCCGAGATACGATCTATCATGGCACAGTACATGCCGCTGGATGGTCAGGCAGAGGTGCCGAGTCATGGCTCTCACACCGATATCTGAAGGGAGATGTGTGTGGAGGGACACCATCATATAATACAGATTTTTATATAAGCTAATGGCTTTACCAGGTACATGGTTATTCTCTGACCTCACTGGTTTATAAATCCTTTGACACGGGCAGTGTCACTTGCTGGCCTTTGCTTTTCATAGCAACCAAGCGCGTTTTCTGTCTTCCTTGGTTTACATATATCTGGGCCTTTTCAATAGATTATCCCACTTTGTATAAAGAAAAAGAATCATTTGAGACTTAAATGGGCATTGCAGTTACTTGTTTACCTTCTTGCTTTCCATCTTTTTTTGTTCTTGCTTTTCAAGTATGTGCTCCCACTGACCCCCTCATAAGTGGGTTTGAATGCACACAGATTGGTGTTCTGTGATTAACGACATGACAATGTGATGGTTACCCGGAAATGAAATTGCTGCTGCATAATTTACCTGTCAATAGCTTCCTCAATAGTTATCTTACAAATGAAATATAAAGATACAATATGCATGCTTCTAAGAACTATATATGGTAAACGTGAATGCTACTCCCCCAACAACTACCATCTATAACCCCAGGAGAAGGCGTCGGTTTCGACTGCTACTCAACATGAGATCAGAATTTTTTCATGTCGTGGTCTACAAGTTGGTCCTGCCCCTCACTTCGAGTGTTCCTCTTTTGCGTGTAAACCCGATTTTCGATGCCAAATCAGCTTTAAAACAAGATAGATTTTTCTGATGGTTGATGGGAGGGAATGGGTCCCTGTTATCGGCAGCAGACTACAAGATGTTTTCTGATTTACTCTTGCCAAAAATATGAACATGACCATTTAACGGAACAAGGACTGCGTGTGCGCTTTATAATTGTTTCGTTAAGAATCAACACGGAGTAATTTTTATTGCTATTGCCACTGGCGTTTTTCATCGGTGCTTAGTAAGTTTTCGTTATGAGAACTAAAAAGTAATCTGCAACCTATCAAAACCCCGTATCTTCCTATGTAACTCTAACCATTCGTATGAAAAGGTAAATTTCAACATAACAATAATTGTAATAAGCAATCGATGCTGTAATTAAATTGTTAAAATAACTACTTGCTCATCAGTAATTATTAATCCCTGTTGCTTAGTAACTTTTCACATTAGTAGTCAAGTTCTGAAATACATTACCCCAAAGTTATCAACTGAGTGTAAAAAGTTAATCGGTAATCAATCATTCAGCGAGCTTTATTTTGCTTTTCGTTTAACCTGATCCCTAAGATCCCAATTGCTTCGCTAGAATCAATTTATTAGCGCACATCAGAATAGGTTAGGGCGCAAGCTCATCGTCGAACCAAAAGAGAGAGTTCTCAGCAAAGCAATTGACAACGAAAAGAATTTTACCAGATTAACGAGCAGAAGCTGCCGCCTCTATCTTTCAAAGTTGCACATCTATCGCTCTCTTGGAGGATTCACTTGCTTCTTTGGGCAGGTTCAGACCGCATGCATCATAAGCCTCAGGTAAAATGCCATTTGGATCTATACATTATGTCGTGTAACGAAACTTTCTGAGTAATAAACCAATCAACAACGCACACTGAACCACGTAGTCGCTGAACTCGCCAACTACCCACCGGCCACCTGTGTTACTCCGTCGCACCACATGAACTTCCGTAGAACACATCGACAATGCTATCATAGTATGCATTCAGTAAGCCGTACTATTTTGACTGATCAAGAAGAAAGATCAAACCTTTCAAGGCACAAATTCCTTATATGACAATCGACAATCCAAAGCATTGATTCACTGCAGACATCTTCAAACAAATTCTCGGCATTTAGTTTAATATACAGGGGAAAAATAAACCCCGGTACCTGAGCCTACAACAAAGACAGAACTCTGCCTCATTATTCTCACCCCGAACACTCGGTCCCCAAAGATTGAAAAAACCGCCTAATTGATTTGACACCATGAGATTTATATTAAGGTGACGCGCGCAAGAACACGCCACGACTGGTGGACTCCGATCTCCAATAGCATGTAGCGCTCTCTGCTTCTGCTTGCTGCACCTCTTGTATATCCTAGCTACTGCAGTTTTGTGAGACTTTCTACATGAAGAATTTAGAGAAGTGAACAGTCAGATTTATAGCTAAGTTAGGCCACTGGCCAGCCACAGAACCTCAGTTTGTCTCGCACAACCACGACTTTTCATCTGGCGGACACAGCAATGAGAATACGATCAATGATACTTACGGTAACTGTTTCATTGAGTTTCCGTCCCCTCTTCGAAGGAAGGACCTTTCATCTGATCTCTTTTCTGCTTGATCTTATACAGATAAAACACTAGCATCCCTCCACTGCAAAAGAAAATAATTGATCAATCAGAAGAATAGTAGCTGTATGGAACACAGCAGAAAGATGCACCAAAGTGGTAAAAACAAATAGGTCGCTGTACAGATCTCCAAAAGTTCAGTAAAAATAAAGATTCATATTCGGTACTAGAGTTGCACATTTTCTACTATTCCCCTTCTTGTATCGCTTAGTACTTGCAATGTTTTCTCATCCCTCTAAAAAGTCAACCGGACAAGAAACTCACCACATGATTTTGTCTAATAACTTCGCCAATGTCTCCATTTCTAGGGGAAGGGACAAATATTCCCCAGGCACAGTTTCAACATTGTAATCTATGAGTCGAGCAAAGCAATGTGGGAGTATTTTACCTACGAAGCAAGCAAGGCGAAATTCCAAAAACAGAGACAATGAACCCAATGCTTACATCCATTTACTAGGAGTTGTCACATGGCTCAAAAAGACTGAAGTCTTACCATAAGATTAGCAAAGTAGAAAATGAACCTACAACAAATTTAATGAAATAGAAAATGACAAGTTGTTTAATATTCCCACTAACCTGATGGCAGTCGTCAAAAAACTAAAAGGGGACAGCCTCTGAAAAGAGGAAAAAAGATTGTCAGAAATCTTGACTATAATCAATCGAGCACATAAGAAGGTAGACAAATAATGAAGATTGTCTCATGATGAGCAAGGAACACCCATCTACCTGAGAGAGGAAGCGTATCTCTCTAAGAAATATTATTCCCGCAATGGCTGCAGATGGACAAATGTATCTCCATATGAGACCCAAAACAACTGGAGTAACATACTCAGAGCAAGGAGGATAATAAATAAAAAGAAAAAAAAGCTTATGCATGCCGGGATCTATTCTAAAGGACAACATTCATTGCACGATGATAACAGTAAACGGCCAATGCATTTGCATCTTTACACATGTTTAAATTAAGGAAGACATCTTTCTTTTCACTTGGCCCAGTCGGAAGATCCTGATTGATGCTCATTTACCTAAGAGAATCATTCTGTAAGTTGCAGTGAAATGGATTAACAAAGAAACAAGAAGGTACTTGACAAATAAATCAGTGCTTGATAGTGGCAGAGCCCCCCTCAGCTCCAACCAACAGAGGCCCCCTCAATTCCACCATAAACACCCAAGCACTGATTGAGCTGTGGGGAAAGGGGGCCTCTGTCTGGGTAAAGGGAAGCCAACAGAAAGAAATTTTTTGGAAGCTGAATCATATAAGCCCAGTTAGATTCAACCAGTTGGAAAGAAAACCATCTTCTGTCTGGTCCACTTTTCAGAGTTGGCTCATATTGGAAAAGAACACAAGCAAACAGGATTTAAATTGGTTAAATCTGCAGTTAACATCAGCCCAGTTCACCTAAATTGACCAATTGAGCTGTGGGGAAAAGATGTTGAAGTCAAGCATAAAGCACGGTCCAATCCCTGACCACCAAATTGCAGGGAAAGTGCTCTGCTATCTAAGCCAAAGCTACTCTCACCACCTCATGTATACAGGAGCCAATTTTTAACTTTCTTCACGGACCAAGTGTTTCTGGAAAGTCAAGTACAAAATGACAGTCACAAGATTGGTACGCATAGTGGATACTAGTTGTGCTAACCAAGTATTCCAGTCACCTTATTTGATCCATTGTGAGCATAATGTGTGCATGTGAACTTTTACTAGGTCCACTGCAGTATAAAAATGATTTACTCATGTATTTGGATGATTGACATATGGAAATTAATGTCAAAAACCTAATGCTGAACAAAAAAAAAATTTACATTGGCAGTGGACTTAACAATTATTTATTCGCTAATCCTATATTTTGAGATGTGAAAATCAACAAACCAATGTAACTACAAATCGCTGTCCTAACTGCTTCTTGGTTCTGGTCTGGTTTAAATTACTAAATTCTCGAGAAGGAAAACCACCATGTGGCACTGCATGTCTTTGGTGTTTCTACTTCGCAAACATGTCACAGAAGCTTCATCATGTAGCTTTAACAAATCTTAAATTATCGAGCTAACCCTTGGATCTCTAGTGACAGCTCTAATTGATAGCAGAAAAAGCTTTGGAGCCTGTTTGGTTAAGCTCTTCAAAAAGCAACAGGCAATAATTCGTTTTCTCACCAAATTGAAAAGATTATCTAAATTTCAAAAAACTAAGACACATTGTATGTGGATTTACATGACAAAAAATTTGTATATTATGAAAGTGTTGGATGTATAGGGTTAAGAAAAGGTCAAAATGCATCCATTACAAAATATCAAGAAAGAAGCAAAATCTATCCAGACATGCCCTTGAGGAAAGAAAAAACTTTCCATATATGCAACATATTGAATACCCGTCACGTAAGCTCAAATGTTGGGCAATCTGAATTAGTAACGGAACTTTTGAAAATAGAAACCTGAAACATGGACATCTAACCAGAGCCAACAAGGCATCAACACATGTCATACAAAGCCACGTCATGATGATGATCGAATAGCTAGGTAAGGCCTATATTAAGTGAAAGCACATAGATGGATTTGCAAGGTATGGAATCTGCTCAACGAACTCATCAGCCCATAGAAACACTACTTTAACACAAATCCTGGCAGACCATTACCTAGGTGCTACCCACAATTATATCATCCAAAGGAAATCAGCCTCAAAATGGCAATTGAGACATAATTTGTTTTTATTACTGTAAACAAGATGATCACATAAATGCGGATCGGGAAATGAAAATGACATGCCAATATCAGTGCCAAGAAGCCTCTAATATTGGAAAAAGGAAAGACGTACTAACCTGCCTGCCCTTTCAACGCTAGAGGAGAAGATTTTCCTACTTTGTAGTATCTCAAACTTGATATGCTCAAAGCCAAAAGAGTACCTCCAAGGATGATACCAAATCTAATGGCAGAGATGCTCCCCGTTAGCATGAAAGAAAGAAAACCGCCGACGGAAAGAATCAAACCTGCAAAGCATTTTAAAAATTGTGAAGTGAAGAAGACATAAGTAATAAACTAACTTACAAGGAAAGAAAAGCACATACGAGATTATTTTTACACAGCCAAAGAAATTAATTTTAAATTATGTGGATAAATGCTAAGAATATGCAAGCGATGCAAAGTTTGCAAGAAGCCACTTGTAAAGCTACTCTTTAAAAAGTAATCACAAACGTAGCTGGTCAGTCAATTCTCACATGAGCAACCTTACCGTATGGTATTCCAAGGTAAAAGTCCTGCACTTTCGAGATATCATTCAGATCCTCAGTTGGAGTCGAAAACGTCTCTACAATCTCCTTCACGGGTTCGGGTGTATTCTCCGCAGCCACGGACAGATATTCTTTACCTTCCTCGCTGAGTTCTTTCGCTACAACAGCCAAGTCATATCTGGCCTTTTCCGCTTGGATTTTCAACTGCTCCGAAGCCTCCATCAGAATGACCACCGCTTTCTTTGAGTATATCTCATAGGCTTCCTGGGAGATGCTGTGCATCTTCAGAGCTTGCTCCTTGAAAGCATCTAAAGTCTGCTTCCATGCTTCTTCCGATTCTTCAGCTTTCGTCTCAAGATCGTCATTTTCCTTTTCCACATCGAGTTCCGAACGCTTGGTAAAGTTGAAATTGGATTAAAACAAGAAAAAAACCCGGCTTTATTAAATCTTATGCTAATTAAAGGAGACAAAGATGGTAGTGAAGTATCAGTAGTAGATACTAGTACTGCCGTGGAAAACAACTTAACAAAATGAACCGAATACAGCTCAAATTTCTCAAGTTCTTTCTCAATAGAATCCCATTTACCACCGGAAAATCAGAACAATAAGCCCTAAGATGAATTACTGGATCAAAGCCTTCAGCAAAAGATGAAATCGGTTCCCTACAGTGAAATGCAATGAAATTCCGAAGAATCCTAATTCGCGCGCGCAAATCGCTCACCTGAAACCATCATCGAAAGAATAACGAAACGGGAGCGAGATCGACGAAAAACAAGAATCCGACGACTCAACGCGCTCAATCACCGGAAAACGGAAACGCGACGAGAATCTCGTCGCCGTGGGGGAGCTTACCGACTCCTCGTGAGAAGCTGCGAAGGCGACGAAGGACGAACTCCTCCGGTCGAGCGAGAGGAGGCCGAAGCGGAGCCCCTTCGGAGGGCCATTTTCGGAAGCGACGGAGAACCTGCAGGCGCGGGGCCGGAGAAGAGGCGCGAGGCGGAGGGACGACGGCGGCGGCGCGGCCCGATGAGTGGCGGCTCGCCGGAGAGGCAGGGAGGAGGTGGAGGCGAGGGTAGGGTTTTTGACGAGCAAGGACTCCATCGAGACGCTCATTCTGCGTGTCCGACGGAGAGGCAGGAGAAGGAGGAGGGTTTAAGGGCAGGTAGAGAGAGAGAGAGAGAGAGACGATGGCGAAGGTTGCGAGGACAGCAAATCACTTCACTGGCGTCCAAAAGTGCATAGAAGAAGGGACCGACTGTCGACATGGAGGAGAAGAAAAGCTTGTTTATATACACACCCACACGAATTCGTGTTAAGAAAAAAATTCAGGTATACGTACACCACAAGTCCAAAAATTTATCATGAAACTTACAAAAAAATAAATAAATACAATCAAGTTCTAAAACTTATCAAATTGATGCATTAAAATTCTTTCATTAACGCTGTCAATTTGTTTAACAAAAATGTCGATTGTGGTATTTTTTAAATTAATTTATTTTCATACATGGCATTTTTAATAATTTTTATCTTAAATCTTATTTAAATAACAGTAAAAAACTAAAAAAATAGGGGGAAAGGCAAACGCCACCCATGGTAGAAGGGTGGCTAGCCATTACTAACCCCAAGTGAGGGTTAGCGTTGCCCAGCCGAGCTGAGCCGAGCCAACACCAAACAAGGGCCAACGTTGTCCAATTGAGCCTTGCTAGCCCTAAGAAAGGGCTGGCGACCTCACAAGGCTCGCCTAGATTTGTGTGACGCTAGCCCTTGCTTGGCCATAAGTGAGAGCCAGCATTCACCCAAATCTGGGCGAGTCATGATGGCTCTAGCCGAGGTGTTGCCTAAATTTGGGCGAGCCTCGCTGGACCGTCGATGAGCGATCGTGGCGGGCTGAGCTAGCATGATCCTTGCAATTTTTTCTTCCATTTAAAAAAATTATTTAGCTTACTATTTAAATAAGATTTAAAGCAAAAAAAGCCATGTAGGAAAAATAAATTAATTTATTTTTCATTAGACATATTGATAGTGTTAATGAAATGATTTGATTGCACCGATTTGATGAGTTTTATGACTTAATTATATTTTTTAAAAATTTTATAACTCAATTATACATTTGCGACAAGTCTTAGGACTTGTAGTGCACATATCCCAAAAAATTCATAACAAATAAATATATTTAAGAGAAAAAATCACAAAAAAATTCCAAATTGTACCCATTTTTTTAACATTATAAATGTCAAATTATATCCCTTGTCACATATTTACCCTAACAAAGTTTGTGACATAAAAATCATAAATGTGTACTTATGTAACACATTTACTATTCATCAAATATCTATTAGATGATTTTTCAGCCAAAATAACTTCATTTTTATTTTACTTAAGCCACGTGAACATCGTGACAACATTGTTTGCTTTTTCCGACGTGCATATAGGTAGATTTTTAACAATTTTCACCAACAAAACTTTAATGAATGGTAAATATATCATGTAGGTAAAAGCTTTTTATTTTTTGTGTCGGGGAAAAAGTTGAAGGTAAATATGTTGCAATGGATATAGTTTAGGATATCTCGTACTTTCGCCATATATTTAATTGACAGAGGGATGTTATGACATATCACGTGTATGCTATGTCTATTTTGGGCAACTAAATGATTTGGAATACATTTTTTGAAAAAAAAAGTGATTGTTATATTACTAGCAAAAATTAACGAACAAGATATATTTTCATCATCTACAGAAATGTTTAAATATAAATTATTGAATTTTTTTATTAATTAATTATTTCAAGCAATATAAACAATCACTTTTAAGGATAAAATATTTTTTAAATCATTAATTTATCACAAAACAAACTAAAAACTCAACGATGAAGGAAAAACATTTCTATGGAAATCATTTTGAAGGAATATGGTTAATTTTCAATTGTTTGGTTGTTTTGGAAAGTGGTCTTCCTCTTATAA
This sequence comes from Eucalyptus sp. ANBG9806169, assembly GCA_014182395.1. Classification (NCBI taxonomy): domain Eukaryota; kingdom Viridiplantae; phylum Streptophyta; class Magnoliopsida; order Myrtales; family Myrtaceae; genus Eucalyptus; species Eucalyptus sp. ANBG9806169. The sequence continues at coordinate 12,315,670 of CM024583.1, read as the reverse complement.
AAAAGGAAAGTTGCTTTCTCACAATCCAAATTTATTATTTTCAGTCCATGGGAAAATATTTTTTGTAGATTAATTAGTCTTCTATTATCCTAATACCAAAAAACTTTGAAAACAAATCTCTGGACTAGATACTAATATGATCAAACCATACAGTCGTAATTGAGATCCGAGAACAACGGATACAAATCCCTCAAAACTAAAAATAAGACTCCGTGCGGTCAATAAATCAAAAATAGATGTGGTGTCCCCAGAAACTAAATCGGATGGAATAAAATTACCCGAAAAAAAAAAAAAAAAAAAAAAAAGAGGAAACTTCAATGATATTGAAATAAATATTCATTATAATGCATAAAAAAATGAAAAAAAAACTGATTTTACGTACTTTTGACCTATAATCGGCTAATCTTAATCTAAACTTAAATAATCATCTCGATCCCAAAATGGGTCGTCAAAGGAATCTTAATTTGCTCTTGCCGCGGGGTTACCTCCGACATCAAAGTTCGCAAATCAGAAAAAAGATGATTCGTCCTCCACCTTTTTCCAGCTGATATGATACCTTAAAAACCTTCTCCGCCAAGTCCATGGAGGCAACGTGAAAAGTCGAACGACGAGCACCCGCGAGGCGAACGTGACAGGTGCCCCCCGATCCAAGGAAGGCATAAAAAATTCGAAATCTAAGCAGCAATGGCGAGGCAAAGAATCGGAGCAAGAACTCAGGACCAAGCAAAGCACCCCCCAACCACATGCGATCATGAATCATCCAAAATGATTTGTTATGTAAAATAAAATATGCGAAAGATCAATAATTGGAAAATTTTTTTTTTTTGAAAATAATAAGTCCATATAAAATATTTTCATCACTGAGAATAATTTACGTAATGTGGATTCTAGGGACTAACGAGAACTTGACGGGACTAAAAGTTTTTCTTTTGTCAACTCTATCTCCATATTGTTGTCGGTTGTGTCATTCGAGGAGCTTCTCCACTTATTTCGACAATTAGCGAAAACAAATGGGGATCCGTCCACGACGGTCGAACAATCGTGCATGGTGGCTTAGGTGGACAACGGGGCGAGCGTGGATCCAACATGGCTTTAGTGGCAGGAATTGGGGCAAATCGAGTGCGATTTGGGTTCTTCGAGTGTTTCCCCCAATTTGCCGATGGATCTTTCCCTTGTGCCGTTCTTAGGTATGCAATGATCGGCCAGCCTCAGTTGGGTTGGGTTTTCTGTTCTATCTTTTTCGTTGACGGCCTCTGGGTCTGAAGTTTCCACGAGTTGATCCGCCCAAGTCCGGTCGGGCTTATACTAAGATTGGGCTTGTTGGAAGGGACAGACTCGCTGAGGCCCGATAAGGCTGTCCCAATCGGATCCAGAGTCTGGCCCAGAAGATTCGTCTGGTCAGGTTTGCCTCATTGTCCGAATCGCGTCGCCAGGAAGAGTCCATTTCTTTGGCCCAAGAAGAGCTGTCCATCGTTGATCGATCGCCGGGTAATCAATATTGCACATTTTTAAGTAGTCCATGGACTAACTTAAACATGCATCGATAATTTAGAGATCATATCAAACAAATTAAAAGTTCGGTGATGACATTGTATATTGAACTAAATTCTAGTGACCACATCGAATAATTTGAAAGTTTCGAAACTACGTTGCACGTTGAGTCGAAGTTCAGAACTATGTATATCATTATTCATTAATTTTACCTAATATGGCTCGGGTTTGTTACTTATTTACTCCATGAATTCGTTGGTTGTGCTGCGATGGTCAGCGCTCCATCCGCCACGGAAGTACCAAAGCGTAAACGACATCACGTGGAGATGCTTTCCCTAATCCATCGTACATAAATCCGAAATGGATTCGCCTTGCCAACCCCCAACCATTCCGGGCAAAGAAACTGCCCCATTTCAGTTCACCAGAAGCATTGAATCGGGCACGTCTCCCCCCGCTGATCGCCACGTAGAAGCAAGCCATGGCCATCACCTCTCGCGGTCGGAACTGTTGCAACCACCAACTGCTTTTTAACTAACTCCATTAGTATTAAAAACGCCTTCAATTACGGGAGAGTAGCTCCAAAGCCAGACACTGTCGATGTCGCGCGAAAATGATTGCGGATACGTCATATGCGTCGATCGCGATATGACCGCCTGGATCACATGTTCATCCGGCATGCATCCAAAATCGATTTCGCGAATAAACTTCAACAAGAAAAGGGTGGAAAAAAAACCTCTCTCTCGCGATTGGTCAGCAATGGTCGCACTGGCCCAGCGATGCGACCGGCGCACGGAATTCGTGCTCGCCGCTCGGCCCTTCATAATATCGGCGCGTGATGTCGGGGGGATAAACATCGAAAGTGGAGATAAACTTTGGATGGATGTTGGGTCTCGCAAGCCTATAAATCATTCGCTTGAATTTCTAACGTTATCGCATGAACCTCCTGGTCAACTAATTCCTAGGACACTTGCAAATAGTAATCTCATTCATGAGCAAATGTTTTAACCCGTTTCGACCCATTTAACACTCACATTATTTTGATTATTACCATTTTAAACTCATTCAACAATTCAATCCATCAAATGCGGGTTGAGAAATAATTTCGTGATTCATTTCGAAAGGTCTAGCATCGGCTTCTCTCATCTCGGACAGTGGGCGAGATGCTTTAAACCCTTAGTCACTCGGCCAACTGCTACGATGCCATCGTTTTCCTTTTTGGCGAATAAGTAAAACGATGTAATCCCCAAACGTTGCCGTTCACGACCTCAGCATCCTCGGGGGGCATGGGACATGGGCATCGCTCCGATGAAGGGGTCCCCACGCGTATCTCTGCCGAAAAAGGATAACGTGACCCAGCCAGCATTATTGAGGCGTTTCTGTGGCCGACACCGCGGCGGCAATAAATCCCCGGAGCCACCGCCTCCCTCCACCACGCAAAGCCCCCCGATTTCGGCTGGCCCCCCCCCATGAATGGCGCCGCCCTCCTTCCCTCCGCCACATCAAATGTCGCGTCTCAAGGCGACCCGGGATGAATCATGCGACCCCTTTTGCATGTTCTTGCCGACGAATTAAGGATTCAGATCTACTGGACTCGGGTGGTAACCATGGTCCTATAGTAAAATTGAAAACTTGAGAATCGCCGGTCCGATTCCAAGTTCTAAAATATTCATGATAAATTTCAAGTTTTAAACATTAATGAATCTGTTATAATGAGTAAGTTATAGGTTCTGGGTTTATTTTTTCCATTCTATGTCTTTGAAAATAATGAAACCACTATTCGGAGCTTCCATTTTTAACAATTTTCATAATTTTCGTGTGTCTAAATATGAGTTGCAAATAATGAATTGTAGCAAATAATAATCTACTAAAACCCGAGATAGGATAGATTCTAAGTTCATGAGTATGCAGGGTAAATTATAGGCTCCATGAATTAAGGAACCTGTTTTGACAAGAACCGTTCATATATTTATACCGGACTTTTTTTTTCCATTTTTCCAGGGACGGAGCGTCGCGCTTAATTTCAATGATGAAAACGACACGACACGGCTCCACATATTATCTTCGAGCTCACTTGGACAGTAGATATTTCGTGATGGGCGATGAGGTCTGGATCGAATTTTTCATTCAAGAAACCGGCGAACGAACGACGAGGAGGAGCGTGCGAATCTCTTTCTCTCGACGATTTTCACGAAACAACCGGCCTATCCGAATTATCGGAAAAGGACCAACACCAAAAAGCTCGTGCCCACCTTTCCACCAGTTAAAAAAGAAGAGGCAGGGGGAAGATATTTCTTATCTTCCCCTGGCATTCGTGCATCGTGAATTTCAAAATGGATCGATTCCTCCCAAAGACGACGTCGCCGTCGGAGGCAACTGGCTTTACAGCCCCAAAAAACAAAAGACTAGTTGGCTTTAATCTCCCCCGGTGCGCTCTCAATCCGGCCAGGCTGGTAAAGGGATTTCAATCGGTTTGCTCATTGGCTTACGAAGATAACATATACAGAAATCTACTTCGTCTTCGGCACTTGGGAAATTTTCTTTTGGGCTCGCCCATATCTTTTGCGTAGATTTATGGACTTTACCTAGACGCAGAATTTTGAATTTTTTTTTGCAGTGGCCAGTCGTGATTTGATGGAAGTACTTTAGTCCTTATTCAAGTTTAAGACAAATATCTCCTATCGTGGAAGTACTAAGCAAACCATTCGATGCATGCGTCAGGGGAGCTTTGTCTCCTAGTAGTGGCAAAGCGCGAAGTAATATCTCGTGATAATAATTTTTTTTTATAGGACAATCGGGCGACGTTCAGTCGATATTCGCGCGCCTCGTCCGGTCCATCTCGCGATGGTGATTTCATTAGCGTGCCAATAATTTGCTCCAGCGCGCGAACTTGTGATTGGTCGATGCGTATGGGACTAGAGGCCACGACATTTACCACGAGATTCCTCGGTTGTCGACCTCTCGTACAAATTACAAAATACATCCGATCGGTAAATTTGGTCGCCGTCCCGTGAGTAATTTGTGCAGGGGATCGGATAATTGTGACGGGACAGGTCGATTAGTCGGGGCTGTAGATTTGCCCGTAACATTTTCCCCTTCCATTATTAGGGATTGGGCGGATGTGATGGAGTGGCTCGTAATTACCCAATATTAAAACCCCTTAAAATATTGATTAGGTGCCTAATCACACTAATCCTCTCCCCAAATAATATCTCCTCTCTCGCCTTCCCTCTTCCTTCCTTTATATCTCCACCTCGTCTCCCTCTCTGCAACCCTTCACCCCTCGCTCTCCCTCTCTCTCTGTGCGGCGAAATTCCGACCGTCGCTTCGCCGGCGGGTCATCAAATGACCGAAGCAGGAACGGAGCGGCGAGCTGGGATTCCGATACCGGTTCCGATTCCGATTCCGATTCCGATTCCGATTCCGATTCCGATTCCGGTCGTCCTGCAGTCCCGCCTCGCTCCAATCGTCTGACGATGGAGGACCATTTCTGGCCACCAGCAAGAGGGTCGAATCGTGGATGAGCTCAAAACGGTCCCGACTCCGGATAAAATCCGTCTGGCGATGTGCCGAATTACGCCCTCGCTTTCCCTTATCTAGCGGACACCAAAGCAGATGCTCCTTCCCTGTCCTTTTCTAGCTGGAATCTCGCCCAACATTGCTGTTCCTCTCGCTCTGATCGAACTCGAGGGAAAGCTCACTCGTCGCTCGGCCAGCCCACACCGAAGTGACGCCCTCGGCTTTCCTGGGTTTCCGGCCATGGATCGGCTCCATCTGAACCGGAGGCTCCTGGACGCGGACATCGGCGTGCCGCCGTCGGACGCGTCGGGCGAGAACGGGACGGCGGCGGCGACCGATTCGTACATCAGCGAGACCAACTTCGACACCAACATGGTGATCATCCTGGCCGCCCTGCTGTGCGCGCTGATCTGCGCCCTGGGGCTCAACTCCATCGTCCGCTGCGCGCTCCGCTGCAGCCGGAGGTTCGGGGCGGAGACGCCGGAGCAGGCGGCGGCGAGGCTGGCGACCACCGGGCTCAAGAGGCGCGACCTGCGCCAGATCCCCGTGGCGGTGTACGGGTCGGCGGCGGCGGCGAAGATCCCGGCGACGGAGTGCCCGATCTGCCTCGGCGAGTTCGTCGACGGGGAGAAGGTGCGGGTCCTCCCCAAGTGCAACCACGGGTTCCACGTGAGGTGCATTGACACCTGGCTGCTCTCGCACTCGTCCTGCCCCAACTGCCGGCACTCGCTCCTCGATCGCCGGCCGCCGGAGAACGAGCTCCCCGTCGTCATCGATTAAGCTGTAGAATCCGCGGCGGCGGCGGCGGCGGAGGTAAAAAGACGGAGGACCCCCCTTGTAAATTTTCTCGGTTTGATAGTGTAGGGCTGAGGCAGCGGCCTGCGTGTGTGCCCGCTTTTGGTTTTGGAGGTGGTGAAGTTTCAGTTTCGGTATGTGTAGGATGAACACGGCGGCGGAACGAGTTCCGGCGCCGATGCGACTCAGCGAGTTTCGAAAATCGAGCGACATAATTTTATTTTTTTGCAGATCGACTCGTGACTCGTGACTCGTGAGTCGGTAGATCATCGATTTCTGCCTCGTTTCCAATTTCGCGCATCGCAGGATTTTTTTTTTTTTTTTTTTTTTTTGCTTCTTTCGATTGAATTTTACACGACGCACCCTCTCAAAAAGAAGAAAAAAAGAACAGAGAAAAAGCGAATTGAATATTTCTTCTTTTTTTTTTGGTCGGAAAATTGAATATGCAGTTTCCTGCTTTTATGGGTCATTCGTTACAACGTTTGGTTATAAGTAATTATTGAATATTTACTATTATATTTTCCCCCCCGATCAATTCCCCTCGTGGCTAATGAAATAAATTCCCTCATGGAATTTGAATTCCGGAAATTTCTGCAAAATGGTAGCACATTTGCATTTCACAGAGATGGATCAATGCATTATTGAGAATAATTAGCACGATTTATATTTAAAAAAGAAAGACGACTTGCTCTCAAGTAAGTTTTCTTGATAGAAAGGGCAAAGTCTTAATATAGCGCGGAGTATGACGACGGATTGGATGGTTAGAGAAAGCAAGTACGTACTTCATTGAATCACATTAAATTAAATTACCATAACACTAAAAATGCCAGGCATGATTGAAAAATTAATGTTAAATTTATTCGAAAGCTAATATTAAAAGCTAACTCGTTACACCATCCTGTTTCGCCAACAGATGTAAGGAAAAAACATAAGACAACAAAGAAGTTTCCCTTCACACAGCCGCATGGGTTTGCTTTTAAACGAAACAAAACAAGATGATGTCTTCCTTATCGCATCCTCAGTGTTAAGTCAAAGGAAAAACTCAAGATGGAACGCTTACCCTTTATCTTATCTCTAAGCAAAATAGTCAAATCCAAAATACTCCATAGAGTGCTGAATCATTTTTAGACAAGTAATTGTGCACATGTGTAAATTTAATATCTGAAAGATTAAATTTCATGTCGAATTAATCGAATCATTAAATAAGAGAAGTAGTTATGGATGAGATACGCGATATCGAGAAATGATATAAATATACTTAGATAAATAAATAAAAATGTCAAAAATTGAAATTTTCCCTCGTGGGTTGTTTATGTTAAAAAAAAAACAAAATTTGATGTTGGTGAAATAAGTAATTGGAGATATTTCGAAAAATAAAGAAATATTGACATTCCTTAGAAGCGGCAGTTCTCTTTGCCAAAGAGCAACTTCCACGCATTAACTATACTTCCTAAAGCTAAATTATTTTGGCAAGAAGCGGAAAAAAACGCTTAGGATAATAATTTTCTATCATACTTGATGCTGCTATAAAGTTATAATGCGTTAACCAATGCGATTATTCATCGCATCAAATTACAAATTTCTTAGCCACCCTTGACTGGGATGGGCTAATGATTTGACCGATGACGTGATCAAACGGAGAAACCGACAGAAGTAAAAGACCTCGTTCACACTCGATCTTAGCTCAAACAACCGAGAAAGAAATGGACATCAACCCGATTAGGGGTGAGCATGGTCCAGGTTGGTCCCGCCACCCCTAACCCTAGACCAACCAGATGCCGTGGGTTTGGCCCTCAATTTTCGTGGCGGGGACCGACCCTATGGCGCAGGACCAAGCGACCTGGATCGGCCCAATGGGTTCGATGGCCCTGGCCAGCCGGGACCGATTGATAATTTTTTTTGTCTTTTTTTTTATACTCTAAAAAAAGCAAACCTACAAATTCAAATTACACATTCATCGACAATACGACATTGTGCAACTAAACTATAAATACCAATACATATTCAAAGAAATTTAAGATGACACAATAATAGAAATTCCATACTTGCTAACCGCTCATCGAGATATGGGACAAGATGGAAAGTTCTTGTAATCACTATCTTTAATATTCATAACACCATATGCAAAAGCATTTTCCCGCATTTAATCATGTAGAGTCCACTCAACAAAAAAATGAGCTTCACACCACTTAACTCAAGAAATCACCGTAGAATCGCAAAGATTACTCCACTCTTCAAAAACTTCTACCATTTGACACAAATTGAAAAGTAAAGTGCAACCGAAATTCATTAGTAAAATACAATTAAACCATAAAAAGTTCAAAATACTTAATATAAATCATGAATATATAACTTCACATCTTGTTAATTCACTTGAACTTCTAAATACCGAAAACAAAACAAACAACACATAATTAATACTCAACAAAAGTTTTAAATTGAAATTACTATTAGTGTTATTGATAGAACATCTCACAATAACTCTTAGGTTTTATAATGACATTTTACTTAGGTTTGAATATATAAAAGAATTATAAATAATATAATGTAATATAATATATATATATATATACGGGGTTGGCCTCAGGGACCGTTAAAACTCTGTGATCGGTGACCAAGCCGCGACGGTGTCGGCCCCTGGAATTTCAGGACCAGAGGACCGACCCTGGTCCCCCTCGAGAACCGGACCAGGACTGGCAGGGTTGGGCCGGTCCAGGGTCGACCCTAGACCGCTGCTCACCCCTAAACCCGATAAACACATTAATTTCTTGAATTTTTTTTCTTTTTGCAGAAATTAAAAGGGGATCCACGTGTTATCCATCTAGCGCGACGAAAGCATCAAGGGCTGGTATTCGACGCACGTGAGGTCAGGGATCTAAGCGCGATGCACCGGAGTAACATCCCTTCGTCCAATGAAACGACTTCGCGCTCTTTCTCGTCTTCTTCAGCGATCAGTACTCAGCAAGCTTCTCTCGCAAGCCTCTCCGTCCGTAACTCTCTCTCTCTCTCTCTCTTCAAAAAGGAGGGTCGCGACGCGAATTCAAACTCGTTGCAGAGCCGCTCTTTCTCGTCTTCTTCCTCAAGAAGCTTCTCTCGTAAGCCTCGCTCTCCGGTCGTCTCGGAGGCCCAGGGCTGCGAATTCAAACCTCTGCCTACCCTAATGAGAAGGTCGCGGAGGAAATCATCCGCAGCAGCCGTCGAAGTTCGCGATTCGGTAAGCACGTCTCGTCGCCTCTTCATTTTCCCGCTGGCATTTTCGGTTCCCGGACTGGACGGTGTTCCGGACTCGAGGCTGAATACTCTGTTTCGGAGTGATCTTTTATTTCAGTTTTCTCCGTGTTTGAATCGTGTCGACCTAGCGTGTCGAGAGGCGATTTTTTTTCTGTGGGTTGAAGATTTCCCCATCTGATTATCCGTGTTCCTTTCAAACTTGGCAATTGAATTGGGTAGAATCCATTTCGATTCATAAAGATTTAGGGCTGAGCTTCTTGCCGGTACATCTCTTTCTGAACAATAGCTATGACAGAGAATATGGTGTTTACTGCTCACTGGCTTTGAGCAATGTTTACACGTACGGGTTGAAATTCGGTTAAGAAAAAAACGATAAAGCATGTCTCAATTGGTTTTTGGGAATTTGTAGATTGGGAATTTCAGTACTGGGTTTTTTTTTGTGAAGTGAGCGGAGAGATTATCGTATGATCAACAAGGTTTAATAAAAAATGTGGGATTCGGTAATTTATTGCTAATCACACTCTTAGCAAGAAATTTTTTTTAGTCAAGACTCTTAGCAAGAATTTGTTGGTTGAGAATATGGTGTTTAGTGCTGATTGGCTTTGACCAATGTTTATAAGTACTGTTTGATATTTCGTTAAGGCAAAAAAGGATAAAGGATATCTCAATGGTTTTCGGGAATATGCAGATTGGGAATTTCAGTACGAGGTTTTCCTCACCATCCTTTGTGAAGTGGGTGGAGAAATTATCGTCTGATCAACGAGACGCAATAAAGAGGGTGGGATTTGGTAATCTATTGCTCATACCGAATCACACTCTTAGCAAGAAATTATTGTTTGAGTTGATGGAGAAATGGAGTTGCGAAAAGCGTGTCTTTGTATTTGCTCACGGCGAAATGTCCATGACTCCCATGGATGTTGCTTTGGTTTTGGGACTTCGTGTTATTGGAAAGCCAGTGATACTTCAGCAAGATGAGCCTTTTTCAGATCTGGAAGAAGGTTATGGTGCTGTTCCCGGGAAGAGGAAAATCACAGTTGCTTCAATTGAGAGTAGACTTGATTCCCTTGGTGGGGTAGCTGATGATGACTTTATAAGGACGTTTTTACTTTTTACATTCGGGACTTTTCTTTTTCCGAATACGAATGGAACGATTGATACTCGTTATCTTTCTTTCCTTAGTAATTTGGATTATGTACATCAATATGCTTGGGGTTCTGCTGTGCTTGAGGATCTGATAATGTGGCTGACTAGAAGAAAGGAGAAAAGTATGCAATATGTTGGAGGTTGTCTTTTATTCCTTCAGGTAATTTTTCCTTGGATATCTTTGAAGCCATTTTAAGCTTTCCTATCCACCGGTTCACCAGTTCACCCTATATGCAAGTTCATGATCATTTATAACTCATTCGGTATTTTGCTTATCTTGTTAATTAAAAAAATATCTAGTAGCATGTTATTCATATAGGACCCGTCTCTTGGGGGAACTTTGTTCTTCTTGTTGTTTATTCAATTTTAGATGCAATGTTTATTCCTTTTCAAATTTTGACATACGTGTCCAAAATAGATCTTTTGGGTTGTGCATGACTTTCTCCCTTTTTGGGATTTTGCACAATTGACGTCTCTATTTCTATGAATTTGTGCAGATTTGGTTTTATGAGCATATTGACATGGCTCGGCCTAGTCTGCAAAATGATTCCTTAACTTTTCCCCGTGCATGCCGATGGGGAAATAGTAGATCCCATCCAAGAGAATGGGTAACTGCAGAATTTGAGAAACTAAGAGATGATCAGGTGGATCCATTGTTTATCTTTTTCGTTTTTCTTTCTTTTACCTTTTTTCGTTTTTCTTTTTCATTTTTAATGCTTGAAGTTACCTGCTCTACTAGTTACAGCTATTTCCACCTTTATCGGCCTCTAAAGTAGCGGTATGGAATAACCTGTGTTGATCAATTCTCAATTTTAAATGGCAATTATGCATTAGATAATCTGGGAGCTTCATCCTACTGCGATTGAGTTGGAAGCTGATATAATCAGAGAGATTTTGCCTGCACTAAAGGATGACTCCCAAGAGAGAAGTCCACAATCTGGGCCAGATGATTTTTTAGCGAATCTTCCAATGGATCCTGTGAGCTTTAGCTTTTCCATTTCCTTTAAGGTTTATTTTGTAATATTGCATGTTGTTTTAATTGTGATGCTTTCCTCCACTATATTTTCTTGTCTCTTTGTTCTTATAATTGAAGTGAATATATCTTGTTTGTGGAAACTCATGAAACTAAATTATGGATGAACAGGATGTCGAAGCAAAAATTGTCTCCGATGTAGATACGATTGATAGAGTACAAGGGTCAGGGATGTTTAATGCATCGAATCCTTGCTTGTCACTAGATGAAGCGAACTCTCTGACAAACATTGATTATCTATCTCACCAAGAAGCATGCAGCGAGAATGTTGAATCACCATCGACAGCATGCGGCTCCCCTAGAAAATCATCAGCTGGCACTGTAGGTTATTCAATTGCTTCTCTTATATGTCAATACATTAATTTTATGTAGGCTTTAATTGCTTTGATTTGTTAGGAAGATGACTTGATGTTGAAAAATCGGATATTGGAAGAGAAGATTGTGGAATTGGAGGAGGAGATGAGTGAACTGATAAAGGAAAACAATCAATTAAAATGCCAGCTACTCTTGAGTCCATCATTAGAAAAGGAAAATGATGATCTGAAGAAAGAAGTGGCTGATCTGAGAAGACAAAATCAAATGCTAAGCTTTTCTTCAGATCATCTTGTGGCTCAGCTTGAGAAATTGCTCTTGGATGAGGAAATTAACGGTGCAGAAGAAACATGACTCTACTGTAAGGAGGTACTTGAATGTTTTGCCCTTGGTCTTCTTAAAACTGTTTCTGCTTCTCTCCTTCCATGAATCAAAGACTAGCATGGCCTAATCGCCTAGTAATATCATTATTCTTTATCATGCATCTCTGTTGGCTCTGTTCTATAATCATCTCTAAGCAAATCTGTGGCTGTTTGCAGAAAATATTGGAGAGAATATGGATTATGCATGCTGATTTTTGAAGGCATCGCGTATGCTGTTGGCGAGCATAGCTGGGATCCATGGCATAAAATTCAGCTAAATAGAGATGGGGCAGTCGATCCAGTGATTACCTCTTCCTTGGTCCGGGCTTGGGCAGGGCCGAAGGGGTATGAAGATAAATCATTGCATGGGTAAAAGTATGTAGCCGGGCCTTACCTACCGAAACAAAAGAGAGTTCCCCACTGATTTGTTTTCGATCGGAGCATCAAGCATGTCGGCAGGCACAAAAGACAACTGCAGAGTATTTGGTTCGGTCATAATCTATGTGCTTTCTCATATTACGTAGGAATAATATTGAAGTGAGCTATGTCAACTGGACAGGGAATTGCACTTGTCTTTTGCATGAGCTGTATAATACCCGCAGATTTAGGATGATGTTTAGGACACCGAATCACTAATCATTGTAATCGCCTTGTTTTAACCTCCCAGAACAAAAGGAACAATTAGCTGTTCTACGTCTGCTACGCTCTCTCTCGGAAGCACTTCAGCAGGATTCTTTTTCAAATGAGGTCGCTTTTCCACGACAAGAAACTGAAGCAAGGTAACATGATTATAACGAAATAACGCTTAAGTAGACATGCTTAGCTCCTCATATGCGATCCTAATCTATATACTTTATCTGCGTACATCATTCTGGTTTCGTGGCTTGGGTTGTCTACAAATCATGGTTTAATGGGAGCTACCTTAGGTCTTGGTCGGGCAGGATGCTTTTGTGGGGTTGTTTGTTTCAGATGCTGCGAACCATCGCTTCGCTTGTGTGGTCGTTATTTTGTTGTCACTTTTTGGACCACTTCGTAGGTACTAGCTACATAATTTCTTAATTTTCTTAGGCTGTCTACAATTTTTTTTTTTCTGTAATTTTTCTTTCGATTTGAAGAATTTGGGTTTTTCTTATGCGGCGCTTAATTGACCCTACATTGATGTGACGTGTTATTAGATAATATTAAATTGGATAGTGTTAATAGAGAGATTCATTGCATCGGTGTGAAAACTTTATAGAATTTCATCGCGATTTTGTGGATAAGCTTTAAAAGTTTTACTACATTCAGAGCAAAATCAAGATGACATTCCCCATGTCCTCGAGCCCCATTCTTATCAGAAACCTCGCGGTAAGTTTTCTCGATTGGAGACTGGGATCACCAGACGGAGCAAGGCCTAAACCTGCGGGGGGGTCCATTTTCGACGAATTTTATGCTGTGGCATGTCTCGATTCTCATATCTATGAGACAGTTCAACTACTGTCCTTCTTGTTGGCTAACAAGGACGATGCATCAGTCCATCGCCACGGAGTTTTTACTCCACTTTTCACGCATAATTGCTCGCTCCATTCAATTGAATCAATCACATCTTAGTCGGTAAATCAATCGTGTCTTGAGCGCATACTGATGATCTTGCTAATCAAACTATCAAATTTCTCTGTAGTTCTAGTTTCATGGCCCATTAAATGCGAACTATGCACGGCGGCGAGGCGGGTAAGTACCTGCGAAATCATTCCACCTAGCCTTAATACGTCTTAGATTTTCGGTGAAGCTCTGACACATACCCGCCCCATTAATGACAGCTGGTGAAGCACTAGCTATGTGGGGGGACCCCAAGGAAGAAATGTCAATCGCATCAACGGTCCGAATTTGTTCTAGAAAAAAACTTTATATTACATCCATCGCAGTCATGCATTGAATCGACAAGACGCCAAGAAGCCCTTTCATTAGGTGGGCCCCTCGAACCTTGCTTAACGACATGCTACATGCGATAGAATCAAGCCAAAAAAAGAGAATCTTTCATTGCAGCGGTCGCATTACCGACGCGTGGAATATCGATAATCTTTTCTTTGGATCCATGGACGAATTGTACTAAGAATATAAGTTCACAGTGTGATTTGCCTCCTTTCTCTTATGTTAATTTGAGCCAAAGGAACACTGTCCGACTCGAAATGAGCGACCTTTGTTCGTGGATCTAGGCGGTGGAAGAAGAAACCAACCGCAATGCACGAACCGTCCGAAAACTCGCCTGTCGGAAGTTAACCCAGAGTTTGAGTTTAAGCAGTACTCGCTCGAGTCGCGCGCGCGTTCATCCGCCGAACGAATTACTTCATTCTAAACGTTTATTTTTGTGAAGTAGCGTAACGTCCGCGAGAGCCATTGCAGATTTTACTAACTTATAATCCATGAATACTAGAGACAGGTATAGTACTAAGTCATAGATCATGTTCAAAGTCCAGCAGCGCAACCCTGCGTTCGCGTGTGGATTTTCCTGCTTTGTAAGTGAAGGAGGAGAAAGAAGAGAGATGAAATGGAAAAGGCAACACTCGATCACCTCAAGCTCAAGCCAAATAAAATATTAAACATCAGTACCGCGACATGATAATGTCTACGGCACAGAAAGGACCCGACAACAGACAGAAAAAAAAAGACCTTAAAAAGAAACATGAAGTACTGAAGCTTCACGTTGGACTCGTCCTGCACCCTTTTATTTCGCATTCTACGCCATTCATTCCCTAATCATAATCATATTCATCCGCTTCCCGGAACCCCTTCCTTCACGGTCTTCACTTCACGCTGCAACGCAAAACGAACAGTTCATGAGAAAAAAGTGAAAAGGGTCATCAGTTTACGAAGAACTCATGCGTATACACTACAGCATATGGATGCTTCGTCGAGTAAGTTAACCTGTTGCAGTTGGTGCTGGGGCTGATCTTGTAGGGAATGCTGATCCCGCACTTGCTGGGGATGGCGGCCACGACCCCATAGTTGATGCCAGAGATGCTGCCGGAGGCAGACTTAAGGCACTTGCAGGCGGCCTGGCGGTCCGGGGTGGTCCTGGCGGCGTTGTTCAGCGACCTGATCCCGTTGCAGCACCCGGCCGGCACGGGGCCCCTGCCGCTCCTGGCGTAGGGGATGCACGGGGCCATGGCGCTCGCCACCTGGCCGCACGTCACGGCGGCCTCGGCCACGGAGGCCGCCGCCACCATGCACAGGAGGGCCACGCACGCCAGCTTCGAAAGCCCGGAGCTCGCCATGTCTCAAGAAACAGCAGATAAGATTTGCTACAAAGGGAGTGCTGAGTGCTGAGTGCTGGTCAGTGGGGGATCTGTAGTGGAGAGCCAATGAGGGACGATACGGATTATATAGGAGGGGGAGGGAGCCTGAGATCGCGACACGTGTGAGTGGGGCCCCAGGGGGGGTGGAATGGTGACAGATTGGTTGGAAGTTGGGTATGTATAATTGAATGCTGGTTTCGCCATCCTCCCGAGGCCCTTCCTTTCTTTCTTTTCCGAGAAGTTTTCGCCATTTCTTCGATGCAAGGGGGCCTTCATAAATACTTTCGAACCTCTCGGATCTGGACGTGGTTGTTTCTTTCTGTGTATATGCTGCAACTTTTCTTGGGTAGAACTTCATGTAGATATGCTACTTGGAGCTAAGTTCGATTTCCATTTGCAGATCTACTGAAAAGAAAAAGCATCGACATCCCTAGCCATTACTGTGCTTCAGCCTCCCCAGCGGCCTGAGCACGATCGAGAGGTCACATCAAATTACTCCGATAGAAGCGTCCCACATAATCTTGTACATGCAAATGAGTCCATGCTTTGTTTTTCTAGAGAATGGCCTTGCGCGAGGTCTCTAACATTTGGTTGATTAAATTGGGAGTTTGGCGTTGTACCTTCCATTGGGTTTGGAGTCATTTTGACGAGGAAGCTAATTTAGTGATTATTGGTGCCTCGACTTTGATAGAAAATGACAAAATTGCAAAATCTTCCTGGATCACCTCCAATGTAATTTGAAAAAAAGGTGAAAAATTCAAAGAACTATTTAAGAATGGTTTTTAACATTCGGTTATCACGTATTAAAAAGTTTCGCCAATTATCGCAATGTCACTCATCTTAAAACATTGATTCTAGAAAATTTTTTCAAAATATGCTAATTCCACAATGTAGGATTATTCACAATTGCTCATAAGCTTAGATATCTTAATTTTCAGTAGAAAAAATTCATTACTAATTTTTTTTGCTTTGGAAAACCCAAAACCAAGGGTACTGTTTAACAGGTTTCTAAGTCACCGGTTAGGGTTTTCTTCGTGCATATATTGCTGTCTAACCTAACAACGCGTGTAACTTCTAGGGTTTTCTCCATTATAACCTAAAGCGAAATCGCATGTGCCTCAGACCTAACAGGGCATTAGAAGAAGACCACCGAGAGAAGGGAAAAGCAGGTGAAGAAAACGACCGAACTTAGGCACGGCGTATCTACTCTCGATGAGATCGCATAAAAAGACGAGCTCCATGTGAAGAATACAAACGGCGTTCGCCCAAGTCGTCTTGCGAAATCAGCGCCGACCAGAAGTAAAGCAGGCTGTTGCGTGGCTTGAATCAGAACCCTAAGGAGTAAGGATGATGTCTTCCGATGGATGGATCGAACATGGCTTACGTGAGGTAGGGTCGCGGTTTCTCCGCGTGCTCGTTGAATTTTCGTCTCCTCCACCCACACGTTTCCGAAATGTCAGAAAATCACCGTGGTCTCAGTTTTTCTGACACTTTGGTCTCAGTTTTATGGCAATGCAAGGGTGTCCCGTGAAGAATTTTACCCGTGAGTTTTGTTTTGCGAAAAATTAATAATTTTAAAAATATTTTTCAAAAAATTGATCATTTATTTTACTTAGAAAAATGAGTGAACATAAAGTATTTTCACCGCTTATGCGTATTTTTAGACATAAATTATTATCGATAATAAAAGTATTTATTATTGACTAATAATTTAAAGGGATGTAAGCATTAGTTTTTAGGATTTTTTTTTTCAAATAATTTTTTTTTTGAAGAAATAAATGGAGATTTAACACAATGAGTTTCGAAGCAGCATTGATTTCGTGATTTGTGCATCTTGTGGTAAGTAGCTAAAATTTCATATTTGAGACACATGAGAAGTGTGCATCCAACAGAATTATCTGAACATCCAAGAACAAGAAAGTTACCTATTTTTATAGTGTTAATCACTACAGTTTTTCTAGAATCACTTCAATCTTTCTAAGGAAATCTCGGTCCAAATCATCTTGGATTATGTTTTAGTATTAGGATGCCAGAACACAGATCATGTGTCATATTATCGACGTGGTTTAGGTTTATTATGGGGTGAAAATACGGTGTCAACATCAACTGGTTTTGTTATTAATACGGTGACATTTTTTGAATTCGCCTTTAGTATGTTTGCCAAAGGGTATGCATATTCATAAAGGCTGTTTTTTTTTTTTTTTTTTTTGTGAACCATGTACTATCGATAAATAAATGCTCTCTTGAGACCTTACTAAACAGTTGCAACTCTTTAGTTGGACTTTCATATGACAGATTAAAACAGATTTTTAGTTTCTTTATGTCAATCATATAGGAAAAAGTATACACATGTCCCCTCGCGTTTATTTTCTTTTCTTTATCCTATTTGTTAGAAAATTCAATCGGAAAAGATCAAGGCAGACCACATGTGTAAATGAAAACAGAATTTGTGATAAGTACGCTATCTCACACGCACGGGCCTTCCCCGACCTTAGAATACAGATTGCCTGTTAGAAAGGAACCGAATTGCTTGCTGAATGGGGATACGTTCCTGGATCAATGGGTGAATCTTAAGAAGAGGTCTGCGATCACGCTTCCACCAAGGAGATCCTCTGTTGGCTTGCTGAGATCAGGAGGAGCTTAGTAGGCGGAAGAAGGTGCTGCCATAGGAGTGTAGTTGGCCAGGGGGCCACACTTGTCGGGAAGCACAAGTGATTGGAGTTTCGCGAACAGCTTTGATCGGGGGAAGCAAGCAACGGAGGGATGAGTCTGTTCTGTTGGGCGAAGCGACAGAACAGCCCGCAACGAGGGTGTTGCGGAATTGAGTGGGGGAGAATGTCACGGTTCGTGAATCCTCCCGTACTCGTGACCTTGTGGGTGGAGCTCGGGGTTATCGAATGAAGAGTGAGGAAGTAGAGGGGATGAACACAACTGGTTCGTGGAAGTGGCGTCGGGACGGTTGGTGCTAGGAGTTCTAGAATAGAAGGATTATATCACTTAGGAGCTCTAAAGACGGGGTAGGCCTCCCTTGCACAAACTAGTCGGGAGCTAATGCCGCTCTCCCGACGAGGCCATGGCAGCCGGCCAGGTTGTTGAATCTAAATGGATCCGTTATCTCACTCGATGGGTAGACGTCCGGCGAAATGCTCGGGCGTGCGCAAAGATCTCGTACAAAGGAGCATTCACCGTATTGATCGCTGGGATGATTATAGAAGGAAGGCTGGCTTGGCGAATTTCGCTCACCAGGCGCCTCATGGGTCGTTCCAAAGCCAAGGGAACTCTCGGCCCGTGACACAAGCATGAAACAACACACTAGAATTTTACGGACATTGTTTGGTTGACAAATGCCAATTATTTGCATTTATCGAGTTTTCTATTGACAAATTGACTTTTCCACTCATTATTTGGCTTTTTTTGCTTTTGCTACAATGCTACAATAGTTGGGAGGAGGATGTGACCAAGAGGTCCGACAGTGGAGTCTCAATCAAGGTACCTATAATAAAAAGGTAGTTCTGATAAAAAGGTACCTTTGATAAAGTTTATCTTTTCACCGTTTCTTTCTTTTGAATAGCCTCTCATCTTCTTCTTAATCCGGAGGATTTGTACAAAGGGAAGACTGACAATTGAGATCCCAAAAATTATATTTCAATAATATTTTCTCATTATATTCAAACTCATTCTCGATATATATAAATCAACTCCTTAAATAATTGGTAAGGTGACAGGATATGCATCAAAATTAACCCATATGGCGGAGAAGATGAGGTTGAGTTCCAGTTTATTTTAATATCCTTTCGTACCTAATAATTTTAATTTGCTTTTGCGTTAAAAGTCTTTTTGCAGTAATAACATGGAGAGAGCACGTTATTTTCCGTGTGCATGAAAAATAGGAAAGAGGCACCAAGTAGGCTTTGAGTGACAACCGCCCACTAATTATCACGATTATCATAGTAAACTTCGATAAAACATTTTATTTGACAATATAAAAGTTGAGTTTTTCGAAACGGTAATTCGCGAAAATGAATTAACTTCACGTACAAAACTAAATTTTGAATCATAGAGCAAACTCCCTCGAGTGTTTTTAAGGTATTGCATTAGAGCTAAGTTTGGTGCAATGTCTGTCAATAAATCGAACTGACTAGTAGATGATCTTTGAACATATGTGAAAACAAATCAAAGATATTCCTTAGCCTTTTTGTACGCATTGGATTTGATCATTTGGGTAGTTCGAAGAACATGTTAAGAGGGATGACGAAATGAACTCTTATACAGTAAGCAAAAGGATAAATAGAAGTTAAACGTTAAGTTTGCGAGGAGTTAAGGTACTTTTGCTTTTTCACCCCAATTCAATGTACCGAAAATGTAAGTCGCAGTAAGTACACTTCAAGACACGCTATAAAGCCTGTGTACTTTTCCAAACGGACGTGCAGCATTTCGACGATGTCCAAGCGGTCTATGTAGTTGTGGAGACTGTAGGGTTTCGACAGCGAAGAAATTAAATGAAGGTCGAAAGGATCGCCTGGTAACACTCGCTTATCATTTTCGGAACTAGATATGACAAATTTGGCGATATATGTTTCTATTACTGTTCTGGTGAAAGGTGCTGATTAGGGATTCGGTAGAAAGTTTTGTCTCTTGTCTCTTGTCTCTTGGATCATTAGGGTTGTCGAGCGTTACGTTGCAATGTTGGAGGGGCGGTTCAGAGGAAATTAAGGAGAGAAAAAAACACCAAGTAGAGATAATTTCACTGGCCGAAGCACATAATATAATGACAAGGACGTAGACAGAAAACGAACACGAGACCGGCCACCACACAACAACAAAGCATGCATGCAGAACATCGACTAGTCCACGTCCCTTCTTATTATTATCATCATCTTCAACGTTACCACGCTATCATCAGCGACAGCCGAGCTCGTGAACCTCACTTCACGCTGCATTACAAACCAACAGAGAAAGAAAGCAACGTTAAGCGAGAGGAGTTTTTGTTTCGCGCGCAGTCTGTGTGAAGCTCAGTTCACGCAAGAATGCATGGTAACCTAGAAATGGTCGATGAACAGCGAGAGGGAAAGAGAAAAAGAAGAATGGCGGAGAACTTACGATTTGCAGTCGGTGGTGGGGCTGATCTTGTAAGGCACGCTGACGCCGCACTTTCCGGGGAGGCCGGCGGCGAGGTTGAAGTTGATCCCCTGGATGCTGCCGGCAGCCGACTGCAGGCACCGGCACGCGGCCTGGCGGTCCGCGGTGGTCCGGGCCGCGGTATTGAGGGACTTCACGCCGGAGCAGCAGGCGCTGGACAGGGGGCCAGAGCCCCTCAGGTAGCCGATGCAGGGGCCCATGCTGGAGGAGATCTGCGAGCACGTGATGGCCCCGCGAGCCGCCGGTGACGAAGCCGCCACGAGGCAGGCGAGGAGGAGGAAGCAAGAGAGCTTGGAGAGATCAGCCATTCTTGGAGGAGTTGTTGAACGGAGAGTGAGAGGGAGTGAGATGGTTAGGGTTTATGGAATCGGATGATGAGTGAGACGAGAATGTGAAGTTGGAGGGTTTATATAGAGAAAAATTTGAAGCGAGGAGAGTGGAAATGAGGGCCACGTGTCTTTGCATGAAAGAGGGTGGTAAATTTTGGTGGTTGGGTTGATGTACAAGGCCATTTACTCATCTAGTTTGACTGTTGGTGTGTGGCAAGAAAATACATTAAGAAGCGGTGAAGAATCATGGCAAAAAACTAGGGTTTCATGGGGTTGAAAGATTTGCATATTTTCATGTAGATGCAAATGTACATCGCTAGCATTAAGTGGCAAAGTGTGGTGGCCTGAGACCCATCATCGTACGAATGTTGAATAGACGGTCTGAGAATATTGTCCTCATTGCATCTCAGCCATAAGATCAATCAATTTAGGTTAACATGAAGGGGATATTGCACCCTATGTTTCGATTATTCAGTTCGGTGGGAGTACTTGTGGAGTAATGAATTATTATCTTTCGATTGTATAAGAGATCGCGACTGTCCTTAATGCCTATATAAATTTTTGAGAAATGATAGATGTTCCATTATAGCCCAACAAAACTCTTAATCATGAAATGTCGTGATAGACATTTTTCCCAAGTCATACTCATACTCAGTTATGCACCTTGTCTTTTGATGTCACATGTTAGTGAGGTGAAACATTTAATCAGTTAACTCCTCGTGTATTGCCGCATTAGTTAATACACCGGCTTCAATAACTAATCCACATAAGTAGAATTGCTGAAAGAGATTGTGAACTACAATGGATCCTATTTATAACCTAGACCATTAATGATAGTCGATTACCTCAAGATGATGTTTATGTACATACGGATGCTTCATTTAAGTATCTATCAACTCATAATATGTCACGTGATTAATCTTGTATTTTTAGTTTCTATGAGTCAAATTTTAATATGCTCAGCGTTCTTTTCGTATCTTTCGGCTGCTAAAATTGATGAGTTGGCTATATTCGTACATGTGTTAAACGATAAGTGGACTGATCTACAATCCTACGTGGATGAGACAAATTTATCAAATGTTTTTCTCCTATTACCGACCCTTTGGAAAAGAATCTATCAATGATCCTTGAAGCGCATTGATTAAGCGACTGACTTATGGTACCTGCACTGGCCCATGTGAATTGCAGTAAATGCTATAGGTATTCAGCAATCATCCCACCAAATTCCCATGTGACGAAAACCCTAAATTTTGTAGCTAACACCAACTTTAGCAGCCCACATCAATCTTATTCGAAAATTCGAGAATAGGTGAATCCTCTATGAATCGGTTTTTTCTCGAGATATTCCATCGTGTCAAATATTCTCGGTTATCTTGAGAGCACAAAAAAAATATTGAACTCAGTAAAACTCAAGAACCGTCGGCCACAAACTCGCTAGCAAATGCCCTTATTTTTGTTTTCTAGTGTATTTTTGGTTGCACGCCAAAGTCATGTGAATCAATCCGACCGTTTCTCTCATTTGCAAAGCTTGGATCCACAAGCCTGTAAAGGCATTCTCGAGAATATATGTAATGATAGTAAAGTGCCTTTTTTCAAATTGATATTCTTACTACATTTACTTTTAAAATTAATTTTTATGTCACAAAAATCTCAAATGAGTAGATCCATTACAAATTCACTTAATTCTATATGCAAAATAAAGATAAATGCAACATGGGTATATTAATTTATAATTTTTTACGATATAAAAATTAATTTAGGAATAGACCCCATTATTAATTTGAGACTTCTGGTGTAATAACCATCTTTTTCGGTCCTACTTATTTTGTCGGTGGAAAACTAAACTCTGTACCTCACCGACCTCCTTATTGATGCGCTGACAGGATTGGCGTAGGGCGCTTGTCACTTGTCAGTGGCCAAAACAGTTGAATAATGTTGGAATTACAAATGACGAAATTTACCACCATTATTTTCATTAAAAATAGATTTATCGAAATTTTTGTCGTCGATTTGAGGTACATACGTTGTTTCTCTTGAATATTAATTAGAGTTATTAGAATGAAAAATTTCAAACTGTTATAGCTATACAAAATTTATCCTAAACTTATTTTTGAACCGACCAAAATCCCAAATTGATATTTGATAAAGTTCGCGCAAAAATTTATATTATTTTGAAATAAATTTGTTACAGGAAGATCGGTTTGAAGTTTTTGGATAAATTTATTATAAATATTTCAGTTTATAATTTTTTCTGGTGTTAATTTTTTCACAAATATACTATTAATTAAAGAAATATTCATTTCCGAGGAAGAAAAAAAAAAAGAAAAATGCAATTTTAAAATGAGAGTAAAACCAGAAGATGATTTTTGTAAATAATATTTTACTACTTACAAATCGTGAAAATGAAAGGGGTAAAAGAGGTGGGGCCCCCATCGGAAGAGAGAGAGTGAGAGAAAGGGACAAACGGTTCCGAAAAGAACAAAGAGGCAATAAATGCACCGTGACAGACCCTTTGCAGAAGGTTACGGGAGACACGTGTCCCCAAACGGGTGGTCCTGTCAGAAAGGGCCCCGTACCCGCATTTGTCTCCTTAATAAATTCTCCGCCTTTTCTGGCCGTTTCTCTCTCCCTCGTTTGGGCCCCGGCTACATGATAGCCGCGCCGACAAGACGTCTCGTGCCACGTGGCGCCTCACGCTTCCGCGGTCCGTACGACGTTTTTGAACGGTCGGAATTTAATTGAAGACAACCAACCCAGTATTAAAAAAAAAAAAAAAAAGAGGAAAAAATGCCACCAACTCCCCGACTGTGCCCCCCTCGCTCTTTTTTTATGCAATATATTGTTTATAATGAATTTTTAATTTATACCTATATGATATATATATTATTCATCAGATTTTATTATATGAATTAGACGCCACATGAAAATCATTTGTTTTCTGATGTCCGTATGAATAGATCTATAACGATACTCATTGACAGAAGATAAATATATTATACAATTATTCGGGATTTTATATTAGATAAAGTTTAGGAATTTTTGTTTTTTCAGAAAATGTTGTCTTGATGTTTAAGACAATTTAAAGCCCATTGGTATTCGGACCATGACTAATATTTACAGAAAACCCCTGTAAGTCGAAAACAAGAAGTAAACAGAGCACAAGGGTCAAATGCTAATTAATAGACATCAGTAATTCACCAGGTATGTCGAAACGATCTGAAAATCGGTCATCGAGCACAAGGACATTTTGTTTTAGGCTGGACCGTCCGAATATCTACAGACTATCTTTCTGGTGGAAGGAAAATTATCATTTTGGGTTTTTTCGAAAGCCAGAAACGCACTTGGTGACTTTCCCCCTAAATTTTAAAATGTCTTTCAATTAGTAAATGAATAATAAAGGAAATTTAGGCAATTCCATCTACAAGTCAAAATTTACTAAACTGAAGGGTCTCCAATTTTTCGAAGGCAATTTCAAAATGTCTTTCAATTAGTAAATGAATAATGACCCCGACTAATAATATGGTCAGGCACAATCGTTGATTCGATTCAATTCGATGCGAAGCCCTAATTCTCAAAGTCTCAACTGCATTGTAAAGAGTCCACATGCCATGGGATTTAGATGTTTTGCCCAATTCCCCCTTTAGAGCAAGCTCTTGGCTAAAGATCCATAGCTACAAGAGTCCATTTATGAAGTCACTTTTCCCAATCATGGAACCCACGTTTGCCCACACTAGCCACTGCCGGATCATAGACCTCAGTAGCATTAGAGTAGAATCAAGAACCAGTTGCTTCTCCTCCTTTTTTGCAGCAAATGAAGTCAGGCTACACAAACATGCTCTTATTTTGCTGATAAGATCTAAGCAAAAGGAAGGAATGATGTAGACAGATCAGCCAGCCCACTTCAACATGCTCAATGCTGGCCACATCTCTAGACCTCAACTAAACCCTACATGACTTGCATTCACAAAATGACCATTGCCCATCCGCCGTTTGATAAGAATAGTCGCGGCATTTGATTAGATGAAAGGATAAGTGGCATTATGATGAGAATTCTTGCTATTCTATTTCCTTCCTTTATGATATCAGCAAGAAATAGCAGTCCTACTTGTATTGAATATATTTATTTCTTTCCATCCCTCCCATCCCTCTGCTGCTACTTGTCGCTATTCAGCTACTCAAAATACTCTACACAAAAGCTGCACCAACTACTAAAAGGCCATGACCCTTCAAAATTGGAACTCGAAGCTTCCCAAGATTCCACCGGGTCATTGTGAGTTCCTAGCTCTTTTAGAAGCAAAAAGTTGGCGAATAAAAGCAAGCTTCCCTTTATTTCGAGCAGTCGACAGCGCCATGGTGCCATTACTAGTTGTTGCAGCAGCAGCCTCGTTGGAATCTGGTTCTTGTGAGGATTGTGTAGGTGGCGAAAGAGTGAAGAGAAAAGTATTGAGCATGCGAATGATCTGGCTGAAGCTGGGCCTCATGTTAGGGTCCTCAACCCAGCATGACTGTATGATGAAGGCGAGATCAGGGGATATATCCTCTGGAAGAGCTGGCCTCTGTTGCTGCAACTCATATGGAAAAACATCACGGTCAAAGAAAGTCCAAAGCTCTGCCAGACGCAGCACAAAGGAGTAGAGAAAATGATGCAATAGAATAGGAAATAACGTGAATTTGCTTTAATCAGCATCGAACCATATCATGCCAGGCAAGACATAATATACTACTAATAACCTTCTCAGACTCATGCATGCCACCAAATAGTGAAGGATGGATCGACACATCAATAACAAGAACTAATGTTGCTTCCCCGGCCAATAAAGGAAAAAAAATCCAATAGGCTAGAGTCTAGAGCCGTCAGATTTTACATTTCACCATTTGGGAGCAAAATTTGGCAAATATTTCAAAGCCCGGTTACTTCAGTTAATGAACTTGACCTGGTTCTTTCCAAAAGGCAAATCATCGATTACCCTCAGAAAAAGTATACCCTCATCAAGTGGCACGCCTCTTAAAAAAAACCTCAACAAAGCCCAAAGCTTTCTTCAGGCTTAACAACTACTTACATGCAGATTTGTGAAGTAGCGATAAAGGAAATCCAGAAATTAGCAGAGAAGAATTGAAACAAGTGCTCTGCTAAGCTAACCTTAAAAGCGGCTGCATAAGCAGCTTGCAGATTGGACATGCCTTCAAATGGCATTCGGTTGGTTAATAGTTCCCATAGAACGATTCCAAAGCTATAGACATCAACTTTATTGTTGTAATGCTTCTTCTCCCCCTGCCGCAAAGTCACAGTGCTATACAACTGCAAAGACACTCGATTCAACATAAGGAGTCAGCTATTGACGGTAAATCCTCCAAACGGATATTCATCTAACAGAGAGTCTGATGGAGAGGAAGGAACCAAACGGTAAAGTTGAGTGATCCAGCAATGCAACATCAGAACTATTATCATGACATATGTAATTGCATAATCTCTAATTCAAAGAGGTGAGAAGCCGATTACAAAACTAAGAGAGATTCTGATCAATGTACAAATTGGAAAAGACTTCTTGTTTCTGCCATTTTTACCATTACATTCTGAGTAAAAATCTGCAGATTCACTATTCAAGAGTCTGAGAATACACTATATGCCTTTCTATGCGTTCAGACAATAAACATATGCTCAAGTGTCAGACCTTCAAGGATCTAAAAACTATCGATACCCCTCCCTCCCTCCCTCCCTCCTTCTCTCCATGACACCATTTCTGAAGCCCCAAAGTGCTCCTAAAAGTACTGGAATTTTTATTTCCTTCCTAATATTCTTGATCACAAATTAAGTTAACAGCCAAAGAGCCCCCATCAATCAGTATGAAAACGGTATCTCAGAAAAGTTAGAAAAGATGACCCTGAGAAAAAACATCATCGCACGTGATCACACCAAAGCTCTCTACCATGGCCTGTCTACTTCAATCAACACGCTATCAATCAACATTCTAGAAAGCATTTTAAAGGACCCTATAGTCTCCACCTCTGCCTACTCTGTCCATATGGTCCTGCACTTAAATGGCAGGAAAGGCAGGCTAACTGTTTCGTGCATTGATCATGATACGAATGTTTCCTCCAAGACTAAATATAAGGTAACAAATTTAGTACTAATAACATCAATGTGCCATCAGGGTCTCAAATAGAGTAAACCAAGAGCACAAAACCAGAGTGATGACCAATCTCAGTAAAGACATCGTTTTACTTCACTTATTCAGCTATAACTTTGATTTCTTGCACGGAGGTCAAGTCTGAGTATTAGTTCAAAGAATGAAGATTGCAAATTAATCAGTGAAGTGGCTCACAGAACATCAATGAACCATGACAGGGCTTTAAGGCCATTGAGATAGTTACATTGTCCGGAACATATCATCCAAATACAACTGAACTATTGTTTCGAATCCATAACATCATAAAGATTTATATATCAAACTCAGAAAGGAGATTTAACTATGTTTCTGAGAAAAGACAAACCTCAGGAGCCATCCAGCGGTAGGTCCCTGTTTCAGCGGTCATCATCTCAGTCACAGATTCTTCCCTTGCTAGACCAAAATCCGCAAGCTTTACAGATCTCTGATTAGCGGTAAGCAGCAGATTGTCTGCATCGAGTTAGTATTTTGAGTCATTGGCAGATGTTAATGTCATCAAAATAGTAATAGCGGCATGCACATGCATCACAAAAAATCCAGTCACTAAACTGTGAGTCTTTCGACCAAAAAAAAAGCTGAGTCTAAAACTGATTGTAATTTTGCTCCTCACTTTTGTACCCATGACATACATCTAGACACAAAAACCTCAGTTATACACAAATCTGACGTGATAGAACTAAAGTATTGGTGTGTGGTGAAAAAATGACTACATCTCTTCTCTGCAAGAATTTCACAGGCAATTCTTAACACCAGGCTTAATTGGAAGGTGGCCACGTTCATAGGCGAAATGTCATAGAAATGACTTTCTCAGAAGTTTTAATCAGATGCAAGACAGGACGGATGACTGCATGACCTGAATATTCAGCCTTAAAAAATGAGAACAATCTACAGAAATAATCCGGCCACTTCAACAGATGATTGCTTCACATTCAGGGTATAGAAGCTCATTCAAGACCAAAACGGAGCTGTCTGCCACTAGTAAAATTCTTACCTGGTTTTAGATCTCTATGAATAATACCATTTGCATGCAGACATTCCATGGCGCGAGCAATATCTAGAGCATAGTTTATCGCAACATTAAGGTCTAATACATTTGGCCGTATGCTGAAAAGATATTTCCTCAGAGACATCCCCGGTAATAGCTCCGTAACGATTACCATGTAAGGATCTTTACAAGCACCTATAAACTACAAAACCAAAGACAGAGCACATTGATCGTCAAGCAAAATTTGATTGGATAAAATAGTACAAGATCAATTTAAGGACACCCTCGAAAGTGCCAAAAGAACACTGGAGCTAGAGAATACTGACCTTTACTAGATTCTCATGCTTAACTCGCGACATCATATTGACTTCCCGAGCAAAACGATTTTCAAGTGCAGCTCCTTCTTCTGGTGTCTTCCCACCGTTAAGGACCTTTATAGCGACAATTTGATCTCCATACCTGGAAGGACATTAGGCTATACCTATTCAACTAGGACACTAACTATAACAAACTACTCCAACCCACTCGGTTTAATATGAGAGCGCATGATCATTGTGCATCGATTACATTACAAAAGGCAATCACCGCCATGAAAGCAGCTGAAACTTACACAGCAAGACAAACTCATCAATTAAAAGATGAAAGGAAACCGAGGCATACAAGCAACAGAGAACTGTTCTTTGGCCTTTCCATAACTATAGATTGTTAGCAGCTGTTATACAGCAAGATTAGGTGAGCATAAGCAATCTTAGCTTCTACTATAACATGTAAATTACAACCCCAAAGAATTTGCAAAAGTTTGGATAGATGCACCAGGTCAAATGCAGGGTTGCCGTAGCATATCAATGCCTAGTGAGAAAACAAACACATCCGTGTAATATTACAATAAGATGCGTTCATAGACATCAGACAAAAGTGATTACATTACGGTAGAAAAGGACAAATAAGGAAAGCAGCTGTCCACTCCAGTATATACACTAAAAGCTAGTTCACAGTTGCTCCAAGACACCCAAATTCACAACCTGACCACATTATACCTTTTTTCTTCCAATAGAGAAGATAAAAATCACTGACCTTCCTTCATAAACTCTCCCATGAGCTCCTTCACCAATTTTTGACCCGATGAACAATAACTTCGGGTTGACCAACAAATTCTCGTGTATAGACAACTGAGCGTCTGTTAAAGACCCATTCTCCGAGAGGGACTTGGGTTCTCCATCGACAGACCTCCTCGGAATTGGCTCTTCGCATCGACCCTCTTGCCTCTCCCTGCAATTGGAGCTGCAACTCATGTTGCAACTCTTGAAACTACTCAAACGATACCCGAGTTCCTCATTTCAAAATCTCGAACCTTCCCCCAATCAATTCTTTCTTTTTTTCCCGTTTACCCAGCGACCATCTTTTTCAAGAACTTCCAACCCGTCGGCAAAACTCTCAACTATCTATCTCTCTCCCCAGACAGCACAGAGGCTTTACACCATAGAAAAGCCACACTCCAACTCCTTCCACTTGGAGTACCGCTCCAACGAAAACGACCATCCAGGACAGAACGCACACAGAGACCAAGAAAATCCTAGAAAACACGGTATCAGATTGTCACCGGATAAGAGAGAGAGAGAGAGAGAAAGCAAGAGGGAGAAAAAAGAAGCGTTCTTGGTATGTTCCCCGAGAAGATAGGCTTTTTCTCCCCCCCCGCGAAAGCTTGAAACTTGAGAGTAGATTTTCGCTTGACCTCCACGCCTCGACCTGCGGGCGGGCTCATCAAAGGAAAAAAAACCCTAAAGAACTGATAAAGGCAGCGCGCAAAAGCAAAGCAAGAAAAGTCCCATCAAGTTTCCCGAGAAAGTTCTTGGTCAAGAACCCATTACTAGACATACATTGACATCACCATCCACTTCCTCCCCCTCCCCTCCCGAGCTCAAAGCTGCCTCCTTTCCTTTTCTTTTCGCACTAATTATCACTTAACGAGAAAACCCAAAAGCCAAAGAAGAAAGGAAGGAAAGGATGAAGGAGCTAGAAGCTAAGAAGCTAAGGAGCTTAGCGTTACGAGCCTATCGCTGCGCCTGCTGTCGGGGAGCCAAGCCAATGAGACCCCTTTGTCGTCCCGATGAAGATATTCCAACGACTCGACTCCCCCCTCCATTCCATGCTAATCTTCTGGCCCAACGAGCCCCATTTTTCTTTTGCCGTTTTCGACAGGAAGATAAAAAACAAAAAAGAAATTCAAGATGACATGATCCTATATATTATTTTAAGCATTGTCCTTATTGTTATCGTGCCTGAAAAGGAGAAGGGGGGGACTTCGTGCGGGGAGATCGAATGATGGGATGACACGTGGGAAGCACGGAAAGAGGATTTTTGTGGTGGGAGGAGAGAGAGCATCCTCCGATTTGGACGTTCTTGGTCCTCAGATGCCATTCTCTTTCCTCCCTTTGGTTTGGTTTGGTCTGGTTTGGTTTTTGGATGGATGGCGCACTCCTCGGCCCTTTTTTTTAAGTTGTGATAACGACAGGAATGATCTCTCAATTTTGATATAATATGTAATGGGATTTTTAAATCTTAAATTTATTCAATTTAGTTTTTTGGATTATAAAATAATGTTCAATATCATTCTTTTATTGATTCAAGTTCGGAGACAATATTAAACATTCTTACACAGTTTAGTGACTAAATTGAATATATACAAAACATTTAGAGACTACATTGATTAGATAAAAAAATTCAAGGACCATATTGCATAATTGGCTAAAATTTGAGTCATATTGAATAAATTTAGAATTTGAGGATCACATTGCACTTTGAATTCAAGTTCATGGATTATTTGTGACATCTACTCTTTAAAGTTTTCAACTTTATTTTCTTTCGACGCATCAAAATTCATGTACTAAATCTTAAGGCATGTCCATTGAGTGTGGAACATCACCTATTTGGTTAAATGTAGAATGTGACTTGTATAATTGTTTATATGTGTTCTCAATCATATCATTCACTCTTATTCGCATTATACACAAATCTCGACATTCCAAAAATTTACTCTTTTTCATATAATTCCTTTTAACGTGCCTAGAGTGTGTTTATTAGATATAACTTTCAACGCATCAGTCTATTGGAAATCTATCATAATTCTCGTTTTTCCCTTCTTGACACTGATTTAGAAAACGAGTAAATGGCATGATGCTCTCTCATAGCCAGCAAAAAGAATCAATATTTAAAAATTTCAAAAAATATCTTTTAAGAATCGAGATTTATTTTTGAAAATCCAAGTTTGTACCTACCTCCACCACTGTCATGACCATCCCTCTCATCACGACCCGAGACTCCGGTATCGAGACTCTAGATCTTGAGGGTTGGATTGCGACCCCGACCCTAATGAAAGTCGATGCATTGAAAAACTGCAACTAGATTCTCATTTGGCCTACCCTTTGAATTAGTATAGAAAAAAGGGAGTGCTTTTGGTTGGCTTGGCTTTGGCTTGATGTCGACCATCTTTAAACTGTTGGGCTGTGTCGGCGTTTCCCTATTTGACTTTGATCCTGGCCTCGTGAGGGTAAGTGCGGGAATAGAATAGAAAATAGCCTTTTTACAGTTTCGGTGGAAGAAAATTTCAACACTTTGAGCTTTCCCCCCTACTTGTACTTGTAAAGCTCCTCTATGTTCTCTTTTATCTTTCCCCTTTTTCTTCCTTGGCTGATTTCGCAATTAGTAAACGGTTGGTGGTTGCGATGAGATTGTCAATGCGCAACGTTGACTTTAATCCGTCTGTCCATGGTAAGGGAAAATAGAAACTTGTGGCGGACTGTAGGCGTTACCTTAAAAGAGATTATCTAATAACAGAATGGCGATCTCCTTCTAAGATAACTACCGCTTTCTGTAAATGTCAAAGATCACCATTATAAGTATGCGTTAGGTATAACTTAGGCCATCACCCGTCAATGAAGGGCCGATTGTCGTCCACAACTTCTGGTATGTAATTTCAAACGCGTCGTTGCAAACCCTATAATCAGGTTTTTTGACAAATTTTCATCAAGAAAAACGAGTAGAAACCACCCTAAACAAGTGATTGTGATGGTGGGATGTAGGGGAGAGGTCACCATCGAATTTGACTCGCCACCAGCCCATTTGAACTCTATATATCGTTCAAACTTCATTTTCTCTGTACCTTTTTGGCCGAGCGGTCGTCTCCTCTAGCAGGTTTTGCGCATTTTTTCAGCCTTTTCCACTACAAGATGCTCAAGTCCAACCTTCTAACACTTACGTAACCCTAATAGAAGTTTTGAATGTACTCAACAGGCATCCACTCAACGTAGAGAGAGAGAGAGAGAGAGAGAGTTATAATGGGAGCAAACGGGTTTGGATCATCGTCAGTGGGTCGACACACCATAAATTAATGCGTTAGATAATTATATTATACATGAGAATGCGAGAGATAGAGACGTGATTCCATTCTTGCCTCTCTCATGGCTGAGAATAAGTGACCCCAACAAGCCCATCATCATCTCTCGTTTAGGATATGATTAATTTTGGATATGATTCGAGGGAATGCGAATGCTACTTTGATAGAATATATTAAGAGTTGGAAGGAAGTGGAGATGTGAAACATGCCCAATCCTTGCACGGATCGCATCGATGTCCTTTTTTTTTTTTTTTGGGTCTAATAACGTGGAATTTCATTGCTAAACCGAAGATGCTGAATTACAAAAAAGTTCGAGATCCAAACATAATATTAACCAAAGGGGATGCGGGGATGTGTGACTTAAGGAGAAGGGTTTTGTTAAATTAACCAAACATTCCCCACCCCGCCTCCAATAATTGCAACATGCTTGAATTTCTTTATCTTGCAGTTTGGACCACTGCTGCTTTAACAAAACCCCCACTAATCATGAGATAAATGCATAAAGTACCCCCCCTAGCATCGTCATGAGTCTGCCTAAAGAAAGGGGAACACAAGCTATGCTTCCCGCTTTTAAGAACTAGCCAGGAGGATTCTTCTCTTATCTCGTGGTCAAATTAGAAAATATGGTGACATTCCCAGGGACACCAACCTCTTTCTTTCTTTTGCTGATATATGTAATTGCAATCAACGGTTTGAAAATCGAAATATTTATTGTTATGTTTTCTTAATGAGTGTCCTAAGTGGTCTTGACAAGTAGACTCATGCACTCATGAACATAGCACTTTTTAAAAGATATTGTTCCTAGGGGTGATCGGGTAGGGTTTAGACCTGAACCCTGTACCCGATCTCGTTATAACCGGTTCCCATTTTTTAGACCATCGGTTCCCATTTTTTAGACCATGTACCCAACCCTATTTGTATTGGACCCTGTACCGAACCCACCTTGCTTTTCCGGTCTGGTTTCAGGGTCAACCTTGTTTCCACTGTAACTTATTTTGCAACCTCCCGATATCTTATACGACTTGAAATTTTACATTAATATGCGATAAAATAACTTAATCCTCCTAATTTGTATTGAAACATTAAGCATTTGTAATAAATAAATACATGAACCTTTTGACTAAACGAAAAAATTAGGGATCCACATGGCTAATTATCATAAATAAAATCATAAGGCAAAGCAAAAATCATAACATTGCATAAACATTAGCAACAAACATGGGTCTAATATTAGTCTTATTCCCACAACTACTACATAAAGTTGTTCATTTATACAAGTATAACTCCTCCTACAAAAGAGAAGTTAGGTGAGCCAATCCACATGGTATACAAGAATTGTGTTCGTCCGTCGAACGGTGCGAGAGGGAGCCGGTGAGGGAGGGAAGTGAATGAGGAAGAGGAATGATGAAGGAGTGTCGTACGTATTTGAGAGAGCCAAGAGAAAAAACGCCGTGTGATTGCAGGAGTAAGAATAAAAATCAAGGGAAAACATAAGGTTTTGGACCTCTACTTACAAAACCGGTTCCCAAACCAATCCATGAACCAATTCCCGGGTGGGTAATCACTCAGAATTGATTCTCAGACCGGTTTAAACCGATTCCGAATTTTGGGAACCGGTTCCCGACCCTGTTTTCCAAGTGGCCAAATCCGGTCCCGGGTATACCCGGTCCGGTTGCACACCCCTAATTGTTCCTAGTGGCGAATATTCTTAAAGGGTTGGATGATAAGACAACTTAACCCAAGTATTAAACGAGTTCATTTAAGCACGCATATACTCATGTCTAAACCATGCAGAAATTAGTATTTAACTCCACAAGTATATTAGTCGAGATTCACTAAGTTCGAAGCCAAAATCTTTATTTCGCAAAAAAGTTAGACTAGATTGTCAGCCACTTTCCACTATCAGATTCAAAGATAATTAGAATTTCTAAATTTAAGGCCTAGCTTATAGCAATCAAATGTAATATTACAAGGTTATTTGTGCCTAAAATCACAACTAATTTGTTCAAGAGATTGGTGAGATGGCGTGATAAAAACCTAACATCAATACAAAATCCGATTGACAGCCCCAATTGAGGAAATGTTTGGTACGTTTTTCTCATGGAATCATGATGAGATTAGTTATAGAGAATTAGGTGGGTATAATGAGATCCAAGTGCGAATTTAGAGCTCTATAAATTAGAGAAAACTTGGCCGGAAGTCGTAAAATTGGAAAGGGCAAAAATAAGAGAAATTAAGCATTCTTGAAAGGGTCCTGAGTTTGTATCTTTTGTAAACTCATAATACTCATATGGCTATATTTATAGTCAGAATAGGACTGATTGATTAGGTTATAAAATCTTTAGGATTTTGTTATATTATATTCATTGTTTGGTAAACTGCGATGATAAAGATGAATCTATTCATGTCGTATCATGTTAATTGTTTGATGTAACGATATATCAATATAAATAAATCTAAAAATTGCATAAATGGAAACGTAAAAATCTCTCACGACACTATTGCCGACTTCATTTTCATTTGCTTATTTTTTATTATTTTTCCTCTCTTTTTTAATTATTATCTTTTTTATTTCTTTTTTCCCCTTCCATCATTCTCTAATAAAATTTTAAATGGTAAACTATACTAATATACCTAAAATGTTTAATAAATATAAAAACTAAATATATATTATATTTTGGATTTATCTTAGAAGAAATGGACTTTTTATTTTTATTTTGAAAATTATATTTTAGAATTCAAATATTATTTATCTTCAAATATTATTTTAATTTTATTAATTTAAGGAGTTTGTTATTCAAGAAAATTAACTATTCCATAATGTATATTATAAATTCTATTCACCATTATCTCACCTATGTCATGAGATAATTTTATTTAGGTTATATTCTTCTTTTATATGATTTTAGCATATACCAAATATAGGATAAAATAACTATTATATTTTGGATTTTATCTTGATTGCCAAAACGTAGTTGAATACTATTCCTAAGAGTTAGTAAGAGCGACAAACCAATTTGTAAACATACAAGAAGTGGTTGTATTTAAAGTGAGTGATAGAAAAAGTATGAAGGGGACTTTTTGTGAACACTGAGAGGTGTGGTCTATGGTTCGTGAAGACTATTTACCATGCTATGTGTACAAGGAGTGAGGGCAACTTTATAAGAGTGGTGTTGCAGAAGGAGATCAGGTTTCACGCGACAGCAAGTCCTACGCTCGTAACAGGACGCTATTTGTACTCATGGTATAACCAGTGGAACTTAAACCAATTTGGGCTGTCGGGGTGTAAAAGCAATTGCCTTAAACCAAACAGGATCTCTATAAATTATGTTTGCAATTCCTCTTCCCCTAAACTAGTTAATATCCGTCGCTTGTGACCTAGTGTGTGGGGGGGCGACCTTACAAAATTAGTACGTGTTTTCTTGAAAAACCAATTTCCCCTCTCTCTTTTGATTGTTTGTACGAACCCAACAGTACCGGAAACAGTTTGTGGGGCTGTCAGCCGACACGAACTCAAGAACCACTCAATGACATAGAGCATAACCAATGCAAAAGCCTGGGCATTATTGCACCCTCCCAAATATCTTATTTCTAGATTAACATGTAAAGTCCGGATGGGGACCGTTCAAGAAAATCCCAGCCTCTATCTCGGCCTCTGATGTCGTGACTTGGTCGTGTCCACAAATTGTATCTGCAATAGACAAGTTCAGGATCTATTCTCGAGTCCGTGGATTTCAGTTTGCAGGCAAATCATAGTTCAAAACGAGCAAGTAAACTTCAAATTGTCACATTTCTACGTGTATTTTCTCTCCTCTTTGCTACCAAAATCTTCTATAAATGCTTCGATGATGACATTAGACTATTCGTGTAAGTAAGGTTCACCCCATTGTTATTATGATTTTCATCAAGAAAAACTAAGTATACTAAAACGCTTCAACAATGACATTAGACTATTCATATAAGTAAGGTTCGGCCCATTGTTGTTGCGGTTCTCGTCAAGATAATGCTAAGTATACTACAACTCAACCGACTTCCTAAATCGATATGTTAAGTGATTTGATGGGTTCCGGCCTATAAATAAGTGGGGTATACTTAGTACTTGTCACATAATTGAGCATTCTGATATAATAAATTAGTCTTAGCATACCCATCACTTTAAGAGACATCGGCCAGAGACAAGCTTGTTCTACAGCAACTCCATGAGCTACGAAAAAGCTTCTAAAAGCACGTCATAACCATCATAACATATTCAGATCAAAAGTTGGTGGATACCCCAAAGGACTAACACGCCGCTGGCGTTCTCAAATTTTGAGACCGGAAACGATGGGCTTGTGCAGTATATAAACTGGAGCGTAGCCTCTGCAGTTTCACGCAACATCGAATCAGATCGACTAGTTAGGATCGTAGCTGATGATCCATCACTGGGCAGAGTTTGTTGTTTGAACGTGCGAGACCTCGTGAAGTATCGACTTCGATTTTCGCAGCCCGTCTTTTCTTTCTTTTCAGTGCGAATCTTAGTTTGCTAGGCTTTTGCTGGTTTGGTGTTTACTCTCACTGTCCCTTCAGTACTGACGCGTCGAATTGTGTTTTTCAGTTCGCTGTTCACGATACCATTCGGCTCACGAGCACGAAGTTTCGCCAAGAGAAGGATGGGATCGAGAGCTCGTAACTTCTTTACTAGGTTTCGCCGACCACTTCCTGTCGACGCGATTCTTGGAACTCATTCTCTGGATGAGGTCTCTCTCTTTCTTCTCTCTCCCGGTATCGACAAGTAGGAGTATTACCGCTGGTTTAATCGTATGGATCTATATTGATGAGTGTACTTTATTCCTGCAAAACGAGACATCTACATGCTATTGACTAAATGAAGTTGCTATCGTAAACATGTCATTGTCTCAAACTTAATTTATGCAAATTCGAACAATCCACTTATTTAACAAACGAAATGGACATGGTTTTCCAGGTGAGGCAAGCAACAGTATCCCTGGGCAAAGTTGCTGCCCCCATTGCAGCCACCACTCTGCTCATCTTCTCCAGGTCCATCATCTCCATGCTCTTCCTGAGCCGTCTCGGTAAAACAGACTTGGCCGGCGGTTCGCTGGCGCTAGCATTCGCAAACATCACGGGCTACTCTATCCTCAAGGGCTTGGCCATGGGGATGGAACCCATTTGCTCCCAAGCCTTCGGGGCCAAGAAACCGTCCATCCTCATCCAAACCTATCAAAAGACTCTCCTCAGTCTCCTCCTCATTTGCATCCCAATCTCCCTCCTGTGGCTCAACACGGAACCTCTCTTCCTGAGGCTTGGCCAAGACGAAGGCGTCGTCAAAGTCGCCAGTGCTTGCATGGTTTGCTTCGTTCCCGAATTGTTTGCTCAAGCTCTTCTTCAGCCTCTGAGGACCTTCCTTAGGACCCAAGGTTTGACGACTCCTGTGACGGTGGCTTGCCTGTTCGCGGGCATCGTACACCTCCCGATTAACTATCTTCTCGTGGTTTACATAGACCTGAGGGCGACAGGAGTCGCCCTGGCTCTCGCCTGGAACTCAGTCAACACTAACTTGGGTTTGTTGGCCTACCTAGTCATATCTAAGAAGTCCATAAAACCCTGGCAAGGAAAGGGCGTCTTCCTCCGAAACTTCCGCGAGGGGAGGTGGAGGCCGTTGCTAACCCTAGCAGCGCCAAGCTGCGCTGCCGTGTGCTTGGAGTGGTGGTGGTATGACATCCTGCTCTTTCTATGCAGCTTCCTCAAAAACAACTCCAGAGCTAGCATCTCTGCAATGGGGATCGTGATCCAAATAGCAGGCTTATTCTACACGCTCCCTTTTGCTCTAAGCTCGAGCCTCTCGACTTGCATTGGCCATGCACTCGGTGGGGGTCAACCGTGCCGAGCTCGGGTTCTATCCACTGTAGGGATCACCGCATCGATTGCTCTCAGTTTCCTCACCTTCATTTTCATGATTACCATGAGATCGGCTCTCGGCAGAATGTATACAAACGAGCTGGAGATCCTTAATTTAGAATCTGTAGCGCTTCCAATCCTGGGGTTGTGTGAGCTCGCGGGCTCTCCTCAAACAGCTGTCTATGGAGTCTTAGCAGGGACTGCACGCCCCGATCTGGGAGCACGTATCAAGCTATTTTCGTTCTACTTCATCGGAATGCCGATTGCTATTCTATTGGCCTTCAAGTGGGAGTTCGGTTTCAGAGGACTCTGGTTCGGGCTGCTAGCATCTCAGATCTCTTGCGTTTCTATGATGGCCTACACATTGATGAACATGGACTGGAAGCAGCAAGCTAAAAGGGCCGGCGAGCTGGCAGAGGCTGCTGGAGACAAGGATGATTAAAAATCTTAAACAATTCCGATGGGATTGACCCTCTAAATACCGCGTTTCGTGTGTGCTCGTTCGGGCATCTGTAACTTGCTTTGCATTGTGTGACCACATGTTCGGACATCTGTAACTTGCTTTGCATTGTGTGACCAAATGTGACATCTGTACCATGTAAGAATCCACAAAACAACTTGTGCAAACAAACCTAAGCTTCGCTGTGCACTTGAAAGTTAAGACCCATGTTAACTCACCTGCACGATACCGTGTTCAACCGCCAAGATTGCAACGAGAAACAGAGATCATATGCGATTCATATGAGATAACATACACAACATCGAGACTTGTCAGCATCAGTGCTGACAAAGATCACCTTTTGTAAGGGACGATATACAGAACAGAAAATACAATCAGCATACAACCTAAATGTCGTCCGTAAGGCAACCCTCAGAGGAGCATCAGACTATTCTTCCACATGTAACATCTGTCGTCTCAATAGATCAACAGGATTGACACTAATACAGGAATTAACAGTATTAAGAAGCATCCACCCATGCATCAAGCTCTCCTAGTCGTAAAACAATCCACAGATCTTCAAGGAGTTCAATAATTAATATCATTAGAAATTTACAACACATGCAGACTTAAACTAATTCTTAGTCTCAACGTAAAGCTACTTCTATTAAAAAACTCCAAAAACTATAAATCAAAGCCGACTATCAGAATAAAGAAATGATGTCTGATACTAACTAGGGGTCAGCATTTTCAGAGAGAAATGTATATGGGCTATACTCATAGGCTCAAGGAGGGATGCAATTTGAACATTTTTAAGAGGCACTGTATGGATTTGGCCAAAAAAGCCAGTACATAAATACAGGTATAGCTCACATCTTTCTGGCCATGTAAAGAAGAATGTAGACAAAATTTCTGCAGGAAAAGCTTTTCGTCTGTTAAAATACAGATCCCCTGATAGGTCCTACAAGCTCCTCTTGATGAGGCTGATTCTGAATCTACAAATAATTCCTCTACCATTCCAATGATTTGTCACTCAACTTTTGCCACTCCGCCGGCAGGCATGCTGCTCTCTGCAACAGTTTCTTTGACAAACCTGGAAAAGTGAATCCTCTATCAGAAGTGAATAAGATGGAATATATGATTCTCCATATAAAATAATGGATTCATTGATGTAGATAGCAGAACAGTATCACAGCTATATGTAGGACAGCAATTTCATGATTGAAAATTACAAGGCCTTTTAACTATTGTTCACAAGCTTATTGAGAGAAAAGAAATGCAATTGAAAATTTTAATCACTCCAAACAACCAACAAATTCTCTTTTTCATGACAAATATAGATATCTAAATGAAGTTGCATAACTTCCTTCAGCCACAAAGGCAAATATAAATGTTCAAGTTCTCTACTCCATATCTTCCCACCAGAAACTTAGATTCAAATCTCATGATATTTTCTCCTCTCTTGTTAAGTTAAACTCTTTTCTCTTTCTCTGTTTAATAAGCCACTAAATAGAAGAGTATTGAAGAATTTTGGTAGGTGCAACTTCTTCTATGATTATCCCTAGCCTATTTCCATGGTGAGCAATAACTTGGGTAGACTAATATTATTAACTTATAATCTACCAGAATCCAAAGGCAAGCTAAAATTGAAAAGAGAAAGGGACATCAAAAGGCACATATAGAAAGTACCTTGCTAGTTTTTCCCGGGATGATTGCAAGACGTAGATTGAGAGAATGAAAGACAGGATGAGCCCTAGTTAAAATAAATGAAGAATTATTAAAACTGAATCTGTCTCTCTTTAACTCTCATAAATATGGCCCTTGCAAGCATTAACACTTGAACAAGTTGTAGATAGAGTATGACAGACAGACACACACACACACACACACATGTGCAAAAGGAGTCGTTTGACCAGATTGATACCTGATCCAAACAAAACATAAAATCCAGAAGTCACGTCAATCTCTGACTGCTCCTCCCTGTTAAAAGAACAATATCAAATTAACAACTTTTCACATGCAAGCAAATTTCAAGAACGTTAACATTTCATGAGTCTTGTACAAGTAAATGCAAAGCAGAGGAACAGTTAATAGCTGACGAAAAAAATTAACCAGATTTCTAGCATAACCATATGTAAGCCCCTGAATGAAGCTTGATGAACATTTTGGCTGGTTCATGCTAAATGAGGCATAGTAATAAACCCAAGCATAAACGAAATAGGTCAAAAGATATGGAATTAGTCCCGAATATATAAACCCATGTGATTTAAAACATAAAGAGGGATTTCCAAAGATGCTTTTGACAAGAGCAAACCTCATGATTTAAAAGTACTAAGTGTTCCAAGAAAATAACACAAAAGTAAGTTCAATCATTATTAAACAGGCTACTCTGGTCAGAAGATATGTATCTTCAAGACAAATATAGATTCCACAATGTATTCTCAGGAATGCGTGGAAAGATTCATTTACTTGATCGCACATGATAGGCATTCCCATGGCCAAGACTCACTGGTCAAAAAGTGCAAATATATCTCTATAATGAAGGTCACTGAAAGTGAGGTTATTAGCTACCAACCTAATAGAATCCCCGGCAATGAAAGCCAATGCTTGGAGACACTGACCAGCTTATTTAATTATTTCACTGTTGGGAGCTAAGTGATATATACTTTCTGGGATCATATAATAAAATGAGCTAAAACTTACCATGAGTATCTGACAAGCACGTGTTTTGGCCAACTATTGACATCCCAAAATTGTTTCTTGATGTCGGGATGAATTTCGACAACTGTTCACAATAAACTAAGTCAACAACTGCAACTTCTAATGAAAAGGAAGATATAAGACAGTAATTTGCAACCATTTTTCCTCGAAAGATTGACTCATAGACTTATTGCAGCCACCAAGTTTAGCCAGCATGATCTTTTCAGAAAGTTTCATGTCTTGCCCAGCAGAAGCCACATTAATTCATTTTCCTAACAGAAAGAGACATAGATGCGGAAAGGGTCACTTACAATGGTGAGGCATATCCACGATTTTGGCTGTCACACCAAGCAAATCACTTCCCGAGTATCTCTATACAAACATGATGGCCAAGAAAATTTGTTAAACAATTGCCATGAAAATGACAGAAAAACATCAAGGGCAATACTTACCAGATGCATATCAATCATCGGGACCTCTTTACTGTTGCGATTTATAAGAAAAAGCCACGGGACTAGAAACTTCTCTCTTCCGACTTGCAAAGACCTGCATATGTCAAGCAATTTTCCAACCGAAATAAATACAGCATGACAGTAGCAAAAAAAAAGAATTAATGAATCCCCTCTTGCTACACTAGCAGTCGCCCCATTAGTCCCCAGAAAGAACTTTTTTTCCCAAAGCCTCCAACCAGTGAGCAAGGACAGAACCCCGACCCAAACGCTTCTCCTGTTAAAACACCGGACCCCAGCAACAGCAGAGAAGATCCAAACAAAGAACTCTTGAACAGGAGAAATGCAAATGTCTCTAGTGCTTCTCATGCTTGAACATAACGAGATTTGCTTTCAACCCATAATGCAAGCTAGGAGCAGCAATTTTAGACGCAATGGGAGACATGCGAAGTGGCACTTGCAAGCAACACGGCGTGAAGAGCACAGGAAATACAGAGAGGTCAAAGAGATGTGAATTAGATTGAATTTGTAATTCGTGGAAAATTTTGCAGAAGAATGGAACATCTATACAAAATGCCATCCTACATCATTCCAAAATCAGCTCATCGCGCAAAGGAACATGAAGCAGGATATCCCTCACATAAAGGACCCATCATTTAGGTTCGTAAATTCAACTGCTATTTCTGATCACTCACACTTTGTAAGGATCAGCGTTCGTAAAACCGTCCGGTCTCGGAATAGGAACCAATACCTGCTCAAGTCAAACAGAACAACGAAAGTCACGATCACGAAAGGAAGGCCCGACAAAACCTCGAACAAAGGGAGCGAGAGAGAGAGAGAGAGACAATCACCTCGCGATTAACGGCGAATTGAGGGCAGTGGCGGCCGATCACGTCTTGCCACGGCGACCTGTACTGATGCATCGCAAAAAACGAAGCAACGAAATCGAACATTAACCAAAAAAAAAAAAAAAACTCGCCGCGAACGACAACAGACAAGAGCACGATTTCCACGCGATCTCCAGCGAGAACGAAGGTGTCGAGAGATTACGGAGTGGTATTGTCCCATCCTGGCCATGGGGACGATGTCGCCCGGCCTGTAGGCGGCGCAGATCGAAGGGAGCAGCGGCAGCAGCAGCAGCTGGAGCGAGAGTAGCGACGGCGAGCCAAATCCGGCGCTCCCTCGGGCGGAGGCTTCCCGGTGTCGTCCCATCGGCGCTCTGTCACTGGCGTTTGACTCGGTTCTTCGACTGCCGTGGGGTAGCTTGCGAAGAGCGGAACTGTAAGAGCTATGGCTTCCTTCGATCTTCGCAAGGTCGACGAAGAAGAAGAAAGGGAGCTGATTCGGCAGAGCAGGGCCCAGCCCAACCCAACCCAACCCTTGCAGGTTGTTTAGTTGGGCTTGGGTTTTTCAATAATGGAAGGGAAGCCCAGAAGGCCCACATGTCGAACGCAAATGTCACGTGCTGAGAAAGAAAGTGGAAATGGCACGAGCGGTCATTTTCATTTTTTTTTTAAAAGTGTGGAGGAAAAATGTTTTCATCATTTACAAAAATATTTAGATGTAAAATAATGTTGACAATGAAAATATTTTTCATCAACTAAGTGTTTTGGGCAATAGAAGTGATAATGTTTAGGAAAATATTTTCCAAATTCATTTTTCGCAAAACAAATAGAAATAATCCCTAATCATTGACTAATGGTCAATGCCATCTCATCTTTTAATTCATTTGATGCAGTAGTTGACTATTCCTAAATGTTTAATTAAATATTTAATATTATTATAGTCTTTTATTTGATCAAACAACAGGTCAAATGTGATTTAAACACATGGGAT
Source organism: Eucalyptus sp. ANBG9806169 (assembly GCA_014182395.1). Lineage (NCBI taxonomy): Eukaryota > Viridiplantae > Streptophyta > Magnoliopsida > Myrtales > Myrtaceae > Eucalyptus > Eucalyptus sp. ANBG9806169. The sequence continues at coordinate 12,272,177 of CM024583.1, read as the reverse complement.
ATTTAAATATGAGTTGGACTTTTCAAATGGTCGTTGAATACGATATAGGAAGATGTGATCGTGAATTCTATTTTCTTATCCATCTTCTTTTTATGTACAAAGGTTTATTTTCTTTCTTGGTCATCAATTCTTAAAATTAAATAAATTGAAGGGCATGTTAGAAAATTTAATTAACTCGAATGCATGATGGAATGACATCGAACTTATTAATATAGTCTATAAATTGCACTAAATATTTAGCAAAATTCAAGGCTCATATTGGATAAATCATAATTCTAAAGATAACATTGTACATATAATAAGTTTAATAACCCAGTCCAATGAGGATGAGAAGTAGTCGGCGGGATGACTTGGACAAGAAGTGGCTCCTAGCAACCTTCTAGAATGGTGAAAAATGTAAGAATGAATTGAATTGCAAACCGAATAAGGGACATCGATTCTAAATATATATGGACATATATGAATATATGAAAATTGGAATTAATTCATGGATGTGCCTTTTAATATGATAACAATATTTAGTTTTGGAATCCAAAATTAAACGTGCTTAGATGAGAACATTATCATGATGTGTTATCTAATAAGAAAATACTCACTATGCTAAATGACAAAATTATGGGACTTCATAAAAAACGAATTAAAGCGGATAATATTGTGTTTTTTTGCAATAAGGGTGTTAATCTTACTCGTGTCTTTATCATATTCAAGTTTCGCACCCCTTTGTTTTCCTCTTTTATTTATCTATTAGGATGCTGAATCAATTTATTGATTGTACTAGTAACCATGTCAATGGGGCCTGCTGGTGACAGCCTTGAGGCATTTTACAATCATTTGAACAATTTCTTATATTAAACCTAATATAAAATAAATAAGAAAATGGAGGGCTTCTCAAGGTTGCGTGATCTAATTACTGGGGAGGCATCATTGAACTTCCCTTTGCCAAATTCAAAACGAGACGTGCCTCCTACGCCGTTGGATGGGCCCTGCGCTTGAAAGCTTCCACCCACGCTCTCCAGAATTGGCTCTTCATCAACTTAAGATCACTAAGCCGTACGTGATCATCACACACCCCTCCAACCTCCGCTCCTTCACGTACATGAAACCCTAGTTGATCTGCCGAGCACTAGCTTCCATGGCCACGACTAGCAACCCTACTAAGAGACATCGGTTGCCGGCAGCACTGCTGGCGCCGCTTCCGCCCCCTATCCCCACGGGGAGAGGATCGCGGTCTGCTGCTGACGAGATCTTTACGCGCTACCTCGAAGCCTCCCTGCGCGTCCCCGAGCTGACCCTGGTGGGGCCTCAGCACCCCTGCCGGGCGCCGGACGTCATTGATCTCGAGCAGCTCATGCTGAGGGATGGGGCGTCGGTGCACAAACTCATGAGGTCCGCCCGAGAGTTCGGCGCTTTCCAGATCCGTGGGCATGGCGTCTCGGACGAGGCGTCACGGTCACTGGCGAAGGAGGCCGAGAGGGTGTCGGAAGTCCTGAAGAAGAAGATGAAGGGCGTCGAGCTTCACGAGGAAGGCGGTGTCACCGGAGAAGGGGGCGGTTGGGATAAGGAAGAGGTGATGAGGATTTGCTTCAAGGGAAGAATAAGATGGGGACAACATTATGTCGAAGCCGAGGCGTATCGAAACCTTAGGTAAATCAAATAATTGGAACTTGAACCATGTTTCTTAGTATTCATTTTCTTTTCCAATGCTTTTTGTGATTATGATTTTTGGTTGGCCTTCCATCTTTATCTGGGCATTTAATAACTGAAATCAAGATCGACGAGAGTCATGAATTCTAGGTAAATGTTCAAATAGTAGGACTCCTTTATGACATGAAGATCATTTAACTTGGAGCAATGATCACATGAATTGATCTAGAGATGTTTGCAGTGAATGAAATGGATACGACCATATTGAATCTTCTTTTATCATGCAAGCAATGCTTAGTACACAATGTTCTGATGACGGATTTATATTAAGAACTCAATTTAGTGCTCGATATCTGTCGATACCATATAGGAAAGAACCATGATTTAAACCATTCGATGGAGTTAACATTATGATTGTCTTCTTGACGATTGATACACTTTGATTGGAGTCTAGTCTATTCTTCCATGTAATGGTAACAAGACGGAACGGCATGTTTGCCTAATTACAGACGAGCGATCGGAGAGGTGACGAGCAAACTCGACGTGGTGGCGCAGGAAGTGAGCCAAGTTCTGTCAGAAAACCTGAGGGAGGAGCAGCCTCGCGAGCGTTTCGAAATGGAAGAACCAACCTTGTGCGTGCACAGACACGTCCGCGATCGTCACTTCGTACCCAGCCCGAACGCACAGCAATACCACAGGGCCGATGAGCCTTTTGATTATGCTTTCAGCATCCACCTCCCCATCGGTGAATACAGCAGGTTCTACCTCCGGACATCGCGTTCTCCTCCGTATACTTTTCCCGCCAGCCCTGGCACGGTACTTGTCGCCTTAGGAGAACCGATCGAGGTAAATATTTGGACCGTCTGTTTTTCACACGTTCATGCAGGCGTGCGATTTTCTAGTCCTCCTTCACTTCTAGCCGATGAAATGCGATTTTGCGTGTGCATTCGACCCATTAGGTTTTCTCGTGGGATTCATGATCGAGTCTATATATATATAGCATAGACTATATGTTAAGTCGTATATATCCAATTAGCCTTGGCCCGGCCTTCAAATTCCATCAGATTTATATACACACGTTATTTGCCTGGGGACTACCTAACCCAATTTTCTAAGTGGCCTTCGGCTGAACTGCAGAAAGGTCTTTTTACAATGCTTATACCACGCGACATGCCTATAAAATGAATTGCACGTGTTCTCTCGATGCATCTTCATCGACCAATCAGCAAACAACATAATGTGCCAAAAAGACTGACTAGGGTTTCTTTTTTCGTTTTGGTTCATGCATTGATGACAGGAGTGGAGCGATGGAGATCTCAAATCTGCTTCATGGGAACCCATGTTTGGTCACGGTGATCATGATCATGATCATGTCCAAAATGATGTAGATGAGACCTTCTTCTCCTTGGAGTATAAGTGTTCGCCTCCATGGTTGGATCAGAATCGCGACACAACTCAGACTGTGGTCTCCATTCACGATCAGATCCTCATCGCCCTTTTCCTCGCTTGCCTGATCTATTCTCTCCCGTTTCTGTTTACGTCAGGTGCGGCACACTGAAAGAAAGGGGATCCCACTATGTACTCGACCCGTTTAAAGTATACGAGATCATGGCTCGTCACTTCGGAAATTTAAAAGGCTCACGATCCTCGGACACGTCGGGCCTGGTACATGCATTTGTAACGTATAGTGTGTGCTCGTGATTACTACTAAATGGTCCAGTTGGTGATGTTGGATGCATTTCCTTTGGATACGTACAATATTAAGGTAAAACAAAGGTGAGCGTGCTAAGAATATGTAATGCATCGATCCATTTTGTTCCTTGCTTCGGCGCTACTATATACTGTTTCATAAGCGTTGACGTGAGCTATGGTTACTTGCTTAAAGTGAAAGGGATAGTTACAAAAAATTAAACCTATTTCAATTGCTCTAATTCAATTTTAAACATTTTTCTTTGCTAATTGAATCTTAAATACTTTGCATTTGTGATAATTCAGTCCAATGACAAATTTTAGTCCGCTAGTGTTGATATGAACGTTGGCTGTCCTATATGGCGCAACCGGCGCTAACGTGGCCAATTTTTAATAATATTTTAATTTCAAATTTCTATTTATTTTTTCTTTTCTTTTTCCCTTTTTTTCTCTTCTTTTCATCTTCTTCCTCTAGCTAGTTGCCGGAAATCGGCCACCGGCCAAAGGTGAAGTTGGCCTCGTTGGCCATTGGCGAGTGCAAGCCTTACCAATTTGGTGAGGTTGAGCCTTGCCCAACCATGGCGAGGCTCGTCCTTGCTGTCACTAGCGAGGCGAACCTCATCTAGCGACAGCACTTGCCAATGACTGGCCAAGCCGAGCTTGCCAGCCCTCGCCTTTGGTTGATTGTCAAGTTTTGGTGAGCAGGTAGAGGAAGAAGATGAAGTGAAAAAAAAAAAAAAAGAGAAAGGAAAAATAAAAATAAAAATAAAAATAAAAAATATTAAAAATATTTTTAAAAATTGTCCACGTCAATGTCGATCACCTTACGTAGGATGACCGGTGTCTATGTTAATGCTAGTTAGCCAAATTTTGCCGAATGGACTAAATTGACATAAATACAAAAAAGTTTAAGACTTGATTAGCATAATTAAAAAAAGTTTATGAATGAATCGATATAATTGCAATAGATTTATGGCGGTTTTGGTAAAATTTCCAAAAGTAAAGCTACCCATGTCAAAACGTGTAAAACTTTTATTACACAACATACTCATCGAACAATCAATTAATCAGCACGACTGGCTCTGCCGGTGGGAGCACACTCACAAGATTGCGTTACCATATCTTTACTCGGTGGGCCTCTAATTGAAGCACATTTCTATTAACTTCAAAAGAAAGCAAAGTAGATGTCAATTCTAAAACTTAAACCATAAGGTCTCGATATCATGAGCGCGTGCGGGTTGCTTGAACCCAGTCCGGAACGAATCGGGTAGGACCATCACTTGATGAATCAAACAATTTGAATCTCAGGAGTTCCCGTCGCTCGATGGCCGATCTCAATTCGTATGGAATCGATCCTGTGAACCTAAATCCCATGCCCAAGAAAGAGACCGTGGAAGCCCACCATCAGAGTCACGGTCCACCATCAACGAGCTTCGAAGCTGACAAATGGATATTTTAGAAAACCCGGAGCTCTTTTTGTCCCACTGGAAATTCCACAATTAATGAAAATAATTTTCAGAAAAGTCGATAATGAAATATCTTTCCTATGCTCGTGCGTGCCCAATTTTGAACATCATTAGCGAGTTTCAATGCCCAATCTTTGCATAAACTCCTGATGGCCGAAAGCACCCTGTTGGCCCCTGATTATCGATTCTTTTACCTCTTTATACAAAACCCAATTATGAGATACCTGTGTTCTGCTGTGGTTTCGGTTGGGAAGTCGCAATTAGCGACCCCACGCCCGAAAATGTTACCCACCGTGAACGAGCGACTAAAAAGATTTGGAAAAGATTTTACACCGACCAAGGCATATGATTAATGATTTGATCGCCCCTCATTTCACGGCAAAAGAAGGGGAGAAGTGCCAAAAAAGTCCTAAACCTTTTGTGTTTGTGCCAGTTTAGTTCTAAACCTTTTTTTGGTGTCAATTTAGTCCTAAACGTTTTTATTTAGTGCTAATTCAGTCCTTTTGGCCGGATTTTTCTTTGATTAGACGCCGTGGTTGACGTTGACAATTTTTAATATTTTTAAAAATATTTTGAAATATTTTTTATTTTTTCTTCTCCCTCCTCCCTCCGGCCGTTGGGCCGAACCACGGCGACCAGCTAGAGGCAATGGCCGGCGAGGCTCACCGGCCACCTCGCCGGTGGCCGCGAGGGCGGCCCCTCGCGCTGGGTGGCGAGGGCGAGCCCCCCTGGCACCGCCCAGGCCACGATTCGGCGAGGTCGAGCCTCGCCGGCCATGGGCGAGGCTCGACCCTCGCCGAATCACGGCCTCGTGTCGGGTTGGTGAGGCTCGCCCTTGCCAGATCCGGCGAGGGCAAGCCTCACAGGCGCCGCCTAGCGCGAGGCCACCCCGCGGCCACTAGCGAGGTGGCCGGCAAACCTCGCCAGTGTCTCCTCCGGCCGGTTGCCGTGGTGGTCGCCAACGGCCGGAGGGAGGGGGAGGAGGAGAGAAGAAAAAGAAAAAAGAATACATAATACATAATAAAGAATAAAGAGAAAAAATAGAAAAAAGAATAAAAATATTAAACAAATATTAAAAATTGTCAACGTCAGCCGGCCGGCGTCCAGTCAGCAAAATTCGGTCAAAAAGATTGAATCGACACTAAGTAAAAATGTTTATAAATTAAATCGAACCAAAAAGGTTTAGGATTAAACCCAAGATAAACACAAAAGGTTTATGATTTTTTTGGCACTTCTCCCGCAAAAGAAGCGATGGAGTTTTCTTGTGAAAGATTCGTTGCGCACGCATCATGGTGGATGATATCAGGCGATACGTCCGGTTTTCATCACCGACGGATCCGCGGGGGGCGTCTATCCAGAATCGTTCCGTCCATGGACGGATCGATGGGACGAAGATCTGCGCGATCCCGCAACCAGACGCGAGAGGGTCGGGGGGGTCCACCGTGTTACGTTCGTCTCTTCTTCCTCTTTGTTGCGTGGAGTGGAGAGAGATTTTAATTAAAAGGGCGACGCGACATGAAGACAAAAGGGGTCGCACGCAGACGCACGCACATGGGACCCCTCGCTATAATTTGCCAAAATCTAACATGTTTCGTGCTGCGCCCGTGCACATTTGACTCTCGCTCTCGAAAGCTTGGATTCCGCCAAGATTTTTGTCTCCCCACCTTCTCCCCCTCGAGTCTCGAGAGCACGTGTACCTTATCGCTCGTCCTCCGTCGCCGTGGTCGTTGTCCACCCAACGCTTTGGAAATGCACTCGCTAGGTTCTCATAAGAATTGCTCGGTTGCTTCCCAAGAGTTAAACGATTTCCATGGGGAATAGACACCGTTAGCAATATTATAATATTTAAATATTAATTATACATATCTAATTTGATTTCCTTTATCTAAGCCTAGGCTTTTCATGTACTTTTTTTTTTATATATCTAATTGAATTGTCGTCTCGTTCTATGTTGGGATGCGTGATAACGCTTTTGTCTAGGAAATTACCGCGAGGGCTCGAGAGTTCGGGTTCAATAATTTGTCTAATTAGACGACCTACCTCCGCTCGAGAACCTCGAGCGTTGAATAATGAGACAGAAAAGACTAATCGGGGAGGGATTTTTGTAATGGACATTGTGCAGGTAAGAGAGTATTCATTGTCGAGCAAAAATCCAGAATCTACGCATCCATGTCCCTTTGACGACGGAAGTCTCCCCTTGCGGCTCGCCGACAGGCACCCAACAAACGATTCTCCACGTGCGCCACGTATATAGACAAAAGAAACTCTACTTGTTCACTTGGGAGATCGAATTGCAGAAATCAAATCAATTCCGAAATTATTCTCACACTAGAGATGCTAAGAGTAAATTAAGAGTAAACATATGATAATCTGGACGCACCGTTTATTTATAATTTTCATAGTTAGATCAAAATGCAACAGATCTAAAAAGTTCAATAGATCTATAGATCAAAATGATTATAATATTTTCACTTTTTGATCTGAAGATGAAAAGTTCATGAGGCATATTACTTTCAAAAGATCATAGCGTCAAATTGAGTCTACATTAGTGGAACTAGCTTAGAGTGCTCAAAAGCTCATTATTTCATGCCAATACTAATGAGTTGACTCCATTTCACTCGTACTTTCCATCCTCCTATACGAGAATCTTGTAATGAGATGCTACATATGAATTGACTTCGGTCTCCCGTGAGTGGACATGTAGAAAACTTTCAAAATTAAAGAGCTATAGTGAAAAGTAAGCCGAGATGGACCGAGTACATGTACCATTTATTAATAGGGTGAACATTTATGATTCTAAATAATTAGAGACCTAGACCATAAACCGTGTGCACCTGTGGGCTAGGAGCATCCCGTGTTTGACCTTGGACAGAGCAACTAACTTTATAACATTTTTCCAGGATCCAATCCAAGCTTAGTCAACTTAACTCCCTCCATGTTTGCTGCACGGTGCATATGTTGTACCCTTCTCTTCCACTAATAATAAGAGGTGAGCGGTTCAAGATTTCAGATAGATTCTATTTGAAATATGAAACATATCCGTTGGAATAAGTTTATTATTTTTTGGAATATGTATGAAGCTTATCCTACATATCTTATAACTTGGAACCTATCTTGTTACAAACTTTAGAGTCGGTTTCAAGGTCCATCTATGTTCCAAATATATCATTGATTAAACGATTGTAATGAATGATCATATTTAATGATTACTACTTGTTATTACAGTTTACCGATCATAACTTATATATAAACATATGAAAAACTTAATAAAGTAAAAGCCTCAATTTTAAAATGAAAGTTCAAACTAGTGATTTTAAATTATACGCAAATCATCTAATGTCATGGAATATTACAAGATAACGCAAAGATATAAACAAAAAAAGAAAAAAAGAAAAACTTATTTTAGATTCTAGATTATAGATTTCCACATTCCATACATTCCATTAACTTGGAATTCGAAACTTGTCCATTGAAATATATTCTCCAATTTTTTAGATCCAATACCTATCCCAAATATTTTAAAACTTGAAATTGGATGGTGGAACTATGATCACCCCTATTAATAACAAGGTGATCGAGACTCTTCTAAAATACGAACGCCTATTGAGTTCTGATCGAGTGTTACTATCCGTCACTCATCAAGGCAATTGGCGGAATGCCGTACTCCAAGGGACGTATCCGTGATTATGAGTGGGTGCGAGGGTTTTAATATGCGAGTCGTAAAAAGAAATAAAAAAACCGGGCATACTTAATAATTGTCGATTCTTGTTGTCCGGAATTCTGTCATTTTCCGTTAACACGGGCGCGAATAAAATTGCCCCGGAGACAAACGGGAAAGTAAATCTAATCTAGTGGCCTGAGCTGCCGTGTGTCCAAGTAGGAACAGAAATCCCAGTCTTGTTTCCATATGGTCTAGTTTTCATGCCCTAATAGAATAGCATTATCACCCTTGTTTGGAATACTGTTGCTGCCCTGTCTCTTTGCTTAGACCTGCCTCGGGAAATGATTCGGAATCCCATTTATGCAATGCCAAAAGACAAAAAATTTAAAAAAAAAAAAGGGAAGCAGGAAGAATATCGTTTCACGTAGCTGCGCTTGGATAGACTGCGTTGTCGTAAGGACACAACACCGTATATGAAAATTAGAGATCGAGACCGAACTTATAATACAAACTTGATGAATTCAAGCAGAAAAACCAACCCGAGGGAAAAGTATAAAAAATATCATAAACTTATTGTACATGTATTAATTTGATGCTTAACCTTTCAATAATGCCGATGTAATCCCAAACCTTTTGGCAATTTACTCATTAAGTCTGTCTGGCTAATTTTATCTGAAAATCGCTGATGTGGATATCGGTCATTTTAGGTGACATGATCGCATTGATGTTAACAATTTTTTTTTAAAAAGGATTATATTTTTCTTTCTTTTTTTCCTTTCATTTTGGTCAGTGAGGGCTTGCTAGCCCTTGCGGGCGGCAAATGCCTTGCCCACGGCTAGCAATGCTTGGGCGAGGGCTTGTTGGCCCTTGCTAGCCAAAATGAAAGGAAAAAAAAAAAGAAATAAAAAAGGAAAAGAAAAGAACAAAAAATTCTAAAAAAATTCTAAAAAAATCATTAAAAAATTATTGAAAATGTCCATGTCAAAGTCGGCCGCGCCACGTAGGATGGTCAAAGGTCACGTTAGCCATTTCTAACCAACTGATGACTCAAATTGGCAAAATACGAAAATGTTTAGAACTAAATTACAATAAATTTAACACTTTTTTTCTTAACTTTTCCCCTAACTTCATACACATACATACAAATATATATTATAGAAAGAAAGATTTTTTTCCTATGACTTTCCTATGGTGGAGCAAATTTTTCGTCATTAATCTACAATTAGGCCGTGACTTGTAAAGCAATTAGATGATTGCCTCGTCAAAAGAAAAGAGGGGGGGAAAATGGCAATAAAATGTAAACTTTTTATCTTTTCGTGACTCGCATGCTTGGGGACACGAAATCAAGCACACGAAGTTGTGTCCAGGAAAGAGAGGACAACCGAGAAATAAAAGGATTTCACTTTCCAAGTTCCTGAAAAAGGAAGATGGAAAAAAAAGAAAAAAAAAAGCCATTTTTCCTCTCCATTTCACAGTGAATTCTCTCACTTTTGCTGCGTGGGATCTCTCCTCCAATGGTCGCCCAAGGCTCCCGGACAAAGGAATCTCAGGACACTGTCGCATTTTTTTCCTTACGTGAGGAGAGGAAAACTGCTTATGTGCTGGTGTCTTTTTTGAAAATCTTGCACTGCCTTCCCCCCTTTTGAAGTTCTCTAAGCAACTTCAACTTTTTCGAAAAGCAAAGTCATTTAAATATTGAGGCACTTTAGGTAAAGTTGCCAGAGTTTGAATTTTGTGTACCCATCTAATCAACTTCCGATCGCCTTTTATTCGAAACCGTTCGATCTCTTCGGCAGATTAAGTTATGTTCCACGTTAAACAATATTAAAAGAATGTTAATTATCATTGAAGATTTAAAATCGATACACTCGTGTTACATTTACCTCTAAAAATTCCAAAATCGATACACTCATGATAAATATACCAGACACTTAGAGAAAAATTATGGTATTCTCAATAGATTTTCAAAATGTGAGGAAGCTCTTAGGGCCGAATTAGTTGAGCAGATTCCCCAATCTCAGTTCATTTTCTTCGGATCCGAGTTCCCCAAAATGACATCATCTAGGCAACTTGTTTATGTTGAATACAAAGATGAATTCGGGATAAAACCAAGGGTTTTGTCGAGCCTGCTCATTTGGTCCCTAATCATATGGTATTTAAATTAAGTAATTCTATGACACCAGTATGAATTTAGGTTTCTTTTGTTCCAACTTTCTATTCATTCGTGGGATCCGGGCGGTGCGGGGGACCCCACGGCTCCTCTCCAAATTGACGGGTTAGTGTGAGCTTATCCATACGGTTATGCATTCTTTGAATAGGAATCCATTTTCTGAAAGATCCTAGCTTTTGTGCTTTGGTGGGTTCGCCAGGTTATCTCTTACCTGCCCATGAATTCAGCAACAGTTCGAAAGGTTGTGGCACGGACATATCGGTTTGAAATTCTTCGTTGGTTGTTAACATAAACGAAAGAAACAAAACTGTACAACCTGAGCTTTTTTCCTCTCTTCAATGTGCATGCGTTAGTGGGTTCTCGGAAGGCCGAGTACACAACACGTAGAGCCTTGATGGAAGGAGCAGAGGGACTTCTCCTCCTTCTTCTGTCCTTTCTTGTTGCTTTTCGGGGGCTGGTGGGAAGGAGGAGGAGAGCAGCGCAGAAGGCCTTTCGATTTCGAGACAATGGCAATAAAGCTGACGCACCCTCTCGTACTTAAAGTTTCGTTTTCATTTTTGCAGTCGGAGAAAAACCCCCCAAAAAGAAATGAAAAGAAAAGAAAAGAGAGAAAAGGGCACTTCCATAATTCATAGCTCGTTCGAAAAATCTAGGAATTGATGTGAGTGGGGACGCATCCTACACATGCACATGCTTATTTGCGTATTAAGCAGGGAAAATTGAAGTGGTCTTGTCCAATAACCAAACTAGGAAAAAGAAGAAAAAAAGAAATGTTAACATAAATAGTTTATGAATTTTAACTTAATATGCAATGTGAATTGAATATTGCCCTTAATTCAAGGATGACAATAAATATTTTTGTATAATTCAGGGACGGGGTTGAACATATAAGAACTATATGAAAATGTTATATTGATAATCACTGTTGCAAATATGTACATTGTTATTTTTTGTTATATTGAGTGGTGTTAGGCGGTCTTAAAGATATCATGTCTTTATCTCTACGGAACAATCAATTTATGTAAAATATTATCACGAAAATAGTTAGGTAACTCGTGACATGAGACATACCACGTTCGACAAGAGTGTTCGACAAGAGTGAACGGTGTTGGGTTTGGAAGGTATCTGAATATGTAAGGGAAGAAAAAAATCAAGCGTTTCCACCTATGGAAAAAGCAGAAATGAAGAAGTAGGATTTCGAGACAAGGGCTGCTCGGCCACAGGAGGTTACTTTCAAGAACATGGAAATCACTTTTTTAGTTTATTGTTGCTGGATGAAAAAATAATTCGGCCTTTGGGCGGGCCCCATCATCGTTATTTTTAGGCAAAGAATCTGGTTTCCTTACCTCCTGCTATGCCACTCGGTGTCGACACTTGAAAACTCCCATCATTGCTCCAAAAGATTATTTTTTTAAAAAATTCCCAGTTGCCTACCAATCATTCACATATAATGCGCAACCAAATGTCACGCCTTCCCGCAAAAAAAAAAAAAAAAAAAAAAAAAATGATAATCGAAGGGAAAAAGAGCAGGGGGGGACTATTCAAATTGAACCCGATTTGTTTCATTGGTACTACTTCACCTAATCTAATTTCCTTGATTATTGCGGAACGTGGTTGCGCAAAAAAGTTACTTTGACATCTTGGTCTTAGATAATGACCGGTTAACCACACAGTGGGAGCAGATCATGTGCGCAATCCTTATGAAAGTGATGGTGGGAAATTCGGAAATTCTGATTATGATATCTTATAGGCAAGAGTGTTAAGTTCAAGCCTTATCCCGTACTGTACACAGGTGGCCATGTAACAGAACAGTTCTCAACGTAATTTGTGGGATTTGAATAGAGGGTTTTTGATTTTCGAGTCGAATATCTCTTGGCGCCTCGATGAGTGTCTAGACTCTGATTACCGGTGCCCGTGAAGCAACATGGATCCGACAAATTGAGAAAATGGTCCGACCCCGCGCAAATTGGCGCAAAGAAAATTCGATGTCAACCCAAAAAGAAGAAGAAGAAGAAGAAAATGAAGAAATTTTGCTCAAAGGAATTCTCTATAAGCGATGTGAGCTTTTATTAGAAGAGGACCGGTATATACTGACGATATTAGAAATAGACATTAGGTTAAAATGTGTCAAACGTATACAAGCGTCGCCGTCGTTTCGTCGCCGTCGCCGTCGCCGTCGCCGCCGTTGCTATTTGAATCCAATAAGAAGAAAGTTCACTTCAAGGGAGTGCAATTCAGGTCGAACCAGATTTGCTTGAAGACCTTGATGATGAGGTCGTGATACTCGTCCGAGTTCAGCGACAGGTAGGAAGCCAGGAGCTCCTCCAGGTCCTTGGAGGCCCTGATGTCGTTCTCCACGATCATCTCCATCATCGAGTCCCTGAAGTCCCTCTGCGGATCGACCGACGACTTCATGACGGCGAAGCTGTCCGACACGCTCCGCCTCCTCCTCCCCGCCGCCGCCGACGGCGACGACGCGCTCTTTCGACCGGGGCGGGGGTGGTGAGCGCTCTGGCTCTGGCTCTGGCTCTGACCCCGCTTGGCGCTCGCTAGCCTCGGGGAGTTGATCCTCAGCTTCACCCCCGGCGAGCTCACGGAGAACGACCGCCTGGCCTTGCCGTGCTCCTGCGCCGTGACGTGCTCCGCCTTCACGACTCTGACCGAGAGCTGCGAGGCCGTCCGGCTCCTGGTCGGCTCGTGGGTCTCTCTGTTCTTCAGATTCTCGACCATGTCGCTGAAGTTTGCAGGCTTTGTCAGTATCGGAGGAAGCTCGATCTCTGTTGACACTGACTCGCATCCATCTGGGCTCTTCGCTTGCTTCCCGTCAGTCGCCTCGTCAGAGTCGAGTACTCTGCACCGGCACGAAGAGCTGGACCAGGACACCATCTGATCGAACGACCGGTGCGCGACGACCCGGCCGCCGCCGCCGCACGGCGGCTCGTCGGGGCTCAGCCGGGGCAGAGCATCGGATACTGGGAGCAGCTCCTCCGAGTCGGAGGCGGTGGAGGTGTCGGACGGAGGAGAAGCGGAGCACTCGAGGACGGTCTCGGGCTTGCCCCAGAACGAGTCGAGCGTGGCGGTGGCGCGGCAGCTGCAGCCGGCGGAGACGGAGGAGGCGACGACCCGCGGGGACGAGCGGCGGTGGGGCCGGCGCGGGGGCCGCCGCTGCCTGGCCGATTTCCTCGGCGGGCTGGGGGAGTGGGGAGGGGGGTGTCTCTGGCGAAGTGGTAGGACTTCCTGGGATGGGACTGGGGGTGGTCCGGAAGCGGGTTCGAAGTCGAGCTGGAGGAGCGCGACGGCGTGGCGGAGGAGGGCGGCTGCTTCTTCTTGACCGGCGGAGGAGGAGGAGGAGGAGAAAGCTGCTGCTGCTGCTGATGGTGATGAGTTCTCGATGACCTGGTTCTGTTCATGTCCCTGAGCTTGTGGAGCCAGGAATTGGGGATCATGTCTGACAATCTGAACCTGTAATTCCCCATCTCCTTCTCTCTCTCTCTCTATCTCTCCCTCTTTCTCTCTCAAGAACTTGAAGTTTCTTCTGTGTTCATGTGCAGAAGAGGCTGAGGAATGTGAATGGGAATGCGGTGCTGAGCTTTTCCCTGTGTCTGTTCTGTGCGGGTGTAGCCCAGTGAGGACTGAAGAGAGAGGATAAATAAAGGCGTGAAGAAGATGAATTGTGGGGAGTGGGTAGGACTAAGTATGATTAAAATAATTACTAAAGTTTAACGTGGAAGTTTGAATTTTCTTTAAATATGATCCAACGAACTATGTTGTCCTCATAATTACTTATATTAATATGATGACGCGTCAACGTAAAAAAAAAATTAATTTTTTTTTTGGTTGGGGGAGTTGCGGGGTCCACAGAGGAAGAAAAATTTGGCAAAAGGAGTGAAGGGTTGGGGGGACCCTTAATCAACATGTTTACACTGTTTAGCGGTACACATCGTCGGGCTCCAAATCTGCATTAGGCTTTCATGATTGAGAATTTGACAATTCATCCTTTAAAGTAAGGGTTAGTCAATAACATCCAGCAAAACAAACTGGAATTCTTCCCACATCGATCATCTAGCCATGTTCTAGGAAACATCCTAGGATCGCATCAAGATCAAGATCCCATGAGATTAAGAATTTTGATGTCCGAGGGGTAAAAGATGAGAAAATGACACATATAGTTCATGAATTTTGGCCAAGTATGCAGTATAATTCTTGAACTTTTAATTTGTTCAATATAGTTCATGAACAAATTTGATACATATTTTTTATACAATGCCATCCATGAACTTTCGATTTATTTAATGTGGTCTTTAAATTACTATACGAAAATATTTAATATTAACTCCGACTTGAATTAATTAAAAGATAATATTGACCATTTTCAAATTTGAACATGTATCATAAGTTTAGGAACTATATTGAGCACATTAAAAGTTCATAAATCATGCTAAAATTCATAAATTATTTGTATCATTATCTTGTAAGAGATCGTAGGTGAGCGTCAAAACGAACATGTGAGCTAGAAAATTGTGCCCAATGAGCCCGAATATTATGATTCGTAAATTGCGCGAGCTATATAGAAAATCTCGACAATCAATCATGTGATTTTCGCGATGGGACCCACATGATCGGCGGTATCGATGGGGTCGGGCCTTAATGAATACGGCGGTGTACCGGTAAATCCTTCGCGCATCTCTCGAGACAAGACCCGAAATGACAAATGCACGCCAACTTTTCGCCCGAACGTAAAAGCAAGGCGATTCGGAAATTCAGGGAAAGTCCTTGGAGAAAGAGACGTAAAGAGCAAAGGACAGGAATGGGGGAAAGGCGAAAGGCTCGTTCATGATCGACAGGCAACAGGCAATGCCCACTAACTCGTATGTAAATCAAGGAGTGGTCCAAGGACAAGATGTGTGCCGAATGAATGATCGGATCGCAAAGTAGAAGGAAAAGCCTTCGCGTTCGCGTTGAGTCTCTCTGAAATGACAATTGCAGTGATTGCTTGGAGAAGAAACGAGAGAGAGAGATATGATCGGTTGTCTTCTTCGCCGTACGAGCCGAGAACCGGCCGTTCCTCACATGCGTCCCATTCTTTTCCGGGGCCAAACGTTGGTAGGGGAATAGTTGTTGAGGTTGAGAGCGTTGTCCGTCGCGGGTCGGCCCTCTCCTACGGAACTTGTGACTCCAAATTTGGGGGATTCGTCGGTAGAGACGATAGGTCCTCCTAGGCCCGTGGTCCATGTTTCAGGAATTTCCACGCACAACAATTGGAAAGGATACAAAGTGGGGGAATCCTCTCCCTTCTGAAGCGTGGGACACCCGGGGACCAAAGGACGAATCTAATGAAACGATCGGGGGGGCTTCTTCTGCTGGTGCTTCGCGACGAACTTTGCTCTTGTCTCGGCGCGCGATGAGGCAGAGGGTTAAGTGGCGCACGAGTCCGGCGACCTATGTGTGAGACCCTCTCGGTCCACAAACCGTGTGGAAATCGCACTGGAACACGTACGCTTTCTGATGGAATTCTGCTGTTGACGTTGCCCCGGGGACTGAAACGTTTTAACACCAACGTCTATATTCAGGAGCTCCTCGGTCATGCTTTGGCCACGACCTTGAACGTCTGGATCTCTGTGAAAAGGGAACAACAGCATGTGGCCCCTCTTCATGATTTGCAAATCAATTCAACAGCACCATCGCAATGGGCCGATAGTGAAATCCATCAGGTTCTACACACTTGAAATGACGGCCGTATGGTTGTGTCGGTTAGCATTTCGTAGGAGGAGAGAAACAGGAGAATTGCTCGACTGCACGAGATACGTGCACACCGCCGACGAAGAGTTTCTCGAGCGATTGAAACCATCATAATCATCTGCCTCTAACGTTAACATTGAATCATGCTGCTCAGTTTGCAATTCATTCTTCGTGTTCTATCTTGCTTAGATAGCATTTTGTTTCTCGCAAGATAGTTTTGTCCTGGATAAAGCAAATCAGAAAATTCAAAGGATTTCTCTATTTGAGCTTTGAGCATGTCTCTATTCATTTGAATCGAGGAGGGATCGAAATTTGTCTCTCTACCTTCGTTTTTACTGCATTAAAGATAGAACAATCGCAACGAAGCAGGGTGAGCATCTCTGAAGAAGATGAAGAGGTACAAAGACAAGTGGTTAGCCAATTTCATCACCGAGAGTATTCAGCCAATATCATTACCTAGAATTTGTCACAATGCGGTGACTTGATGTCCTAGAAAAGAGAATGACAGCAACTTGTAAGAATTGCTGATTCACTTTAGTGACGGCGAGTGGCACTGGACATACTCAATCTTTGCACACCATGTTCATCTGTTTTATTAGGAGACTTCTAAGCAACTGCACCGTTCAGATTCTAGGTTGATTTATGGGGATTCTGAATTCGAAATCTTTTCTTGCTTAGCTCATCATGACCGTGAATCTGCATTTGTTTCTCTGGCCTCTTTGTGTGCTTTCAATAAAATTGCTAAAGGGGAGGAGAGATGAAGTTGAAACTCCATCTTCCGTTCAGAACCTCAAAGTCTTTTTTACAAAGACAAATACATAACATAAAAACGCTACTAAAATATGATCCATAATTACCCACCCATGTTCTGCATAAAGCATTTACTCCACTAACACCTAAAAATTAGGACAACTAACACACAAATTAGCTAAATGTGACTTCACTAACTCCTAAAGACTAGAATAACTGAAAATCCAAATGAAGAAATAGCTATTATTTCAACAATCCCTCCCTTAAACTGATGTTTACTAACATTCAGTTTAAAGGCTCGACTGTTTTCAACGTGCAAACACCCAATAACCTTCTAAGCTTCACAAATGACTCCATCTTGAGGGCCTTGGTGAATATATTAGCAACCTGATCTTCACTCATGCAGTAGATTAGCTCAATTGTTCCATCATTGCTAAGGTCTCTCAAGAAATAAAACTTCACATCATTGTGCTTGCTTCTTCCATGGAGCACAGGATTTTTGGAGAGTTTGATTGCTGAGTTGTTGTCACAAAATTTTTTTAGTAGCTCCTAGTTGCTTGAATTGTAGCTCCCCAAGAATTCTCCTTAGCCAAATAGCTTGACAAGCACTAGTTGTTGTAGCAACAAATTCAGCTTATGTACTTGATAATGTGACAATTGGTTACTTCTTGGATGACCACGAAATAGCACCTGTCCCAAACATAAAAGCATAATCCGAAGTGCTCCTTCTATCATCTTGATTTCCTACATAGTCACTATCGGTAAATCCCAACAAATTGGACTTTTCACATTTCTCATAAAATAGCCCAAAGTCTCTATTTCCTTGCAAGTAACAAATGATTCTCTTGGCAGCTAACAAATGCATTTTTGTAGGATTCTCCATATATCTACTGATTAAACTCACATAATACATTATGTTTGGTCTTGTTGCAGTTAAATACATCAAACTACCCACAATTTGTTTGTAAAGTGTTCTGTCAACCTTCCTCCCTTCATGATCTTAGTATGGCTTTAAGCCAAACTCAACTGGAGTGTTTACAATATTACAATTCTTCATCTGAAACTTGTCCAAAATTTCTCCCACATATTTCTTTTGAAAAATAAAGATCCCATCACCTGATTGTACCACTTATATGTCAAGAAAGTAATGCATCGTACCAAAATCAGACATTTCAAACTCATCTATCTTAGATTACTTGAATTCTTCAAACATGGCATCACAATTTCCAGTAAATATAAGATTGTCAACATACAAGCAGACAATAAGCATTTTCCCTTTATCTCCAATCTTAACAAAAAGTGTATGCTCATAAGGACATTTTGAAAAACCAACTTTAAGAAAATAAGTTCCAATACGACTATACCAAGCCCGAAGGGCTTATTTTAGCCCATAAAGAGCTTTTTTCAATCTGTAAACTTTATGCTCATTTCCAATCTCAACAAATACTTGTTCCTCCAAGTACCCATGCAAGAATACAGATTTGACATCTAGTTGGAAAATAGGCCAAGAATTCTGTGGCGCCAATGCAACCGCCAATTTGATCATGTCATGTCTCGCAATCGGAGAAAAAACTTATGTATAGTTGATCCCATTTTGCTGCTTGTATCCCTTGGCTACCAAACGTGCTTTGTATTTGTCAACTTCACCATTTTTTTTTTTTCAGTTTTGTTTTAAAAACTCACTTTGCACCAATGATTTTTTGTCCATTCGGAAGATCGGATAACTCCCAAGTATTATTTCTTTCAATGGCATTAATATTATCATCCATCGCTTTTCGCCATTTTTCTTCTTTGATGCACTCTCAATAGTTGTAGGGTCATAGTTTGAAAATAAGGCAAAGCAAGTGATTGAATCTCCAATTCCAGTTACCTCATAATCTTCTATCCAAGCATGCCTTCTTCTAATGTGGTGAAGAGATTGAGCTTCTTCTTCACTGACTTCCGCGATTGTTGGTGCAATTCTAGCAGCTATAGAAGTAGTATTTGATGAATTTTTGGGCATACAAAGTGCTGAAATTTGCTCTTGTTCAGCATCATTGTCATAGAAGACTTGGGTAGGCTGCTGCCTATTCCAATCTCAAGTGTTCTTTTCATTAAAAAACAACATCCTTGCTAGTCACAATCTTCTTTGTTAGTGGATTAAATAATTTATATGCTTTGGATGCTTCACTTACACCAAGAAAGACATATTTTTCAGCCTGTCATCAAGTTTCTTCATTCTCTCATCCGAGACATGGGCATATGCGATGCATCAAAAAATTCTGAAGTGATCTACAGCCGGTCTTCTCCCACTCCAAGCCTCTTATGGTGTCATATTTTAAATAGCAAAAGTTGAAATTCTGTTCAAAACATGAATACTCCAATTTACTGCTTATGGCTAGAAAGTTTTTAGAACTCTTCCTTTTACCAATAAGCTTCTCACCATGTTGAGAATGGTTCTATTTTTCCTCTCGGATACACCATTTTATTGTGGTGTATATGCGGCTATAAGCTCTCTTCGAATGCCATGCTCTACACACAAAGCTTCAAATTCTTTTAAGCAATATTCACCACCATGATCTGTTCGAAGGGTCTTAAAGGTCTTTCCTGTTTTATTTTCCACACGAGCTTTGGAGCTTTTAAATGTGGAGAAAGCTTATGATTTTTCCTATAAAAAATAAACCCGGGTTTTTCTAGATCTTTTACCTCCATTAGAAGATGGGTTTATAGGACCGCAAAAGTCTGAATGCACCAGTTGTAAAAAATTATTTGCTCTCCATGACTTCTCTTTTGAAAATTGAGAACGATGTTGTTTGCTGACAACACATTCTTCGCAGACTTGGGAATGAGTAGTAATTTGAAGAAAACCCATCACCATGCTTTTCTGTTGGAGGGTCTTCAATCCACAAAACTGAAGTGACCATAGCAAAAATGCCATAGCCATGAGGGACCTTTTTTTTTTAGCCATCAAACAAGATTGAATATTTTCAATTTTTAATGGAAACAATCTATTTGAATTCATAGGAACAACTGCAATAGCACCTATAACAGAATCATAAATTTCACAAGCGCCCATCTTAATAGTGATAATATAACCATTTTCTTGTAATTGACCATCACTCAATAGGTTACTTTTCAGGTCAAGAACGTACAACACATTAGAGATCGTTTCCACAAAACCATTCTTGGTTCTTATCTTAATATATCATTTTTCCCACCACTTTCACAATAGAATGATCCTCAAAACTCACAGTGAAATGAAAATTTTAATGTAAATAAGAAAAAGAAGACTTACTTCTACTTATGTGGTTACTGTAGCTTTTATCCACATACCAAATATTTGACTTGGGCTTCTTTTCATCTTGAATAGCCATCAACAACGTTTTTGCTTCTTTTTCTTTAACAAAATTTGAACTCTCTGTCTTTTATTTATTATTAGGCAGCCTAGTATAACATTCAGATGCATAATGACCAAATTTTTGACATCTAAAACACTCTATTTTGGATTTGTTAGGATCTCGTCCTCTACCTTTGCCTTGAAATTGATCATTATTGGCTTTGAAATTCCTGCCAACATCTCTATTTCCTCAATCTCCCCTTCCTCTGAAATTGTTGGAATGAATATTGGTAGAAGCCTTCAATGCTTGCTCCTCTACTGTTGAACTTCTGTTCATCTTCTATTCATGGACCAATAAGGAGCTTTGCAATTCATCAAGAAAAAGCGCATTTATGTCTTTCGACTCTTCAATTGAGCAGACAACATAATTAAACTTTAGTGGCACAATAGTGACGTCGTCTATCTTCTCGCCATGGAATCGCATTTTGTTGCCGATCTCCATTGTTCTGGCACAATTGCCGGTGACAGATTTTCCATCCTTCATCACTAGTGTCTTAAAATCTCTTCTCAAGGCTTGAAGTGCAAGCTTCACCCTAACAGAGCCTTGATATTTCTTCTTCATAGAATCCTAAATATCCTTGGAATTTTCTTTGCAAAGAATAGTCTCCAAGATGGGACGATCAATAGCTTGAAAGAGATATTTTTTTGCCTTCAGGTCCTTCAGCTTTCTAGCTTCCAATTCTGCATTTTTGGGATCTGTCAAAGCCGTGCCTGCTAGTGGCTCTTGAATTCTAGATTCGACAACCGACCAATACTCCTTTGACAATAAAATTTTTTCCATTAGCATGCTCCAATGGTCATAGTGACCATCAAAGCGTGGAATTGCTGGTTGAACAAAATTTTCGGTGGCCATTAGAAATATTGCCGTTGCAATTATCTCACGAAAGTATCTCACACCTCTAAACCTTTTTTATCTTTAAAAAAAAAAAAAACTTTTTCACTCTTCTCAGAGGCTTTGATACCATTGTAAAATTGCTAAAGGGAGGAGAGATGAGACTAAAACTTCATCTTTCGTTTAGAACCTTGAAGTCCTTTTTACAAAGACAAATACATAATGTAAAAACACCATTAAAATAGGATCCATAATTACCCATGTTTTGCATAAAGCACTTACTCGACTAACAACTAAAAACTAGGACAATTAACACACATATTAGCTAAACGAGACTCCACTAATTCCTAAAGACTAGAATAACTGAAAAACCAAATCGGCAAAATGTGGAGAAAGAAACAACTATTATTTCAACACTTTGGATGTTGACAATCAGGCGGATGATAATAACTCTGCTGATGATCATGCGATCCCCAAGTTACTCATCGAACATGATGAGAAATCTGCTGAAACCGTAGCTTGCAGAACAACATCGTATAGTTAGGCTACCCATAGACATGTCCTTGTGAGAGGGCTGATCATTTGAGGGTCCAGAAAGAGGAGAGATTCAAGCCACATCCTGTGGATACATCACAATTTCGATCAGAATGTCCAAAACAGTGAACACAAGGGCATTCCATTTCCTTGGCTAGAATTTGGACAGAGAATTTGACGGAATGAGAGCTTTGAATGGTTTTGTAGAATAAACAGTAATCGAAATCGAAATTCACCGTGGGAAAGTGATCGCAAGTTGTTCGCCTGACCGCGTAGGAACGTTGGTATAGCTATTTGATCATGTCACACTGGAGACCGATGCGTTCCTTCGGTTAATACCAGAACTCTTCAAAGGTCTAGACTCCATTCGTGTCTAAGCATGAAACCAAGACTCTGAACAGAGCTGCAATTGATAGAAAAGAAGAAATCGTTGACTTGACTCTATGAAAAGCAATCTTGGTTTGGTTATCTAGTTTTTGGTTGGGAGTCTTGGAGATCTCAGGAATGACCACATTGCCTTCGAGCCGTCGTCGTGGTTGATGTACAAAGAAATCTTGTTAATCTTTCTTCAAACGGCAATGCAACTTCATGAGGGCTTCGCGCGATCTGCTTCATAGCAACTTCCATTTTTGGTCTGAATTAGTTGCGAGTTAAGTTTCACATTTTGGGGTTGAAGTCAGCAGCAGAATTGCTCGTTAGATTCCAAGATCGTCCTTACAAAGTCCGGAAAACAGTCCAATTTCAGAATTTTGACGGGTCTTTTTGATAAGCTGTTGGTCTGTCAGGCTATATCCTTCCTCAACAACACGCTCAAATAAGCAAATTCCAGTTCGTGTACAAAATGCCATGCAAGTAACATCTGCGAAAACCACGTTACGGTATTGGGCATCGATGCAGATGTGATTTGGATGGAGGTTTATCTTTTAGCCTGGTGAAAGTGATCTTTGATCTGATATGGCACCGGAGCGACTGCAAAATGAGCAGTAAAACCTCGAATCTAGTCGGAATCTACTCTCGCTTGGTTAAGAATGCTAAACCAAAATATAACAAAAAATAAAAAAGAAACTCAGGATCAGAGATTCTGTATAGAAATGTGGTGCGAAGAACATGCTTCTGTGAAATCGATCACGACGGCATGCTTGTCGCATGACTAGTGATATACTTGATGATGAGTCTGGCCAGACGGTGGGCATGTCCAACCATCTTTTGTCGGCCGGCCTAGATGATGGTTTTTGCTCTTTGTTCAGATGAGCTTAAGTAGGAATTTTAATCAGTTTGGGACTTAGGCATGTGATGTAAAGGAAAACCACGCTGGGTGGGCTTGGGCAGAGAGCGGAGGCCTTTGGTGCAAGTCCGACAGATCGACTTCGTGCGAAACAACGCATGTTTCGCGTTTATCACTCTACAAGATCATCAGTCGCCGTCCAGAGAGATTCGATTCAACACAGAGAGATGAACGGAACTTAAACCTTTTGACCTTTCACTGTGTTTACACTAAGTATGTGAGTCTTCGTTACAAATATGGCCGTGCCGAGTTCGCACAGCACAAGAGATAAAAGAACCAAAGAATCAATATATGAAGCGAATGGAAAGAATCGACGAAGAAAATCGAAATCACGACGTCTGCAACAAGCATCAGCTGATCACGTTGTTGGTGCGCTTGCTCGGGCCAGAAGGCGGGACTCTCCCCTTCGGAAGCGAACTCAGCAGCAAGAACTTGTCCTCCATCTTATCATCCCCGGACGAGGCTGGAGAACCGCCCTCCCTCCAGAAAGCGAGGTGCAAGGCCGGCTCGACGGCAGCCGCCTCCTCGCGGTCCACCAGGAGCCTCGCGCTCGAAGCTGGGGACACGATCATCGCCACGAGCACCGCGACGATCAAGATCTCTTTCGAACCCATCTTCGTACGTCCCGAGAAGAAGCAGAAAAACGATGCGGGCGGGCGTCGGGTTGCGGGGAACGATCTAGGCAGAGAACGTATCGATGGCGAAACTTCAAAGCTGGGTTCGCCAATATAAAGAGGAGGACTCGAATTAAATGGCCCAACGCGGTCACGCGGTTCGTGTCCTCCGCCGGCTGCATGGCGGCACCTGTGCGCGTTTGAAAGTCAAAGGCGTGCGAAAGTGCGATCGTGATTTCGGTACTTTTGACTTTTCGCCATTTCCTTCAGATAATCCTGGTGGGAACGGCACCTAGTCCCGCAGTTGACTTCACGATGATCCCCCCCGCACAAGTCGTCCCGACGCGGTCGCTCCAACTGCCGTGGCGGTGGCGGTGCGAGATGCGGTTGACGACTTGAACACGCTTTGGATTAGGATCTTGCCAGGACTTAATCCCGCTTTGATTTGACGCGGATCCAATCTCTTTTTTCCTTCGTCGTTTCCAACCCTCTTCATCGTACGCCGTTGCATCTATAAGCTACTCGGTGGATTAACGTCTCCATCGATGTTTTCATCCGCGTGTCTCGAGGGATCTCGACTCTTCTTGCATTAGTCGTTAATTTCACATTTGCTAACTACATGACATGATGCACAGGTCAATAATGCATGATTTGATTGCATACCGCGTCAGATAAATATACTAATGAAATTAGAGGATCTTGTCCTACTTTTTCGTGCTGTACGATTATTATTATTGATTAGGGCTGTGCAATCGATCCGCTTCTACTCAAAAACCGGATCAAACTAGCTAATGATGATCTGCCGAGTATCAAAATCCCAACAGTTTAGAAGTCCTGAAATGCCACAAGTAACTCGAATGAACTAGTAGGATACTTTATAGTGAGAGGACCGGGATAGATGATAAGCACGATTGTCATGTGTGGCGAATGATGATTTGTTAAGTTCCATGACGAGATGAGCCAATCAAGGGTTGCCCAATGTCAGTTTAGAGGCCCTGGTTAGAGTGTTCCAAACTAAAGCTTGTGAAATCATCTCAATTTAATGTGGATAACATGGGATCCAACCACCATATTCATTGATAGAACCATACTCCGTGAAGTAAATCTGCACTAGATACCTAAACAAAGGGCATTCTTCATTAATGCGAAAATTACCCAATTAGCCTATGCATCATCTAAATAACAATACTCTATTTTCCAAAGTTATGGTTATTATTTTCATTTATTTCACAGAGGAAAAAGTGGTCGGCATGTTCTAGCTCGCACGGTTCAAGCATCTACATAACATAACACTAGGAGTAACCATATGTTTTGATAATCATACTAAGTTTTTGTCCAACTAGATTATGCTCACATCAAGCTTTGGGGGAAAAACATATTTATCATCAAGTAATTAGGCAAAAAGAGAAATGAGATTTATAATTTTATCAGCAAAAAAGCCACACAGAAAACGTATTTATCTTGGTCGTGCAGAAACATTCACCAAAGGACAATGCTTTAATAATCGATACAATCGAGGAACAAGAGAAGAAACTTTCCATATACAATGGGTCATGATTTTTGCCAATTCATTCGGAAAAAATGAGACCGATTGCGAAATGGATTTGAACTATACTTGAGAATTTGCTTTGATTTGATCGGCCATAGAAAGAAATAAATTAAATTTAATGAGACTTTACAAAATAATTGAATGGACCGAAGCTAGCTTGGCAACATTATACTTGTTGTCGCGGTCGTGCTCGTCGTCACGTTGGTCGTGTAACCGGAATCCACCATATCGCAGTCCAATCCCGCCGCCCATCGCCGGAGTATCCTCAGCAGGCTGCCCGCCTTCCTCTTCGCTCGCACGGTCCCCGTCCCCATCAGCTCCCATATGACCCTCTCGATCCCCGGCATTGTTGCCAGCTCCGCCACCGCATCCGGCCCGCCTTTCCTGCATATCATGACAAGGGTCGCCGCCGCGCTCTCCCTTGCCCGCTCCGACCCTTCCCTCAGCACCGTGCTCAGCTTCCTGATGGCCCCAAAGGCCGCCGTGACCGCCACCAGCCCACCCCGCTTCACCACCGCCTCGAGGATGGTCACCGCCTCATCCTGCAGGCTCGCCATCACGTCGCACACCATCTCCACCATCCCTCCCTCCAGCAGACTCGCGACGGCCTCCCTGTCTCCCGCCAAACTCAAGATGGCCGCCAGCGCGTCCCGCCGGGCGCCGCCGTGGCCGTCCCGGGCCAAGTCCATCAGTCCCTTCACGACCCGCGTCTTCCGCCCGAGCCGCCTCATGTAGGAGTGCACGCTGGAGAGGCTGAATATCGTGGCGGCGGCGTTGCCCTTCGCCTCCCAGGTGGCGCCGGAGCGCAGGACCTCGATGACTCCGTTGAGGGCGCCGTCCGTCTCCATTATCCGAGCCTTGTTCGCCTCCAGAATCGACAGGTTGAGCATCGTCGTGATGGCGTTGACCTGCAGGCTCGGGCACTCCGAGGCGACGTCCGAGCCTAGGTACCGCACCAGGTGGGGGATGGCTCCGGCCTCCGCGATGCAGGCCCGGCTCTCCGAGTCGGACTTCGCGAGCGCCCGGAGCTCGTAGACGACGCCGTCGGCGACCTCCGCCGGCGGGCCGCCGGACAGTTTCCGGAGCAGGAACGACGCCGTCATCTTGGTCGCCTCGATCGCGCCTTTGCTCCTCGCGGCGCCGCGGGAGGTCGCGGCGTCGCCGGAGGCCTCGAAGGGGATCCTCTGCTCGCGGCACCACAGGGAGATCAGGTTCTTCAACGCGCGGTTGGGGATGAGGTTCGTGTGGGCCAGGGTCTGACCTGTCTTGGGACACGTGTTGTGCCCCGATTGGATCCATAGGCTGATGGACTCGCGATCGTACGTCTGCCCCGTCGCCACGACGACCGGGTCCCGCATGAGGTCCAGCGTGATGGGGCACCGGAAGTCCGCCGGGAAAGCGAGGCTCGACGACGACCTCCGCCGCAGGAACTCCGCCGGCCGCTTCGGCGGCGTCGATCCGCCGTAGAGGACGAACTTCGCGTACCGGACGAGCCCGATCAGCGCGATGGCCTGCGATTTCCCCTTCTCGTCGCTCTGATTCTGGACCTCATCTTCGAGACTCTCCATCTCCTCTCTGCAGCTGGACGAATCCCGCAGCCCCAGGCTCTCGAAAACGGCCGCGAGCTTGGCTTGATCAGGCACGACCTCCCTCTCGATGCCGTCCAGTATCGCCAGCACGTCGCGCCGGAGATCGTCGTCCCTCGGATCGACGCGAGCCCCGGCCCGCGAGCGCTGGTTCTTGATCAGGGCGACGAGCTCCTCGACGTCGTCGCTCAATTGGGCCTCCCGCACCGGGAACACGTCGAGCAAGGTGGTCAAATCGGCGTTGAGCTCGCGGAAGCTGTCGGACACGAGCTCGACCTGCAGGAGCAGCCACATCTTGCTCCCGTTGCAGCAGTCCTCGATCAGCGTCTTGATCCTCTGCAGCAGAATGTACATCTCCTCGAGGCAGAGCACCGCCGACGGGGAGCAGTAGCTCGCGGGCCTCCGGAGCAGCTCCTCGAACAGGACGGCGAGGAGGTTGACCTTGCGCACGATGGAGAGCGAGCACGACCGGAGGAGGTACTGAAACGGCCGGAGGGACGCGATCTCCTGGGAGAGGTGGAGGAGGGTCTGGACGAGCTCGACTTCGGAGAGCCTCGGCGAGACGAAGGCCCCGGCAGGGGGCCGCCGCTTCCGAGGCGGGAAGGCGTGCGGCGACACCGCCATCGAAGAGGGTAGGAATGGAACAGGGGCGAGGGACTCCGGCGCCGGCGGGCCGTCCAAATTCGAAGGAGAAAGCGGAGTTTCCGTTGATGGGTAAGGCTGGAAAACGAAGACGATGAAGAGAAGAGATGGAGAAACCGGAAAAAAGAAGAGCTTTCGGATTGGGGAAGGCGATGAGAGGTTTCTTGAACCGAGAACTGCGTGTGCCGGAGAAGAAACAGAAGTGTGACGAAAGAAAGCAGAGACGGTCATCAGCCAACTCTCATGATTTTGTCTGTTTTTGACCACCTCCTTTTTTTTTTTTTTCTTTCTCCCTAATAC
This sequence comes from Eucalyptus sp. ANBG9806169, assembly GCA_014182395.1. NCBI lineage: Eukaryota > Viridiplantae > Streptophyta > Magnoliopsida > Myrtales > Myrtaceae > Eucalyptus > Eucalyptus sp. ANBG9806169. The sequence goes on along the minus strand of CM024583.1, from coordinate 12,244,340 downwards.
AAAAATTAAAAACCTTCTTTTCATACGATGATTAAAAAAAAGGAAAGAATTCGACCCCCTCGAAAAAATAAAATGAACCGACATCCAATCCAATAATCTGAAACGATTATACAAACGGTGAATACGGATATTCGGTATCTTGTTTCGGAGTCAAAATTCAATTAGCCTCAAATATATACGCACGGGGTTTATTCGGATCTGCCTTCATAATCGATCGATACAGATTTGTGCGTACTTGTCAATGATGGTGATCGGTGAGCATGGCTGACTTGGCAAATGAAGCAAGGGTGCAAAACCAAAATTTGGGATTTGGGTTTGAACTTTGAACAGTAGTTATATTTAGCTAAGAACAAGAAAGACGTAAGATTAAAAAAAAAAAAAACTTTAAAAAATACAATTGAAAAGAAGAGGGGAATGTGAGGGGGACGCCACGTCCACTTCACCAGCTGGGAGAAACACGTTCCCCTTCCCACGGCCGCCGCCGGCCGCGTGCAAGCTGGACTCCCCCCTCGGACTTTTCCTCAAATTCCCAAGGTCGGAGCCATCGGTTTCGGCATCAAAACCGCTCGTCCGAGTTCGACCGTACCCGGTCTCGGGGCGGATAAGTAATGATCCGGGTCAACGATTCGTCGCGTGTCGAGGACAAGAACGGCCCGAACCCGTCCCATCCGAGTCGGGATCAGGATCGGGATAAGGGTCGTTTCGGTTTTAGGTCGAGATCCATCTCTGCGTGCGTACGTGGGATTCAATTCTAATAATCGATCGAGCGGGTCTGATACTCAATGTCCTTTCACATGAAGATAGAGCCGAGCCGCCAATGTCCTACGTAGTCGTTCGGGTGGGGGCGGCACGTAATTGACCGAAGCCTCATTTCTTGCATGCATTTCAAAAGCCAAATGATAATCACAAGAATGATTACAATTAAATAAGTCAATGAGAAATCTATAAAGAGAAGAAAAAAATGAAGAAAAATCGACTCGGCCCCCGATATGCTTGAGCGCTTTGACCAAACCACACTTCGTGCGTCGCCGGCATCCTCGTAATTAGAGGAAAGCCTAGGGGCCACGGTGCAAATTCATATTAAATTCAGATTGATTATTCGGAGTTAGGTGTGAATACATATAAATATGTATGTTCTTTTTTTTTTTTATATATAATTATATTTTTATGTCATGGGCCGTGCATTTTTTTTAAAAAAAGTATGGTTGAGCCATCGGTGTATGAACTGGTAAAGCACAAAGGGGGGCGGCTGCCACATGGTGCTCCTCCCTCTCGATGGTACCACCGGTAGGTAAAGTTGTTGTGGGGGACTAGGTCCGGTCGTCATAATTGGCATTATTATAATTAAAATTCCAATTGATTTATATAACGCATGGCTTATTCTCTTGCGCAATACCCCAAATATTTGAGAAAAAAAAAGTTGGGTATAGATTCCTTTCCTTCTCTTTGCCCCAATTTAATGCTTTTGAGCATGGTCCACGATCGTTTGATTGGGAACCGAATATTGTCTAAACACCTAACAAGCCAACTAATATTATAATATTATATTGTGTATATATATATGTGTGTGTTCTTTTTTTCTTTTACGACATCGGGGTGCCGGAATTTTCTTTTGGAGCTAGCGTTCTTGGATGTACATTGTTCTATCGACGTGTATCGTGATGATTGGTGAAATGGATAATTACTGACCGGCGATTAGGGATGGGCCGCCTCGACCTGAGATCTCGAGCCACGACGGCCGTCCCCTTGAGGAGGGAGATGGGGAGGGAGATGGGTTGTTTCTAATGTCTGTACGACGGTTATTTTGAGACTTTTTCGTGGATATAACTAAAAAAAAAAAAAGAAGGGAAAAATGGGGCAGATTTATATTTTGTACTTTTTTTTTATTATGGTTGTCTCTTCCCAAGGCATATGACATGTTCGTGTGTTTCCCCGCGTTGACGATATCAATCTCGAAGGGGGCGAAATTGAGGAAGAAATGTGGTGGAAGCCGCGCGGAAATAGCCGGAGGAAACGAATTGGCTTCCAAAAGCCGCTTTCCCTTTCGCCTTTCTCTTTCTTTCTTCCTCGAGTTCTCCACTAGAGCCACTTTCGAGGATGTCAAAACGTGCAACACATGTCTAAAAATTAAATAATTAATATCACCGATGTACTTGTAATCAATTTACTTCAAATTATTCCCCAGATCGGTATATCGACGATGAATTTTACCCTCCTTTAATTTCCGTTAAATTTTATCGAATTTCTGAATTAGATGACATAAATTAGGGTTTTGTCTTTCATTTGTTACGAATGTATTGATTTGTGACTTTTTCGCCGTAGTAATTAAATTTAACGAAAACTAACAGAAAGTAAATCTGTCATAAATGTACCGATTTTAGGCTTTTGGTGTTAAAAAACTTATAAATTCATTATCTACCAAATTAGAGTTTTCGGTGGTCAGAAAAATTAAAGGTGTATCAATTTGAGGTTTTTCGTTGTATTAACACAAAAATAAAAAGAAAATTAGGTTAAGAAAATTATAATTAGAGTCCGACTAACGGCGTGGTTATGCTGAATTTGTAACGGTGCTACTGGGACCGCAAGTTTTATATTATGGTAAATGGGCGATTGGGATTGTAGAAAAGGCGTGGATGATAAGATGTGCCTTTTGATTTTATGTAAGAAAACAAATCTAAGTGATAATATTAAAAAAACAAGTAATCTGTGAAACAGTTTCTTCGAAAAGAAAAAGTAGTCGTAGATTTTGCCAAAAGAGACAAAGAACTCCAGCAAGTAGATAAGTGAAGAAGCTGAGATGACCTTGCGGTGCTTTAAGGCAACTCAAGAGCATACCCGTGGAGTCACATCGACTGTCATGGTAGCTCTAGAATTGTCGAATCTTTTGTATCGTCGTGCAAGAATTTCAATTCATTGCATCTAAGCGACGTTGAATTGGCATGGTGAAAAGATTTAGGATCGAATTGGTTGCCGTGCAGTAAGTTTAAAGCTTTTTGGACAATTTCCTTCATTTTGATCTCCATATATAAGGGTGTTGATTTAGACAATCCAAACGAATGATATGATCCTTTATTTAATCATGTTATCCAAATTGTGCAAATTCAGATAGCAATTCAGATTTGTTTCATAGGTATTGAAGGAAGCATATAAGGAGATTCAGATCGCATTAAATAGCACTCGATCAATTCCCATCGGAACGATATTCACGCGTAAAACAAAACATTTTCATTTCTTTTGCACAAGCACATGCTCCTTTAATCCTTGATAAGTCGTGATCAATAATAAGTGGTAATTCGGCTCAAGATTTGACATCTCGTTTTCGCAAGTGACGCAGGATTTGTTAATGGGACAGCTACATTACATGACTTCGGTATTGTTCTTGCGTTGGTTGGGGTGACTCTTGCATGTCCTAATCCAACACACCGTCGATGACGAAAAAACATATAAAAAAACAAACACGACAAGCGAGCGTGTAGAATCCTTCTTACCCCCAACATAAACATAGCGAACGGGCTATCCCAAAAGGAAAAAATATATATGGATTTGGTCGTGGCCGGTCATAACCACCTCCATTATTGAGAAGACGCCAGCTGAGATGATGAATGATTTGCAATTCCTTTTCCTCCGCCTCGTAGGCTCCTGTCACGGACTGAATTCTCCCGTGTGCTCTCATATCCTCGTGAGTGGAGTTTATGGCATCGGGGCGAAAAGTGAGCAATGCACAAAGGATGATACGACTAGTTCGTTGGAGTGACAGCATGGTGTATGTGCTAGGAGTTTTAGGATATAACGATTATAACTCTGAGGAGATGTTGTTCTCTTGATGAGGCCATGATAGGTCGAAATCAATTATTGTGTTGAAGTGTTCTATTTATCTTCGCTTAAGGGACTAGATGTTCAAGTTAAATTGGACATGATATGATCTTGTGTGAGAATATGATTTGCTATACTAATTTTATGAACAACTATAGAAGGAAGGCGAATATGGTGTTCTTAGCTCATCAAGTGCCATATGAGCTATTTTGCGGCCAAGAATCGGTCGATTGGCTAGTGAGACTTGCACGATCCTTTTCAGAACCCACCATTTATTCATCATTATAGTAACTAAGTCCAACCAACCCTCTCCATCCCTCTCTAGTTGAGATTTTTCCTAGTAATGAAAACTTAGAATATTTTCTTTGTTGATATTTTCCCCAGGTTTTGAATTCTTCTTTTGAAGTAGTCCTTGTTTATAATCCAAAAAAGTATAGTCACTGTTGGATGGGGCCACGCTTTGTCTCGCAAAGAACAATTCATGACTTAGGAGCTATGCTTATTGATATAATCTATTGACGCATTCAAAGATTTATATAGAGTGATTTTTTTATTAATGTATTGAGAATTAAAATATGCACATGATCCAATGACAAAGCATAAATAATCAATGAAATTAATTTATCAAGTGTAAGCACTTTTCTTGTTTCTTTCAATCTAGTTGAGAAATTTTGATAGTTGTGATTCGATTTCACAAATTTGGACTAATCGGTATAGTTGTGAGCTTTGATCTTTCAATCTCCATGTGTGATAAATTCGATATCATAGCCAGTTTACATCCTCCAAAAGCACAAAGATTTAGATCGAATCTAATTCCTATTAGTAGTCAAGTCTATCTACGAACTTGTATTGTCAGATTTCATCGGTGAACTCAATTGCCTGACCTAATGCGTCACAACATTTAGGCTACATCTGGTGACCAAAGACAAAAGTGGGAAAAAGGATAATATTCACAAATCCCGTGTTTGGTTGCAACCAAAGCCGATTCTCCTCCTTGCTCTCTAGTTCATGTCGAAGTTTCATGAAAGTAATAGGAGATGATGAATAATTTACAATTCCCTTTCCTCTACCTCTCAGTTTTGTGTCACGGATCAAAATCTCCCATACTCTCGTATTTTTGTGAGTGGAGCTTATGGTACCTAGGTATAGAGTGAGTAATGCACAAGGGATGACATAATTGTTTCATAGGAGTGGCTTTATGACGTTTGTGCTAAGAATTTTAGGAGAGAATACTTTGAGGAGCTCTAAAGGTGGGATTGACCTCCGTATACAAACTGGTCGGAAACTTATGCCACTCTCTTGATGAGGCCATGGCAGGGCAAAACCATTTATTGTGCCGAAGTGTTCTGTATGTCTCGCTCGAGCCTCAAGGGATTGGATACTCGAGTTTAACTGGGCGTGACATGATCTTGTGCAAGGATGTGATTTACCATACTATTCTTATGAACAACTATAAAAGAAAGGCTGACCTAGTGCTTTTAGCTCATCAGGAGCCATACGGGCTATTCCATGGTTAAGAATTCGCCAGTTGGCTCATGACACTTGCACGATCCTTTTTAGAACCCACCATTTATCCACCATATTAGTAACAAAGTCCAACCAACCCTCTCCAACCTCTCTCTTCCACTCTTAGCTTTTGGGGAAAAAGGAAAAGGGGTTAGCAGCGGTTCGATGATAGGAGGACGGTGGCGTTCAGCGGGCGACGACGGTGGCAAACTCGGGGTGACGATTTAGGCGTATATATTTAAGTTTTTCTTTATCTTTTTGCAAGCGAAGATACTTTAGTCACCTTAACAGGATTGATCAACCCAAATGAAAAAGAAGTTCATTCCATAGGTAGGGCGAACGCCGTAGGTCCTCAATGTGCATTCTTAGGGACGATTGCTGCAGTGTCTCTCGGAAATGGTATGAAGATCAAGCAATTCTCTGGATTCGAAGGATGGCCATGTCGTCCCTAACGTACATTTTTAGGGACAGCTCACCCAGCGAAGTTGGCAACAGGCTACGCAAAACCGTCACCGGCTACTTTTAGCGGCGAGCATAGGCGACGGTAGGCGATCGACAGTGAGCTGTCATTGATTATCACTCAAGACGAAGTAGCGTGAGAGAACAAACCCGCAATTTAAAACGAAAATAAAATATGGAAGTTGGGAAGTAATAATGACAACTTAGACTGGGTTTCTTTGATGTGTTCCCCGAGTTTTTGATTTCTTCTTTTGAACCAGTTGTCCTTGTCTGTAATCCAAGAAAAATTATAGTCGTCGTTGGACAGGGCCACGCTTTGTCTTGCAAAGAACAATTCGTGACTTAGGAGCTATGCTCGTTGATATAATATATCGACACATTCAAAGATTTTTATTTTTGTTCGGAAAACACTAGTGATATTTTCATTCAAGTGCAAGTCTGAGTAGATAAAGTAGGACGACGAAGTACAAATAATCAAAGAAAGTAATTTATCAAGTGGAAGCACTTTTTCTTGTTCCTTTAAATCTAGTTGAGAAATTTGGGACCAATTGGAGTAGTTGTGATCCGATTTCACAAGTTTGGACCTGTAGGAAAAATCGAACTGATACTCGAACGATCAAATACTGAAAATGAACGTGGAAATGTACCCTGGAAACATGTAATACCGATCGAAGGCATATCACGGAGATGAATATACCTTATTTGGCACAGATTAAGTACCATTGCAGTCTTAGAGGAATCGTTTGAAGCCCTAGAGTTCCGTTCTTCAAGAGGGAGTAAATTGTTTCAAATGGAAGAAGATGGAGAAACGTATTTTTTTCTCTTAAACACTATGGGTGGCATTTTTTCCTTTACTTTATATTTTTATATATTGCAAGTTATTTTCACTTAGAAAATAACTACCATTTCCTTTTATGGACCATTCTCTTACGGACTGGATTTGGCCTAACATGGGCGAATAGGCTTGATTTGACCCATCAAATAAAAAACCCATCAAGACTAATCGGAGCAGTTGCGAGCTTTGATATTTCAATCTCCATGTGTGGTAAATTCGATATAATGGCTAGTTTACATCCTCTAGAAGCATAGGTATTCGGATTAGATCTAATTCCTATTAGTAGTCAAGTTTGTCTACGAACTTGTATTGTCAGATTTGATTGGGGAACTCAATTGACTGATCTAACGTGTTATGATATTTAGGCTACATCTGGTAATCAAAGATAAAAGTTGGGAAATGATAATATTCATATATCTCGTGTTTGGTTGCTATCAAAGACATGATAAGGCAAGATATAAAATAGGCATAACTTGGATGAAAATATTCCATGTGAGGGGTGGGATTGATGCAGGTAGGATTTCTTATCTACATGGTATAAAAGTTATCTTCAAAAAAATCCTACTCTCTCATTCTCCTCATTCACTTCATGTCGAAGCTTCCCTACTATTCTATATCTAAAGCAATAAGGTAGTCAAAAGTTCATTCCCCGCCTTAACTCTCAAGTTCACATCGAAACTTTACGAAAGTAATAGAAGAGTCGAAGTTCATTTTCTTTCGAAGTTCCTTCTCTACTGTGACTTTTCTAATTCAAGTTTTTTTTTTTTTTTTTTTCGGTCCTATTTTATTCCTATTCTAACGCTCACTTTCAGACTTTTGCCCTGCCTCATTGCAGGGCGTGGGAGTCGAAACCCACTCATGATTTTGTCTTGATTTCCAATCTTTCATGAAATATCTTCCGGTCTAAGCAATCAATTTCGAACTTTTGCAACGCATGAATGGACAAGAACTTTAACCATGGGACCGGAAAAAGGTTCTTCTTCGGTCTTAAAGGAGGAAAGGCAATTCTAATGAGAATGATGGTATCGGTCTGCATTTCCTCTTCCGTTAAATTAGGAGGAGAAGATTGTATACTTTGATTTCATATTTTGGTTCCAGTTGCTATGAACAAAGTTTAAAGAAGAAGGAACATTTTTTTTTTTTTGCTATTTATTTTTCCCCGGTTGAAAGTCTCTTGACGGATAATGTTCGGTAAACAATTAATATGCAAATTTTCTAAATTTGTTCGGATTTTCAAGTTTACTTTTTCATTTTCTTTATTGGATTTGGGAGGTGATGCTGATTTTTTCTTTCGTAGGCGGCACGAAAGGGCATATTTTCATTCACTTTAATACACATGATATGAGAATTTTTGGCTTTATTATTTTGATTCATTAAACAATAAATATGATATAACAAAATTATCAAATCTTGAATCCTATCGAGTCACTGATTTTTATGATGTGAGAATATTTGACTTTACTATACTTCATTAAATAATGAATATGATAAAGTAAAATCATTGAATCTCGTATCGTGTCGCATTTAATCATGTCTTGACTAGAAACCAAATGACTAACGACAACATTAATGTCTCTTAAACTATGGGTGATTGATTCTGGGTTGGTTCAGTTCCACCCTAGGATTGGTTCGGACTGATCAATTTCTGTCTAATTTCGGGTTGGACTATTCCAATCTAGTCTATTCAAGCAGTTCAATTTTGCATCTAGATTTGGGAACCGGGCTGATTATTCTTGGTTTCAAAAAATTTGGAACCGTGAGCTGCTCAGATTCAACTGGTTCAGTCTGGTTTGATTTCAAAGTCAGTTCAGCTCTGTGCACACTCCTACCCTAAACTGGTTTTAGGCGTTAATAACAAACCAAGATGAAAATGACCTTGACTTTAATTATCTCTACCACTTTCCTATGTATGAAAACGTGCTGGATTAGACCGAATAACATGCGTTGAATGAATGACTGGGACCAAGGGATAAGCATGGGACACATATATCTCATGTTGTGCTGTGAATTACAACCCTTTCGATTCGATTTTCAACGCGACATGTTGCTTATTGATTTTCTCTCCAAAATCCAAATAATTACTTTAAATTTAAAGGACAGTTAAGTCCCATGGTTCTAGATTCATATAAAGATTCGATATGGTCTTTGGTTCTGGGCCTAATCTGGCCTACTTCTATTCATTGCTAAGCCCAACCATCTCTCACTTGCTGGACAATCAATTTGTCTATCAGGCTTACAATCATGTACTAGTATGCGTCATAAATTTGTTACAAACTAGAACTTAAGACTAATCTCATTGTACGGCTTTGAAATCCAAAGATGAAATCCACGTAGAATCGCGGACGAGAGAACCATGAAATGGACCGGATATTCTAATGATTCCATCGTCGACGGGTTCGAAAGTATGTTAGAGAGAGATTTCTTTCGTCATATTTCGATAAAGTGGTGTAAAATATTCATATGACTTTTAAAGGATAGGAGAGCGATAAACACGGGTTAAATTTCTCGTTTCCTTTTTTTCATTAGCTGTCCCTTCTAGTGTTCGACAAAAAGGTAGGAAATGAAAGGTCACGAGAATTAATCATAGAAGAAAGGATCTGAAGCATTGATGTTCTCAAAATTCCTCCGGATCATCCTCACACCCATGGAGGAATTCTGGAACATGTGAAAAACATTGGCTTAATGTTTTGCTACGGCACGAAAAGGTTTGTGACGAAGGTCCGGAAAATTACCTCGGACGGATCGACTTACCGAGTAACGGTAACGCCCTTCGTCTCCCTAGGTAAGAGGAAGGCCTCGATCCTAAATCGTGATGATGCTCTGCAGTTTCTGCAGTCGGTCGAGAGGAGCCGAAGCCCAGGAGCCGACACGACACCGTCCAAGATTCTTGCCAGCGTCGCCCAAGAATCGAAACCCAACCCAACCCAACCCACGATTTCCTCATTTCCCCCAGCACCGCACAACCTCGGCAAATGTCCACTCATCACCGCGAAAAGGAACGAATGACTCTTTTCGCAAGTCCTTTCGCACCGCCAAATTCAGCAACGCAATCATCGTACTTGTTCCAAATCTCATCCAATTAGCCTGCGCGGCACACGAAATGGACATTTTGCCTTAAGTGCCTCGACATGGAATAAAGGCCACACGCATGCAATCCCACGTCAAGGAGCCTTCTCCCTTTCCCTCCTCAAAAGCATCTAATTAGGGTCCGCATATTTGAAAGGAAAACCGTTTTGGAGAAATCATTTTTCCACCTTTTAAAGTCGAATGACGAAAAACTACAACGGTTTCCATAAGTTGAAGTCTTGAAGGTAACGGGTTTAGATTGGAAAAAAATAATTTTCTTTATGATATTGATTTTTTAGAACCATCAAACAAATAAAAGCTAGCAATTTTTTTTTTTTGATAAGCTGTCATTTTCTAAAATTTAGAAATTCATTTTCAGCAAACCGAATGCATGAAAGCCTGGAAAATTCTTTCGGTCAAACAAACACGCCCTTCAACAATCCTGTCAATTTCATATGACGGAATGGTCAGACCGGCCGGTCCGAAGCCGGAGCACCGGTCCGGGCTGCCCCGGTTCGGCTCCTCCTTATATAAGCCGAAAAAAGGGCTTATCGTTATTTTCTTTTGGCGACCTCTTCTTATCGTCTCGCGATTTCTGTATTTCCTCTTCACAGTTCCTTTCTTCGCTAGCAAGAAGGAAGAAGGCAAAAAAAAAAAAAAAGGTCCGACCCGGATCGGCGGGCGATTGTCCGATTCGCGACCCGAAGGAGCCTCCTTCCGTCGAACGTCTCCGGCGACAGCGAGCTTCGCGCCGGTCGTGTTTCGCATTCCCTGGAATGGGCGGCCGACCTGTAAGTCTTCGAATCCCCAATTCGTTCGATTGAGAGGAAGAGGAAAAGAGGGGAGAAGGAGGAAGGAGAAGCTCCGTTCCCTTGCTGTCTGCAGCTCCATTCCGACGCGGAGCCTTTGCGGGAATTCCTAGGGGGGGAATCCGTTCTCGAGTTCAGCGGCATCGAGGGGGAACGTAGCGCGGTAATCGAAGGGGGAGCGGGTTTAATTTGGCGGTGTTGGGGGGATTCGAGGTGGGCTGGGGGTCGGTGCTGGGTTGTGGGGGAATTTTTGCTCTGCCTTGTTCGGCGTTTCGTGTTCGATTCAGGCGGAGGAATTTAGGGTTGTGCGCTTTGGAGATAGAGGTGGGGTGCTGGGTTGGTTGTTCTAGGGTTTGGGTGAATTTCGCTGTGTTCGACGATCACGGGGGAAGATAGGCGTCGGTTAGTGGATAATGTGTATACTGTGTGTGATTCAGGAGTGGTCACGCCGGGTCGCCACTATGCTGCCTTGGTTGGTGATTCCACTGATAGGTCTATGGGCTCTCTCTCAGCTGTTGCCACCAGCTTTTCGTTTCGAGATTACGTCGCCGAGGCTGGCTTGCGTGTTCGTGCTGTTGGTTACCCTCTTTTGGTACGAGATTTTGACGCCCAAGCTGTCAGCTTGGCGGGAGCATAGGAATGCCAAGCTTAGGGAGAGGAAAAAGAACGAAGCCATTGAGCTGCAGAAGCTTAGGAAGACTGCGACCCGGAGGTGTCGTAACTGTTTGACCCCGTATAAAGATCAAAATCCAGGTGGAGGTAAGTTTATGTGTTCTTATTGTGGGCATATTTCAAAGAGACCGGTTCTGGACTTGCCTGTGCCGCCCGGCATGGGTATTTCAAACTCTGGGATTATTAAGGATTTGGTTGGAAAGGGTGGGAAGCTTTTGAATGGGAAGGCGTGGGCTGACAGTGGATGGATGTGTGGTCAGGATTGGCTAGAAAATGGGAACTGGGTGGGCGGGTCTTTTCCAACAAAGTCTGGTACGTGGAGAAGAAATGGAAATGGGGTTTTTGGGGGAGATGACCATTGTTTGGCAGAGAATTCGTATTCAGGAATTGCTATTTTTTCCTGTAAGCTGCTGACATCTTTTTTCTTGAGCATTAGGTGGCTTTGGAGAAAGGTTTTTAGAAGTAGTTCATTGAGGGAAGATGCAGCTTTGGATGCTGAGCATAGGGGTATGTTGGCTAAGAGGGATGGTGGGAATTCTTATGAGAGCAAAAGTGATAAGGCACGGAGAAAAGCTGAGGAGAAGAGGCAAGCTAGGTTGGAGAGGGAACTTTTGGAGGAGGAAGAGAGGAAACAGCGTGAGGAGGTCGCAAGGTTAGTCGAGGAGCGAAGAAAACTTAGGGATGAGAAGACCGAGGCTGAGAAAGATAATGGAAAAGGATCATCACCCAACAAGGAAAGAGATAGGAGGCGGGAGGCAGAGAAAAAGCGTCAGGAAAGAAAGAAAGATAGGGACAGGGGCTCAAGTAAGAGTAACTCTGATGCGGAAGAACTGGAAAGAAGAGTAAGCAAGGAAAGTGAGAGAAAGCATGACTCCGACAAGAAGAGTTTACCTGATCGTCAACCTCAAAAATCTGCAACAGAAAGTGTCAAGGGTCAGGGTACTGATATGGGGCGTGGTTTAAAGGGTGTCTCTGCAAATAGTGCTAATAGGGGCAGTACAGGAGCTAGATACTTGGACCGAATGAGGGGTACTTTCTTATCTTCTTCTAAAGCGTTCGGTGGGGGTAGTTTCTTCGGAAGGGCTGCAAATACTCCTGCTGCAACCTCTAAAGAAAACAAACCTATTGGTGCTGTAAATCATGGCCATACTTCTTATAAGAGAGATCATGGTCCGCCTGAGCGAATAGGTGGCAAATCAGTTATGAATTTGGAAGATAAGAGCAGTAACTCTCCTGTAAGTTGTCTCTTCATATGTAGTTTTGTCCTGTCTTCGCTCTAACCATATATCCATAATTCCGAGCAAGTAATCGGCATGTGAACATACTTCTGAACTATTGTTGAGCAAACAAATCTTGTCTGCTATTCTTCTTTTGCAATTTTTTCATTTACATATTACTTATGTCCTATGTTGAACTGCATTTATTCTTGAGCAAAGATCTGGTCTTATGCAGTTACGGCTCATTTAGTGACATGATGCTTGTGCAGCATATGTATGTATTGCTGAAATGTTGTCCGTAAAATGCTTTGATGTTCACTGACAGGTACTCTCTGATACACAAACGGCATCTGCACCGAAGAAAACGTGGCAACAATTATTTACTCGCTCATCATCTATTCATCCTTCAGCCAATACCAATGTTATAAGCAAACCGAGTCCCAAGTTCCAGGAAGAAGGTCAAAGCCCATTGGCACCTGGTCAGCCGTCAACAACTCAGTTATTTGATAATCCCCTCAACTTTGGGCTTCCATCACCATTTACTCGACCTGCTTATCAAAATGGGACACCCAGCGGTAGTTTAGGCTTTTCACCTGTCATTGAACCCATCTTTTCTCGAGCTGGAGAAGGATCTCATGAATTTTTTATGGAAGTGCCGGAGCTTTTTGAAGATCCATGTTATGTTCCAGACCCGGCGTCATTACTGGGGCCTGTTTCTGAATCACTTGATAATTTTCAGTTGGATCTGGGGTCTGGCTTTTTTACAGACTTGGGATCAGAAATGCCTCATGTTAGAAAGAATGTTGTCACTGCATCTGAATTCACCAAGCCATCACCTATCGAGTCTCCAATGTCTCGGTTACGAGGTACCGATGACAGGCATAACAATGCTAATCGTTTTGCTCGTACTCCAAAGGCCCCAGACATGAGCAATTTTCATGTGGGAGATGCAAGCGATGATAAGAGAGCCTGGCAAATGTGGGATACTTCTCCTCTCGCTCAAGATGGTTTAAGTTTAATAGGTGCTCCGGCAAGCTGGCTTTTGAACCCTGAGCGGAGCAGATCATCTAAGGAAGATATTCTTCGCCCTTTGTCACAGAATAGTTCAGTCTCACTCTTTTCAAAGGAGGATCCCGTCCTACCAAGTATTCACACTCCACAGAAAGATTTTGTTGGTTGTGGACGAAGTGGTGGAACTTTAAGCCCTTTGGCAGGCTTAAATAATCAAGATCCATGGGTCCAAAAAGCTTTCATTCCACCTCTGTCAGATGGTGAAAATCAACTTCCTCTTGCGCCTCAGGGAGAGTCTATTCCAAATCAAATGTATTTTGGAAGCCCTTCTAGATCTGCTTTGACTCATCCGTTTGAGCCATCTCCAGCCAATTGTTGGTCCAAGTGAGTGCATGTAAATCCTTATATATGTCGGGAAGCATTCTTTCATTAGATACAGAGTTAAGACAAAGACAATAACTTTGGTTCTATGTTTCGTTGATGGTTAGGTTAGATAAATAGGAATGTTACTATCAGCTAGAGAAGTTTGTAAGAAATGTAAATGTCTTTGTACACAATTGACTGCAACGTTATCTTTATTTGCATGGGCAGATAGTTGTGGTGACTTTTTGGAATAGAGTGTAGCTCCCGGGACCTAACATTTGCCAGTGTGTTAAGTATTTTCACCTGCGTATTGGTCCCATTAGCATTTGGACTACCCTGTGATAATGTGGCAACCGTTTTTTCTTTTTTTTTAATCTAACTTGAGTAAGTTGCCTACAATAACTTTGCTAGCTACACTCCATCTAAGCGGAGAATTTTTCCTGACAGCTGCTTTCAGTCATTCGGATCACGTTCTTTGCATCTCTATGCAGCATTATGAGAAAAGCAGCAACTTTCTTAGTTTTTCTTGTGAAATCACCTTCCTTTCCTCTCTGCATTTTTTTTTCCATTGCAGTAGAGAGATGCTTCCTGCGACAGCTTCCCGTGACTTGGAGAACTCCAGATTTACCTCGATCTTTTACGGACTTTGTGTGCCCTATGTCCTTAGAGTCAGCCAAATTTAGCCCATAATTTGCTATTTAGTTGAATGGATTGACTGGAAAATAGCATGCTCTCAAAAGCCAAAAGGCCCAGAACACTAGCAGGCCAAGTAGCTCCAAACATACCGTTTAGGAGATGTGACAATTAGGATTTTTATATGGTTCTTTGGGGGACCAAAATCTCAACTTCAATCACTTCAGAGAATTAGCTGTTCAGTGTCATCTTGCTGATAATGTTGGATTAGCAAGTTCAATGTAGTTGATTGAGTAAGCTTTCGAGGGAAAATTATCTGGAAGCATTGAGCACCTCCTTGTGACTCTTCCTTCTTCATTCTGATTGTCACTAAGCTCCAAAAGAGGAAAATTTCTTTGTTGAGTACAAGTAACCTCTGTGGAAGCTCTCAGAGGCAGTCGACTGCTGCATCATTATTAGGTTAAGTTAGTCTTGCTATTTGACCAACAAAGTGCCAGGGACTAATTGGGGGTTCAGATCGGTCATTCATGGAGGATTTATTCATAGTATCGTTTTCTTTCCAGAGATAAAATCATTTTTGGTTTTCTCTGTCATTCGATCATTTTTGGAAAGCATAGATTTATGAGCTATTCCTGCTAAGTCTGAGATTGACAGTTGTTTCTCTATCTACGTTTAGTAACTTGATCCTGGGGCATGGGATGAGATACTCGTGGCAACTTTCCATTATTTCTTAAATAGGTTTTTCCGCCATGAGGAATTGATGCTAATTATTTTAGATTCCCCTCCTTGTACTTGTCTCAACCCCTTTGGCCCTCTTAGGCACATCTCTTTTCCACCGAAGAGAGAATTTTCTTATATATTTAATTAATCTGTTTGGTGGGGGAGGAGTTTATTTCTACAGGTTACGGCAATAAGCTGAAGATTTATTTGAGGGTAACGTTATATTTAGACTTATCTAGCTGAACTAAATACTTCCTTTATCTGCCATTGATAGTTAGCAAATTGTTCAGTTACCTTGATATGATATGATCCACCTGACCAACCAGATCAAGCTGAACCCCCTCCAATGGCTTGGATAATGGATCTTAGTAAGAAACTCGTTCATATCCTGTGCATTTTTTGTCCTGGGGTGTTTCTCCATCCTGTTGTATTGTTGGATGTATGTTGGAGTGAGGTAGGTCTTGCTGAAGAAGCAGATCATCATCTGAGATGATTACCATTTTGGTTGATGATTTCGGTTCATTATCTCATTACTGGCTTCATGTCAACCATTTCATTTGATCAAAAGGTTGATGGTGCTCCCAGTGACCATGGACACCGAGTCAACAGAGTTTATTAATGATATAGGCAATGTGCATGCATTAAACCTGACCAACGGAACATCCAAGTTCCCTGCTGTTCTCATATCCGAAATGACCTTTTTTTTTTTAAACATCTTTGGAGTTCTCTAATGATCTTATGTTTGATTTATTTACTTTTGCAGTAAGGAATGGGCAGCACAAGGATCAGGAGAGGGCATTGGTAATCCGTCAGTATCTGGGCCCCATATTGGGGGGCTTTTCCCCCCAAACATGTATCGTCACCCTGGTGACTTGATTGAAAAGACAGAATGATCAGAATTTGAGGGATTTATATATGCCTGTTCTTACAGAGGCAAGCAGCCTCCTTTTTTGGGGAGAGTTCAGATATTGGACGCATTGTATCTTCCTTTTCTTTAAAGGGGGATTGATATATACTTAGATTAACATCAAATAGCAATACAGGTCAAAATGCATGCCCTTGCCCCTCAGGTAACCAATGATTTAGTTCATTGCTATACCGCCGCTTACTTCTCTGTCGTGGTATTTCATCCCATGAGAGAATTTACCCAGTCCTATGATTTATTTGACATTTCCTCGCATCTGAACTGTTGGGCCAGGCAGTGTCTTGAGCATGTGGGTCAGTCCGCTACATTTTGCTTCTGTGACCTATGGCTATAGCGAGTGGTTATCGGCCATAGGTTTATCAGCCATAAGATATGGCCGTCGAATCTCTGTTCTTTTTTTCAGCTGGAGCGTTGCCTGTGGGGGGATGTTGGGAGACCTACTATCATATAATTTGAGATGTATTTGGTGGTTCTACCGTAAGGCATGTATTTTTGGTGCTTCAGGGCAAAAGGAGGGACCCGCGATAATAGATAAGACGATTTTGCTGGAAAGCAATTTCGGTGAATTGAGTATATGTCCGAATGAGTCCTCAAGTAGATCCAGTTTGCGAAAGATAAATGGGGCATCTAGTTCAAAGGGCTTTTTGGACGACAATGATTCTTGATAGTTAGATTGCCAATACGGTTGCGCGTGCACCCTAAAAACTCACAGCATGAGAACTACTTCCTGCCCCGGGTGGTTCACTCAATTGTCCGGAAGGCAAAAAGAGGATATAGTCCTTGCTGATTGCACTCGTGTTTGCCTAACGGAACTCCGTAGTGCCCTACGATTAATTTTGCATTTGCCCACACGATGGTTAAATCGTGCAAATTGAGAGAGTCGATGGTGCCAATCACGATACTCGGTGGTATCGTTCGAAGGGGAATGTAGCATTGCCTTCCTTTTTCACCATTTTTATATCCTTTGGTGCAAGGGAAGAGCCTTCTCGTTTTATTCCTGCTGCAGGGGAAAATTGTACTTTTGCTTTCAATTAAACCAGGTGCAGCAGCCAGAATTTTGAATGCTGGACTTCTCAGATGGTTCCATTTTTTTTTGTCATTCTTTATATAGAATGATCCAGGATCTAGATGACCTAATGAAGAATATGATCTCTTTCAAGGGGTTATCCGCTGAATGAACTGTCGGTTCCCAACTTTTTCGTTCAGCAACAGCTCAGACTCCGTTCTTGCGTGGGTGTACGGTCCAATGCGCTCTGATATTTATCGCTTTCTTTTGGTGCTGAACTTTCCTTTGCTGTTTTACTTTCCGCTGCTCCCCAAATTTGGGCAGCGTAGCGAGAATTCAGCCATCAGCCATTAAAAAAGAAAAAGGGGATAAGGGAACACAAACTGACCACTATATATATACAAACACGCGCGCACACAGCAGCAATGGCTAACCATAATGTAAGTAGTTCAATCGAGGTTCTTTTGTCCGACAGATACGGCTATTGTATGACAAACATAGTAAGTAAACAAAAGTAGAACTTCGATGATGCTAGGTGTTACAGCACTAGTGATCGCAGCAACCGTTAACCAACGCCACCAGACAACACGTTTCGATGTCCATCTGGCATGCATCGGTCCTTATAGGGTTTCATTTCCAGCTCTATCCGGTCACGAGTAATGACGCTAGTGTAGGGTTGTGATCGTACGTATCGATGGCGAGTGAAACGCACATTTTAGGACATAAATGAACTATGCATCCCGCATGACGATGCTTCAAGAGTCGGATAGTAACGACATCTCCTTGGTGGGTACTGATTCTTCACTTTTGATTTCGGTGGCGGTGCACAAATGCAACAGACTGCATACATCAGCTCCCTCCAGAATTTGTTCCATGTTGCCGAGAATTAGTGGCCCGTACTCAAAGACCATCTTCTTACACTGCAAAAAGTGAACAGTAAATCGATCTTAAGGTGCTGCCGCCTCAGAGAAAGGGAGAGAGAACTAGATACAAGAGCTTTGATGGGAGAGCAAATATTTATGTTTTTGACTTGAACTAGACGGCTTCCATCGCGAAGAACTCAATTCTCGACGTTCAAGAAACTCCTAGGAAGGTTTGTTGAAAAGCCAATCTATACTAGCATAGATTAAAAGAAACAGACGTGGGCAAGGGCAATATATTGTGCGTATCTAACATTTCCATACACGAATGTGTGTGTGAGTGCACATTTGCTTTTAAGAAAAGCAGATTTACCTTGTCCTCGTAGCTCTCAAGGGAATCACAAGCCTTCAGGAGTAGTTCAATTATGTCCATCTGAGGTCAACATGAGAATCGTATCAGTTGTCATTTCAGTGGCAAGAATCATGGAGTGTAAGAAGGAGGAAAGTTTCTATCTTGTTTCCTTGGGCCTGGGGTGGCTAAGTGATAGATGTAGTGCCTTACCAGGGACAAGTAAAAGAACACAATGGCTTTCTGCTGTCAACGATTGCTCAATACATACAAACTACCATAATGCAAGAAGTACCAACCTGTGTATCAGGGTCTTTCAACTTATCCAAGACTTGTGAAACAGCATCATGGCAAAATTCACAGCTATTTTCCTTAAGCTTTGGAGAAACTCTTGCTGCTAATTTGCAGGCGGAGATATCCTTGCAGAGCTCTTCAGGTTGAATTGTAGAAAGCTCTAGGAAGAAGATTGGAGCATAGTAATCCACTAGAACAACGCACTGCAGATGAGAATGACAATCATATAGAAATCATGATGCCATAGAAGCGGTTAAAGCAATGTAACAACTGGCAGTAATAGGCATCCACGATTTCAACTGGTTAGAGAGAGAGAGAGAGACCTCTGCCTTGAAAACCGGAACTTGGGAGCAGCTCAAGTGAAGAAGTTCAATTATTTCAGATTGAGTTTTATTCTCAGCCAGATATTTGAGTGCCAATTCGGCGTACTCCTCGCACCACGCGCACATTTTTCCATTCGTTGAACTTCCCTTTTCCAGCATGTGGTACTGGATAGCTGACCACACAATTTAAAAGCATCATTCAGTTGCTAACGTATCAACATGTGAGACATTTGCTATGAAACTTGGAACAAATATTCGTTCGGACATATTTGCCCATTTAACTTGTCATACAATGCAAGAATGTTAACAATGACTTGGCATCAGTCACATATGTTTTAAGGTTGCTCCCTTGTCAGCTAACACAAACTAATGTTCATCAAAATATACAAGCTGCACGAGCTATCACATTATAGCTCTTGAAAATTCATAAGAGAACAATTTGCGTCCACCCTTTCAGTGGCAGCTGGTGTGATCAACATGATTCAGTAATCCACATGTAGCACCTGTTTTGCTCATGTCATCTCATAACAAGTTGTGCCATTATTTCTAGAATTTTATCAGCCCATGACATGCCAATAACACCTTGATATAGTTTCAGTCAAAGTTAACAAATGATATTCTGATATTAATATCAGACAGAAATAATTGTTCATTACAAGCATTTCCTGAAACTCCTTGCTCAGCACAGGGAAGCAAATGTCCCTATCGCTTGTGGGGAAGATCCAGAAACCAAGCAAAAAGAAATGAAGGTAAATCAAAAGCAAGCTGAATGAGTACCTTCAAGATTGCGCGGCAGTTGCCTAGAGTCGAGGGCTGCAAGAGCACTCAAAACAAGAAGAAACAGGAATCCTATCTTCACACCCATGATACCTGAGACATAAAATCAATTGTACGGATTTAAGTATCCACATCCAACATATGCTGACAGAAATCCTTGCCTCAATCAGATAAGGACATGTCGAGAAAGCATATCATGTAATGCAAAACACAAGGAGTAGAATTCAAGCCTGCACGTGAATTCTACAGCCAATTGGCTTCCTCAACATCTGCTATTCTATCAGCAAGTAAGTTGCCCCTTTTCTTGGATAGGAGCGACACGGGTATGCACTCAACCATCGAGCTGAACATGTTGGTAATAATGATCGATTCCCTCTATCACACCATGTTAAGCCTTCTTGGGTGTATGCGAAATCAATTGGTGATAAACACCGCCTCGACTCCAGAGGAAAAGCAGCTAAAACGCTCAATACCCTATAAAAACTTGCCTAATTGCAGCTCATGGACGACACTAAAGTGAGAACTGAGGCGTTTGAATTCACCGCGAAGGGCACTAGCATGTGTCAGAGGATAGCTACTAAGTGTTGAGATTCAGGTTGAAATTAAGAATGAAAGATCATGTACTGCTTAAATTAGACATGAGGCAACATAAAGACGCTCAAGAAACATTGTACTCTGCGAAGGACCAATAAATGAGTCGCCGGCGACAGGCGAGAGAGAGAGAGGGATTACCTTGAGCGACGGCAACGAGAGGTGGTCGGCGTCTAAGGGGAATGAATCACGAAGAAAGCGAAAGTACAAACCAAAGCCAAAGCCAAAGCCGGAACCAGTCAACCGTCCGTTCTGCACCATTTTTATCAAATCTCCTTCCTTTCGTCCTTTCGGGCAATGCTGGGTCGGGGTTGGACTGTCGGATTGAGCAACTGCGAGGAAGGGTAGTTGGAAGTCGGTTGGAAGTCTGCCGCTTTTCGAATAATCCCCCCCACCACTCTTTTGAGCACTGACTCCTTCGGACATTCTCTACATCGTAATTTGTCTCAATTTATCTAATTTCGAAGGTATCACCAACCTGGCTACGTAGCTCTTGATCTGAATCTAAACCTGGATTCCTCAAAGCTGAATTTTTTATTTCATGGACTCTGTACTGACAATTGAAGTTCTTGTATGGATTATGAATAATCCGGATGTAGCCCGAATGGTAAAATTCAGATGAATGGCACAAACATCTTTAGTCGGGATGCAGGATTATGTATGCACGCGTCAGCATGATTGAAAGTCTCGGATCATGTATATTTGACGCGAGATCTGGCAAAATAAAGTCAATGTATAGAGTTGACAAGATAAAATTACAGGATCAACAAGAATTTATCAGCGGATATTCCCGCTTAAATAGAAAATAGATACCTTATAGTGTTTGGTACGTATTCTACTTGCCCCATTGAAAATAGATGAAAAAATGATGTTAATAAGAAATTAAGGGCGGTTCCATGTTAGAAAGCTACACCGACTAGTCTCGTCATAAGCTTTTATATTCACGAAATCTTGTTTTCTTTTTTTATTGATTAAGCATATCTCAGTTAGCCGTCTCAATTAATTATTACGTATCTTCTGCAAGCACGCACAAACCAGAACCTGAAGAGAGAGACTCAAATAACATATATCTGGAGATGCTGTCATAGATATAATCCATTATGGGGGAAAAAGAAGAGGTGTATATAAGCCATGAAATCAAGCTGTTGGCTCTTTAGATGGAAAATGACAGAAACTAAATTTGATTTGCGAATAGTAAGGTGAAATTGATGCTGATGGGGAGAAGAAAAGGACTGGTTTGATGTTTCCGTTTTGGGGACCAAAGTTAAAAGGGTGCAATTCTGTCAATTAATTACATCGGCTCTTCCATGTCTCCAACCCGAGACTCCGAGTCAACACCGAGTTATCTCGCTGTGCCAAACTTCACACTGATCTCAGATTGATGCAATGCTATTCGATGCATAATTCAAGTGATTGATCACAATCAATGATATTGTCCATAGAAAGATGATTACAGCTTACAGGTTTATATCATACGAGCCTATACACAAATAAAGCACCGAGAAGTGCCACTGTTCATCTTAAGCACAGCATGCTACATAGTAGAATTCCTATATACTTCTACAACAATGTGCATTGAAGGAAACTATGATGTCCAACATCATCAAGCAGTAGCAAGGATTAGCAGCTAAAAGCCTGATGTCTGATAAAAACCTAAGATTCTTGGCTAGATTTGGTGACTTCGTGTATTGCATTTGCCAAATAGTCCACGTTGCTCAATGTAACTCCCGCCATGCTGTTCAAACAGGGTCCAACATAACTCATCAAACAAATGCGAGAAACACAACACTTCATGTAATAAAGAACTGTGAAAAGGCGAAGCCAGCCAATCAGCAGTTATGCAGATTGCAGCTTAAGCTATTTAAATGCCAACAGCGATTCATTTCAGGAAAGCTGTGCTCCGCTGATGAGATGCAGATGGATATAGCCACAAAAACAGAACTCTCTTTTGGTCAATAAAAGACAATTTTCAACTTACTCTGCCATTTGTGAAGGCAAAGGCAGGCTTTAAGAGAAGATAAACAAAGAAATCTTAAAGACTGCACAGATCTTTCAGGAAACATAGAAGTGCTACATGAACTGACTCTGAAGAATTCCTCTTCTGGGGGGACAAATAAATTAATTCTTTATAAACAAGATAAGGTAACAAGCACTCCTGAGTTATTAGGAGGTGGTTATCTCAAATCCAGACTAGAGCAAAGTAACTACCTGATGCGGCCATTGGCAGTCATGTATATGTGGAACTCCCTCTGTAGCTGCTCTATCTGTCGAGGAGTTAAGCCAGAAAAGCAAAACATGCCAACCTGGTTCGTTATATGTTCCCAATTGAGAGGAGATCCCAATTTCTCGAGGCTTTCCCGTAGAGCTTCCCGCATTTTACAAATGCGATTTACCATTGCCTTACAAAATACAGGCCATGATAAGAGACTTCAGAACAGCTCGTCTAACAATATGACAACAAAATGAAATGGGAAAACTGATGAATGAGAAACGATTGTGGAAGAAGAATAGGAAGCTACCCTCAACTCCTCGACCCAAAGTGTCTTAGTGTCTGGATCTCCTAAGATTGTTGAGACCAGCAATACACCATGAATAGGAGGGCTCCCATACATTGCCCTTGCAATCTGCTGCAGTTGGCTTTTTACTGCAAGTGCTTGCATTGTGTCGGTGCAAAGAATGCTGAAAAAGTTAAAGAGGAAAAGAAAGATGAAGAACTATGTAGATTAGCATTGTAACAATGGCTAGATGTTGCCTATCTGCATCACCACATCCGACCATTTGAATAGCAGGTGTATGTGCATTGCAGGAGGATTATTTTTAAAATATATTTTAGTCATTATAAGCACAATAGTCTTCTTATAATTCTCTTCACTAATGTTCTGCTCTTCCCTAAACTCTCCCTGCTTTGTAACTTTGCAGGGACTTGCTGGGCCATGAAAGGTCTCTTTCAATGATCCATCTGTCATTTTTATTCCTGAAGCACTGCAGGAGAAAACCCCACTTAATTGTGCAAGATATATCTGTACCTGAGACAACCAACTCGATGTCCATAAAGTCCCATATTCTTCGCAAAGGATTGAGCACAACCAATTAAATGTCCATCTTGAAGAAAAGTACGGATTGCTTGTGCATCCCTGTCTAGATCGCCACTTGAAAAACCTTGATAAGCCATGTCAAAGAATGGGAAATGATTCTTCACCTGACAACAATTGATGTTTACAGTCAGTGTAAGAATCACCAAATTCTCACATAGCCATGATGGTACATAGGTAATGATTACCTTTAAGTGATATGATATTTCTCTCCACTCTTCCTCAGTTGGATCAACGCCGGTTGGATTATGAGCGCAAGGATGGAGTAAGAAAAAGGAACTTTCTGGGGCATTCTACTGGTAGAAAAAACACAATTAGCATAGCAGTTGCACTTGTACAAAATGTCCAGATAGTTACAGTAAGGAAGGAAATCTATGAGGCAGTACGATAGAGAACCTCTTTGTAACTTAATCATTTTATCATGGGGGTATATGAGACGTTATTTTTATTATCATCAAAAGGGTACAGTTCTTACCTTGATATCATCTATGAGTGCTGGAAAATTCAGGCCCTTCGACTTAGGGTCATAGTAAGAGAAGGTGCCCTGAGGAACTTCAGCATCCTTCCAAATGCTATGGTGGCTGTTTTGAATGTCAAAAAACAATTAGGAATACTCATGATAATGAAAAAGCCAATATTCAGTTGTATCAAGAATGCACAGACGAGTTTAAAAGTCATAAACCACCCTCACTTCGACCAAGTTGGATCAGGAAAATAAACTTTTGATCTCGGATAGAAGCGCCTTTGGAACTCTGCAAAGAGGTGACAAGCACCAGTTCCCGAGAGAGTTTGAATACCAGCTAATCTTTCTTCTCCTATGACATCTGTATCTTTTCCATAGACCAATTTTATGCTCTCCTCAACCAGTCTAGAATTAGCCGAAGTAGAAATTGACTCCCTGACAAGGATCTCAGATAATGAGATGCAAATATTCAGGATTAAGAAACAGAGCTGCATGAATAAAATTCCGTTTCACATTTCTGGTCAGCTAGATAAACAACATTCCCCATTACAATCATTATGAGATGAAATCTCATCCTAAATGCCAATGGTAGTACCTCTGTAAATAGGTGCCAACTTTAACTAGCAATCAATCAGTGCAAATTCAGGTTGAAGATATTAATCCACTGCTAAACTCAAGAAAACCTATGGCACTTCTATTTACTATGTAATCTTCCCAGCTTAGCCAGGTAACCCTCATGTTGTTATAACACAGTCTACCTTCTCATAAAGCAGCTTATTAACCAATTTACAATCTTCTACGGCAAAGTTCCCAGCAACAATGCAAGAAACCCACAGCCAATGGTTTTTAAACAATTTCATAATACATTAGACGAGAATATATCAGCTCAGTAAGGAAATGTTATAACAAACTGTTACCATATGCAGAATACAGAAGTGCTGAATAACACTGATATAGTCATTGCAATGACCACAATTTCTAAAGCGGAAGTAGAAGCACATCTTTTGATCAATCAATTCATTCCCAACTCAAACATCTAATATCTTCTTCTCACTTCACAATCAACTGAATCAAGAACAAGAAAACAGACCACGGACAGTCACCGAGAGCAAGGGATAAATTGACAACTCACAGGAATTCGCTGCCCGCAACTTTAGCCTCCGCATTCCTCACGCACCGAAGCACGACGGGCTTGCCTTCTTCATCCCTGTAAGCTCCCTGCATTCTCCAACAAACCCGTCCATCAAAAACGCTTGCGATCACCGAATCACATCGCCGTCAAGCAATCATTTTGACGACCGAGACGGAAAGAATACAGCAAAGGGTAGACGGGAGGAATCGCGGCGTACCACCCCGAGGTTGATCTTGTTCGGGCTCCCGTCGGCGAGGAAGGCCTCGCCGACGCCGGCGATCGGGTCCTTGGGCGCAGGCCTCACGTGATCCCACCACTGGCACACGCGCCTTCTGGCGACCGCGTCCCGGAGGGCCCTCGACATGATGTATCAGCTCTTCTGATGAGAGACTCGGCGATGGGGCGACGGTGGAGTTGCTTCGATGATGGGTGGTGGTGGTGGCGGTCAAGTCGGGAGCTTTGAGCGCGCCTGGGGAGTATAAATGCAGGGGACGAAGCATCAGGAGCGGCGCTTCCATGGGCGGGCAAGAGCGAGCTTGTTCGCCTTCGTCTTCCTCCTGTTTTGCTCGGTTCGGTTCCGGTGGGCTCTGTCTCCCCGGTTTTCTCAGGAAGCTTTTTCGGAAAACGAGAGCGGCGGCGTCTTTTTCCCGCATCTCAACGGTCAACGTTTCAAAAGTTCGGTTCCTTTCTCCTCGAGAGACGAGAAAAACATGGCGTAGTACTGAACTTCCACGTAAGCCGTAGTTTCCTCCGCTCGTTGATTGCCACGTGTCCAGTGGCTTTCTTTTCAGCCTGGACAATTTCCCCCTCTTACAGCTTATTTTCTTTTGGGATGTGTGCATTTCAAGGAGACCAGTCAAATATGTAACTCTGATTGGATTTGGATCAGATTATAAATTTGAACCAAGTAACCCATTAGCCTTTTATTATGTTAATTTATTGATCCATACGTCATTTAACCTGACTCGACTCATATTGTAAAAATCTTTCATATTTAATCAAATTTAAAAAAACTTATGTCTTATGATTTTTTTTTTTAAAATTATATTGTAAGAACACTTCCATACAATTATAAATTTAATGGATAAATTTTATATTTTTTGTAAAAATTGAGGCTTCATTTATGTTAGGAAAATGTGGTATTTTTGCAAATGATAATATTTTTCAATATTTGGCTGAAACTTGAAAATGAATTAGAAATATTTTTTTGCTTAGTATAGAAAATCTGATTTGATTTTCCGTGCACTCCTTGTAAGTTTTTTTTATTTTATTTCCTTTTCCTTTATTTTCTTTTTTCCTCGCTCTTCTCTTGGTTGTTGGCCACGGTGGCCATGGTCGGCGATTTGTGGCCAGTGATAGGCGAACTCAAGCCTTGCCACAAGTTGACAAGGTCGAGCTTGAGGCTTGCCAAATCGGGGAGGCTAGAGTCTTGCCAACGTTGAGGCCGGTGAGCTTGGCCTCACTAGAGTTGGCGAGCTCAATTTTGCCCGAGCTCGACAAGGCATTAGCCTCGTGCGATCGGCGAACTCAAGGCTCACTAGCGTGATTGGCAACTAGGTGAGGGCTTCACGGCCTTTGCCTGCACATCGGCTAGGGCTTCGCTGCCCTCGTTTAGTGGCCGACAAGGATCAACTGCCGGAATTCGTAGCGGAAAAAATATAAAAAAAGAAAGAAAAAGAAAAAGAAAATATTAAAAATGGAAATTTAAATATATAAAAATTATATAAATGCTCAAAAGGATGATATCTCATTAATGAGTTCACTCAAATAATAATTGTTATAAGTTAAACGGGTTGTAAATAAGTTTAAAGACAAATCCATTTACAATTCATGTATCATTAGACTTCCATATGAGCAAACCTACTAAGAATCCATTTATTAAAACTCAACTAATCCATATATGACACATCTCAATATAAATGGCTTCAAAGTTTTGACACCTCTAATTTCAATTCCTAAAAATTGTTGCGAAAATGTAGTTGAGTTCTAATACTATTAAAAGCTGCAATTATATCCTAAAACTTGTTAAATTGGTGCAATCAAATTCTAATACTTTTAAATTAATTTCTCTCTCATAAGTGGTATTTTTTAATTATATTTTACTTTAAATCTTATTTAAATAATATAAAAACTAAAAAAAGGTAAAATAAATTAAAAAAAAAACAAAATAAGAGAAAAAGGCCAAGGGCTTGCCGGCCGCAAGCAGGGATTGGTGTTGCCCAAATTTGGGTGAGTCGCGTTGGCCCTAGTCGAGGGCCAATGGGGCCTTGGTTGAGCCTAGCGATGATTGCCGGCCCTTACGTAGGGTTGGCAAGGCCTCACCCAAGGAGGACGATGATTGCCAACCCTAGGGGGAGGGTCGACATCACCAGATTTTGGTTCCCTCAACCTAGTTTGGGCAAGCCTTGCCAACCCTTGCATGGGCTGACAAGGCCTCGCTCAAGGTGGCAATGGTCGGCGACTTTGGTCAGCTCCTCTAGTGATGAGCGGTAGTCACAACACCTAGCTCGAGTCATTTTATTTTATTTTATTTTCAATTTTATTATTTTAAATTATTTTAGTTTTTCATTACTTTTTAATATTATCTAAATAAGATTGGAAGGAAAAAGTAAAAAAAATGCCACGTAAGAAAGATAAATTAATTTAAAAATGTTATTTCGGCATTTTCTATTAGACAAATTAGTGGTGCTATCAGAAGGACTTGATTGTATTAATTTGACAAGTTTTAGAATTTGATTGCATTTTTTTGAGAGTTTTAAAACTTAATTATACTTTTACGATAAGTTTTATGACAAGTGGTGCATATATCCCTTTTCTTTTCTCCTCCTCCTCTCCTTGCGGGAGCCTTCTCACCGTGCGACCACACATGGCAACGCGCGTCCCCCGCCATGGCAGGCAGCAATCACACTAAGAATGAATTTGGAAAATTTTTTAAAAAAGGAAAAACAATGTGAAAGCTTCATAAGACGCAGCGTTCTAACCGATCTAGATTTCAATTAACGTGAGCTTTAGCTCCTAATGGGCTCCACTCAAAACTTATACCTAACGATTCATATATTTTTGCACACCCTCGTGCATGCAAAAACTACTTTAACAATACAATGCCACATTTGATAGCAAATTTTGCATTCCATGCGACACGACATACTTAACTGATCATATATCAAATGAATCAAGTTGCTTTCGTTGCTGCATTTTCATTAATTTTTTTTGGATGAATGTTAGATTAAATTTTCTTGGAGTATGAATCGGCTAGAATTATGTTTGCGAATGAAGATGCATGGGACGCAAATCCTTCGTCCACACTCCCTAAATACCACAATTAGATGAAAGCAATAAAGTCTAGGATTAGATCACGGGTAATTATGTACACAGATAATGATAATCGAATTCAACTAATGAGGCCCAAGTTCCTAGAACGTAATCCATCAATACCATATATAGATGTTGGTCAACCTTACAACTTCATCGAACTATCATCACGCCTCTGGCAATTTTCTTAAAACACACACCCAAAGGAGAATTAGAAGACACTTAACTCTCGATAAGTAGCGAAGGAGAGAAACATCATAGAATGAACACAAGTCGCCAAGCTTGCAATCAATTGACCTCCCTGCAATTCATCCTTATCTGACCGCTAGACCCGGTGAGAGAGCTAAGGCCTCCCGTTTTGTCCATGGCAGTAGCAAAATCGTTTTAGAATAAACCCAAATTGTTGCTATAGGCGGTCACATTGTCAGGGATTTTTCTAGACAAAGAAAAAAATACAAGGTAGATTTAGATTAGACCTAAAGGCCATGTCAAGGTAGAATTAACATCATAAGGATCATATAAACAAGTGTCTTTTAAGGATTTTTATATGATATTGTCTTATGTTAAAGATAGTTATGATATTTATATTCATTATTCATATTTCTCAAGATTGTACATACATTGCACGTATACTGCACATATATTGCACGTATATTTATCTTCGATTGTGCATATCTCAATTAAGATTTCTTTTTAGAAAAGTTATCTAATAAAGCTTATATATAGACTGATATATTCTTCATTAACATATACATTGAAATATACAAAAAAATCATTATTATCTTTTCCGCTTTATTATCCTCATGGCACTTCTCAACAGCGTTTACCCAAGTGCCTTATTAGTGATTTTCCCTTAATTATATTTTTGATCCCTAGTAGAATAATTTTTTGAATCATTAGGAGGAAGAAAATATGAGTTTCCTAAACTTACATGGATTCAATTAATTTGATGTTTAGAGTTGGCAAGTTCAGCTAGGAAGAAGAAATTTATCCACGACGAGCCTAAGTGCTGCTAATAGTGATATCCCAGCTCCAACTCTTAATTTCAATGAACTCATGACCTCTTTCTCCAACAAAGGGTTCACTGCCAAAGAAATGGTGGCACTCTCGGGATTCCACACCATAGGCAAGGCCAAGTGCACAACGATCCAATCTCGACTCTATAATGAGAACAACATAAACTTGTCGTTCGCCACGTCTTTAAAGACTGATTTTTCTTGGAGTATGAATCGGCTTCAATTATGTTTGCAAATGAAGATGCATGGGACGCGAATTCTTTGTCCACACGCCCTAAATACCACAATTAGATGAAAGCAATAACATCTAGGATTAGATCACAGGTAATTATGTACACAGGGACTGATAATCGGATTCAACTGATGAGGCCCAAGTTCCTAGAACGTTATCCATCAATACTATATATAGATGTCGGTCAACCTTACAACTTCATCAAACTATCATCACGCTTCTGGCAATTTACTTAAAAGACACACCCAAAGGAGAATTAGAAGACAATTAACTCTCGATAAGTAGCGAAGGAGAGGAACATCATAGAATGAACACGAGTCGCCAAGCTTGCAATCAATTGACCTCCCTGCAATTAATCCTTATATGACCGCTAGACCTGGTGAGAGGGCTAAGGCCTCCCGTCTTGTCCATGGCAGCAGCAAAATCGTTTTAGAATAAACCCAAATTGTTGCTGTAGGCGGTCACATTGTCGGGGATTTTTCTAGACAAAGAAAAAAGCACAAGGCAGATTTAGATTAGACCTAAAGGCCATGTCAAGGTAGAATTAGCATCATAAGGATCATATAAACAAGTGTCTTTTAAGGATTTTTATATGATATTGTCTTATGTTAAAGATAGTTATGATATTTATATTCATTATTCATATCTCTCAAGATTGTACATACATTGCACGTATACTGCACATATATTACACGTATATTTATATTCGATTGTGCATATCTCGATTAAGATTTCTTTTTAGAAAAGTTATCTAATAAAGCTTATATATAGACCGATATATTCTTCATTAACATATACATTGAAATATACAAAAAAATCATTATTATCTTTTCCGCTTTATTATCCTCATGGCACTTCTCAACAGCGTTTACCCAAGTGCCTTATTAGTGATTTTCCCTTAATTATATTTTTGATCCCTAGTAGAATAATGTTTTGAATCATTCGGAGGAAGAAAATATGAGTTTCCTAAACTTACATGGATTCAATTAATTTGATGTTTAGAGTTGGCAAGTTCAGCTAGGAAGAAGAAATTCATCCACGACGAGGCTAAGTGCTGCTAATATTGATATCCCAGCTCCAACTCTTAATTTCAATGAACTCATGATCTCTTTCTCCAACAAAGGGTTCACTGCCAAAGAAATGGTGGCACTCTCGGGATCCCACACCATAGGCAAGGCCAGGTGCACAACGATCCAATCCCGGCTCTATAATGAGAACAACATAAACTTGTCGTTTGCTACGTCTTTAAAGACTGATTTTTCTTGGAGTACGAATCGGCTTGAATTATGTTTGCGAATGAAGATGCATGGGACGCGAATCCTTCGTCCACACGCCCTAAATACCGCAATTAGATGAAAGCAATAGCATTTAGGATTAGATCACGGGTAATTATGTACACAGGGAATGATAATGGGATTTAACTAATGAGGCCCAAGTTCCTAGAACGTAATCCATTAATACCATATATAGATGTCGGTCAACCTTACAACTTCATCGAACTATCATCATGCCTCTGGCAATTTACTTAAAACACACACCCAAAGGAGAATTAGAAGACACTTAACTCTCGATAAGTAGTGAAGGAGAGAAGACATCATAGAATGAACACGAGTCGCCAGGCTTGCAATGAATTGACCTCCATGCAATTCATCCTTATCTGACCGCTAGACCTGGCAAGAGGGCTAAGGCCTCCTGTCTTGTCCATGGTAGCAGCAAAATCGTTTTAGAATAAACCCAAATTGTCGCTGTAGGCAGTCACATGATCGTCTGTGGAACCGTATGTAAAGTTGGGGATTTTTCTAGACAAAGAAAAAAGCACAAGGCAGATTTAGATTGGACCTAAAGGCTATGCCAAGTAGAATTAGCCTCAAAAGGCTCATATAAACAAGTGTCTTTTAAGGATTTTTATATGATATTTTCTTATGTTAAAGATAGTTATGATATTTATATTCATTATTCATATCTCTCAAGATTGTACATACATTGCACGTATATTGCACGTATATTTATCTTTGATTGTGCATATCTCGATTAAGATTTCTTTTTAGAAAAGTTATCAAATATAGCTTATATATAGACTGACATATTCTTCATTAATATATACATCGAAATATATAAAAAAAAAATCATTATTACCTTTTCCGCTCTATTATCCTCATGCCACTGCTCAACAGTGTTCACCCAAGTGCCTTATTAGTGTTTTTCCCTTAATTATATTTTTGATCCCTAGTAAAATAATTTTTTGAATCAATAGGAGGAAGAAAATATGTGTTTCCTAAACTTACATGGATTCAATTAATTTGATGTTTAGAGTTGGCAAGTTTAGTTAGGAAGAAGAAATTCATCCGCGACAAGCCTAAGTGCTGCTAATACTGATATTCCAGCTCCAACTCTTAATTTTAACGAAGTCATCACCTCTTTCTCCAACAAAGGGTTCACTGCCAAAGAAATGGTGGCACTCTCGGGATCCCACACCATAAGCAAGGCCGGGTGCACAACAATCCAATCCCAACTCTACAATGAGAGCAACATAAACTTGTCATTCGCCACGTCTTTAAAGACCTCCCAACTCCAACTCTTAATCTTAGTGCCCTAATCACTTCTTTCTCTAACAAAGGCTTCATTACTGAAGAAATGGTAACCCTCTCAGGATCCCACACCTTAGGCCAAGCCAGGTGTGTGACATTCTGGGCCCAACTTTACAACGAGAAAAACATAGACTCGTCATTTGCCACAACTTTAAAAGTCAATTACCCTAGCTCGGGAGGTGACAACAACCTCTCCCCTCTTGACGTCACTAGCCCAACGTCCTTTGACAATGCCTACTTCACCAACTTGGTGAGCCAAAAAGGTTTGCTTCATTCGGACCAGCAATTGTTCACTGAAGGTTTGACGAATGCTCAAGTGACTGCCTACAGCAAGAACTTAGGTTCGTTCCAGAAAGATTTTGCCAAGGCCATGGTCAAGATGGGTGGCCTTAGCCCTCTCACCGGGTCCACTAGTCAAATCAGGACGAATTGTAGAAGAATCAATTGATTTTGATCCTGGTTATTGTTCTTTTTGAGACGTTTATTTCTTTATTTAATCTTTTAGTCTTGTAGCCTTTCGAGATGATTGAGAATTAAGTGTAATAACTTGGTGCTCTTGGGTGTAATGATAACTTTGTTTTAGTCTATTTCGTGGGGCGTGAATTGAATATGATGATATCAATATCCAATGCTAGGTAAGGCATCTAAGCTCTTGGAAATGCGAGACTTGAAATGTGTGTTCTATGCATTCGCATCATGAATGGAGAGTAATATTTCTGAAGTCCATAACAGTTGCTCCTCAGGAATCTAATTATCATCAGGAAGAGGTCAATGCTCTCGTTACCTTTTCGGCATTTAAGAGATTAGATTTCCGTAGACTCTTAAAGTGCTTCAACCACTTCAAAGCTCTGAGTCCATATAGTTTTAACAGTCTATTCTACAAATGCGCTTGTTCCATCATAGGGTAGGACATTGAGGAAGATGTCATGGATTTTTATATGATATTGTCTTTTAAGGATTTTTATATGATATTGTCTTATGTTAAAGATAGTTATGATATTTATATTCATTATTCATATCTCTCAAGATTGTACATACATTGCACGTATACTGCACGTATATTGCACATATATTGCACGTATATTTATCTTCGATTGTGCATATCTCGATTAAGATTTCTTTTTAGAAAAGTTATCTAATAAAGCTTATATATAGACCAATATATTCTTCATTAACATATACATTGAAATATACAAAAAAATCATTATTATCTTTTCCGCTTTATTATCCTCATGGCACTTCTCAACAGCGTTTACCCAAGTGCCTTATTAGTGTTTTTCCCTTAATTATATTTTGATCCCTAGTAGAATAATGTTTTGAATCATTCGGAGGAAGAAAATATGAGTTTCCTAAACTTACATGGATTCAATTAATTTGATGTTTAGAGTTGACAAGTTCAGCTAGGAAGAAGAAATTCATCCACGACGAGCCTAGGCGCCGCTAATACTGATATCCCAGCTCTAACTCTTAATTTCAACGAACTCATCACCTCTTTCTCCAACAAAGGGTTCACTGCCAAAGAAATGGTGGCACTCTCGGGATCCCACACCATAGGCAAGGCCAAGTGCACAACGATCCAATCCCGGCTCTACAATGAGAACAACATAAACTTGTCGTTTGCCACGTTTTTAAAGACCGATTTTTCTTGGAGTATGAATCAGCCTGAATTATGCTTGCGAATGAAGATGCATGAGACGCAAATCCTTCGTCCACACGCCCTAAATACCGCAATTAGATGAAAGAAATAAAGTCTAGGATTAGATCACGGGTAATTATGTACATAGGGAATGATAATCGAATTCAATTGATGAGGCCCAAGTTCCTAGAACGTAATCCATCAATACCATATATAGATGTCGGTCAACCTTACAACTTCATCGAACTATCATCACGCCTCTAGCAATTTACTTAAAAGACACACCCAAAGGAGAATTAGAAGACACTTTAACTCTCGATAAGTAGCAAAGGAGAGAAGACATCATAGAATGAACACGAGTCGCGAGGCTTACAATCAATTGACCTCCATGCAATTCATCCTTATCTGACCGCTAGACCCGGTGAGAGAGCTAAGGCCTCCCGTCTTGTCCATGGCAGCAGCAAAATCGTTTTAGAATAAACCCAAATTGTTGCTGTAGGCGGTCACATTGTCGGGGATTTTTCTAGACAAAGAAAAAAGCACACGGCAGATTTAGATTAGACCTAAAGTCCATGTCAAGGTAGAATTAGCATCATAAGGATCATATAAACAAGTGTCTTTTAAGGATTTTTATATGACATTGTCTTATGTTAAAGATAGTTATGATATTTATATTCTTTATTCATATCTCTCAAGATTGTACATACATTGCACGTATACTGCACATATATTGCACGTATATTTATATTCGATTGTGCATATCTCGATTAAGATTTTTTTTAGAAAAATTATCTAATAAAGCTTATATATAGACTGATATATTCTTCATTAACATATACATTGAAATATACAAAAAAAATCATTATTATCTTTTCCGCTTTATTATCCTCATGGCACTGCTCAACAACGTTTACCCAAGTGCCTTATTAGTGATTTTCCCTTAATTATATTTTTGATCCCTAGTAGAATAATTTTTTGAATCATTAGGAGGAAGAAAATATGAGTTTCCTAAACTTGCATGGATTCAATTAATTTGATGTTTAGAGTTGGCAAGTTCAGCTAGGAAGAAGAAATTCATCCACGACGAGCCTAGGCGCCGCTAATACTGATATCCCAGCTCCAACTCTTAATTTCAATGAACTCATGACCTCTTTCTCGAACAAAGGGTTCACTGCCAAAGAAATGGTGGCATTCTCGGGATCCCACACCATAGGCAAGGCCAGGTGCATAACGATCCAATCCCGGCTCTACAATGAGAACAACATAAACTTGTCGTTCGTCACGTCTTTAAAGACCAATTTTTCTTGGAGTATGAATCAGCCTGAATTATGCTTGCGAATGAAGATGCATGAGACACGAATCCTTCGTCCACACGCCCTAAATTCCACAATTAGATGAAAGAAATAAAGTCTAGGATTAGATCACGGTTAATTATGTACATAGGGAATGATAATCGAATTCAACTGATGAGGCCCAAGTTCCTAGAACGTAATCCATCAATACCATATATAGATGTCGGTCAACCTTACAACTTCATCGAACTATCATCACGCCTCTAGCAATTTACTTAAAAGACACACCCAAAGGAGAATTAGAAGACACTTAACTCTCGATAAGTAACGAATGAGAGAAGACATCATAGAATGAACACTAGGCGCCAAGCTTGCAATCAATTGACCTCCCTGCAATTCATCTTTATCTGATCGCTAGACCCGACGAGAGGGCTAAGGCCTCCCATCTTGTCCATGGCAGCAACAAAATCGTTTTAGAATAAACCCAAATTGTTGCTGTAGGCGGTCACATTGTCGAGGATTTTTCTAGACAAAGAAAAAAGCACAATGCAGATTTAGATTGGACCTAAAGGCCATGCCAAGTAGAATTAGCCTCATAAGGATCATATAAACAAGTGTCTTTTAAGGATTTTTTTTATATGATATTTTCTTATGTTAAAGATAGTTATGGTATTTATATTCATTATTCATATCTCTCAAGATTGTACATACATTGCACGTATACCGCACGTATATTGCACGCATATTTATCTTTGATTGTGCATATCTCGATTAAGATTTCTTTTTAGAAAAGTTTTCTAATGAAGCTTATATATAGACCGATATATTCTTCATTAATATATACATTGAAATATACAAAAAATTTGCCTTTGCTCAACAAAGTGTTCACCCAAGTGCCTTATCGGTGTTTTTCCCTTAATTATATTTTTGATCCCTAGTAAAATAATTTTTTGAATCAATAGGAGGAAGAAAATATGAGTTTCCTAAACTTACATGGATTCAATTAATTTGATGTTTAGAGTTGGCAAGTTCAGCTAGGAAGAAGAAATTCATCCACAATGAGCCTAAGTGCTACTAATATTGATATCCCAGCTCCAACTCTTAATTTCAATGAACTCATGACCTCTTTCTCGAACAAAGGGTTCACTGCCAAAGAAATGGTGGCACTCTCGGGATCCCACACTATAGGCAAGGCCAGGTGTACAACGATCCAATCCTGACTCTACAATGAGAGCAACATAAACTTGTCATTCGCCACGTCTTTAAAGACCTCCTAGCTCCAACTGTTAATCTTAGTGCCCTAATCACTTCTTTCTCTAACAAAGGCTTCACTGCCGAAGAAATGGTAACCCTCTTAGTATCCCACACCATAGGCCAAGCCAGGTGCGTGACATTCCAGGCCCGACTTTACAACGAGAACAACATAGACTCGTCGTTTGCCACAACTTTAAAAGCCAATTGCCCTAGCTTGGGAGGTGACAACAACCTCTCCCCTCTTGACGTCACTAGCCCGACGTCCTTTGACAATGCCTACTTCACCAACTTGGTGAGCCAAAAGGGTTTGCTTCATTCGGACCAGTAATTGTTCAGTGAAGGTTCGACGAATGCCCAAGTGACTGCCTACAGCAAGAACTTAGGCTTGTTCCAGAAATATTTTGCCAAGGCCACGGTCAAGATGGATGGCCTTAGACCTCTCACCGGGTCCACCGGTCAAATCAGGACGAATTGTAGAAGAATCAATTGATTTTGATCCTGGCTATTGTCTTTTGGAGACGTTTATTTCTTTATTTAATCTTTTAGTCTTGTAGCCTTTCGAGATGATTGAGAATTAAGTGTAATAACTTGGTGCTCTTGGTGTAATGATAACTTTGTTTTAGTCTATTTCATGGGGCGTCAATTGAATATGATGATATCAATATCCAATGCTAGATAATGATTAATCGTAAGGCATCTAAGCTATTGGAAATGCGAGACTTGACATGTGTGTTCTATGCATTCGCATCATGAATGGAGAGTAATATTTCTGAAGTCCATAACAGTTGCTCTCAGGAATCTATTTATCATCACGAAGAGGTCAATGCTCTTGTTATTTTTCCGGCATTTAAGAGATTAGATTTCCTCAGTCTTAAAGTCCTGCAACCACTTCAATGCTCTGAGTCCAAATAGTTTTAACAGTCTATTCTACAAATGTGCTTGGCCCATCATAGGGTAGGACATTGAGGAAGATGTCATGGACTTCATCTCATCAAAAAGAATATTTAAATGAATATTTAAATCTATAAATACCACATTGATTTCCCTTGTACCGAAGGTATAAACCCATCCTACCTCAAAGAGTTTAGACCATTTCATGCTAATGTCCTGTACAAGATCATACTTAAGTGGCTTGAAGAGCGAATAAGTTGCGTGCTTCTGTCGATCGTTGGCCTCAACCAAACTGTTTTCATCACTTTGTGACAGATCTTGGAGAACATCCTATTGTGCCAAGATCTATTACGCAACCACCATAAGGGAGACAAAGGTAAACAAGTGGCCATAAATATTGATCTCATGAAAGTGGGATAAGTACACTATCAGTGCCATAAGTTGTGTACGGCACTCACTTTGGTGCTAAAAGTTTCGTCGGATCACTTAAGTGCTACATCGGAGAAAAAACGATCACTTTGGTGTCACCAGCGAAAGATTCCAGCCAAAATGATTATGTGGCTTTTTTTTTTTTTTAAAAAAAGAAATCAACAAGGCCTTTAAATGACATCGTTTTCGGTCCTCCTTAAGAAAACGACGTCATTTTGCCGTCCTACATGGATGGCCTCACAAAAACGACACCATTTAACTCATTTGGGGATTGAAATTAGGGTTTCGACTTGGCCGCCGAGTGGCCGTCGTCGGGGTTGGGGTCGGGGTTGGGGTCGGAGCCGTGACCGTCGAGTGGCCATCGTCGGGGTCGGGGTCGGGGTCGGAGCCGCGGCCGCGGAGTGGCCATCGTCGGGGTTGGGGTTGGGGTCGGGGTCGAAGACGCAGCCGCGGAGTGGCCATCGTCGTGGTCGGGGTTGGGGTCGGGGTTGGGGTCGGGGTCGGAGCTGCGGCCGCCGAGTGGCCATCGTCGGGGTCGGGGTCGGGGTCGGAGTCGCTGCCGTCGAGTGGCCATCGTTGGGGTCGGGGTCGGGGTCGGGGTCGAAGCTGCAGCTGCCGAGCGCAGGGGCCGTCGAGGACAGCGATTGGCAGGAGATTTAGGGTTTTGAATTGGGGGAGACACCAAATGGCGTCGTTTTGGTGTTAGGATGTTGACTGTGCTCTTCGGCGAGCTATATTAGCTTCAAAAATT
Organism: Eucalyptus sp. ANBG9806169; assembly: GCA_014182395.1. Lineage (NCBI taxonomy): Eukaryota > Viridiplantae > Streptophyta > Magnoliopsida > Myrtales > Myrtaceae > Eucalyptus > Eucalyptus sp. ANBG9806169. The sequence goes on along the minus strand of CM024583.1, from coordinate 12,206,023 downwards.
AATAAAAAAGTGCCATGTCGGATTTCCGGCCAACCGGATCGGAGTTGGCACCAAAGTGAGTGTTTTTCAAACTTTTTGGCACTTAAGTGATCCGACAGAAACTTTTGGCACCAAAGTAAGCGCACAACTTATAGAACTGATAATGTACTTATCCCAAATTTATGACATGGTAAAATGGGATGTAGTTCTTGGGATGCTCAAAGCTATAAATATACCTCATTACTTGGTTGATCCGGTAACTGAATGCATCACTACACCAAGGCTTT